>CM053771.1:539661806-539717136 GCA_028658325.1 Potorous gilbertii | reverse complement strand
ACAATTAACATCACAAATTAGAAATTAGAAATAAAACACTCTTTAAAACTCCTTTTATGTGACAGATACAATTCTAATACCTAAACCAGAAAAAGTAAGAGAAATGTAGGCCAACATTACTAATGAATATTAATTTAACATTTAAATAAAACCATAGCAAAAAGATGGCAGTAATTTAGCCAAAAAATAATTTACTATTGTCAAATTGGATTTATATTGGTCCTTTAGTCAGTTACTTATTATATGTTTAAAAGAATGACAGACATCAAGGCAATCTCTAGGGATATGAAGAAAGGCAAAAGGATGCTCTCAAGGATGTCAGATTCTAAAAAAGGAGACAACATACAAATGATAAAAGAAGATAAATAAAAGATGCACACAGGGCAAGTGAAAAGGAATCTCTAAAGGAAGACAGAACAGGAAGGGCTTCCTACAGAAGTTTGAATCTGAGTCTTGAAGGAAGCAGAAAGCAAGTGCTTTTTATATTGACCAGAGCCGTTGATATTTGATGCTGGAAGCCCTGGCAATTTGTGAACAGATGTGATGTGGTTAGACCTTTACGTTAGGAAAATCACTTCAGCAACTGAGTAAAGGATGGGTTGAAGTGGGGAAAGATTTGAGGTAGGAAGATGGACAGAAGGCTACTGCAGTAGTCCGGGTGTGAGGTGATGAAAATCTACACCACAATGGTGACTGTGAGAGGAGGATGTCTATGGTAAATGTTGTGAAGGTAGATAAAAACTCCAAGACTTGACAACAGATCAGACACATGGAATGAACTCAAGAGAAGAGTCAAGAATGACACCAAATTGACAAGCCTGGGGAACTGGGAGCATGGTGGTATCTATCCTCAATAGTATTAGGGAAGTTTGGGAAGCGATCAAGGAAAGATACTATGCCCTGTTTGGGGACTTTTTGAGTTGAATCACATTCCTTCAGGACATCCAGGCTAAGATGTATGAAAACAGCTATTGGTGCTTCACTAGAGCTCAGAAGAGACTAGGGCTGGATATATGGATCTGGTCATTATATGCATACACATGATCACTGAATCCATAGGACCTGATGAAAATATTAAGGGTGATAATATAGAGAAGAGGACCCAGGACAGAGTTTTTGAGAATGGCCATGGCTAATGTGTATGAGTTGGAGGAAGATCCAGCAAAGAAAACTAAGGAGAAGTCAGCTAGATAGAAGGCAAACCAGAATATAAGTGTCATGAAAACCTACACAGGAGAGAGTATTCAGGAGAAAGAGATGATTGATAGTATCAAAGACTTCAAATTAAGGAAAAGTGATCAGATTTGGTAAATAAGAGACAATGGTAACTATAGAGAGAGTAGTTTCAGTTGAATGATGAGGTCAAAAGTCAGATTGTGGTCTGTTTAGAAGAGGATTGCAGTAATTAGAGACCATTCTCAAAACATTTAGCTGAGAAGGAAGGAAAGGAGATATATAGAATGACCATCATCAAGACTGGAAGGACAAGTGAGGGGTTTTTTTAAGGATGAGGGAAATATGGGTATGTTGCTAGACAGAAAGGAAAATGTTAATAGACTGGAAAAGGTTGAAGATTAGAGAGAATATAGATAACCGAAGGAGCAATCTACAGGAGAAGACAGAATCTGAAGGGATCAAGGGTTCCTGTTCAAGGGTCCACCTTGGCAAACAGAAAGGCTATCTCTTCATTACAGGCAGGATTGAAGGAAGTGATAGTGGAAGAAAGAAATCTAAGCAACGTTAACAGGAGAAGGAGAGGAGAAGGAGTTCTCACTGAATGGCCTCAATTTTTTTCAGTGAAATATGAAACAAGGTCTTCAGCTGAGAAAGTGAAAGGACGGGATATAGTGAAAGGACGGGATGTAGTGGAAGGACTGATGAGATGTAAGAAAGATTTGGAGTTGCTATTATGATGAGTGGGAGACTGAATCATTTATGGAGCTATGAAAGGATTGCCTAGCGTCAGTGAAGGTTTGCTTAAGATATTGTAACATAAATTCAGCACAATTCTGTGATCAAATACTCTGGCATTCAAAGCCCTTCACAGCCTGGCCCCCTTCCCTGAATCTATTAAAAGAATCATGTGTTTTCAGTTACTTTGATTTTAATGTGATGAAATACATTGCTTTCCTAAAGTTCAATCATGCTTGATTATTAGGGATAAATCTACATAGTTACACTTTTAGTCATAGCCTCCCTCCCTACCCCTTTCCAGTCTCCTTATATGTACTCTCTGACACATATTCTTCAATCCAGAGATACTGACTTCTTGGCTGTTCCTCACACAAGACTCTTCAATGCAAGTATTTGAATGGGATGTGCACCATGCCGGGAACATTCTTCCTCCTCACCTATGCTTCCTGGCTTCCTTCAGTCCCAGCTAAAATTCTCTCTTCTAAGAGAAACCTTTCCTGATCTCCCTTAATACTAGTGCCTTTCTTGTAATAATTATCTCCAGTTAGTCATCTATAGTTATCCTCCAATGTAGTTGTTTTCATATTAGACTGTGAGTCCCTTGATAGACTCCATTATTTCAAGCCCCTTGAGAACAGGGTCTGTCCTTTGTCTTTTTCTTTATATCCCCACCACTTAGCCCAATGCCTTGCACATTATAAGTACTTAATAAATGTTTATTAACTTACTGACTTATATGACAATATCAAACTGTGTAGCTTTGTGTGTAGCTGAATGCTATACATAGAATGAAGGAGAAGATCATAGGATATAAGTTAATTGAACAACTGGGAAGTTAGGGTATTTGAGGGAATATCAACCTACAAATTGAAGTCCCCTAGTATAAGTTCAGGAGCTGGAGCACTGGCAACTGAACCCACTGAGCATAGGAGAGGTTACTGCTGATAGTGGTCAAGGGAGGAATATGGAAGCAGCAGTGGGAAGCAAGGAGGATCCCAACTGCTCTCATGGCCAACAAATGGAGTAAGGAGGCCTGAGGCCATGCCTAAAAATGTACGTAGTCAGTTTTAATAAGCAAGCATGATGAACTTGAGGAAAGCAATGTATCTGATCACATTAAAATCAAAATCATCAAAAGCACATGATTCCTTGAATAGATGCAGAAAATTTCCTTTGACAAAGTGCCATATTCACTGGTTTAAAAAGAGAGAGATCACAGAAAGTAAAAGATATCTAGCACTCAAACCCAGCATTTTATACAAGGGATTCTCCCAGTAACTATAGTAAAGCAACACTTAATCAAGTACTTTTTTTCAATAATCTTTTACACACTTAAAAATTATCGAAAACCCTCTGCTAAAGAGCTTTTATTTAGGTGGGTTAAATCTTTCAATATTTACTGTTTTAGGAATTAGAAAGTCTTAGTGTTATTACGAAAATAATTTTAACCCCAAAAAGAGTCTCAGGGAACCTAAGTGTCCCTGGGACACAATTTGAGAACCACTGCAGTAAAGCACTAACGCCCTTTCTCCGTTACTGTTCTAGAAATGTCAATAAAAGCAGTACAAAGGATAAAGAAAATTAAAAGCCTAAAGATCAGCAAAGAGAGTTATTTGCTGTTGACATTCGCTTTTTTTTTAAATCCCAGGGAATCAATAAAGAAACTAATTGAAATAACCAATAGCTTCAGCATAGTAGCAGCATACAAACAGAACCCACAAATATCAACATTTCTATGCAGCAATAACAAAATCCAGAAGGGAATCATAAAAATTGAAGTCCCATTCAAAACGACTGCAAAATTCATAAAATACATAAAAAGAATCTACCACAGCAACCCAATACTTATATAGATAAAGTCACAAAATGCTCTTTAAAGAAATACAAAATCTCTTACATAAGATGGGAAACATTCAGTCTTCTGACCCACGCCAACAAACTGAAAATGACAATATTACCTAGATTAATTTACTCTGCTATGTATCTATATTTTTGAAAAATTTTCCTGCAATATAGACTAGTGATTTTGTGTATTTTGGGTAGGATTGAAATGAGACAATATTTGTAAAGCCCTTAGCAAAGTGCCTAGCACATAGTAGATACTTAATAAATGCTTGGTTTTTTAAAAAAATTCTTGTTAAAATGGGGTATGATGGCATCTATTAAAATACTTTTTTCTCAAGTTTTTTATGGGTCAGTGGCATTTCCTGGTGATTATGAGCAGTGGTCTTTGATATTGGTCTTGTTCCAATACAGTTTATTAGTTGGATTACTCAGGTTATTTTGAGTTCTGTAATTGTATTATGGGGATTTGTTAACTCCCAGTCCTTCCTAAACAATATGTTTCTGAGATGTGATTCAAACCATTCAGTAGACACCAAATGTTTACAACAGTCAGTGGTGTGCCACCCAGGTGTGATCATTTCCTTGCATACTCTTAATTGATCTCCTGGAGGATAACCGTTTTAGAATTCCTTGAGGCATTCACCTGATCCAGACTTGTTATTTCCACATAATCCCTGACTTGCCATAAGCACTCCATTTTCACAAAGAAATTTTCATGACTCAGTCTTCTGAGTTCATACAGTTTGCTGCCAACTGGCCTTGGGATTCCAATTTCCAGTCTTTGCTATTTTGTAGTCCTGTCTGGAAGTAAATTATTTTCAGTTTCATTTGACAAATCCAATGACATTACATCTGTTTTCAGCCTTTACTATTGCTCATTGAAGTCATATCTTCTTATTCTAAAAATATCTCAGTAAGTATTTGGCCAATTTGTCATGTTCTCTAAGAATGATTGTCAATCTTCTTCCTCCTTTTTGAAGTAGTCTGTCTCCTATGCCAGGTTTCCTTCCTACCTGATTATATAGAGAAGCAGAAGTCATCATGATACAAAAATTTTTTCCCTACTGAACCTGATCATCTATCCTCACTCATTTCCTAGTCTGACCCCATATTGTGTCAATGTCTTTGTCAGTCATTGATTTTTTTGTATCATTGACCCTCTTAACCATCGTTCTGAGAAAGGAAAGAGAAGGAAGTGATATTTTACCATCATACAATTTTATCAGGACAACTATGCTGAAAAAAATAATAACTTCATTGTTCTAGGAATTAGCATCTAGCTGTAATTACAATTAAAATTTTGTTAAATACAAGAAAATAAATTTTCATAATTTTTACTTTTTGTTTTCGATGAAAATGCTGGTCAAATCTTTTTTTTTTCATTATTTACTATTAAATATCAGTCCTCATTATAAATGGGTTCACACTCTGTTGTCTTTTCCAGGCACCAATTATCTTCAGATAAAAGGACCAGGTGAACATCAATCCAGAGCATAATAGTTAGTGGCAAGTGTTACTTTTAGGGCTTTCCTATAAGAAAGGGAACCACCCACAGTCATCTCATGATGTCAGCTACTGAAACCACAGCCATAGGGAGGATTTTCATCTACAGCTGGCAACATCCTCCTCTTTACACATTTTCAATATGAAAACTAGGTCCCAGCACTTCAAGTTTATCATCACTTGCTTCTGTCAGCTTTTCCAAAGCTTCATATGGAAAAAGTAGTAGGAAAATTACAGCTTTCCTTAAATCTCCTTTTCCACACTAATGAGCATGTCAAAGAGCTTTCAGTTGTTTTAACATTCTTTCAGGATGTTTCCTGTATTGGTAAACTTAGGGAGTAGATAATCTAACCTATCCATCATATTAAGATCTTTTTTCTCTTCATTTGAAACATCAAATCGACAGCTTTTGACAAAAAATTTAAAGTTATTAATTGTACAAGAACAAATGAAGCTTTGAATTACAGACTCATAGAATCCACAAACAGCAATACTTTTCTCCAGGGAGAATGGGCAATAATGTCATATGCTATGGGAGAGTGTGTGTATCAATAAGAGCCCAGGATAGTCAGGATTCGATGACCTACCTCCTCAGTCTCTTCTGATTCTGAGCATGTGTCCCTTAAGGCAATATAGTGTCTCCATCATAGAATCCTAGATCTACAGATAGAAGGGGCAATAGAGGCTAGACTAGCTAGAGTTACCACCTGGGGCAGCTTCCCATTCAACTGAATGTCTCAAGTAATCTTCATATTATTTTTACATCATTAATTAGAAAGTTCATTTGAAGGCACATCTCTAATAGTTATTCCAGATGGTGATAGAGATATGATTTATGGCCCTACTATGACTAAAAGCCACTGCCTAATATTGAGCAAATAATTTCTCCTCTCTGGGCCTTACCTCTCTCCTATGTAAAATGAAGGAGTTGGGATGGTTTCCTGCTTTGTATTTTATCCCAGCTCCTAGAACAGTGCCTAGTACATTGTAGGTGCTTAATAAATGTTTCTTCTTAGAGAGAATCTCTGGTCCCATTCTAGCTTTACATCTTATAATTCTCAAGAGGATTAATAAAGATCAAAAGTGTTAGAGTCAGTGAATCCCCTATTGGAAAATTGAAGCCAGGACTGTCACAACAATATTTTCTGACAAAGGAAAAACAGACATCCCAGAAACAAACACAGAAACTGGTAGGTGAAGTAAATCCACTTTATAGAAAATCTCAGCCATTTGACATGGCAGTGGAGATTTTAGAGGTAGGTTGGACATGTTGGTTAGGGAATATATTTAGCCTCCCAGATCTGTATTGTATTAATATGTCAGAAATGCCAAGATTTCCATGGTTTGCGAGTAACCCAATCCCTGTGAAATGTACACTCCAGTTGAATCACCAGGTGTCATGCTCTAAGCTGTTTGTGAATTTCAAAGAGAATGACTAGCTGGTAATCAAAGCAGATTCCAGGCAGGCAACCTTTCAGTAATCTTCATGAAAAGAGACACCTGCCTGCTTCTGAAGCCCTATATTGGGGATGCTAGGAAGGCATAGGAAGAAGATGCTAAAAAATAACTCAGGGAGGGAGAGGGGGAAGAAAATGTTGAGTCTAGGAGAAGAATTGGGAAACTGGTCTTGAAAAAAAATCTAAAGAACCCTAAGTAGGGCTGTAAATATGGGAAGAAAAACAAAATCCAGCAGTTATAATACATGATTTAGTCTAGTGGATACATCAATGGCAAGGGAACCAGAAGTGCTAGATTGCAGTCCTAGATCTGTCATGAAATATCTTTGTGACCTTGGGTAAGTCACTTCTGCACTCTAGACCTCTATGAATCTGTAAAATGACAAATATGAATGAGATAATCACCAAGTTCCAATTCAATAGACACAATATCTGTTTCCAATATTTACTAAAAAAAACCAAACAAACAATCAAAATCCCAGATCATGGCGGGGAAAACCCATGTAATCTGTCAAAATACAGCCTAGCTGATTCCTCTGCAAGAACTTTGTCTCCTTATAGCTCCCAGCAATGAAAGCACTCAGGCTAAAGATCATTACCAGGCTGATTAAGATTCCACTGGGTCCTCACTCTCCATTTCTTTCTCTTTGTTAATGTGTTCCATATAAATGTGAATGTATGATAGAAAATTAATCATTTCCCTTTGGCTGCTAATAGGACATTTTCTAGAACTACAGGAGGATTTGAGAAAGGGGATATATAAGAAATAATAATCGGCTGTTTGACTGGGAAGTGAAATTTACACAATTCTAAAATTGCTTCTTCTAGAGCAAAGGTTCTTTCCCTGGGGTCTGTGAACTTGTGATATATAGTTATCTTGGATGGATGGAAGGATGGATGGATGGATGGGCAGGCAGACACATGGATATATGGATAGATGATTGCATGGATAGATGATGGATAGATAGTTTGATGGGTAGAAAGAAGTTTGGATGAATGGCTAGAAAGATGAACATATTTCAATATAATTGGTTTCTTTTATAATCTTATGTATTTTATCGTATGCATTTAAAAAACATGTTCTGAGAAAGGGTTCAGGAGGGTCCAACAACACACACAAAAAAGGTTAAGAATACTGGCTCTAGGATCATGTCTTATGAATGACAGAAGTACTTCTAATTTGTTGTGAATCTAATAGGGGTTTTTGTTTTACCTTCTAAAGAATCACCTCTTTGCTCATGGATTGGTCACCGAGTCTCTTGGCTTCAGTCCTTTCTCTCCAAAATGAGGAACTTCCTCTACACCATCCAGCTCTATGTATCTGAATATCTCATGTTGGCCAGTTCTCTAATGAAAAAATGGGGGGAAATAAGTAATTGTGAAAATTTCTAAGTAACTTTGAAATTTCCTCCCAGGGTCTGTGGAAAGATAGACACATTGATAAACAGCTGGTGAAACTGTGAATTAGTCTAAATATTTTGGAAAGCAAATTTGGAATTATGCTAAGAAAGTGACTCGAATATCAATAACCTTCAAACCAGGGATCCCACAGAAGTCAAAGATGGAAAGAAATGTCCCATATGGACCAAAATATTCACAGCAGTGCTTTTTGTAGCTGTAAAGTACTGAAAACAAAGTTGATCCCCCGAATGTAGTAGAATATTATTGTGTCCTAAGAAACAAAGTACAAAATGAATTCACAGAAACATGGAAATGCTTATGTAAACTGGTACAGGGTAAAGTAAGCAAAACCAGAAAAAAGAAATATATATATATATATATATATATATATACATATATATATATATATGTATATATATATATATATATATATAAAACACAACTACAATTTGAGCAGAAAACATGATACAATGAAAATGAACAATATATAATTAATCACCAAGTTTGGTCTGAAAAAAAAGGAGGAGACAATGCATTCCCCCCCACCCCTTCCTTGCAGAAATCGAGGCCTTTGTGGAATTTTGCAAATACTCTCAAGTCAAATCAAGACAAATATTAAGTACCTACTATGTGCTAAGTGCAATGCTAAGCACTGGCATTTCAAAGAAAGACAAAACCAGTCGTTCTCAAGAAGGTCCTAAGTCCATAATAGGAGAGAAAAACATGAAAGCGAGCTATATACAGAATAAACTGGAGATAAAGAAAGGCATTAGCATTGGAGGGATCAGGGAAGACATCCTATAGAAGTTATATTGAGGCTCTCTGTGGTCCCTTGCCTAGTTGCTGAGAGCCCACAGTCTAGCAAGGTTTGCAACTGCATCTACTTCCCTGAGGGCCTCCAGACCTTTTCATGGAAAGCTGGGGACAAAGTAGATTCTGTGGGAAAGGTAGGTGCTTTTACATTGCCTGGCATAGGGGCTCCCAGTTCCATCTTGGAGTTTAAAGCTATTAGTCAGAGGTATCTACATAGTTAAGTCAGACATTCCTTTATCTAAAGGATGAGAATTTTTCTTTCTAGAAAAGTGTGAAAATCATTCTGAATTTGAAGGGAGCAGAAACCACATTTAAAATCCAGCTCTATCATTTGGTCGATAAATGTTTATTAATGTTGACTACATGTCAGGCACTGCACTAAGCATTGGGGATACAAAGTAAGGCAAGAGAACATCACTATATAATGGGAGAGATAACATGCAAACAACTATGTACAAACAAGGTATAGACAGGATAAGTTAGAAATAATAGAGAAGACAGTTAAAGGTAATCAAGAAAGGCTTTTTACAGAAGGTAGGCTGTGAGCTAGGATATGAAAGAAGCTAGGGAATCTGGGAGGAGGGAATGAAGAGGGAAATCCTTCCAGGTTTGGAAACAGATAATGGAAATGTCTGGAGCCAATATAAGAAGGGTCTTGTGTCACCAGATGAAAGAGTACATGGAGGGGCGTTAAACTGTGAAGAGCTTTGAATGCCAAACAAACCATTTTGTATTTCATCCTAGAGGCAATAAGGAGCCCCTGGAGTTTAGTGAGTAGAGGGATGACATGGTCAGACCTGCACTTGAAGAAAATCACTTTGGAGATTGAATGGAAGATGGACAGGAGTGGGCAACAAGTGTTCTACCTTCCATGTCTATAAATTCCTAATTTCCTTTATCTGATCATAGTCTTTTTTCATCATACTTTATCAGTTGAGTGGAGGATGAATTGAAAGTGGAGAGTCTTGAGTCATGGAGACTAATCAGCACCCACTGCTCTCATCCAGGTGTATCAAATTTAATGAGCAGCTATGTGGTGCAGTAGATAGAGTGCTGGGCCTGGAATCAGGCAGACCTGAGGTCATGACCTCAGACATTTGCTAGCTATGTGACCCTGGGGAAGTCACTTAACCTTGTTGACTTCAGTTTCCTCAATTATAAAATGAGCTGGAGAAGGAAACGGCAAACCACTCCAATATCTCAGCCAAGAAAAACTCAAACGGGGTTACAGAGAATCAAACATGACTGAAAAATGACTGACTAAACATTGCATCATAGATAACATCATAAATTACATCAGAGGATATCTAGCCTAGCTCCTTCATTTCAGACATGAAGAAACAGGTCCAGAGGACAAGGGCTGCAAAATGAGGAGCCCAGGCCTATGACTTTTGTATTGCCTTTGGGACACCTAATATCCCTTCAAGGACTAGAGTGGCTGGGTTGAGAAAGCACCAGCAGGTTGACCACCAAGTGATTTATCTTTTGAATAAGATCAGTCCATGAAATGAACAAAAATATGCAAAATACCCATCCATCCTATGTAGCATCCTCCAACTTCTGCAGTAATGGTGGTACCTGGGTAACCAGAGGAAAGAGGTTCCTAAGAATTATATAATTCTCAGACTGTCCATAAGCATTAACTACTAGCAACGTTAGTAGTCTTCTTCCAGCAACTACCAACTTGATGTGTTCCTTGAAAACTGAACTGCATCAGCATTGGTATGATGCCTCTCACTTCAAATAAAACCAGAAGATGTCCAAAAGTTTCAGCTAAGTAGAAGGAGAGTAGACAGGTTAATTTCAGAAATAAAAATGAACTTGCAGAGTTGGTTTTGTTATGCACCCAGAGGGCTCTACTACCAAGGGATTTCCTCTACATGAGATTTTCTAGATGCTTCTAGTTGCAGATAGCATTATTTAATTGAATAGGATTCTGGAGGGCTGTGGGGAGTTAGGTGGCACAGAGAATAGACGGGCTGATCTGGAGTCAAGAAGGCTAATCTTAAGCTCAAATCCTCAGACTCCTACTAGCTGTGTGACCCTTGGCAAGATACTTTACCCTGTTTGCCTCAGTTTTCTCATCTGTAAAATGAGATGGAGAAGGAGATGGCAAACCAGTCCAGTGTCTTTGCCAAGAAAACCCCAAATGGGGCCATGAAGTGTCTGATACAGCCTATGGGATTGAACAGCCACAACTGGGACAGCATAAATCCTTTTTAATGGTGAGGATTGAAACCCATGATTTAAGGAAGGGATAGGAAGGGAAAGGGAAAAGAAAAGGGAAAGGGAACCTATGATAACTGATAAAAAAACCCTCCAACTAATGATCCATTAAGGAAAAATAAGGTGATTGAAAAGCACATTCATCCCCAGAATATTACATTTAGCTTCATAGACAGACCACTTACTTATTGAACCAATAACATAATGTCTAATTTGGAAAGGGGCTCCAGATGGACAAATGAACTGGCTCTAAAGCTGAGCAGAAGATTATCCTAGATTACATTTAAGAAATTTTGCTTTCAACAAGTCTCAAATGTTCACCATTGCAAGTGTTCATCTCTTTAATATGAATACTCTCCTGATGGTCCTTATGCGGTTAAAAGTAACCCCATAGACAATGAAGGGATGGATGAAGAGAAGAAAGCTATAGTGTATGATGAACACCAAAAATAAAGAGGAAAACATTAACACAGTGTCTGACCTTTTGAAACGGGTGGGTTAGCAATGTTACACAATGAGATTCAACAGATAAACACCCTAATACATTTCAGACAGTAATAGAACATACATGTTAGGTAGATCTTGGGGAGAGGGAGGCTTTAAAAAATATGGGCAAGATTCGTTCCGGCACATACACACTGAAGTAATCACAAATATGTCACCATAAATTACTATAATAGTTGATGAAGGTAAAGGGGGAAGAGCTATGTGTGTATGTATATATGTGTGTATGTATGTGTGTATCTGTATATATCTGTATGTGTATATATGTATATTTATCTGTACATATGTAAAATGTATACACACATCAGTGTACTACATCATATATGCATGCATATATGTACATGCATGCATACATGGAGAGGTAGTATTGTGTTAGAAAGAGGCAACATTGTGGTTAGAAAGCTATCCTTGAAGCCAGGAAATCAGAAGTCAAGTCTGTGTCTGACCCTGGACAAGTTACTTAATTTCTCAAAGCTGTAGGCAGCTCTCTAAGATAAGTAGTTACTGAGAAGATACTTACTTACATTATAAAGATAAAATGTGCCAACCTTCGCAAGTAGAGGGGATTTTCTCATAGAGAATTGTGCATGTGAATGAAGTCCCTGAACCTGTCTCTTTTCAGGTCTACCATAGCTAGCCCTGCCAACATTCACCCTCCACCCCACAAGACCCCCTCCCCCCCCCCCCAGTTGAGTCTGTCCCCAGCTAAATACAGGACAGGAGAGAAACATTTTAGAATGAGGTCACTAGAAGGGGGCAGAACAGAATAAGCCTTGCCTTCTTCCCTCAGTCATTGTCACTTTCAGCACCAAGGTCAAAGCAAAGTTTGGTTTTGGATAAGTTTGAGGGTAAACATCAGTTGTTTGCCAGGAGGCATAAAAAAGAAACTAGTGTGAGCCTGCTGCTAGGGCAAACCTTTCCAAATACTTTCTCATCAGCATTATCATTGCCTTGTTCCTAGAATGTCATCCCGTGAAAACCATCTGCTCAAATCCTGGTTGTTCTTTTAAAGCCAAGCTCAGGTGTCCAAGTCCTCTCTTAGAACTGTCAAGATACACAAGGTCAGCATTTCCTTACATGAGCACATGTTTCTAAATATTCAATTCAACCAGCATTTATTCACTCCGGCATGGACAGGACATTCAAATAGGACTGGAAGTTAGGGAATGGGGAAAAGAAACAAGCTTAAAGTAATCAAATGACATAATTTATGCAAAGTGCTTTGCAAACCAGCATGGTGCATTGGAAAGAAAACTGGATTTGGAGCTGAGATAACAGGTTTCAAATTCCAACTCGGCTTCTTAGCACTGATATGGCTTTAGCCAAATCATTTAACCCCTCTGGGCTTCAGACGCCTTATCTAAAAAATGAGGGGACTGGAAATAGTCATTTCCCCGCTTCCTTCCAGCCTAATACTGATGATAGTTTACATCTGATATTATTATTTAATTAGATAAGAACTCATTCACTTTCTTTGTGTAGCTTATAGACTGTTGGGCAGATGTCACAGAGACACAAACAACTAAATTACAAAATGCTATAGGTTCCATGCCTACACCAACCCACATAAACCTGAAAACAAGACAGAATGATTTGGGGAAGACAGCTTCCCATCTGAAAGACATTTAGGAGTATATTTGACTGATAAATTGCTATACAGAAATTCAAGTCCTTAATGCCATTTATGTCCTTTTTTAAAACAAGAGAAAATACTTCAATATTCCAGAAGCATTGAACAGAAGGTTTTTTGTAACTCAAGGCACCCAGAATGCCATGAGAACATGAATATCAGTTCTTAGTTTTAACAGAAACACTTACTTTTTGTTGTTTAATCATGCCCAACTCGGTGATTCCATTTGGGGTTTGGCATTTCCCTCTCCAGTTCAATTTACAAATGGGGAAACTGAGGCTAAAAGGGCTAAGTGATTTGCCCAGGGTCACCTAGCAAGTAAGTGCCTGAGACCAGATTTGAACTCAGGAAGGCTCATCTTCTGGACTGCAGGCTTGGTCTTCTAACCACTGCACAACTTACCTGCCCCAGGAAACCTTCCTAGTTTGTCTTTTTATTTCAAGGGAAGAAGAAAGATCTTGCTGGGCTTAGAGGTACAGGGATTAACAATTTCCACTTTTTCCTCTATATTCCAGCTACTTGGAGGAAAGTCTTTTTTCTTTTTTTTTTTTAAACATTTGACTTGAGGCTTCTCCTCTCCACACTCCCTGTGGAGAGTCTTCAAAAGAAAGGAAAGGATAGGCTTCCCTTGCTAAGATGCCAGCTGAGCTGATAAAGAAATGCTAGTGACATCACCAAACCCAAAAGATGAAGGGGAACTTGTACGTGGTATTGTGAATGAAGAATAGACAGATCCAGCTGCAGACTGGCTTTCTGTCAAGTACTTTGTAGTAGAAAGAATACTGGATTGGAAGTTAGTAGACCTAGGTTCTAGTTCCTGGCTCTACCTTGGAGTCAATAACTTGGGGTATGACCTTGGATGAGTTGTTTAACTTTTCTTCTTCTAGATTTTCTCTACAATCCTTCCCCTCTCACAATGTTGTCTATTCACTATGCTTGGGGAAATGTCATAGTCTAGTACTGGTCCTTGTGATGTTCCATATACATGTTTTTAACTCATCCCCTGGCATCTTGAGAGTGGGATTAATGTTTGAAACTTCCATGAAGCAACTGCCCTTCGAGGAAGCTAAGACAGGATGTTTCTCTTTCTCCAGATAGACTGGAAGGCTCCAAAATATCAATGCATGTGTGATTTCATCAATGTGAGTGCCCCCTTTGATGCCAGAGAGCACAATATCCAAGTCATCCAATGCACTTATATAGATATAGATATAGACATGATAGATAGATAGATAGATAGATATAGATATAGATATACCCTCCCATAAGTCCACCCCCACCTCTGGGGACCTTCTTGACCTTGTGTCAATACTAAAGAAACAAACTGGCTATCCATAGGTCATCCTTCACCCTCTCCAGGTGATGGCCCATCTTTGTTTTTGGTTCCATTACTCGATTTTCTGATAACATCCTTCAACAATGAATCAATAAGCATTTATTAAGTGCTTCCTATGTACCAGACACAGGTATGCCAAGTAAGAAATTAAGCAGGATCTTCCCTTGGGGAACTTACATTCTACTAGGGGAAACAGCATTAAACATATAAACATGTGCTAAATATAGATGGGGTCATTTCAGGATGGTGGCAAGAGCTAACAGAAGCCCATCTTTGTTAACATGTTGTGGTCTCCTTATGCCAACCACTAGCCTGTCCACTAGCCTTTGGATGATTTTCAGCTTCAATAAGTCTCAGGCACTTTTTGTGTCAGCACCTGATACTGGGCAGCAAGTGAAGAAACATAATATGGCATCTCTCTGATAAACAGAGGAGATTGGGACTATGTCATGCAGGCTGGAAGGCATCTATCTGTCTACTGAGATTGACAGTTTTCTAACTGAGGAGAATTAATCATGGCTTTGTGCTTGACATAAAAGACAAATAATTACACAGTTTTCTGACTTCTTTCAACTCTTATTCTGGATTGGATCTTATCTGGGTAAAACTTACAGCATTAGCTAGATATAGTAGACTATGAGCATCTCCTCTGTCTGCTAACCTTTTGTGCCAGTTCTACACACACACACACACACACACACACACACACACACCAGGGTGCTATCATTGGCTCCCAGCAGCACACGCTTCCCACTGCTGCATTCCATAGATCCAAAAGGGCTTATACCCTTCTCCCAAATCAGGTAGTCTGTGTTCTATTCCCTGTTTCCCCAATTCTGCCGCTACTTTGCACTAGGGAGGTAATAAATGAACTAAAACAAATGAAATTGTAATACAAGTGGTTGATGCTAGCTCATGTGTGGTCCTCCCAAAAGAATAGCTTAGTGGAAGAACTGGAGGCATCAAGGCAGAGCCAGGGAAGGAAATAAGGGTGAGTGATGGATGGGGTGAAGAATGCCCTTTATGAGGTTCTTAATGGGATTGCAGGATGAATAGATGAAAGAGGCCTTTGAGATCACTTAATTCAACCCCCTCATTTTACAAATGAGGAACCTAAAGCCAGAGATATTGTTAGTAAACCCACAGAACCATAGAATCAGTCATCTTCAAGCCATTTCAAAACCACGCCACCAACACTTTGGTCATTCTCCTTATCTTCTCCCAGTGGATCTGGGACTCTTCCCCTGGGGTACCGGACCCAGACTGGCAAGTTTTTGCCTTATCTTGCACCACTCTCCCCTTTCTATGGTGCCCTCCCCTCCTCCCATTAGAATGTAAGCCCTTGAGAGCAAAGACTATTTTGCTTCCTTGTATTTCTATCCCTGGTACTTAGCACACAACTTGGCAAGCCTGCAGATGCTTTATGCTTTATTCATTTATTTATAATTAGAAGAGGCCACAGTTGATTGTCTTATCCAACAACTATCCTTGAATGGAAGTCTTCTCAACATTTTACATTCCACTAATATTCCCAGGCTCTGCATGAAGACTTTCAGGGAGGAGAATTCCCTGCCTCATTCATGAGTCATCAACTGTCTCACTCTTGGATTATTGTTGCTTTGTAGGTAGTTCTTGTCTTGACTCTGACTCCTTTTGGGGTTCTCTTGGCAGAGACCTGGAAAGCTTTGCCATTTCCTTTTTCCAGCTCATTTTACATATGGAGAAACTGAGGCAAACAAGGTTAAATGACTTGCCCAAGGTCATACAGCTAGTAAGCATCTGAAGTTGCATTTGAACTCCAGGCCAGCTCACTAACCACTGGGCCATCTAATGCTCACACTTGGATAGCTCAGATTAGTAGGAAGTACTTCTCTTCCATCAAGAATAAATTTGTCCATCCACAACTTTTGCCTCATTGTTTCTTATTCTGCCCAAGGAGCTTAACAGAACATGTCTAATCCTTCTTCCATATGATTCAGGTCCCTTAGATTCTTGAAGACTATGACCTCACCCCAACTTTTCTCCAGGTTAACTGTCCTCTGTTCCTTTGGCTAATCATCATACCACCAACTCATTGACATCCTTCCCAGACCTCCATCTGTGATCCAGCCAGACTATGTCAAAGAAGGTGCCAGAGACAAAGGACTAGAACTTTAGAGATGAAAGTTCCTCATTCTATAGATCAGAGCAGTTAAGGGACCAGCTTGGGTTTACACAGAATGAAGAGTCAGAGGCAATTCAACTTTCTTTCTGCTCTAGCCTTCCAGGTCATCTAGCAAGATGCAGATCCTGAACTCTTTCGATCCAATATTCTACTCACTCTGACAGGCTTCAGAGTTGTGGTGAGGAGCATGGGGACAGGATTCCTAGGAAAGGTGCTGCCTCACACATCCTAGTACCCCCAAATCTCAAATCTGAAGGGACCCCCAAAGATCATTTAAATCAGCCTCATTTTACAGATGAGGAAACTGAGATCCTGGGAAATTACTCTTGTAGGAATAAACCCATGTTCATGCTTCATAAAACGAGGTGAGTCTGGTCATTTTGCAAGATAGATGAAATGTCATTTATCACTACTCTCAGGTGAAGGAATACTGTTTTCTGTCTGGTGTTCGAGGAAATAAATGATGCCCTAGACTTGCTGATGCTGCTTCTTCCCAGAGGCTTTCAGGGAAGTCACAGTCACTCTTATTTTCTTCTCTCCTCATCCCCACTGCAACCTCTGGTGGACCCCACTGGATCTACTTTGCACAATTGGTGACAAATTCACACTAAGGGCCATGGTGAAAGAAGTAAGGAGCTCCAGGAGTCCCCTAGCTCATTTGACACCAGCTGCCAGCACATATCCCAGCATGACTTTCACTGACCTCAGTGGCACCTCAAGGAAAAATAGATTTTCTTCCCAGGTCCCAGTGAAAGAGCAGTCCAGGCACAGAGGCAGTTTGGCTGCCTAGTCAAGGCATCTAACCCATCAATAGAATCATAAATCAACATCCCCTGATGGCATTAAAACATTTCCACTCAATCATTTTGCAACACAGAACAAATGATTTTTCCACTTGAGCAGCTGACTTTCTTCACATCCATCCTGTGAAGGAGGCCTTGGAGGTAAAGAGCCAGATGGTAATGACAGGTTTGGGAAAGCATGCTTCCAAAGACTGAGGAGGAGCCAGACTAAACCTTTATATACAATAGGAAAGGGGCTCCAAGTCACCTAAGCAGCCTCAGGTGACACATTGGTACTCTCTGTGACCAGAAATACTACCATGTCAGGTCAGTCACATCTGGGTCAGTCACTATGGGGGTGGAGAGCACAGACATGTGGTTTGAACCAAGTTCAGCCTGTGGGACTCTGCCTCTGTCGAATTGAGTTAAATTCCTTATGCTGTCTTTTGCTCATTAGCCCCCTACCCTGGCATCACTAGGAGCATCTTTCCTTAATCCTCTACAATTCAGGTTTAGGATCATGTCCAGGTTCCTCAAAAAGCAGAGAGTAAAAACAGTATTCAATATACCATATGAATCAGTTATGGAACAGGTCATTTATTCCTACAAACAAATGACATGCTGAATACAAGACAACTTCAGGCACACAAACACAGAACAGGAACCAATAAGTTGACTTAAAACTACTTGTGCCATCAGCCATGTGGATAATACTTAAACTTTATCAGAACATAACTAGACATTTATATTTCACCTTGACTTGGCACTGTAACATCCCTCCAAAGCCTAACCTCTTCTGACCTTCCCACTCAGATGATTTCATAACCTATCACTCCTGAATCTATGGCAGCCAACTGCTCCTGCTGCTCCACAATCAAATGCTCCTTCAGGATGTCAATAACTGGGACCACCAATGCATCATACACTTCCAGTCTTCATCATCTGCACCTTGAGAACCATGATCAGTCACCTACTCAGCAACAAGCATAAAGTGGAGAAAATCAGCAAGAGGAAAGCATCTGGTCAGTGTACCTGGGAAAGGATAGCACGGTAGAGGAATAAGAACCACTTGGCTTCCCTCTCCGTTCCACAGGGGCCTAGAGATAGAGTGAATCTCTTATCACATGGAAGAATCCCAGCCAAGAAGAACAGTCTGGAAGTTGTACTGCTAATGAAGTCAATCCCTGCTAATATCATAGAGGTGGAGAGAGGGAGAGAATCACCAAAGAACCATTAAGCACATCATACTAAAACAACCACAAAGGTTGGAAATTTGCTATGTTTACATGCAAATTTAATATCAGAGCCCCTTTAGTGGTACCTCAAGAACTAATTCTTTTCAATTCAGCAAGCAAACATTAAGCACCTACTATATGTGAGGCACTGTGACAGGTGATGTGGGTACAAAGACAATGGAAGAGCTCTCACCTTCAATGAGTATATACTCCCATTGAGAGAAAGAACATTTGCAAAGAATATGCATATAGACACAGACATATACATATGTATATAAATCTACATATGTATGTGTATACATATCAATGTATACATATATGCTATACAAATGTTCTTTCCCTTCATTAGACTATATACTCATATATACATACACATATATGTTTCTACATGCAAATATACAATAATTTGTGATGGGGATCAGAAAACTCTTGATACAGGATATATGTATGTATGAGTGTGTGTGTTTATGTGTTCATCCTTCATTGCCGAAGAAGATCATGTCATCAAAGAAATAACAACATGACTTGCACTTGACTTTGTTTTGAGTGAAGGAGATTTGTGCAGGTCACTAGCCTCACTTCTCCTCCAGAGCCATCTGAATCCAGTGACCAGATATTCATCAGGATGATTGGAGATGACCCAGGATGAGGCAATTGGGGTTAAGTGACTTACCCAAGGTCACACATCTAGTGAGTGTCAAGTGTCTGAGGTGAGATTTGAACTCAGGTCCTCCTGACTCCTGCACTGGTGCTCTGTGCACTGTACCACCTAGCTGCCAGGTAGAGCATGTAGTGCTTGGCTTAAGCCTGGAAGAGAACTAGAATTTCAAAGGGTGAGGAGAGAGAACATTTGTAGGATGGGGACTGCTTGGACAGAAGCCTACAACCACAGGATGAAATTTTGCTGTATGAAGGAGTGCTGTGTGAAATCAGTCTGAGACGATCAGTTCAAAACTGATTGAAATTGTCTTTAAATGTCAAATAGAGGAGCTAGTTGTGGCAGCTAGGTGGCATCACAATGGATAGACAGCCAGGTCTGGAGTCAGGAATATCTGAGATCAGATATGCCCTCAGACACTCACTAGCTGTGTGACTCTGGGCAAGTCACTCAACCCTGTTTGCCTCAGTTTCCCCATCTGTAAAATAAGCTGGAGAAGAAAATGTCAAACCACTCCAGTGTCTTTGCCAAGAAATCTCCAAAAGAGGTCACAAAGAATTAGACATGATTGAATAATAAAGAGGAGTTTATGCTTTATCTTAAAGGCAACACTGAATTTTCATAAATACTGGAGAGACATCATCAGACCTGTGTTTTAGGAATATCCATTTGATTCAATATGGAAGATTGAAAAGAGAAAAGCCTTGAGTCAGGGAGAGAGATGGCCTGGCCCACCTTGGTTGTAGAAATCTCTGTGTGTTCCTCAAGTACAACAGGTAAAATTAGATAAAAACACAAAAACTTTGGCTAAGAACATGCATTGATTGATATGAAAAGACTAAAGGTCATATAAGCTTTAAGTGAGATCGAAGCATCAATCCAGAGGGTTCCCAGCAGTAGGAAAGACATTGATGCTCTGTGGGCCCCTGAGAGTCCCTACTTGTCTTCTAAATCTACTTTCAAAATTCCAAGAGTCATCTCCAGTCATCCTGATCTATATGTTGCCACTGGACTAAGATGGCTCCAGAGGAGATAGTGAGGTTGGTAACTTTGCACAGCCTCCATTACTTGAATCAAATTCATTTGCAAGTCACAGCATCATCTTCCAGATGTCCTGGTCCTCTTCAAGAATGAAGGGAAAATAACAGCAATAATTTTCAAACTTCCACCAAGTTTCTACAGCACAATCACAGGGGAAATTATTGCCTCAGAAATAGAAATCAACACCCCATTCCCCTGCAAGAAAAATCAAATATTTGGAAGCAGACACTATGTGATCATTAAAACAACATCCTCTTTCAGTGTATAGAATAAAAGACCGTTGCTAATAGTGGGTACATCATCCACTGAGCTCTTTTAACTACCTTTCTCTTTTTTCCAAGCCTCTCAGCACCATTGGATTCCTTTGTCCTTCACCATAGTCAAAGAAGAGAGGTGAATTTTCTTCGTGTTAAGGCCAACCCCTCTACCTGCAGTCTTAACTGCAGTCATCCCTTGCTATCTCCTCCTCTAAAACTTTGCAGCAACCATCATCCCTCCTTTTGTCTACAAACTCTCCTTCATTACGGATTTTGTCCCTTCTGTCTAGAAATATTCTCAGGGTGTAGCAAGAACAATATTTACCAGGGTCCCTTCCATGTGGACTTTGACCAGATTTTCCCCTTAAAAGACAGAGAAATGGCACCAGAAGCTTCATCAGTCCAAGGACTAAGGCTCAGACCCTTGACTTGGTTTCTCGGTCACGTAGGGGCCTAAAGGAAGTTAGACTGCAAGTGGTCAGTGGCCCTTGGACTTGGAGGATTTTCTTCTGCTGTCCTCGTACCTTGCTGACTAGATATGACTTTCTGTGAACGTGAGGCAGGGAAGGTCCATCTGACCCAATACTGTAGCTTTTCTGAACATCCTGTCCATGCTATGGCTGTATAAACTTCATTCTGCTAGCTCTTAGATGGTCTATAAGCATCGTGAATCTGAACTTCCAGGACAACCTGAGTCAGGTCTGCCCAATCTTTGGCCCTGCTGCCATACCCAGTGACTCTCCCACCTCTCATCTCCACTTCTTTGAAAAGCTTTTCTGAAAGGAGTCTCTACAGACAAAGCTGCCAGCTCTCTGCTACCTAAAGCTGTCTTAACCTCTGGCTGTCTGGTTTTCACCTAGACCACTTTAATGGAAGTACCCACTCGAAGTCATCAATGGCCTCATTACATGTTCAGTCATTTTTCAGAGATGACCAGGAAGAAAAGGATTGCAATAAGCCCATTGGATAATGCAAAGTGGTCAGAGAGCTGGGTTTGGAATCAGGAAGACTCTGAGATACTTTCCAGGTCTAAATCTCATTCTATCTATGAGTATGTCTCTCTCTCCCCCCGCGACCCTTAGAATGTAAGTTCCTTCAGAGCAGGGATGACTGGTGTCTTTTCTATGTATCCCAATCACTTAGTTCACTACCTGACACATAGCAAATGCTTAATTAACTCTTGATAGATCCCATCAGATGAAGAAATAGTAGAGAGAATTGGAATGACTTCCAGAGCTGCATCAGGTCTGGGAGTGAGACCTGGCTGTGGGGCTTACTCCCAATAGGTCTTGGAACAAGATACTTTTTTACTTTCCTGTATCTCAGTTCCTTAATTTATTAAAAAGTGGTAGTTAGAACAGATGGTCTCTAAGGTCTGTTCCAGCCCTAAGTCCTTATGCTAAATGTCTTTTTTATAATTACTATTTTATCTATTTTCACTATTCTACAATCACTTCCATATAACTTAGATTTTTTTCCCTCCCTCTCTCTCCTTCCCTGCTAGCTCCCCTTCCTGAGATGGTATACAATTTTATATAGGTTCTACGCATACATTCCTATTAAATACATTTTCCCCTTAGTCATATTGCATAGAAGAATTAAAACAAATGAGAGAAATCATAAAACAAACCAAAATCTAATACAAAAGAAAATGATCTGCTACACTCCATAATCAAATTCCATAGTTCTTTCCTTGGATGTGGAAGGCATTTTGCCTTAAGAGACCATTGGGAATTTTTTAAGTTCTTGCAGTGCAATGAAATTCTTAGTCTACCAGACTTGTTACTGTGTACAAAGTTCTCCTGGTTTTGCTCAGCATCAGATCATATAAGTCTTTGCAGGCCTCTCTGGAGTCTTCCTGTTCATCATTTCTTATAGAACAATAGTACTCCATTACATTCATATACCACAATTTATTCAGCCATTCCCCAAATGATGGGCATCCCTTTGATTTCCAGTTTTTGGCCACTACAAAGAGTGCTGCTATATTTTTGTACATGTGGGATCCTTTTCCGTTTTTATGATCTCTTTGGGACAAAGTCTCAGAATCGATATTGCGGTATCAAAGGGTATGCACATTTTTGTAGCCCTTTGAGCATAGTTCCAAATTGCTCTCCAGAATGGTTGGATCAGCTCGCAGTTCCACCAACAATGAATTAGTGTTCCAACTCTCCCATGTCTTCTCCAACATTTGTCATCTTCCTATTTTGTCATGCTAGCCAATCTGACAAGTGTGATGTGGTACCTCAGATTTGTTTTGATTTGCATCTCTCAATCAATAGTGATTTAGAGCATTTTGTCATGACTATAGATACTTTTAATTTCTTCCTCTGAAAATTGCCTATTCATATTCTTTGACCATTTATCAATCAGGGAATGACTTATATTCTTGTACATTTGACTCAGTTCTCTATATATTTTAGAAATGAGGCCTTTATCACAGACATTAGTTGCAAAAATTCTTTCCCAGTTTTCTACTTCCCTCCTAATCTTGATTGCATTGAGTTTGGTTGTGCAAAAGATTTTCAATTTAATGTAATCAAAATTATCCATTTTGTACTTCATAATGCTTTCTATCTCTTGTTGAGTCAAAAATTCTTCCCTTCTCCATAAATCTGATAAATATACTATTTCTTACTCCACTAATTTGTGTATAGTATCAATCTTGTACCCATTTAGACTTTATTCTTGTGTATGGTGTCAGGCATTGGTCTATGCCCAGCTTCCACCACACTGTTATCCAGTTTTCCCAGCAATTTTTGTTGAACAGTGAGTTCTTATGCCAGAAGCTGGGGTCCTTGGGTTTGTCAAACAGTAGATATAAGTTCATTGACTACTGTGTCTTAAATAAATAAATAAAAAGTCTCATGCTAAATTTCCTTTCTGCTTGTGTAGCTACAACTTTAGGAATCCCCTAGAAGTTTAGGAGGTCAAGAAAGCAAAACCTCCTCCTTACATGACCCCCAAGAATGTATGCCTCCTTGGGTCTGGAGAGTGGGTTTGGGGAGGGACGTGGAAAAGTGTTACTTGAATTGAAAAAGCGCAGGGTATTGGTCATAGCACTCAATTGGAGTTTAGCTTGAAAGGAGCAGAGGGGCCATCAATAGAAACTGCTTGGATGAGCCATCCCAAATCTTTTAGGGTAACTAGATCTAGGCACTCCCTTCAGCCTATTGGGAGGCTCATCACCTGGAACACCAGGTAGCTTTGAAGGCTCTGGACCCAAAAAGCCAATGTTCAGATTCAAGTCAGAGCCTAAAGACACTTGGGCTTTGGGCAAGAGAGGAGGAGGGGTCCTTCCACTTGAGGAGCACTGTCTCCCCTCCCTGGGCAAGTGAGTCATTTGTGCAAGACTGATGATCAAATGAAAATCATTGTGGGAAGGGGAATAGGAAGGCTCAGATTCTAGGATTCAACATTTCCAGAGCTAAAGACTTTCTTGATGTCTCAGTGTGTGCCTAGCCTTTCCCCCCAACTACGTGACTAACTTCCTAGTCTCCAGGAATTTTCAGTGAAATGTCCAGTTGATTTAGATAAGGGGTTTTTAACCTAGGGTTCTCGTTCCCCTTTCTCCCAAAGGACTCAGAATGTCAGTGAAATTAGATTGGGGGGAAAATTTACATCTGTGCATTTGTTAATCTTTGGTATCCTTTGTAACCTCATGGATTGAAAACATTATTCTCAGAAGGTATACACAGGCTTCCCCTTGCTTCCAAAGGAACATATGAAACAAGAAACATATGGGCCTTTGACTTAGATACTTGTAGGATGTAAACTCCTTGAGTGCAGGGACTGTTTGTTTTTATGGTTTGTTGTTGGGTTTTGTTTTGTTTCATTTTTGTTTCTTTTGTCTTTCTATCCCTAGCCTGGCACCCAGGAAGAGTATGTGCTTAATAAAGGCTTGTCTAATAAACATGTCTAAGATATCCCAAGAGATTCTGGCACAGGACCACCCAGGCTACCATGCCCACATCAAAGAATGTGACAGGCTCTATGAACAAAGGATAATGATAGTAGCTCAAAATGTAAGACGTACACTCTTGAGACAGCTCCATCCCAAAGATTCAAAGGGATCTGTGCCCAACCTGTAGTAGAGCTTCCAAACTCACACTGGACTGATTAGTCACAGGGGAACACATTGTGCCTTGACCCCAACAGGTGAATTCATTTGTCCTCTTCAAGTACAAAGCACAAACAACATAGTGATGCCTTAATATATACTTGTGATTGATTAAATCATTCCAATCCAATAAAAATTTATTAAGCACCTTGCCCTCAAGTAGCTTATAAATCTAAAAAGAGTAGACAATGCACATAAAGAAGCAGGAAAGCAGGGAAAGGCAATGGGAGGTACCCAGCCCCAGCCTAGGGACATCTTGCTCATGGATTTGAAACTAGGCAGGGCAGTAGATGTAAAGTGGAATGAGCTGAGAATCCAGCTTCTGTCCTTTAAAAATGAAGGCATTGGGAGGAGTTTGGTACTCCAGTCTCCAGTCCTCCAAACCAAGAGGCAGAAGACCAATGGAGGTGGGGTCAGGAAGGCCTGAGTTGGTAGCATGGTAGTGATTTTGAAACTGATAACGTAGCTAGGTGGTGAAGTGCTGGGCCTACAGTCAAGAAGACTCATCTTCCTCAGTTTAAATCTGGTCTCAGATACTTTCTAGCCACATGACACTGGGCAAGTCACTTTACCCTGTTTCCCTCAGTTTCCTCATCTGTAAAATGAACTGGAGAAGGAAATGGAAAACCATTTCAATATCTTTGTCATGAAAACACCAAATGGAGTCATAGAAGTCCTTGGGATCAGGATGGAGTCACAACTGAAAACATTCTGGGAGAGGCATCTTGTTTCATGAAGTCAAAACCAGACAGAGCAGAAAATGCAAAAAGGATTTATTCACCTCTCAGTTTCCTGTAAAGGTCAATGGTAACCCTCCATGCTGTTAAGGTGCATCCCTGGACAGGAAATACAGCAAAGCATAACAAACTCAACACAGGAAAAAAAAAGAACCGCTATCCATCCATTGTTGAGGTGTCTAGTGGCTGCTTTCCAGCAACAGATCAATTAAAACCAACCCCTTGAGGCCTCATTTGATGGAAGAAGGCTCTGGAGTGCTTTCCTGGCTCCCAGGCATTTCTCACAGTTAAATCGGTCTGTCTTAAGGCTATGATTAATTGACACTGGGGTCCTTCTATTTAAGAATCAATTAAATCCGTAATTCAGAAATGAGCCTTTCCAGTCTTTAAGTGAAAGTAACTAATTTCCTGTCATGTTTTATCCAGAAAAAATCAGGAAGCTGGCAATCCCAGGAGGGAGGTCTGTTTTCTTTGTAAACCAGGACATATCTCTGTTAAGGAAAGTGTCCAGAGCCTGGATCTTCTACAGAATTACCACTAGGGTAGAAGTTAAAGCAATTGTCTTTAATGTCCAACCTCTGGTCGCTGAGCATCTTTGGAAACAGCCCAGGAGAGAGCAACAGGGCAGCCCAAACAGCCCCAAAACATCTGCTGTCACTGGGCACAGTGCAGTCAGCTTGAGTACATAAATCTGTCTGAAGAGCCAAGCACAGGTACTGAGGAGATGGGCTGAATCGGTGCGAGAGCACTTCAACATCAATAACTGCCGACTGGTTGGGAGGGAATTCTCAGCAGATGCTTGGAATCCATGAATTGCCTTAGGTATAAAAACCCATGGTGACTTCTTAGGGCTTAAAACTAACTCCCCTTCTCCTGAATGCAATTCCCCAATATTTATTAAGGTGCTCTTTTTTTCTGGCATATAAAACTAGCCACCTGATCATGGCTTTCCAGGTTTCCTGCAAATACTCAAGTTTTGGAACCTATGCAATATGTTGCATGGTCTCTACATAGCCTGCATTTCTATAATGCTTTGGAGTTTGCAAATAATTATCACTCTACCATCTAACATGTATATAGTGCTTTAAAGTTAGCAAAAATGATTAACAAACAATAGCCTATTTTATCGTTATGATAATTTTGAAGATAGGTGCTAACCCCATAGACAGATGAGAAAATTGAAACAAACACAAGTTAAGTGACTTGTCTAGGATCATAAAGCTAGTAAGCATCTGAAGCTGGATTCAAACTCAGGTCTGGCTGACTCCAAGTCTAGCTCTCCATCCAATGTATCATCATTAACATCATTAATTCATATTCCTGTGGTGCCTTAAGATCTATTAATTACTTTCCCCACATCTTTCTTAAGTATTTTTTCAGGTGAAAAAACTGCAGCTCAAGAAGAATTTGTTCTTAGTTATGTAGCCTGTAAGTGATTTGTTCATGATTGTATAGCCCAGATTCCATCCCACACTTTCTGACTCCCAGGTCCACCCTCTTTTCACTATGCTAATTTGCCTCCAGCACCTGAGAGCTCTTTCATCAAATAGAGTGGCTTGAGAGCCAGTCCAACTCAGATGGCATGCACAATGATCTAATAACAAGATCCATGTTTAATCTTGAAACAGACAAAGAGAAAGCAAAGTGTGCCTATGATGCACCACCTGCTTTAATTACTGAGCAGAGAACAAGACTGCTACTTCGGTTAAGCTTCAGCAATGGAGGTATATGTGCCCTTGGCCTGAATCATGAGGAAGAAACTAATGGGTTATTCCAAGGACCAGCAGTAAAATGGTGTCTTAGAAACTAATATGAACCCAAAGTAAATATACCATTAAAAATATATTCAAATTAGTGGCAGACAAAAGTCAGTGATTAGTTGTCTGGGAAAAGTATGCTGACCATTAAAACGGTTGGATTTTTCTAGGCAATGTAACCCCTCACAATTTTTCAGCCCCGTAGACAGCCTAATAATCCCTTCCATTTCTCAGAGATGTCATCAGAAATGAGATCTTTCGCTATTTTGAGAGTCAGCACTTGTTTACGATTGACAGAGATGTCATGAATAACTGAATCCATAGGTTATCCCAAAATCTCATACAGAGCAAACTTTTCACCTCTTCACCAAATATTTTCTCAGAGCCATCCCTTCTGGTGAACTGGACTAAGTATCAGCAATAGGAGAGAGGAGGGGGGTCTAAATGGTCTGTATCATCCACAGACTGAATAATTTGCCTCTGCTCAATAGGATCCTCTTGTTAAGTGGACATCTCAGAACATAAGTTAAGGATGACAGGTGTCTTGAGCTTCCAAGACACCAGCAGACAGATACAAACTCATCGTAGACCAAGATTTCAAAAATGTAAGAATAAGCGTGTAACATAGGAAAAAGCATGCTGATTTCAGAGTCAGGGAACCTGGGGTTAAGCTTCTGCCAGTTACTGTCTTTGTGACCTGGAGAAAGACATTTAAACCCTTTCTGCCTCAGTTTGTCCAAATGTCAAATTAAGAGTTGGGACTAAATGATGTGAAGGATCTGGGTTTGAATCCCACTTGTGACACTTGCTGCTCATGTAGCCTTGGGAAATCGTCTTTTAACCTTCACGGGTGCCAGTTTCCTTATCTGTAAAATGAAGAGGTTGGACTAGCCTGTGAAGCTATAATTGTTTCCAACAGTCACAAAGCATTTATTAAGTGCCTACTATGTGCAGGCACTATGCTAAGTACCCCATGATCCTATTCTAAGAGTCTTATACTATAACCTAATTGCTACTGACAATGCTTCTTATATTCACTAACATCTGTAAAAGCACGTCTGTAGGGTACCTATGATTACAATCTTCCTTACTCACAGTGGTTGAATGTAGATACCAAAAGGGACTACCTGACTTTGATCCCATGATTGGAGCAGGTCCAAACTGTCTTTGCCTTGGCTGTGCAGGAGCCCAAGCTTGCTCTTCTGATCAGATGTCACCCCACCCTACCAGCCTCTTCAATGGACTTTCTGTTGTTATGAAAAACAACTCTTGTAACAGCTTCTAGAGATTGTAC
Organism: Potorous gilbertii; assembly: GCA_028658325.1. NCBI lineage: Eukaryota > Metazoa > Chordata > Mammalia > Diprotodontia > Potoroidae > Potorous > Potorous gilbertii. Next base: position 539,688,462 of record CM053771.1, on the reverse strand, counting down.
CTCTCCTGAGAGTTCCTCCCTGGGGAAATGTGTTTAACCCTGGCAGCTTCTCTCCGGCCTGGGAACTTCAGGACTTGTGTATTGTGTGGTATTCCCGAATTGCAATTCCTTTGCCTCAATTAAAGGTCCTAGTCTTTGCTACTCTGGTCAACTTTATTTCAGGTGAACACAACTTAGAATAGTTTTCAAAGGTGAATCTTATCCCCACTTTACAGATCAGGAAATTAAGGTCTAACATAAGATCCAAGCTGAGACTTGAACCAGATTTTCTGACTGTAAGAGCAGTGCTCTCTCACCTACCCCAACTCCGCCTCTCTCAAAGCCCAGCATCACTTTCTTATCAAGCTCTTCAGCCTTTCCAGCAAACCCCAACTCACCCCCAACCTGCCAAGATGTAATTAGAATCATGATAGTCATGGCTTAAAAAGTAGCTAAGTGGTACAGTGGACACCTGGAGTCAGGAAAACTCATCTCCCTGAATTCAAATCCAGCTTCAGACACTTACTGCTGTGTGGCCCTGGGCAAGTCACTTCACCCTGTTTGCCTCCGTTTCCTCATCTGTAAAATGAGCTGGAGAAGGAAACGGCAAACTATTCTAGTATATCTGCCAAGAAAATCCCAAATGGGGTCACAGAGAGTTGGATGTGATCAAAAACGACTAAAAAGCCACAAAGGGGAAGTGGGTTTAAGTTTAGGGAGTATATGTGACAAAAGGATAACTAACTTTGTCAGCTAAGAAGGCCTTTTCTCTGTGGAGTCTACATGAATTTTTTTCTTAAGTGAGTGTAACTCTCTGGTGAGTTCTAAGAGTGAGTGTCCTTGTAAGGTCCTAAGGCTGCTGGTCTTCATCTGTCTAGTTTGTCCTGGTCTCCAAATGCAGGAGGTACAGTCAGTCACTATTCCAGGGACACTGACAGGGAGCCCAAATGATCTGACCTTTGGGAGTTTACAAGTTTATCTTACAGATGAAAGGAAAAGGAAAGGAAAGGAAACAGACTCTCCCCCATAGCTAAGTAATTTCATCTCTGGGGCTTGGCTAGGTATGATCCACCACTGTGCTGGATGCTGCTGGAATGCAAACCTCTGAATTCATTGGCTTGCTGTTTTATCCAAGCCCCACAGAATGGGGTTGATTCTTTTTTTACCAACAAAAGACATTCTCTATGTGGTAACATCTGCTTTCATATACCTTTGACTGATCAATTATATGACTCAGTTGAAGAAGTATGCCCATTTGATAGAAATGTAGGTCATGAAGTATCTTGTCACTTACATTAACTGAGGTTGAAGGGTGTATAAACCTATTCTTCCATCTCCAGCTCACTCTCTTTTGTTCTCAGTGCCATTGTAGCTACATGTTGGTGGTCTCCTCACCACATCTTCTCCCACAAACCTCTTAAGACCAAGAGGCCCCTTACCAAAAAGCTGCATGGTTCTCTCCTTCAGTGGATTCACATGAAAATTGGTGAGAAGATAAGATACAATTCAAAAAGGAGACCATAGAGAACGACCAAACTGGACTTGTGAAAACCTGCCAGTATTGTGATGTTCATATTTATCTTGTCACCCCTAGTCAGAAGCAAATGCCTCCATTTTAGAAGCTGATATTTAAGGTGTGGACATAAAGAAACTTGCTGAAGAGATCAATCCTGTCATTTTGTTTTCAGGCATTACATGAGTTGGCTCAGTAATAAATACTGACATGGTATTTAAAAGTGCATTTCCCTCCTTTTTTTGCACAAGATTATGAATGAATTAAAAAAATCATTTATTATTATTGAGACATTGTGCTAAAGCTGGAGATACAAATAGAAAAGTAAGCTTTGTCTTGCCTTCAAGGAACTAACATTCTAATTGGAGGAGACAACACGTAGAGTAGGTATCAGCTCTAAGTCACATGTACAGGTCCAGGGGCCCTCAGGGTAGAGTGGCAAGGCAAATGGTAAGACCCTTCTTTAGTGTCCTCTCCGTTGATAAATGATTTCTCTTTCTGACGCTGAACTTCATGATCTTTAATAGCTGTAGCCATTGAGGATGAGGAGGAAGGTCATGAAGCCCCTGAAAGGGTCATTTCTCATTTGCTTCTCCACAGGGGCTCCCTCCTTGGACAATAACGATGGGGATGGGGATGGGGCTGGAAGCATAGTCAGTGGTTTGAAGAGGGTGACAACGTGGGTGAAAGGGACTGCTAGTGCTCAGCTCTGGAATATGAGGAATATCAAATATACTATCCTATGTAGTTCATGTATAAGTTGGTTTTACTGAAACATTTTCTCACACCCCCACCTTCTTATCTTTCTTTCTCTTTATTCCTTGTTATGAGGGAAGGAGAAGAAATGTATTCAGGAAATGAAGGAAATATAAAAACAAACGATATTAGTAAAAAATCTAAAGCAATAAGCACCACTGATTAAAGTGTGTGTGTGTGTGTGTGTGTGTGTGTGTGTGTGTGTGTGAGAGAGAGAGAGCTCGGCCACTGACAATTCTTCCATCTTCTCCCCTTCTGTCCCCCAGCTGCCATGAAATGGAGTCCCCATATATCACTAACAATCTCTTTTAAAACTTGTAGCTCATATTCCTGTCAGAAATATCTGCTGAGTATTTACACACACACACACACACACACACACACACCCATGGCTGAGTGAACTGAATGGCGGCTCTAGTTTCTCCCACAAGGGATATCAACCATCCCTATTCAAATGGATTTTTGTGACTCCTTTGTGGGAAAAAATGAAAATATAAGTCTTCACTCCTCTAAAAGCTGCATTCACTTTTCTCAGTCTTATTTTTTATACATCTTAAGGCAGGAATCCCAAGTGAGAGAAGAGGGCAGCATTATAACTAGAAGAAAACAAGTCCCTGCCCCAGGGCATTGACAAGACTCCCAGGCAGGAAGCAGCTTGGCATCCAGCTACGGAGAGTAATTAGTTGAGGTAGGAGCCTACTTAATGGCTGGTTCCCTAGTGGCCACATCCCAGGTAAGCTTGGCCCCCCAGTCTATTCCCATCCAAGACACTCTCTTGACACATCTCCTCAATCAAATCTGTCTTTATAAGTTGACATGGAAAAGCAGCATAATAGAGTAGATAGAAAGCCAACTATGGAGTTAGAAAGACCTGTGTTCAAGTCCTACCTTTGACAAGCTATATATGTGATGCTAGGTGAGATGCTTAACCCTACAGTACCCCCAGGCCAAACTCTTGAAGTTATAAATTATAGGACAATTGCCAATCTGAACTGGTACAGGGAGTTTTCTACATAAAATCACAGGGAGAAACCAAAATTACTTGAGGGCATATTTCATGCTGCTTGCCCTAGGCACAAAAATCACTGGTTTTGACTCTGAAAGAAGTACAGATGTGAAACACACATTGTATGTGTGATAGCAGCTCACCCCTGATCTTCTTTTTCTGTCTATACCATTCTCATGGAGAAAGATGGGTAGAGAAAACTGAGGACACAGTGAATGAGGGAAAGAGGTAGAGAAAAGAGAAGGAAGGGAGATTTTATTTCCTTCTCAAAACTAAGCAAAGAGGTAAAGAATATGAAAAATGGGGCTCTTTAGATAGCAGAACTCCTTTCAGTGGACCCATTTGGTTCTAGGTAAATACAGTATTCATTAAACTAGCTGACAAATGTCCCACTGCTGAGCCCCACTGTAGGCCCTTCCATCAGCTACCTACTATTAAAGGTCTCTAATTCCTTAAGCTAGACAAGAGGAAGAAATGTCAAAAGGTAAAAACCTAAGACCTTAGTAATGGGAGGTCTACTTGTAATTCATTAAAGTTTCATGGTTCCATCTGATTAATTATAAATGCTTTGACTACCAGCTAAAGTTCGGACACATTGCTTATTTCGATTAGAATGAAAACTTTATTAAAATTTAATGGTTTAAAATATAATCTATAAAAAGTACTTTTGAGAAAGAAAAAAATGGAAAACTTCTCATCCTAGGTGATTTGTTGAATAGTCTCTGCTTGAGTTTTATTTACAAGTGAACTCTGGGGTTTCATAAATGCATATTGAAAGCAATAAAAATTAACTTTCCAGCAAAGCTAAAGTCCCTTCACACTAATGGTTTTTGGAGAAATTACCTGTGGATATCAATATCTTTTGTGAACATTTTAGTTTTCCACATGCAGAATGTCAGATGGTCCAAGCATCATCTCTAGATGATATTTGACATTTTGCCTCTGGGTAGGAAAGTCCTGCAGAGAAAAGTATTTTCATGTTCATTATTAAATTAAAATAAATTTATTAAGTGTCTACTGCATTCTAGGTACTGAACATGCAAAGTCAAGAAGGTAACAGCCCCTCCCTGCAAGGAGGTTACTGGTTGGGGAGGGAGGTAAGAGATACAACATGGACACAGAGAAGTTACCAGAAAGTATCTATGAAGTGATATGAAGTCATTTAAGAGGAATCAAATACTGATAAGTGGAAGGATTATGCCTCTAGATATGGAAGGAACTTTAATGGTACTTGTGTTGAACCTCCCTCATTTTATAGGGGAGGAAACTGAGGTCCAGGTAAGTGACTTACACAGGGAAGTAAGCAAGAAGGGTCTCATGCTAGGTAGTAGAACCCATACGGTGCTTGGGATTCTAGAAGGCAGAGGAAGGTAGGGAGAACCTTCCAAGCATGGGGAGTGGGGGATGGGGGATTTTGCTTAAACTCAGAGCAGGAGATGGAAAGCTAGGACAGGGAATAGCTAGTAAGCCAGTTTGACTGGAAGAGAGGGTGTGTGAGGGGGAGTAACATAAAATCTCCCGGGGCAGGGAGGCTAAGCCAAGGTCATAGAGGGGACTTTGCATTCTCTCCTAGAAACAATAGGAAGACCTAAAAATCAGTTTAGGAATACTATTTGGACCCCCATGTAGCAGATGTAATCAGACAAAAGAAAATGCAAGCAAGAAAACCAATAAAAGCCTAGTCCAATGGTCCAAGTGAGAGATGAGGCAGACATGAAAAGGGTATCTTTGTAAGTGGAAAGAAGGAGGGTGGGGGGAAGTGAGGACAGGCCCTAGTAATTGGAGAGAAGGGAGTGAATGAGAGAGAGGTTGGAGGGTGGGAGCTAAAAGAACTGGTATGTGTTCATCTTTTGTTGCTGAAGAAGACCATGCCATCAGAGAAACGATGACATGACTTGCACTTGACTTTGTTTTTGAGTGAGGGAGGGCTATGCAGGTCACCAGCCTCACTTCTCTCCAGAGTCATCTAAATCCAGGGACCAGATATTCATCAGAATGGAGATGGTCCAGGGTGAAGCAATTGGGGTTAAGTGACTTGCCCAAGGTCACACAACTAGTGAGGGTCAAGTGTCTGAGGTGAGATTTGAACTCAGGTTCTCCTGACTCCTGCACTGGTGCTCTATCCATGGCTGCCCCAAAAGGACTGGTAACTGATTGGGCTAGAATATGAGAGGGAAAGGAAAAACAAAGATGACTCCACCATTGGGAATCTGGCTACCTCTAAGTTTGGAAGCATCCACACTAGGAAGGGGCAAGTGACAAGGAGGGATGGGTTTGGAAACAAATAATGAGTTGGCACCAAAAAGCAGGACAGTTGTGTTATGTTTAACATACACATTAAAATGATATACAACAGAATAGAGTTTCACATATTATTCTCTTTTCTGTTCTTTTTGTATATTGAAATGTTTGTGTTTGTTGGTGTGTGTTAAGTTTAAAAAGATAAGAAAGGAAAATTGTTTAAAAAGGAAATCTAGGACATACTTTGAACATGTTGAGTTTGAGATGCCTAATGGATGGATATCCTGGTGGAAATAGTGACCAGTGAGAGACCTGAGTTCAGCTGTGAGAAGGGCTGGAGATCTAGGGGAAAATAATTAAAAACACACTTTGGAGAATGGACAAGGGGCTATTAATGCACCAAAATGCCTCTGGCATCATCCTGACTACAAAGCAGAGGCAGATCAAACAAGAAGGCTTTGCTCCTCTCAGGGCCCAGCTTTGAGAGGGCAGAGAGGCAGAGTGGATGGGAAGGGAGCCTATACGGTTTTCTAGCGTCACACAGCCAGCGCTGGAGTCAGGGCAATCTGGGTTCAAATTCCTCCTCTGACATGTACTGGCTGTGCGACCCTAGGAAATCATTTAACTTCTTAATGCCTGAGGTAATTCTATCAAACTGTACATTTTGCAATAAGTACTGATCTAAACTGGTAGAGAGCATTCTCTGTGGCAGATCTCTATATTGGACATCAAGGTAGCACAATGGATTAGGGCACTGAACCTGCAAACAGGAAGACTCATCTTATGTGGGTTCAGATTTGACCTCAGACACTTAGTAGTTGTGTGACCCTGGGCAGGTCATTTAACCCTATTTGCCTCAGTTTCTTTATCTATAAAAGGGGCTGGACAAGGAAATGGCAAACCACTCTAGTATCTTTGCCAAAAAAATCCAAATGGGGTCATGAAGAGTCAGGCAGGATTGAAAATTACTGAACATCAGATCTCTGGATAAATGAAATCATAGCCCCTTCTACAAAAGCCTTTCATTGCTCTAAAAGCCCCTTTCTCACAAGGACCCAAGGAATCTCACTCACATGTGGATAAGAAAAAAGTAATGTTTTCAGACCTAGAGTTCAGATCTCTCATTCCCCCTTGCTTTGAAGTAACTAACAAAGGACAACTGGCCACAATGAGCCGCAGGAACTTGGAGGGATAAATTTCCTCACCTCTCTTCTGTCGATACAATTACTTTGTAACTCCTTTATAAATCAGAGACTTTCTATAGTTACCCTGTTGGGAGAAAACACTCTTTCTACAACAGATTTCCTGGTACAACCAGTATTGCTGTGCAACTGGAGGGAGTGGGGGGTCTCTCTCAGATCATTAGAGGAAATAGCCCTATTATAGATGAAGATAGGGAAATGGGGATGGAAATAGGAAGGTAAGTTGAGAAAAGGAAGAGAGGCAGAGACAGATAACATTGCCATAGTTATTGTTTGGTCATGTCTGACTCTTCATGACTCCATGGACCATACTTTCCATGTGATTTTTTTGGTCAAATATTCTAGAGTGGTGTCCTTTCTTGTGCAGGGGATTAAGGCAAACGGAGGTGAAGTGATTTGCCCAATGTTACACACATACTAAGTGTCTGAGGCCAGGTTTTAATTCAGGTCTTCCCAACTCCAGGCTGGGAACACTGTCCACTAAGTCAGAGACAGAGAGATAAATAGAAAAGATAGAGAGTGAGGTAGGGAGGCAAGGGAGAGGGGTGGAAACATGAACGTCCATTTGCAAGAATATAGACCTTGGAGCTTTTCTTCAATTGGACTTTTGATTCCACTAATTTTGTCCTGCTATCTGGTAATTTTTAAGGGCCTTTTATGAGCCAGCACAAGACATTATGCTGTATACTGGGAATACAGGGACAATAATGAAACACTTCCTGACCTCAAAGGGCTTATAGTCTAATGGGAGGATACAACATGTACACGTATAAAGACAAAATGTATATACAAAGTAAACACAAAATACATGGGGAAGGGAAATGGAGGTAGATATCCATGGGGAAGGGGGATGAACAGTCACAGAGAATGGGGATCATTTTGTGAAACAGCTTGAGCTGACCTTGGCAGGAAGTGAGGGATCCTAAGAGGCAGAGGTGGGGAGGAAGGAATTCTAGGCATGAGAGGATTATGAGACCCTTCACCATTTTGGATATCCTCCTCTGGATGTACTGCAACTTGTCGATGTCTCTCCCAAAATGTGGTGTCCAGAGCTGAGCAGAGATCTCCAAACGTGGGCTCCTCAGGGCAGAGGTCAATGGGACTATTCCCTCTCTGTTCTTGGAAGCCATATGTCTCTCAGTGAAGCCTTTTCAACCAATCAGTCAACAAATGCTCATTAAGCGCCTGTTATGTGTAAAGCACTGAACTAAAAAACACTCACTGCCTCCAAGGAACTCACATTCACTTGGTAAGAAAATGGTACCTATGGCCCCAATGACATGAGCTTTTCTGGCTGCCACATCACATTCCTTGTCTCCCTGTGACAACTTGGGGTTTTCAAGCTCTGTCCAGATGGGGGATGGGGCACAGAGTGGGGTCAGTGGTGGGACTCAGAAGTTATGGTCTATAAAGAAGGGAAAACAATAAGAAATTTTTGGGAATACAGTGAATATTCCAGATGACTACAGTGAAGATATGATTGTGACATCTTAAGCCATCATTCTGATGCAGAATACTGAGAAGGAAAGGGGGACTTAAGACTATCTGTAATAAATGCCCTGCTGTGGTTTTCAAATGTGAAGCACAACTCAGTGTCAGAAAAGCCAAACAAACCCAAAGCTTTTGGCAAATGCACAGTGGTACACTGTTGTTTTGAGAGACATGGCCACTAATGAGATAAACCCCATAGGTTCTTACCTCCAAGAGCAGTGCACATTTAGAAGGCTTGAAAAGAGGATTGTGTACTCTGTACAGAACATCTATAGCATGTACTATGTATGGTTCCTGGTCTCACTGGCTTTGGGCAGGAACAAGGGGGATACTGAAAATGGGTTTTACTGATGATAGAATCCTAGGCAGTCAGAGCTGGAAAGCATTGAAGGGAAAGGAAGTAAGATCTCATCAAAGAGCTCTGAACTTAGGAGTTAGAGACCTGGGGTCAGTCCCTTGCTCTGCTCCTTCCATGTGACTATGGACGAGACACTTCACCCTTCTAGTCTCAGTTTCCAAATCTGTTAAATGGAGCATATACTTCCTGTACTACCTACCACAGAGGGTTCATAAGATCACAGATCTAGAATTGGAAAGGTCTTCAGAGGCCCTATAATGCAACTCCCTCTCTTTATAGACAGGAGGCTGACACCTAAGGGCAGTTAAGTGACTTCCTGCTCATGGCAGCTGATTTGTTGCCTGGACCAGAGACTATGCCCTGAAGGCTCCAACCCTGTCATCTCCAGAACTCCAGTTCTGGGGCCTGCTGTCCTGATGGTGAGTGTCTCAAATGGGCCATACTACATCTAGCCAGCTCCAGACAGGCTTCACTTTACATCTGGCCATCTCCTCACTAGTCACCTTGCCAGGGCTCACATACTCTCACATCCCTCGTGTTTCCTCCTCTATGACCTTTCCAGTTCTGAAACCGTAATCAATCAACAATGCATTTGATTCTAGATATCATATACCAGTATAATTCCTTAGGGCTTCACTTACTGTCCCTGTAATTTTCCAAACCCCACTCTGGCCACCAGACCCCTAAATATGTTGTCTCCCCTCTTAGAAAACTGAGGCTATCTGCCCTTTTGGATTTGTATCCCAAGTGTGGAACATGGTACTTGACACACAATAAGCTCTTAATATAATCTCTTTTTTCTTTTTTTCTTTTGGATAAGGGGATTATTGATCTTGAGGTGAAGTGATTTCAGAAGCCGCCTAATTCGACTTCCCTTTCCCCCAGTTTAGAGCTAAGGCAAATACAGCTACAGCAATGAAATAATACCCCTCATCATGCAGCTAATACATAAGATACAGGACTCCAGACAAGGTCCTCTGACTCCAAGTTAAGTGTTCATTTTACTGCCCCACAGAGAGAGATTGCGAGCTAAGTGGATTGAGAATCCGAAATTTGCTCTTACTGTTAGGTCATCTGGTAAATCATTTCATTTTATAGATAGGGAAACTGAGACCCAGAAAAATGAAAACATTAGCCCAAAATAGTCTAGAGCAGATCCAAAATTTAAAGCCAGATCTAAATTCCTCAGATCATGCCTGGGACGTAACAAATGTGTAATAAGCATTTGCTGAAATGAATTGATTTTGTGCTTTCCAATTCATCACTCTTTCTAACAGGCCATATTGTCTTTGATATAAGAGAAGCATTAAAATCTTTAGAAAAATTCTCAGCTATTGTAGATGGAAATCTTCCTTTCCTCCTGCTTTCTTTTTTTCTTCCTTCCTCCTTCCCTTCCTTTCTTCATTTCTCCTTCATTTCTTCTTCTCTCCCTCCCTTCTTACTTCCTTCTTTCCTTCCTTCCTCTTTCTCTTTCTTTCTCCCCTTTCCTTCCCTCATTCCTTCCTTTCTTCTTTCATCTTTCCTTCTTTCTTTTCTCCTTTCCTTCTTTCCTTCCTTCCTTTTTAGGTCTCCCAATTCTAGATGGGTAGCAGTCACTCACAGACTGGATAACCAAGAAGCTTTAGTCATACTGTTTCTCAGAACTCCTGAACTCAAGCAATCCACTTGCCTCAGCTCTACAGGTGTGTCTACCATATCTGGTGAAATTTTTAAAAAATAACCTACATACTTTCCTATTCTCTTAAGTGAAGCATACTATTTTGACCTTTTTCTTGATGATTAAAAGCCATTATGGTGAATATCATGTGTGTTTGTGTGTGTGTGTGCTTTCATGTGCGCATGCATGCATGCACACATGCTGGTCTAAAAGCTTGTTAAGGTATGTCAGTCTATTTGTCCCTGACCTTATGATCCCAGGTTCTTCCACTATTCATTGTCATTTTCTTCTATCTCAATCTTATTCTCTCAGATCTTACTTATTGTTTTTTTATGAAACCTACCTTTGAAAGCCATCCTACCCCATTTCTAATTTCCCACTTCTCATGTTACAGGCTAGGAAACCAGACTGCCAAGCTTCAAGTCAATTTAATCAATATTTATCTAGAGTACTCTATGAAGTATACTATATATGTGTTTTAAAAAATTGTACCTAAATGAGAATAAACAAGTATCAAATGAGGGTGAGGTAGCAGATGCACTTGCGGTCATCCCTCACAGAAAACCAGTTCAATATTCAAATAAATTTGTGGTCTCATCCATTCAAGAGTTTCACCAGTAATTCAGATCACAATCCCTCCATGCCTGTCCATACCATGGGACTGCTGTCTATGTTCTCCCAAGTGTTTGCCATAGGGTGCTAGAAGTCTTCCTCGCTTTCTTCCAGCATTGAGAGGGTATTATCAGAACACTCTGACTGTCCACCTGTCATTCCTTGCATTTGACACTTGATTAAACCCTCTTCTCTCTTTTTTTTACTAGATAAGTTATTCTTTTTTTTTTTAACATTTTTATGTAAAGCTTTGAGTTTCAAATTCTATCCATCCCTCCATTCCTCCCCTCCCTTCTCCCTGAGGTGGTAAGTGATCAGATATAGATTAGACATATGCAATTATGTAGAACATTTCCACATTAGTCACTTTGTGTAAGACTCGAATAAAAGACAAAGAAAGAAAAAAGTGAAAAATAGAATGCTTCCAATTCTTGGCCACCACAAAAAGAGCTGCTATAAGCATTTTTTGTACAAATAGGTCCTTCTCCCTTTCCATCTGTTTTTCTTATCATTCAGTTCCTTTATGTTGATTTTCACTCTTGTTCTTCCTATGATTTTCTCATTGAATGTGTGTGTGTGTGCATAGACATGCATACATGCCCACAGACATGCAAAAGACCAAATTCTAGTAAAATGGAAATGCATTTACATTGAAAATGATCAGTACATTTTTATTAATGTCTTTATGGACAGACTAATGAAATCTTAGAATATTATCTCTAGGTTCAGTCATTTAGCCATTCTCTATTTCCTGAGGAATCACTGCATTTGTGCCTCTTTCCCTTAATTGCCAGTTTTCTGAAAGCCTAACTTTTGTTCTTGAGTGTACTCATGGAAGCAGTGGGGCAGCCATGTGCAGACAGCAGAGCTCTGAGAAGACAGGACTTAGAATGGGATGGAGGTGGGAGATGGTGTCACAACAGCAAGTGAAGGTTAAGATAGCAAGGAAAAGTAGAAAAGCTGTTATAATTACGTGAAAGCAAAGACTTACCTGCCCTGATCTGAAGTGCCCTCAGAGGGAGAGCCTACCTTTTCAGTAAGGCTTTCCCTTCATAGAGTGTCTAAAGGTGGCTGTGGGTTCTTTTTTCTCTACAACCAAGGCTTGTTTAGGGTAAGAGTATCCTGTTTGGAGTGGAGTGACTCAATCTACTAGGGCAGCACTTCTTAATTTGGGGTGAAACTTGTTTTTAAAAGTATTTTCATAGAGGGGGTAGAGCCAAGATGGCAGAGTAAAAGCAGGGACCTCCCTGAGCTCTCTACTTGTGAAAAATGACTCTGAACAAATTCTAGAGCAGCAGAAGCCACAAAATGACAGAGTGAAGCAGATTTCTAGTCCAAGACAATCTGAATGGCTAATAGGAAGGGTCCAATGCACCAGGCTCAGAGAAGAGCTCAGCCAAGAGTGGGCCATGCTGGCACAGAGCAGACTGGAGCCGGCCTCAGGGCCCTGAATCACTGCACCACAGTTTCCAGACTTTTTAATCCAAAAATGCCCAACACAGCCGCAAAGGTATATCATTGCAAAAATAACTGACCTAGAAAAAAGATCCAGGAGAGATTATTTAAAAATTATGGGACTACCTGAAAGATGTGGATCAAAAAAAGAGCCTAGACATCATCTTTCTGGAAATTATCAAGGAAAACTGCCCTGATATTCTGGAACCAAAGGGTAAAATAAAAATTAAAAAAATCCACTGAACTCCTCCTGAAAGAGATCCTAAAAGGAAAACTCCTAGGACTATTATAGCCAAATTCCAGAGGTCTCAAGACACAAAGAAATAATTCAAATATTGTGGAAACCCAATAAGAATAACACAGGATTTAGCAACTTCTACACTAAGGGATGGGTCAGCGGCTTGGAATATGATATTCCAGAGGTCAAAGGAGGTAGGATTAAAACCAAGAATCATATACCCAGCAAAACTGAGAATAACAGTTAAAGGGAAAAAATGGAATTTTAATGAAATAGAGGACTTCCAAGCATTCTTGTTGAAAAGATCAGAGCTGGATAAAAAAAGTGACTTTCAAATACAAGGCACATGAGAAACATGAAAAGGTAAACAGGAAAGAGAAGCCATAAGGGACTCATTAAAGTTGAACTGTTTACATTCCTGCATGAAGAGATGGTATTTGTAACTCATGAGACCTTTATCAGTATTAGGGTAGTTAGAGGGAATATATATGCATATATATACATACATACATATATTTGTAATATATGTATGTGTGTATTATATATGTGTAAGTATATTTATGTGTACATTATATATGTGTGGTTATATATGTATGTGTGTATGTGTGTATACATACATGTGTATGTGTGTATACATATACATATAGAGACAGAGAGACAGAGGGTGCAGGGTGAGCTTAATATGAAGGGAGGACACCTAAAAATAAAATTAAGTGTTGAGAGGAATGAAATGGGAGAAAGAGAAAGGGAGAGGAAGAATGTAAATTATCTCACAGAAAAGGGATGAGAAAGACCTTTTACAAAGGAGGGAAAGAGGGGGGAGGTGAGAAGGAATAAGTAAGCCTTACTCTCATCATATTTGGCTTAAGGAGGTAATAACACACATTCAATAACACACATTCAATAACACACACAATCAAACCCACAGTATCTTACCCTACAGGAAGGTAGGAGAGGAAGGACAATAGAAGGGACACCAGATTGGGGGAACGGGTCATCAGAAGTCAACACTATGGTGGGAGGACAGGTCAATGGAGAGAATGGAATAAATGGAGAGCAGGACAGGATAGAGGGAAATGTGGTTAGTCTTTTGCAATATGACTGTTATGGAAGTTTTTTGGAAGGCTACACACGTATGACCTATATCTAATTGCTTGCATTCCCATTAATGGTGGGTGAGGAGGAAAGAGGGGAGAGAATAGGTAACTCAAAGCTTTAAAAAGAATGTTAAACATTGTTTTGGCATGCAACTGGGAAATAAGTTGTACAGGCAATGGAGTATAGCAATCTATTTTTTCCTACAGGAAAATAGAGGGGAGAAGGTTGGGAGAAATGGGGTGATAGAAGGGAGGGCAGACCAAAAGGGGTGGCTGGGGTACATACTCTCCAGGAGGGAAGGGAGAGATGGGGAGAAAATTTGGAATGTTGAAAACTGAAAATAAAGTATATTAAAGTATTTTGATAACTGAATTTCAATATAATTATTTTCCTTTCTAATCTTGCATTTAAAAATTTCATCCTGAGAAGGGGTCCATAGGTTTCTTCAAACTTTCAGAAGGGTCCATGATATAGAAAAAATTAAGAACTCCTGCACCAAGGAGAGTTTGACCAGCAGATGGCATTGTAGGGAAGCTGAACATCCAAGAAGAGGCATTGAACCAGTAAGATGTCATTGGGAACAGGTATGCTGAGTAGATAACCCATCCTGTAGATGGAGCTGAAATTTGTGACAAGAGTTCAAGAAGGCTCTAGGACAGGCAAAGGCAGAAACAATCAGATCAAGAGACACAAATGTGAAGTGAGTGTGTAGATGTAATAGAGGGGACAATTAGTGAGATAGAACCACAGCCCCCTGTATGTAAATAGGAAGAGCGTGGTAATGGGGCAATCAAGTAGCACCCCCAACAAATGTCTGTTTTCATCTAATGTTCTTGGAAGATCTGAAGACAATAGCTCCATCCCACTGAAGTGGACCAGTGCTGGTTCAAAGGATCTCTGAGGCTGAGTCAGAGGATACTATCCCCAGGAAAGTCAGGAGTGATTCTGGGTGCTGGGAAATGTCCTGGAATCAGGCTAAGTTGAGTTATTCCCTTCTTTACTCATCATATTCAAACCGTTTTATTATTTCTAATAACTCTTCAAAACATAGCCCCTCTTTTGGTACATAACCAAAACTAATCAAGTCTGCCTCCTGCCCTTGGACATCTAATTACCTGATCTTCAGATCTTCTGCTCCTTTGCTATCAGTCGCTATTGCTGATTGGTCACCTGAGTTACAGGGCCAGAGTCCCCCCTTCTTTCAAATGTTAAACTGAATTAAACTGGCATAGATTTGTGGAGGTGTCCCACCACTACCAAAAGGCATTTCTACTGTTTGCAAGTATCCCTACCCGATGATGTCAGGTAATGTGGTCTTTACAAGTTGCATGACTCCAAATAACGTGACTTTAAGACTTCCTAACCATCTACCATGTTTTGTCTACTTCAGCAACCTCCCACTTTGTAAAGCTCCAACTACATTTTGACCGAAATATCCTATGTTTTTTCTCCAGAGGACTGTGGGTTCTTCACTAAGAAATGCCCTTCCTTGGGTGTGAGGCACCACTAGGATTGAATATTCTTTGCTATGGAATGGGGAAGCTTATTACCATCTATGGCTCTTCCTGGCACCTTCAATGACTTTTTCTCCCAAGTTCACTTTAATACTCGGTCTCTAGATAAAACCTCATTAACAACTATCATTTTAACACTATGAAGCAACCCTGTCCAATTTGATGAGAGGCCCACTAATCAGTCTCTAATTACTTTCTGAAACCCCATATCTTTCTAGAAATTTTAGTTGTCTCCATTCTTCAGTAATTTACAGAAAATGGTTAAAGTTTTCTCTTTCTCTTATCTTTTTCTTATTTTTATCTTATCTTATCTCTTTCTTATCCCATAATTAGTACTTCACATCTTCCCTAAAATAGCATAGCATCTCACAAAAGCCTCTCCATCTTCATCTCTTAGGTCATGTAGTTCACTCAACTGAAAACTGTCATGTCTTCTTGTGACATCCTAAACACCAGTGGTCTACTTTACCTCTTTTGGCCTCCACACTTTTATTTTTATTTTTAATTTATGGAATAAAACAAGCATTTCCATAATATAGTATAATTTTAAAAAATAGGATTGCACATGAAATTGCAAATCTACTCCACAACTTGTTATTATTCCTTTCAAATATCCACCAAAAATATCATGTAAATTTCCTTTTTTTTCCCTTTTTTCTTCCCTACTCCCTCCTTCCCACCCTACAGACGACTACCATTGGACCTAAATAAGAATATATATGTAAAATGGTGATGCTTCTCTTTTATCAGTCCTCTCTCTTGGTTGCTTTGATTCCCTTATTGGAAAACTGCCTGTTCATATTCTTTGACCATTTATCAACTGGGGAATGACTCATATCCTTATAGATTTGACAATGCTTTATATATTTTAGATATTAGACCTTTACCTGAGAAGCTAACATTTTTTTCCCCCAAATTGTCTATTTGCCTTCTGATCTTGGCTACATTTGTTTTATTTGTGCAAAAACTTTTTAATTAAATATAATCTAAATTATTCATTTTACACCTAACTTCACTCTTACTCTTGATTATTTATAAATTGTTTGCCTTTCCATAAGTCTGATCAATAAAATGTGCAGTGTTCTTCTAATTTTCTTGTAAAATCTCTTTATATCTAGGCCATGTATCCATTTTGACATAATCTTGGAAAATGGTATAAGATATTGGTCTATGCCCAATTTCTTCCATACTCCTTTCCAGTTAATAACACTTAACAATTATATTAAGTCAATAAATAGCAATACTTAAATATATAGCCAATTGAAAATTTATTAAAGAAATTAATCTTACATTTTTAAGGAAAATACCCTGGGAAACTTTATTGGTTTTTTTTACTCTAGCAGATTCCAGTGAAAGTAGGGTATCCAATAAATCCCAGATGGAAAATGTCTCCAATGGTTCCCTGTTAACACAAAGTACACCTCTATAAATCCTGAGTGAGCTGCTACCATATCCTGTAAAGGGCATAGCAAGAGGTGTGATTACCTGACCCTCCAGTTCTTCTCCCTTCTCTGTCTTCACTCGATCTGCACTCAAGTGAATAAGCTAGAGGTCTTCTCATACAGTGAAGCCTACTGTACCACAAAACTCTCCGTGTTCCTGGCAACTTCAGGGTGGGGAAGCTGTATGTCTAGTATTCTCAAATGTATCTCCTAAAGCCCACCAGTATGCTTCCCATTTAAACAGATTAGACAACATGATACCATTAAGTCTTATATGAAGTGACTATTAAACAAAACATGAAGAGTAATTATAGCCTAATGGTCTTCCCATAAACCTGGACCATACTTTCTCACCAATGTGTAAGGGGACAGTAGATACAAACTCACAGAAAGCAGGGATGTCTATGAGTAGGGGACATCCATCTGTTGGGGCAGTTCATGACCCTGTACTATAAGCTTTGACATCCTTGGTATCCCTAGGAAAGAGACTCAGCCAGTCACCTTCTGACAGTCATTTCTCTGCTGTGTAATCTTGTCAAATTGATTTTAAACTACATTCAAAAACAATGCTTCACTATTAGCAAAAACAATTCCCCTAAGCCTGGGACCTACAAAGCTCTCCTGCTCTCCTGGATGAGTTCTAAGGGGTTTCTCCATTTCACACAGACAGCAGAGGGCAAGACAAAGAAGCCTCTCCTTCCCCCAGCAACCTCTATTAAAGAGAAGAGACTTCCTCTTCCTCCAATTAGCAGCTAGGAAAAAAGTTTTTCCTCCAATCAGCTTAGCTCCTAGCATCAAATACAAAGCCTTCTTCATAAGCTCAATAGAGGGACATCAGGTTTGTCCTTCAGTTCTTTGTCTATAGGAAATTCACTCAGTTGGACTCAGTTCTTTCCAAGCAGCAGAGAATAGTCTTCATTCCTCCTTCTCTGTATATCCAGCCTCCTTCATCTCCTTCTTCAACTTATTCTATCATCTCTGCTTCATTTCTGTCTCCAGCCTCAAAACAAGAAGTCCATCACCTCTATTTTAGAGTGAGAAAAAACTCACAATTCCATCATGCAGGCCATAAATAGGTAACATACAATTGACCCAGAAGCACCAAAAATTCAGCTATCAAGGTTTCTCCCAGCCTCAGAGACCTAACTGTCATCTGTAAATGAATTGCTTGGAAACAAAACAAACAGGGCATCTGCCTCCGTTAATTACTTTTCTCTGGGGGCTTCTTTCTCCCAGGTTCTTTCAGAACTGTCCATGTTTCTAATCCCTATTACCAATAAATTTGTCCAAATCCTTAGGGAGCAGTACTTTAAATAAGTGGAGAGTTTGGCACAGTGGCCAATGGGTTACTTGGTATGAATAGGTAGTTTAAAGTGAGTTAGTGAGGTGGGAGGGGGCCTCTGAAAAGATTAAATGCAAAGAGAAGCAGCAGTGTGTACAATGTTATTCTTGGGTCTTCTTTCTTTGGCTGTTATAGTACATAGGGATTCACAATCTCACTTGTCCCCTGCCAGAGTCCTAGCCCCCTTTTCTAGGCCAGTATCTTCTTTCTGCCTGTACTCCAGCATGACTGATTCCACACCACTTCTCATAACTTCCCATTCTCCTACACCAAAACTCTTCCCTGCTTGCTTTCTGATTAGCTAATTCACACCTCGGGAAAGAATTCCTTGTGAACCACATTAACACTTCATTATCTGGCCGCTTTTCTGTGATGAGGACTGTGAAAGACCATTATATCTGAACATCATGCAGATCCAAAGGACTGAGTTGAACAGGAAGGTCAATTCTTAGAGGAGGGATTTAGGTCCAAGGAGTCAGTACTAGATTAGAAGACCAAAAGGCAAGGACGTGAAACATCTGCCATACTTAGCCTGATTCCCTCAATGACTGCCTCTATATTTCAGCTGCTTCCATTTACTACCTACTGCCAACCAAGCATACTGATAGAGTTATGGACAGGGTCTGCCAAGCCTGCTCCTGACTCAGCTGCCCCTACTAGGCCAAAGGCTTATGTCCCAGTCCCCATACATGACATTTACCAATACTGAAAACCAGAGATGACAGAGCCATAAAACCAGACCCAATTTAATATTGTCCATTTGATTTATGGAAACAAAGCCTGTTACCAGTTTTGTTTCCTAGAGAAGGGAGTTGGGGGCACTAGGTAATCTAACAAAGCCTAGAACTTGACAGAGAAATATGTTTCAGTGTTACCATGTTATATGGTGATAAATAATCATACAACTTGTTCAAAGTCTGATGGAAGTCTTGATGGAAGGCAATGAATCTATTCATTAACTCTATTTTTGAACTTCCTGGTCCGAGAATTTATCAGTTAGGAAATGGGATACCATTCTAGAAAGTGTAGCTCTGAAGTAGCTCTTTATACCATGAGAAATTGTAGCTATTTTTAAGAGGAAAATAACTAAAAAGCAAAGTTTAAGAGAAAGACAGCTATAATTGTGCCTGCCTTTTAAATAAACAAATTCTTTCAGTTCATGAAAGCCAGGAATGGTGTGTATGAAAATCCCTCCAAGTTTGTTTGGAATGCATGACATTGTGAGAATGCTAATAACACATTCTGTGTGATGAATCATACAGCACCTATGAATATAAAGTGGGAAACACAAACTTAAGAATTTTAATGAGGAAAATGAAGTCAGATTTCTTCAACTGAAGTACTTTTCAGAATGGCACTTTGAAGCCTATATTAAAAAGAAACCTAGTATAGTCATATTATTATAAAGTACCAGGCCCAGCAATGGCTCACCACCAGGCTGTTGGAGCAGTCCCAACCTCCAGGCAGGGATGGAGCTGTGCTGATTGCCTCTCACTTCATGATTTTCGCATCCAAGCTGTGCAAAGTGAGCCTGTTGGCAGCCATGCTGTTTTATGCTCCAAAGAGAGGGGCCAGATGCCTGGGGGGTCAATGTTTACCTAATTATACTCTTGAGTACTAACTGGTTTAGGACTGGTCTTTGCTGCTCTTCTTACAGCTATAATGGCAAAGCTATTGTCTGGAAACCTTAGGTGTGTTAACTTAGGATTTAAGATTAATATGCCAGTCAATTTATGGGATCCAGAGAAAGAGATGGCCTGGCTCTCAAATATGACTTTCCAAGAACACAAAGGAAAAACAAGAGCGCACTTGAGATGGCGTGAGTGATGAAAGTCAAACTTCTCAGGAGAGATCAGCTATGTGTAGAAGAAATTACTTTGGAGTTGGAGTTGGAAGGGAGGTGTTCAAACCCTGTATCTGTAACTTCCTATCTGGGAAGGGGAAGGGAGGAAAAAGGGATATTAAGTACCTACAATGTGCCAGGAATCTGGTAAGTGCTTTACAAGTATTATCTCATTTAACCCTGGGCAATATGTCCAGGCCTTGGTTACTTTTTCCATAAAATTAAATGTTTGTTCTAGAAGACTCATCTTCCTGAGTTAAAACCCATCCTCAGGCATTTATTAGCCATGTGACATTGGGCATCACTTCACTCTTTTGGTCTCAGTTTGCTCATCTGTAGAATGACCTGAAATGGCAAACCACTCCAATAACTTTGCCAAGAAAATGCCAAATGGGGTAACAAAAAGTCAGACACAACTAAAATCACTGAACAACAACACTAGATGACTGTGGCCTGTCTAGAGGAGAGGGTTGTGGAGGAGCTAAATCAGGAGGTGACTTAGCATAACCTGCCCATAACCGTGTCAGTGCCTGAGGGAGGGGAGGGAATTAGAGAAAGCTACCATAGAAACACTGAAGCTTGGGGAAACCAAGAGGATGAAACAAATGGTCAACACTCTGACCCTCACTGCATTTTCATTTCTTAATCTCTAGAGATTCCTTGGTCATGAATCCCTTCTCTGACAATCATCAGCCTTCTAACTCATCTCAGCTCCTTAGAACACAGCACCCCTTACATTTCTCTATGGTCCTATCCAAGCCTAAAAATCTTATGATCCAAAGATTATGATCTGGGACACCTGGAGAGAAGGTGCATTCTGTGACTTAGCTCCCAAAGGAGGAGTAGGTCTTTTTATTATTGAAGGTGGGTTATATGTGTCATATGCTGATACAACTGGTATATATTGTTCACACCAGTTGAGTATAAAGAATGAAGGAAGATTAGGTGCTGTCAGTGGTACTCACAAGACAGTGAAAAGTAGTAGAGGAGAAAACAAGAGCAAAGAAAGATGATGAGACAAGTCATCCCCAGAACTGTTACAGAAGAAGCTAGAAAAGCATCCATTGTAATCAATTTCCCCAGCATTGTTTCCATCTTTGATCACGGTGGAGCTGCCATATCTGGATTCAAGCACCTCCCTTCCTACCCTCTAGAGGAAGAAATAGAAAATGGCACAAAGGATGAATTCAGAAGAGCCCTGAGACAGAACAATGACACACAGAAGAAACACACTTATGGAAATGAGAGGCTGAGGGATTGATGAAAATATGGCAAAAGGAGGACGATGTGGAAAGAGGAAGAAATTATGGCCAGTGTCTTCATTTGGGAAAAGTGACAGACAGGACATCCATTACTATTGATCCACACGCTTTTTCTTTTTTTGCATTTCTATAATAATATGACTTCAAAGCAATTTGGCATAGGGAATAGAGTGCTGCCCGTGGAGTTAGGGAGATCTGAGTTCCAATCCTCCTTCAGACAATGAATGAGTTTCTTGTTTTCCTCATCTGTTACAAAGAGATAAAGTGGTATCTACTTCACAGGATTGTTGGGGATCCAAAGGAATAATATACATAAAGCACTTTGCCAATCTTAAATGCTATCCAATTAGCTATCATTGCTGTTACTATGTTCTGTGCATATGTCAAGAGTAACATAATGAAATGATGTAAAGGAAACAGGCAGTCTTTTACAACCGGTGAAGGGCCATGTCTTTCCAGATACACGGTTGACTTCAAGGAGCAAAGAATGTAAGATTCTGTTGCAGTTGTTCGTTTGTTTGTTGATTTTAAAAAAATAACTACAGTGGACATGGTTGAACAAAATGTAGTCTTCCAGCCTCTCCTCCAAAAAGGAATATCTTAAGCATATGTTAAAGTTACACAAGATTCCTTGACAAATGCAAAGAGATAATTAATGCTCTTAAAAGAACTTCTGAGGTCAAGGGCTTTGTCATTTTTGTCTTTATATCCGCAATGTCTAGTATAGGGCCTAGCACAGAGTAGGTGCTTTTAAACAATGCTTGTTGGTTGATTTTCTGATCAAGCATGAACCACAGATCATGGACTTTGAGACATAAAGAAGACATTGTAGGTCACCTTGGCCAACTGTGTCAAACTCAGATAGAATTAGGTCCCTGAAGTCTACATATAGATGTAGAAAACCACAAATTAATTAATTAATTGTTTTATTGTATTTTTTGTTTATTTTATTAACATTTCCCAATTATCTTTTATTCTGGTTCAGACAGCATCCTAGAGTTTGAAGGGAAGGATGCATGCTCCAAAGTCTCAAAGTTAACACCTCTGAAGTCCACCCCCATCATTACAGATGAAGAAAGCAAACCCCAACGTGCCCAAGATCACACTCTTAATAAATGGGAGAGCTGTGATTTGAACCAATGACCTCTGTCTCTAAATTCAATGCTTGCCAAAGGCAGTCATCACTGTTGCAGAGGAAATGCTATACAAGAATCAAGTGGAAGAGGGATTTCTAATAGAGGGTGAGACCCTCCAGATGTTCCTGTTTGTGGATGATACTTTGCAGACTGAGTACTGCATAACACCTCAAAGCATTATAGGGCAGCCTCAACTGGCCTAACAATCCACACAGGAAAAGCTAAATAGATACAAAGTGCCCATTGTCCTGATTATGATAAACAGCTGGATGGTCTGCTACCTGAATAAGTACACATCTAAACAAACAAAAGAGATAGACAGCAAGTCTGACCCAGAACTGTAGAAAATAGGAGAGGAAGGATTGAATTTCATTTGAAAAATTGTGCAGTGTATTCAGTAACTAAGCTATTTTCAGCCTGCTTGAAATATCTCCCTTTTCGGGAATAAAAATGCTCTCCCATGATATATAGTTATGAATTTGAGAACACCACAATCTGTGAAGAATTTCAACTTCAGGGGACCCAAAGGGCAATGGAAATACATAGGCAGCAACACATTTCCAGGGTCTATCTGTTTTCAAGAAATGGCACAATAAGGGATATCTTTGAATAAATGTGTAAGCAAAGGAGCTGGGCTAATCATACAGCAAGGGCAAGGGGGTGGGGGATACACAGGCAGCTGGAGTGCTGCACTGGTGCCCCCAAAACGTAAAAAGGAATCAGTTCGTTGGAAGATTCAAGGAAAAACAGTGGTCAGAAATACACAAGATGAAAATATGTGGATGGATTGCAATCTGCACCAGTGGAGGGAATACCCACATCAGTGCCATTGAAATACTGAGATATTGGAGTACCTTTAAGATAGGATATAGTCATTACTTCCTGGCTTCATTTTGAAAATCTGGGCTTGGGTCTAAGACAGAGCAAGAGAGGGGAAGAGCAAAGGTTCATTCCTTGAAACACAGATGGAATCAAAATCCAAGATGTGTCTCTAATGTCAAGAACTGGTAGTTAATATCAATGGTTCAGAATTTAGGTTCAATATATACAAAAATGGGAATTATTTTCCACTGGATAGGAAAGCATTTAAATGTCATGCATTCATCCTTTTATACTTTCTTTCTGAGAAACTATTCAATGAATATTAACTGACCAGAACTGGAAAACAGGTATTAATTTACCAAGCAAGGCAGATTATTGTATCCCAAAGGGCTAGCTGCAAAAGAAATTTCATGCAGATGCCAAGAAAATGAAATATTGAATTGCAATAACAGACACAGCCCTTTTCCTCTATTGACCAGAATTTGTTAGTGCCATGGAAACAATGTCATTATCATAATATATCAATAATTCAGTATTCTGAACTGGCATGAAGCAGAAGAGCATGAATTTTGTAAATTTTCTTTCCTGCCCCACCACTGTCTGAAATGAAAGGAAAGCAACACATCCCATCAAGATTACTTTATGGGATTAAGCATATTGTTAATGCAAATGATTTGCTCATATAAATTCACACAAAACAATGGTCTTTCATAGACAGAGAGTGTCTGAACCAAGGAAACATCGGTTCTGTCGTCTTAATGACTTCAAAGACACAGATAATACTTAACTGAATGATACAGTCTTTACTTCATTCAAACTAGGGGATCTCTTGTTCCAGTTTGGAATGTTGACCCAATATATGAAGTGGGTTGTGTGCAGGACATTGGCTCTAATATATTTGTTTTTAAAGATTGCAAAATCACAGAATTTTAGAGTTAGAAGAGGCTGTGGGTCAACTAGGTGGCCTTCAAAAATATAGAAACCATCATACCTCAAGGCAGTCAATTGCCCTCTTGGTTAGCGCTAATTTGGAGGAAAATATTGCCTAATAGGAAGTCTAATTTGCTACTTTAAAATTTCTGTTTCTGTTCCTCGGACCATAAGAATAAGTCTAATTAATTCCTCTTTCCCTTAGCCCTTCAAGTACTTGGATGTAACTATCGTCTCCCCCCTCTTAATCTTTTTTCCACTCTAAGCATCCCCAGTTTCTTAGCAGACTCTCATATGCCACAGACTGAAAGTCTTTCCATCCAGATTACCTTCCTCTGGGTACTCTCCAGCTTAACAATGTCCTTCTTAAACAGCATTGCCCAGAACTGAGCTTCGTTCTCTAGATATAAGCTGACAAGCCAGAGGACAGTGGGACTAGGACCTCCTTATTTCTGGAAGCTCAGCCTCTCTTCATGGAGTCCAAGATCCTATTGTCTTTTTAGGACTGCCATGTTACTCACTTGGCCCATCTCAAGCTTATAGATAACAAAATCTCTAGATCTTTTCAGATAAATGACTAATTCTCTCTCAATATTTACTATCCAAAAAGCACTTTATCAACTATAAAGTGACCTAATGAAAACAAGAAATAAACATGTTTCATGTGGAGAATGAAGAGTAGGAAAGTTTGACTGAAATGGAGAATTCTGGATGGCCAGAAATGTCCAATCCACATGGAAAAGATAAATTGGAGTCTAATTGGGAAGGATTTGAAAAGATAAATGGATGCATTGGTATTTTATTCTAGAGGCCCTAGGGATCTCAGGAAGCCTGTTGAGGAGTAAAGTGGAATGATGGGACCTGTGCTTTAGGTACCTCAATTGGATAGCTATATGGAGGATGGATCTGCAGACTGAATGGAGGCTATTATAATAACCCTAGTGAGAGACACTGAAGGTCTGAACTAGGGGATGTACTTATGTCTCACCTCCATCACCTGGAATCCTTGGCTTCCTTTGGAATCCAGCTCAAAGCCTTTCTTGATTGCCTCTCCCAACCCTCACAGCACCTAGCATAGAGCCTGACACACAGTATGTGCTTAATAAATGTTTGCTGTGATTGATTGTTAGTGCCCCATCTCTCTTAGAATTCTTTGAATACTCATCATATTTATCTATACCCTGTGTACAGGCTGCATTCCCCCTGGATAGAATGTAGGGTCTGTGAGATCAAAGATGTTTATCATATGCCAGCATGGCCCAATAGACAGAGAGGTGGCCTCTGCATCTGATAGTTGTGTGGCTATGTAACCCAGGGCAAGTCACTGCCCTGGAACTCTAAGACAACTTTCAGACCAGAGGGGCTTATCTACCTCTGAAGAAGCTCTCTATTCCGGTGGCTCCCCACACCAGTAAAATTACAGGCTCAGGACAAAATTGAATGAATGAAGAATTGGATTAAACATTTGGCACTGTGTCTTGCACAATCAATCGGTAAACCTTTATTAAGTAAGCACTATATGACAAACACTGTGCTAATAGATGTTCCATAAATGTTTGTTGACTTATTTCACCTTTCTATGACCCTATTTGAGATTTTCTTGGCAAAGATACTGGGGTGGTTTGCCATTTCCTTCTTCAGCTCATTTTATTGATGAGGAAACTGAGGCAAATAGGGTGAAGTGACTTGCCCAAGGTCACACAGCTAGGACATATCCGAGGCCAGATTTGGAATCAAGAAAGTGAGTTTTCCTGATTCTAGGCTGGGCACTCAGGGCACTATGGTGCCACCTACTAGCCTAAGAAGACTATTGAATTGAACTGAACATTCATGCAGACTCATCTGCACTTTTTTAAAATTTTAACTAAGCCTTTAATTTTATTGGGAGAAAAATGGAGTTTTGAGATAGTATGATTAAACCAGAAAAATACAGTTTTCATATGCCTGTTATATTATTTATGTATAATTATAAAGGACTTGCCATCTGCTAATGACATATTTTAGGTGGGGAACTATGTCATTTTGAAAGTTTCCCTATGACAGAAGCAATGTTTTCCATTTTAAATAGATCTTCCCCACACTTCCCATGCCAGTATTTAGACAGTTATTCCAGGAGACCATTGATTAATGAGCAGCTGCTTTTCTCTGGCTTGAACTGTATCCCATGGATACAGTGAGGATTGTGGCCTCCCAGAATCACCCCCAAATTGGGCAGCTTCAGAACAGAGCTGTCTCTCAACACATAGTTTTCTCCAGGCTTCTTTTGTACAAAGATATCTTTTCCACTGGTTATACACACATCACTGGCCCCATTGCTACTTTAGGAACCTAAATTTGCCCATCAAGGAAAGAATCTGTCCTTGGGAGCAGAATGCCAGGCCAACCCTAGTCATTTACATCCTAGAGTTATTTATTAGTCTGGGTTATCCAGGGACTCGTGTTTAAATTCATGTCGCCCAAGCAAAAAAACTTCCAAAAAGGCATACTGAAATACCAGAGCTTGCAATGATAGTTTCATAGATTTAGATCTGGAAGGGATCATGAAGGTCATTGAGTCTAACACTGAAAAACAAGACAAGTCTATCCTTCAGGGCAGACTTATATCTTATATAGACTTATCTTCTGGAATATCTTATTCCACGCCCTTCGATCCTTTAATGTAGAAGCTGCTAGATCTTGTGTTATCCTGATTGTATTTCCACAGTACTGGAATTGTTTCTTTCTAGCTGCTTGCAATATTTTTTCCTTGACCTGGGAAC
>CM053771.1:539607740-539661306 GCA_028658325.1 Potorous gilbertii | reverse complement strand
CAAATCTCCTTCACTGTGTTGCTGCGCGGCCTCGACTGCTCCAGAATTTGTCAGGAGTTCTTTTTACAGGAAATCTATGGGCTGTGGGTTCGGACCTAGCATAGGTGAGTCTTTCTACTCCGCCATCTTGGCTCCGCCCCCTATCTTATATAGACTTATCTATAGACTATATCTTATTGAGGGAGACATGTAGGTATCTATGTAAAATACCAATATTTTACACAGTAAATGGAAAATAATGTAACAGGGAAGATAGCTGGTGCCATAGTGCACAGAATGCTGGGCCTGGAGTCAGGAAGAGTCATCTTCCTGAGATCAAATCTGGCCTCAGATACTTCCTAGATGTGTGACCCTGGGCAAGTCACCTCACCCTGTTTGCCTTGGTTTCCTCAACTGTAAAATGAGCTGGAAAAGGAAACGACAAATTGCTCCAGTATCTTTGACAAGAAAACCCCAAATGGGGTCACAGATCAAACACAACTCTAATGCCTGAACAATGACCAACTGTGTGTCAGGCATTGTGCTTAGAACTGGGGATACAAAGAAAGGTAGACACCATGTGTACAATTTTTGCATGTTTTCTCCACATTAGAATGTGAGTTCCTTGAGGGCAGAGGTCATGGTTTCACCTTTCTCTAGATAGTCAATGCTTAGCACAGTGGTCAGTACAAGTAAAGACTCATTCAATGCTTGTTGATTCACTGTCAGAGACAGGGTTCGAACCCAGGTATTTGCATTTTCAAGGTCATCTCTTGACCCCCTACCACACTGTCTCTCTAGTGAGCAACAGGTAAATCTCTCAGTAACTATCTTTGATTAACTCATCTTTGTCATTTGGATAACTGCTTCCAATTTAGAAAATTTAGCTGAAGTGAGTTGATCATAAATCTATTATCTCATAACATCTCTGAGATGTTTGTAAATTGTTTATACTGAGCTCTCATTAAAGCATCAACACCAGTGACTGAGCCCAGAGATTCCTGTGGCCTCCTGGATAAGACTCCTGTGGTACTAGTGCGAGTGGGCTGCTTGAATAGGACCCACAGCAATGATGTTATCTATGCAGGCAATGGGAGTTCTTTATTTAGAAGAAAAGAAAATCCCCAGAAGTCATCCTCAGAGGGGAGTTCTGACAGGGAACCTCGTCAGTCAGGCAGATGCACTGCTCTTACCCCATCCTTCAGCTTCCATCAGGGAAAACTGAAGAGGGTCATTCTTGCCTCAAATTTAGGCTTGTGCAGAAACTTTCCTCTCCATTATCAGCAGGCTCTCGTAGCTCATCAGAATTTTCCATCCATACAAAATGAGCCTGAACAGCAGAAAAGAACTGGAGACAAGGGTGCTGAAATTCTTATAGCTGGTTACAAATACCAAGAAAAAAATCAACAGACAGGCTCTATCTCTGAAAATCCCCAGGCACTATTTAATGGATGCCTCCTTTCGCTTTAAATAAAATCTTTTTTCCACATTTTAATCTATTTTTCAAATGAGGAGGAAGACATAAGGAACACAAAATTGCTGCTGGAAATAACATCTTAGGAGGGAAATAGCCCTTTGATTTAAGAAATTTATATTCATGCGGACATATTGACCACAAGGTATTTTGTAAACAGATATTGCTATGGGCTCTTTGTAAGGGGTGGGAGGAATGGGGGGGGGGCGGAAATGTTAGTCTTGTCATAGCTCCACAGGGATATTTATGGTTTAAAACAAAATACCATATGATTACTGGTTGTAAATAACAATTAGGATGTGTCTGGCTATTAACTGTGTATGTTGGTGCACACGCATGTGAGCATGGGCATTTAGTTTGCGTGGATGTGTCCATAAGGCACAAGAGCCCTCATTCTCCCTGTGCCTAACTCAGGTCTTGAGCAGGTTTACTCCTAGAAGCAATGTTAACTTTTTAAAGCCAAAATCCATCAATGAGCTTTATTAAATGCTCTAAACTAAGCACGATGCTAGGTGATGGGCTTCCTTTCTGGCTCTCAGTTCCTTCATCAGCAAAATAAGAGAGGTTTGACTAGATGGTTCCTTTTAGCTCTAACTCCATGATTCTATTATAGAGGAATAAGATGGGGAGAAAGGAGACTATACCTTTGTGAGAGCTCATAAAAGACACCTCTCATGGAAGAAAAAAGAAAAAACAACCCAGGGAATTTATGATGGACGAGGAGTCAAGTGAGAGCTTCCTGGCAGAGACACCCAAGGGATAGGGAGCCGAGATGGACAGCGTTGATGCCAGCTTTCTGAGAGCAGCAAACAGGTTTGTTTAGGAAGGAAAACATTGTAGACAGAGGGGAAAGTAGGAGAACAGAAAAGAAAAAAGTCTAAGGCTAGATAAGTCCATGAGAAAATGTACTCATCAGAACATATCAAAGTAAAAGACTGTCTTATTTTAATTTTGTTTTCATTTCTTAGGAACTCAAATCTCAGAATGAGCAGGGATCTCACAGGTCATCCAGGGCATTCACTACCTAGAGCATTCAGGGTTCTACATGGACTTGGCTATACTTAAATTCAGGCTTCTAAAATATTGCTCAATATGTTTATTTTTGTATTTTTCCATAGCATTGATATCTATGATTGTTCTGACTTGTTTTACTAGTTGAAAAACTCTCACCTATTACCTCTTGGTAAGAGCTAAAAAGATTGCAGTGAAACAAAAAGATGGGGAGATAGAGAAAGTCTACCCTTTTTCAGCATTGATTTCCATCCCCAGGAATAGGTATAGACACCTCACAGACGCAGGTCATGCTTTTCATTGGCATCCAAAGAAACTTGCTGCTGGACATAGACCTCAAAGGAGGTCAAAGACAGAAAGTAAGGTTGCTTATACAACCAATAGTAACTACAACACTTTTTGTTATATGAACTAGAAACAAAGTGGTTTCCCATAAATTGGAAATAGCTAAATAAATCCTGGTGCCTGAAGGCAATGAAATAGTATCTCACTGTAAGAAACAATAAATGTAGATTTCAGAGATGCACGGGAAAGCATTTAAACAGACTTCCTTGGTTTAGAACTGGAAGAAAACTCAGAGGCTGTCTAGTTCAACCCTCTCATTTTGCAGAGGAGGAAACTGAGACACAGGTTTTGCCCAAGTGTTTTGCCCAAGGTCACAGAATTAGTCATCATCCAAGGTAAGATTTGAATCTGGGTGCTCTCCCTCCAGAGTGACACTTTGTCATTTTTTTTCTGTTTTCGAAACTCCTCTTGATGCAGAATAAAGCAAACAGAATGAGGAAAAGTCTTTTCAGTGACTACAATGGTGTTAGCAGAAAGAATGACGAAATTAAAGGATTCCTTATTTAATCAGCAAGCTTGGTGCTGGAGGACAGTTAAGGGATACCTCTATATACCTGCCTTTTTCCTTTAATTCTTCATAATAGAAAAATGGCATTACTCAAATGACAAATCACTCAACGACAAAGGATGTATCACAGGGGCGGGGGAAAGGGGAGGGACTTATTCGGAAATAAATGTGATATAAAATAAAAGATTAAGAGGATGTATATATTTTGCTGTATCCAACTGATAAACTTTTTTGACACCTCCCTGGAAGTTGTCTCATCCCCACCTTTCCTGATCCTTCTTAATTCTAGTGCTTTCCCTCTGTTGATTATTTCGACTTATCTTGTATATAACTTGTTTATATGAGTTGTCTTCAGATTGTCATTCCCATTAGACCATAAATTCCTAATCTCAACATAAGTTTCAACTGTCATTTGCCTTTCTTTGCAGTCTCAGTGCTTAACACATTGCTGGAACATAGTAGGTGCTTAATGAATACTGAATGATTGATTGACTGACTGATAGTGTCAGTAACAAGTAATAGAAAAAGTAATGTAACAGAAGTTAGGAAAGACCTAGGCTCCAGCACTACCTGTGATGCTCAGTAGATGGCCAAGGGCACTTGGCTCAGTTTTGGAACCAGTTATCTGCAACAGGGTTGTCTTAAACCTCAAATGACATGATATGTCATGAAGTGCTTGCCAGAGCTAAGAACACTACCTAGATGTCAGTTACCTCTAATGCTGTCAGGGAACTGTCCATCATGCCATACGTTAGAACGTTAGAACAAGACACTTTAGAGATCATGCCTATTTATTTTACAGAGGGGACAAGGAGGAAGCCTCAGAAAAGTGAGATGAATTGTCCAGGATCTCACAGCTAGAAAGAACTGGACCAGAACCCAGGCCTCCTAACTCCCAGTCCCATGCTCTTTCTTCCATACTATATTGCCAGATAAAGAGTTCCCCATTCCAGCCAGCCTTGTTTTCAGTGGAGGGAGGGGGAGAGATTGGGGTGGTGTAAGGACAGGTGGTATTTCTTTAGTGCAAGGAATGGTTTTTAAAAAGTGTGATTTGCATAAGATTAGGTTTCAGGATGCTCTTTTATTAGCAGGTAAATGTTTATTTTCATGTTGTGAAATTCATTAGTTACATGGTATATAATCATTTTCAAACTCGACTGGGAAGAAAATGCTGGCAGTTTGTTGAAATGTTACTAGTGTAAACTCCCTGGGGAGTACTGAGTCACCCAGATGAATGGGGCAGCCTCCTACAGTCAAATTTGCAATGCAAAAATAGACCCAAAAGCAGAAGGTTCCCAATTAGGAAATCACTGCCTTGTTGAGCTGAAATTGTGCACTTTGCTTTCTGCAAATGGGCACAAAAGGGCTTTCATTTTGTCATATGTTTGATAATCAAGGAGCAAATAAAAAGTATCTGGGGGAGCTTCAGTGAATACTGAAAACTTCAGGCCTGGCTATGGGGGTAGAAGGATGGAAGGAAGCCTCCACGTTGAGAAGAAAAGCTAGCCAACATCCATGCAAACAGGAGGAGGTCTTAAGCAAGAGGAAAAAGGGGACAGACAGCCTTGTCATTCCATCCTTCCTATCAGCCATACCTTCTCCCTTCACAGTCCTTACCCTCAATTTTTAAGTCTTAGGGTCATAGGGGCTGGCGGAGAGGGAAGGGAGTAAAACAAGAAGAAGCTACTAGGAATGGGCTCAGAAGACCTGGTCTGGCTACCATAACTATGGACAGCTCCCAATAGGAGTGAGTCTCCGTTTCCTCAATTCAACCAATATTAAAAGCCTACTATGAGTAAGGTACTAGAGCAAGCATAGAAGATACAAAGACATATAAGGACAATAAAGCAGTCTCTGCCTTCGTGGACTTTACATCCCAAGGATATATAGCATATTCGCATATAAGTATATAGAAACTAACTTCAAGAAAGAAAGATTTCTAATAATTTGGGGAGAATCAGGTAAGTCTTCAGCAAAAGCAAGGCTTCTATGATAGGAGATGAGGAGGTAGCAAGTTCTAGGGATGGAAGACAGCCTTTTTAAAGGCATTGAGGCCTTGTTATTTAGCCTCTGTAAAATAGTAATATTTCTGTACTATATCTCATAAAGTTATTTTAAACTTTAAAGGACCACATAAGTTTAAGTTATCATTGTGTTCTTAAGAGAGACAATTAAATTTGATACAAATAGAGAAATATTAGGGCAGCTAGGTGGTACCAGGCCAGTTATTAGGAAGACTCATCTTCCTGAGTTCAAATCCAACCTCAGACACCAATTAGATGTATGACCCTGAGCAAGCCACTTAACCCTGTTTGCCTCAGTTTCCTCATCTATAAAATGAGCTGGAGAAGAAAATGGCAAACCACTCCAGTATCTCTACCAAGAAAACTCCAAAATGAGGTCATGAAGAGTTGGACATGACTGAAAAATGACTTAACAGCCATAAGAGGAATTGAGGGTAGCACCCTCACTCGATGCCAGCCTTTCTCTGTCCTCTACCCTGTCCTTCTTCTATACTTTTGAATAGACTCCCCACAACCTCCAGGATCAAAAGCAACTTCCCCTCTTGGCATTAAACTCTCATAATCCAGCCCCTGCCCACCTTTCCAGCCTTGTTACATTGTCATCTCTTCCATACACTCCATAATATAGCTCCAATGGCCTCATCTACAGGCTCCACACCTTTGTCCTGGCTGTTCCCCATGCCTAGGATTCTCTCCCTCATCACTTTCAGCCCTTGGTTTCCCTGGCTTCTTCAAGACTCAGCTCAAATCCCATGTCCTACAGAAGACATCCCCCTCTCCTAGTACCTCCCATCGGTCTTGTATGCACCCATCGGCAGTGTATGCATGTACAGGTTGCCACCTCCATTACAGTGTGGGACTTTTTCTGATTTTCTCTATATCTCCAGGGCTTAAAAATGATGTCTGCTAAATAAGCACTTCATAGTAAGCATTTCATAAATGCTTGTTGCCTGACTGACCGATTGAATTTTCTTCCAGCATGGTGGGAGAGTAGATAACATGTTGAACTCCAAGTCAGCATGACCTGAGTTCGTAATTCTGCCTAAAATGTCTGTTCGCTGTGTGACCCTGGGCAAGTCCCTTGCCCTCTGTCCACCTCAAGTTTCCTCAAATGGGATGATAACAGTATCTGCCTCCAGGGTTTGCTGTGAGGGTCGAACGAGATAATATTTATAAAGTGTTCTGCCAACTCCAAAATGCTACATCATTGTGATGTCTCTCTCTTTTTCCTCTGTCAATATAAATGAGTTATGTTTGAAGTACAGATTTCTCCTCCCAGCCCTATTCTTGACTGCAAGCATCATCCCAGAATTTTCCTCTTTATTGAGGATCTCCTTGCCCTACTTGTTCTTCGATCTATCCCTGCAATCCCACTCGTCCTGAAGTGTCCTTTTATAAGACCTGCCCCACCCCTCATCCCATGGGTGAGTTCCTCTTAGAGCCTCCATTTTGTGGAAAAGTCCAGGCTGGCTTGCCTTAATTCTGCTCCTGGCCCTATTCCTGACTTCTGGATTTCAAAACTTTCATCTCTTCCCCAATCCTTCTTGCCCTTGGCTCTCTTTTGTGGGTTGTTGTTCCATGATTTCAGTCATGTTTCACTCTTCATGACCCCATTTGGGGTTTTGGGATTTTCTTGGCAAAGATAAAGGAATGGTTTGCCATTTCCTTCTCTAGCTTATTTTACAGATGAGGAAACTGAGGCAAACCAGACAAAGTGACTTGCTTAGAGTCATACAGCTAGTAAGTGTCTGAGAACAGATTTGAACTCAGGAAGAAGAATCTTCCTGACTTCAGGCCCAGTACATCATAACAGCACCACCTTGCTTCCCTAAGCTGTGTATTTTATGCCCTCATTAGAATATAAACTCACTGAGGGCAAGCAATCTGCTTTTTCTCGTATTTGCATCCTCAGTGCTTAGAACAGTTCCTGGTACATGGCAAACACTAAATAAAGGCTAAAATCTTAACAAGTGGTCCCCTCACTTCTTGGCAAATGGAGGGAGAAGAAATTGAAGCAGTGTTACATTTCATATTCCTTGGTACATGTAGTTAAAACCGTGGTTTTTACAGTAGCAATGTATGTCTGTGAGAGTTAGACTATAAAGAAAGCTGAGCACGGAAGAAGCATTTTCAAACTGCAGTGCTGGAGAAAACCTTTGAGAGTCCTTTGGACAGCAAGGAGATCAAATCAGTCAATAACTGAAGATATTAATTCAGCCTATTCACTGGAGAGACAAATACTGAAGCTGAATGAAATACTTCGGCGACATAATAAGAAAGACTCCTTGATAAAGACCTTGATGTTGGGAAAGACTGAAGGAAAAAGGAAAAGGGGAAGGCAGAGGATGAGATGGATGAGTGTCATGGAAACAATGAACATGAACAGACTCTGAGAGATTGTGGAGGATAGAAGGCCCTGGCATACAATGGATGGTCCATGGGGTCAGGAAAAGTCCAGACAACTGAACAACAAAAGGTTTGGCTCTTTCCTTACTTCCATAAATGTCAGATTCTTGGAGGAAGAGATTGTAAAGTAAGAATCCTGGCACTTAAACAGGAACAGTGAGCCACTGGGGAGGAACAGGAGACAGGAGGGAAGGGGACAATGTCAGTAGCACCCTGGAGGCACCATGGACACACTTCACCTACTGTATAGTTTTGTTTTCTTTTGATTTTTCTTTTCACCAAGATCTGCAGAGGCCAAACACAGTTTGTGTTCAGCCTGTGCCTAGCTCTGTACCTTGTCCTTTTGGTGATAGCTAGAACCAGAAACAAAGCAGATTCCCATCTACTAGGGAATGACTGAACAAATCATGGTGCCCAAACATAATGGAATATTCCAAACTTCAAGAAACCATGATGTAAAGAATTCAGAGAACTGCACTACTCATCCTTCAATTTAATTCAATAAGCAATTTTTAAAATGCCTACAATGAAGGTACAAAAGCAAAAATGAAAATAGTCCTGCCCTCAAGGAGTTTATATTGCACTAAGGGTAAATACTAACTATAATTATATGAAATAATGGGCTTCTTATCCTGGGAAAGAAAAGAAGAAAGAAAAGGAAAGGAGAGGAGAGGTAGGAAGAAGACAGGAAGGGAGGTTGCTGTACAGTTGCTGTACAAGGGTATCTCAGTAAGAATTATGTTTGTATGATCCCCTTTCCTTTTACCTTGGCTTTTTAATCAGAAATATTCATTTCCTAGGGACAAGATTCCAAACTACAAAGCCTCTTTAAGTGAAAAGGAAAGGGCATAGGGAAAATGCTGATCCAAAAAAGGATTGGGAACTAAATTTATTTGAGAAGCCTGGATTTTAGCAGTTAGAGAAGCGATTTATAATTAGCATATTAATTGTTTGAAGGCAAATTCTGCCTTTTA
Source organism: Potorous gilbertii (assembly GCA_028658325.1). Lineage (NCBI taxonomy): Eukaryota > Metazoa > Chordata > Mammalia > Diprotodontia > Potoroidae > Potorous > Potorous gilbertii. The sequence continues at coordinate 539,652,585 of CM053771.1, read as the reverse complement.
AGTGGGCTAACATTTCCCTTGTTTATACTATTTATTGGACTAGCCAGCCCCCCCCCCCTTTTTTTCTTATCTACCCAGATAATTCCATTAGGAGGGTTTTGTTAATTGTGAAAGCAATTTCAGTTTCTTGCAGATGGCCCCGAGTAAAAGTGCTTTGTTGACCGAGTTACTGCCATTAATAACCCCAACCAGTGGAGATTTTCTTTGTTTTGCTTATGAGAAGAGCAAGCAGTATCTCAGGTGGAGCATGATTCTAAGGCATGGGTCAGGTGTTCTGCCTTCCTATGCATTCTCAATAGAGTGTTTTAGATCAGAGGTATCATATTTGTGAAGGGTAAAACTCCGTAATGCCTTCAGAATGACATTAAAATGTAATTGGGAAATGTGGAACAAAATAAATAAAAATATAGTACAACATAGGTAATGTTAATTTGTGGGTTTTGAAGAAATTATACAGCCAGGCAGGGGATCCATTTTTATTGGACTTCGGTGTTTTATGTCATTTATTTTATGCATGTAGGTAGTGGTAGAATGTTGCACCCTGCTTAGGCACACTAGATGTCAACACACCCATCCACCACCTGTGACTTGCCCTTTTGAATCTTCTGAATCTATGGTTTTCCAGGATTTACAGAAGAATCCTGGTTTAAAGAGAAAAGTTTTTGCACCAGGGAGTAAGTTGGTATCAATGCAAGTACTGGACAATTTCCTAACTGCAGTCTAACCCAGCTGGTAACTGCTCTATTCTGGGTAAAACTCTTATTATCCAAATGAAGCACTGATCCAAGCAAGATACAATGGAAGGGTAAAAGCCATGTGATCTCTATGTACAATCTGCCCTTTTTGTCCACTCTGTTTATCTGATGTGGATGGTTAGACAACCTATTTTGCAGTGTGGTAGATTTCACTTAGGAGGAGTGCCCTGGGGCCCCATAAAATCAGTCCAACATCATTTGCAAATAGGAGCATTTGGAGACTCTTGCCATCAAGTGGGAATACTTTGAAATATCAGTAAATACTTTCGATGAACAGATCTCCCTACCTAACAACTCTAAAGCTGTATCTGTAGCCAAATATTTACATTTTGTCCTACCAAGTCAAAGACTTTCTTAAGATCAGTGTTGTTACTCCTTTCTTTAGGCATGTCTAACCTTTCATGACTCCATTTGGGATTTTCTTGGCAAAGCTACTGGAGTGATTTGCCTCTCCTTTCTTTAGCTTATTTTACAGAGAAAGAAACTAAGACAAACAAGTTTAAGTAGCTTGCCCAGGATCACACAGCTGGTACGTGTCTGAACCCACAGAAGATGCATCATCCTGACTCATCTCAATGTTCTATCTACCAAGCCACCTGCTAAAATCAGCCGACAAGGACAAATTTTGGGATTTTTTTTTCCTTTTGGTAAAAGTACCATCTTTGATTTTTTCATTTCCTTTAAACTCTTACCCAATTTGAGATTTTTTTTGTGGGGGGGATGGAATTGAGTCCTTTTTAAATTGTATGACTCCCAGCCCAACTTTCTTCTATATGTGTTTGACTGGATTCAGTTACTCTTCCCTTTCTCTCATAAAGGGCTATTTCCACTTTTTCACATAGTAAGTTGGGTATAAAGATAATGAAGTCCAAATGGGACAATGGGACATCTTCTCAAATAGGGATACAAGTCATCGAAAGGTAGCAAACTGTACCATTTCTGTATCCATTTGTTTTCCTTCTCCTGAATCCAACCACAAAAATATTCTCAGCATATTTTGATTTACCTGCATCCAATCCCATTTATTCCTTATAATGGTGGATACAATTCTTCACTGGGGATACAAAGACAAAACAAAAAATGTTCCTTCCCTCAAGGAGCTTATTCTCTACCTGGGAGAGGGGCATGGGGGTGGATACAACAGAGAAAATATAATATAATGTAAACAGAGAAATACATGCTTGATAATTTGGGAAGTAAGAAATAAACCACTTGTAATTTGTGTGACACTGGATAAGTCACTAAACATCTCTGATCATCTGTTTTTTCATCTATAAAATTAGGTAGACTAGTTACCTATATTCTTAATGAATATGTGTCATATGTAATATACATATAGTGCTTTGTTAATGTAATATATACAAGTGTGTATCATATATATACATGTATACAAAATGTATGTGTGTATATTGTAAATAGATATACATTATATGTATATGTACACCATATATTTGGTGTTTACATACGTATACACCTACATACATATATACAAAATCAAGGAACTACACCAAGTAAGGAAACCAGGGAAAACTTCCTGGAAAGTATACCACATTAGCTGAGCCTCAAAGGAAGATGGGAAGAAACAAGGTGGATGTGTGTATGAGAGACATAAGGACAGCTAAGGGAAGGCCAAAGGCAGAAAATGAAAGGCTGAGTTTTGGAAACAGCATGAAGCTTAATTTGCCTGGAAAGGAGTGTACTTGAAAAGAGAAATGGGCCACAAGGCTAGAAAGGAATTGCTGGTACCAGATTGTGAATGACTTGGAGTATCAATCTGGGGAGTTAGGGTTTTCCCAAGGCACTAGGGAGCCATTAAAATCTCTTGAGCATGGGAATGGGATGGTCAGACATGTTTCCAGAAGACTCTCTGTGTTTAAATGTTTGCTGCATGCTGAACTTTCTGCAGGCTTTTGTCTTCATCAGGACTCCGATATTTTGTGAGGTGATGCCTCTGTCTTTTTTATACTTTACAAGCAAGCCTGTCCTCTAGCCTGTGTCCTCGTCTCTGGGCTCCCTTTGCAGATGAAGAGCTTGCTAGCTAAGACAAGTTCGGGGCTCCTCATCGCCATGATCATTAAACCTTTCTGGGCAATGCTGATGGAATCTAAGGTACCACTTTTGTACATTTCTCATTTTTCAGTTGGCAGCTTATTAAAGCAGGTCAGGCTGGAGCTGTTCTCATCACAGGCCGTGCCTTCCTCTCTTATAATTGTTTTGTCTCATCTGTAAAATGAGGCGATTGCCTTTGATGATGTCTGAGCCCCTTCCAGCTCTAAATCTCTGATGCTGTGATGTTTCCTTCGGCCTCTGCTCTAACAAGCCTAATGGTCTGACTGCACACGGACCACTGACCCTATAACGATCAGCACATCCGTAACCAGCCAGGCTCTTTTCATTTATTAAGACAGTGTCAACTGAATTCATAAGCTCCCATCTTTCCTTGGGGCATTAGTATAATTCTCCAAGCAAAGCACAGGCAAGATGAGGAGGTAGAGAAAGGACCAACTTTGGAGTCAGAAAGACCCCTATTACTCTTAAAGCACAGATCTGATCATGCCACTTCCCCCATGTCCATTCAACAAACTCTAGGAGGTCCCTATCACTTCCAAGATCAAATATAAAACTCTGTTTTGCAAAGCCCTTTGCAACCTGGTCCCCTACTACCCACCCAATTCTCTTACGTCCCATCCTCCCCACCCTACCAGTGACCAATCTTTTCCTTGTTCCTTGCACAAGACACTCCATCTCTCAACTCAGGACATTTTCTCTGCCTCCCTTACCTAGCATTCTCTCCTTCCTCATCTCTGCCTCTTGGCTTCTCTGGTTTCATTTAAAACTCACCTAAAATCCCACCTTCTGCCAGAAATATTTCCTTATTCCCCCTTGTGAAAAAGCCTTTCTTCTATTGATTAATTTCAATTTATCCTGTATATGGCTTGTGTGTACAAAATTATTTTCATATTGTGTTTTCCATTAGACTATATATAATATATACTGCATCCATATAACCCATTTACTATTATCTGTGGTAGCTAGTGGTGGAAACACTAATCAGATTAAGACCAGTGCATGCAATCAAGCTTATATAGATATAATTTATAGTATGCAACTGATATGCCCTAAGAACAAGTCACCAATCGGAATCTGAGGTTCTGACCAGACTCCTTCTTTGCCCAGCCCTAGAAGGTCAGATAGCTCTCTCCAAGGTGGTCATCTTGAAAGTTTCAATCAATCAGCATTGCCTCAAGTCAACACCAACTGCCCCAGTCTCCAGTGTGAGGAATTTAGGAACCTGTCCTAGTCATGCCCTGGGAACAGACTGATGACTTGGGCCTCAAGCAGGGTTTTTATACCTTTAACTATAGGTGTTTACCTCATAATTTGGTAGTTTACTTCAACATTATTGATAAAGTATTATATTATATTTTTCATATAATATTTATCAGAGAGGTCCTAACATCTATCAGGGTATTGTGGAAAGCTTAGTCACACATCCAAGATGCCAAGGTCATCCACTGCATCCCCAACCATCGCCAGTCATCTGACTTGTCTTGCCACTGGAAGAGAGAGGCTGACTTATTTTGTGCAGCTTAGCTTCACTTAAATCCAATTCACACTTGATGCAAAACATCACCTGTGTTGTCACTGGTCCTCTTCGAAAAGAAATATACATGCTGTTTGCTCCATCATAACACATGAGTGTTTAGTCAGTTATTGAAAAACAACCTTCTCAAAATAACTCAATCACAAAACAGAGGCCCAAAACAAATGGAATCAGTTTTGCTAAATTGACGAATGTATTCCTATTTTTTTTATTAAGATACTAAAAATTATTTTCACTACAGACGATGCACTCCATCAGAGCAGGAATTATCTTTTGCCTTTCTTGAATCCCTAACATTTAACACAATGCCTGATACATAGTGGGTCTTCAATAAATGCTTATATTCAAAAGACTGTATCAAAGTCCTGCCATAAATACATATAAGCTTAAATTACACACCCTCTCAGTGCCCCCAGTTAACTTGCTAAGACCATAAGGCATGGGATTTACCAATTGGTGAAGTTTCTGGTAAGTGAAAAGTCCAAAGAATAAAACCACAGGCCTCACTTTATAACCAAGACGGGGAAAGTTCTAAAGCAAAAATTCAAGCTCATGGATCTTGAGAGGTATGAGTCAGATTAAAAATTAAGGTTATAGAGGAGAATTTTGGACTAATGAGCATCCAGGAATAGTTGTGGGGCACATCCAAATGTATGGGAAACCCTGCCTTCTTCCCTCTTTTCATCAATGCCACTGCCTAGCAGGAGCTGTCCATCAGCACCAGATTAGTTAGCCATCTTCTAATTGATCACGGTTACCATGCTGGGGCCAAACCATTTAGTCAACTAGGAAAAAGGGAACACTGGAGAAAAGTAAATGGAGCTTCTTCTCGCCTTTTCCTTCACAAACAATGAGAATGAAAGGAAGTGGAAACTACAGTGAAAAAATGCGCAGTATTTGGTACTCCTCTGGATAGAACAGACCTATGATGGAAAGGACTGAACCCTCCCATCACTATTCAGTGTCTCCCTATCAGTACTTTCAAATAGGGGAAGTTCTAGCCAGGGCCTGACTACATGAGGGAAATTCCCCTAAATGCCCCAGTACGATTATAGCCTCGGGGCAGAATCCTCCACAATTAATTTTCTTGAGGGGAAGGACTGTCTAGTTTATGTCTTAGCTCTAAGGGCAGTATTTGCAAAGTAGGTCCTAGAGCTGGACTGTTGAATTTAATCTCAATGGTCATAGCGTCATAGAGGTGGAGCTGTATGGGACCTCTTGTAGCCATCTACTCTACTCACTAAATTTTACACATGAGGATATTGAGGCCAACAGGGTTAAGTGACTTGCTCAGGATCACACAGCTAGTAAGTGAGGCTGGATTTGAACCAGGAAGATGAGTCTCCCAGTATTCAAGCCCAGTGCTCTATCTACCTGGAAAGTAGAAGCAGAGACCAGCTTATTCCATCCAGTTCCTGAACAATCTCAGTGATGGAAAGCTCAGAATAGGAAAAAATAATAATGGGAGAAAAAATAAAGCCACAGGAGAAACACCACTGACAAATAGCCCTTTTCTCTCTCAAGGTTTCAGTTTCCTCATCTGTAAAATAAGCAAATTAGACTAAATTATCCCTAAGGTCCCTTCCAACTTTAAAATGTTAAGACTGTAGGATTCAGGGATTCTAGTTTTTATCTGTTTTTCCATATAGGGTGTCCCAGAAGTCTTAGTACAATTTTAGGCTTCCAGCTCTAAATTTATGATCCTATGACACCCTGGCATTTAACCTCTCTCTTTAGCAGGGTTTCCTATTCTGTAAAAGGAGAGACTTGGATTAGATCAATTATAAGGCCTTTTTCTAGCTCCAAATACAGATGAAGTTGGAAAATATTTGAGACATCATCTAGCCCAAATCTCTCCTTTTATAAATGAGACTCACAAGGAGTGACTTGTTGGAAGCTTCCCAGCTAAGTGATTGGCACAAGGTTCTAACCCAGCTCTTCTGATACCAGTCAGGTGTCTCGTCAAGCTGCCCCATAATCCTGTTTAGGCTTCTGTCCCATGGTTTCCTGTAGCTTCTTTTCAGAGATGCTAGAAGGGAAGCATGACTGAAGAGACGCCCAATTGCTTATCTCAGAGCCATTGTAAGACAGGCTATCATTGTCTCATTCCATTCAGAGGGAGCCTCTTTAGTTCTTAACCCTCTCTTCATGAGTAACTACTACAGTCTCAGTGAAAGGTAGCATGGGGTCATGAATAGATTGCTCGATTTAGAGCTAGAAAAGTCTGAGTTCAAATCTTGCCTTAGACACTTATCCATTCTGTGACCCTAGACAAGTCACTTAATCTCTCTTGGCCTCAGTTTCCTCATCTGTAAAACTAGCATGTTGGACTTGATGTCTAAGACAGTTCTCTTGTGAATCCATTCCTGAGTACCACGAGTCTCAGCATTGCCATTTAGTACCTGTATGACCTTCACTTTTCCTCCCTGGGCCTCAGTTTACAAAATTAGACAAGTGTAGTAGGGTGTAGGGTGTTTTCAAGTATAAAGCTATGATCTTATGATGCAATTCTTTTTTTTAAAGACTTGGTCTCCGCACCTTGTCCAACCTAGAAGTGCAGGGGCTTGATCCCACTGACAGGCACAAGAGGTTTGATCTGTTCTGTTTCTAGTTCTAGGCTGCTCTCCCCTTCCTTAGGCAACCTTGGGACCTTGCTCTTGGGGGCTGCCATACTGATGTTTAACTTAGTAAAGGTACCCCATCAACGTAATCCACTATAGCTCAGAGCCACTGACTTAAGTGAGCTACCAGTCTCAGTCTCCCAGTCATTGGGGTTGTGGGTGATCTCCACTAGGACCACTCTGAATTTTAAATAAAAATAATTTGATCCTCAATATATGTGTATCATATACACACACACAGACCTGTGCACATAATAAAGTCAATTTAGAGAAGCGATAAAGAGTGCCTGATCACAGAGAAATTGAGTCATCCAATGACCTCTGTTTCTGGCACACTTTGATCTCTACTTTTAAGGAAATAAAATCCCAAACCTCCTCCCCATTTTCTGAAGCCAAGAGTTGACATGTTTTTGTCCCTACAAGATTAAGTGATGTGAACAATCTTGTCACATTAGACTATCAGTCTGGGGAGGATGCTGGGTTTGTTTCCAAATGCAATGAGACAGCAAAAAGGCAAGATCCCAAAACATCCCAAACTTCAGAAGTAATGCTAATCTTTTCATTCCTCCTTTAGGCTGTCTCATCTCATTCTCTCTGCTCACATCTTATTCTATAAAGCCAGAGAAGAGACAGGCTGGGAAATCATGTTGATGAGTACAGATCCACTTTACAATTCACAAAGTACTTTCTTTCCACTAATCTCTTGAGGGAGGTAATCACATTTTATAGATGAGATTAGAGTTAGATGTAAGGATAAAGTTAATTCCAATCTTCTTACACCCTCTCTCTTCAACATGTTCTATAACACGAATTTTTGCTGTTCCTGGGACAAGAAACTACAACTTCTGACTCTGTATATTTTTTCTGGCTGTTCTCCATACCTGGAATTCTCTCCATGCTCATCTTCACCTCCTGGCTTCCCTGGATTCCTTCAAGTCACCTTCTACAAGAAGCCTCTCTCAGTCCCACTTAATGCTAGTGACTTTTCTAGTGATCATCCTCGATTGTACGTGGATGGGTGCTTGTCCATAGTTATTTGCACTCCTTCTCCAAAGTAGGAGCTCCCTGAGGGCAGGGGTTGTTTTTGGTGTTCTTTGTATCCTCCATGTTTAGCCCAGTGCCTGGCACACCATAGGACCTTAAAAAAAATCCTTTTCCACTTGATCAAGGAAGTTAAAAGTAAGGAGAGAGAAGCATTGCCTGGGGTAGTGTTGAAGACTTCTGATGGATGAACAATGGATAGAAATTAAATTGTTTTTCAGTTGTCTTCAGTCATGTCTATCTTTTCATGACCCAATTTGGGGTTTTCTTGGCAAAGATCCTGGCTTGGTTTGTCATTCTCCAGCTTATTTCTTAGATGAAGGAATTGAGGCAACAGGGTTAAGGGACTTGCCCAGGGTCACACAGCTAGTAAGTGCCTGAGGCCAGATTTGAACTCATGAAGAGTTTTCCTGACTCCAGGCTCACTGCTCTAACCACTGTGACACCTAGCTGCCCTCCCGCCTCGAATGAGATAGACTGAGACAAAAGATGGGGGAGAGGGGTGGAAGGAATATGGAGGTGGGAAATCAGATGGAGTGAAGGTATGGAAATGGAACCAAGCACAGAATACTAAGAAAACGTAAGTCTGGGTCTATGCAGAGCAGAGAAAGAGGGCAGTATAGCTGGTATGATGGATTAGGGCCAAATAATCAGAACAGCTTATGTTTATTTAGCATGTGGCAGCTTACAAAGTGCTCTCCCCAAAACAAGCCCTGAGGTGTCCATTTTACTGAAGAGAAAACCAGGGCTCAGGCACACATGAATCAACTTGCTGTTGGAACCCAGGGCTTCTGACTCTGAGTCCCATAGTCAACCCTCAAAGAAAAGCAGGGTTACCCTAAAGAGTTTGAATTTTTCAGGTGGAGATTAATTACTAATAATAACTAAAAGAGCTTTAAGATTTGCATTTTAGCCTCACAGAAACCCTGGCAGGTGGGGGCTGCTATTATTCCTATTTTACAGAGGAGAAAACTGAGACTGAGAGTAGTGGAATCACTTGCCCAACTGTCTGAGGCTGAATTTGAACTCAGGTCTTCCCGACCCCAGGTCTAGTGCTCTGTCCACTGTACCACCCACCTGCCCCATTTTCAGTGAGGAGATATTTAAAGATCTGATGGGAAGCAGTTAAACAGAAAGGAACGGTAGTATGTATAAGATGAGTTAGGCTGAGGAGGTAAACCACGTGGATTCAGAGAAATCTATACAATAGAGATGAAAGGCAACATACAGTTAGTACCTAGGGATAGGGGATAAGGATTGGATTTGTGCTGTCATTGGTCTAGGGGACTCCTGGATAACAACATACTCTCCTTTTCAAATTCCCATCTTCAACAGATGCCTAAGAAAGTTATAGAATAGAGAGTCATATAATGTAGGATATATAATGTTGCTAGTTCACAAAATGAGATAAATTTTGTCTCAAGTTTCCAGCAGAGCCAATCTTCACGGTAAATATTCATAGATGACATGGCAGACCCAGAATCCTCATTTTTGATCCTAAATAGCTCTTTTCATCAGCTATTTCCTACCTGAGAAAGTCATTGCGACTTTTCTTTGTAATTGGAGAATTCAGCAGCTCTGATGTATAAAAATGAGCCTTTTGTGGTGGTGGTGGTGGTGGGGTTATTGGTTTAAAAATAGATTGAAGAGTTACCAATTTTACAAGCCTCAACTATTGAGAGATGAAGAGTCACAGCAACTCGAGATGTAAAAATAGAGCCTGAGTATTGATGGAAAAGAAAAAAACATTGATCCTTATGGGAGAGCCTGGAGGGAAAATAAGATACCATTTGTATGACTAACTCCTGCCATTTGGACAAATCACATGGTCCCCACTCTGTCATGAACCTGAGGAATCTCATTCATTTGAAAGATGTAAATGACATAAGATTCTGTTGGTTTAACAAATAGCAAAGTTATTAAAATGTCCAAGATTGTAGCATAGTTCATATCATTGATGCTGTAATAAAAGGCATACTAGGAATTTTGGTGTCCAGGACAACTTGGCTGTCATTGGGGTGGGGGGAAGTATGGATTCTCATCCACAAATCCACTTCCCAGTCTAGCTTTCATCCTACAATGCCAGTAATCACATGACTCCTTTCCTCAGCATATAACTTGCCCTGGAGTAGCCTTAACGCTGTCGATAAGTGGGCCATGAAGGATTTCTTTCCAAGGAGATGAGCTACCCCTCTCCTCATACAGTGAAGCTGCTGAACCACAGAGAGATACACCCTGACCCTTTACTAAAGGAGCCAGGATCCTTAAGTTTCCCCTCCCCAAAGGCAGAAAGTAGCAAAAGCTGGAAGCATTCCTGCTTGTTCCTCATTGCCATTGGTTCTCCCCAAGTCTACAGGAGTAGCATGTATGAAGGAGATCCCATCCTCACAGAACCAAACCACTAGGCACCTGCAGTGTCCTCCCCCTTACCTTCCCTTTCATGGTAGAAGCAGCCCCATGGATGTCAGTGTCCAGAGGCAAAGTCCCATCACCCTGCCTTAGTTACAGCCCGAATAACTTTCCCACATTCCACCTCTTTTCGATTTCTCCCCTTCCCCCTCAACTAAAATCTTTTTCTTACTTCTCATCTTGACTCTTGAAGGCCACCCAAAGGAAGAAAACATTCTACTGCAGGGGGAAATGTTCCAAGTGAGGACCCCTCCTTCCCCAATGATGAATTCTCCGTCTGTTGTCTGATCTCAGCCTAGACAATTCAGAAAGGCTGTGTACTACACTAGCCAAAGCACACAAGCCACACAATACCATACAATACACACAATGCCACACAAACAGGTTTAAAAAACAAAACTTAGCTCCCGATTTTTAAAGAATGGAAATAATTGGTCAGGATATGGAGCATCAATTCCTGAGATACCATTGTTGTTTGCTGTTGCTGTTGTCGTTGGTTGTTGCTGATGTTGTTTGTTGATGTTGTTGCGCCTGCAGCATAATGGCTCTCCTCTCCATTGACCTCTCGGGCTTCTACTGAAGTCTTTAAGTACTGTCCTGTGGTTGTTGCTGTTGCTGCTGCTTCTTCATTCTTGGAGGGTTTCTGAAAACAAGGACATCCAACCTCTTCCACCATTCTCTTTGACCAAACCTGCCCAGCTACAACTGCCATCCCTACCGACCAACAGCTGCTAAAGCAACATGAAGGAGGAAAATGTCCGGACATTCATGAATCCAAACATCCACCTTCAGAATTGGAGGTGATCTTGAGAGACCATAAGTGGAAGGGAAAATATACAAGTGGGGAAGAAGAGGTGAGTAATTATTTTTCCCTCTGTTACAGGAAACTGGATTGAAGCATCTACAATGGAGCTGGACGTGCACTAAGACTCTTCCAGTGGAACCCCATGTGTGCGGGGCCCCTGCTAAAGGATATTCACAGCCAACATCTTCTGTTTGGTCCCTTAGTCCTGGAAAGGGAAAGGGACTGTGTCAAAAGACTGACCAACTGAGTCACATGTGAAATAAACTATAAAAGGAAATGAGGCAACCACTTCCTCTCTCCAAGTATACCAATCAGGACTGGCTATCTTCCATGAACTCCTGGTGAGGAGAGGAGAGGGGAGGGGATTTCTCTCTTTTCAGTTCCCAGTCTGGGGCTAGGGCTGCTAAAAGCATACAGTAGTGAGAATGTGTCCTATCTGAATGAACCTGTGGCTGCATCTCAAGACTTCAACTGCTCCTTTTTTTTTCTTTCCCTAATTACAGATGACTAAACAGCTATCTTAAGAAATGGATGCTTCCAGCCTGAGTTGTTACCTGTGGGTTTGATAGGTCCAGATCTGGAATACTGGGATTGGGTTCTAGTTGCCTGGCAGGATGTGCTTCTTCTTCCAGTGATATTCTTCTCAAAGGAGATGATTACCATCGCTGGAAGGACAAGCCATGCCTTGGGCATGCCAGAAGGTCAGACCTTAATCTACGGAGATGAAAGTATTCTGTGGTCCTACAAAAAATAGAAGTAAAGGATGTATCTATGTTTTAAGTATTAATGTGCTCTTACAGTTTTTTGAGGGGGAGCTTAAAGGATTTGGGGGCATAGAGGAAATAAATAGCTGTCCTATACCTGAAATCTGCTACTTTATAAAATGAATGCCTTTCTGGAAGGGACCATCTTTGGGGGTGGCCTTACATATGAGCAATACCTAAACTTTGTTTAAGAAAATTTCCCCAGAACTCCAGATTTGGGAGATTAATGAGCCAGAGTCCAAAGAAAAAGCCTAAATCCCTTCTCTCTGGCATCATGTTCCCCTGGGCTGACCTTGGTCCACTTGAACCCAAATTAAACAGCCCTTTTGTGAGAGGAGTGGCACTTGGGGCAGGTGCAACGCTTAGGAAGAGCCCTTAAGGTGTGAAAGGCCAACGTTCTCTCTCTGACAATTTTATGCTATCAGTATTGCAAAGATACCTGGTGATTAACAACTGTCATACACAAAATGTTGTAACAACATATGTTGTAACCTTCCACTCACTTCTCAAACCCTTATAATTTGATTTCCATCTTCACCATCTGAGTGAAACTACTGTCTGTCTGTCTGTCTCTCTGTCTCTCTCTGTCTGTCTCTGTCTGTCTGTCTGTCTCTCTCATCACTGATAATCTCTTTACTGCTAAATTCAGCATCCTCTATTCTCAATCTTAAGTTTCTCTGCATCATTTAGCCCTGCTCTCCCTCCTTCACCACCTATCTGGCTCTCTCCTCCCTTGGTTTTTGTCTCAGTGGTCTGTGGGGATTCCTTTCCTACTAGGTTATTTATCCTTCTTGGTATCCTGTCAGGTTCATTATCCATGTTTTTCCTCGTTGGCTGGATATGACCCAAGAACATATGTCCTGGGCCATCACTTCTCTCTACAATCTACCCATTGGACATCTCCATCTGGATCCTCATAGGCATGTCATACAATATGTCCCCAACTGAGCATGCTCTTTCCCCCTAAACTCATATGGCCTCCTAACTTGCCTCTTTATGTTGAGACATCATTCTTCTATCCAGGCCACGATCTAGGAGTCATTCTCAACTCTTTGATCTTACTTACCCTGCCCCATCTCAACAACCAGCTGTCAAGTCATGTTGATTCTACATCCTCAGCATCTCCTGTTTCCATCCCTTCTCTCTTGTGGCACCACAGCCACCCTGGTTAAGGCCCTCAATGCTTCTGGCCTAGGCTCTGGGCAAGGCCATCCAACTTCTGGCTTCTCCAATTCATCCTCATCCAGGTGTCCAATTGATGTTCCTAAAGCACAGATCTGACCATCTCATTCCCCACATCAGTTGTTCCCCATCTCCTTTAGGATAAAATATACTCTACTCTGTTGGCTGCTTAAAGCCCACTAGACTCGCCCTTCAGTCTACCTTTTCAGGCTACCTAGAAATTGCCCCCTTTAGATAATCAATGTTACATCCAAGCTGGTCTATTTGTTCATCCATGTATGTGATGGACCATCTCCAATCTTCCTGCCTTCCTGCTCCACTCTACCCTGGCCTGGAATGTTCTTTGTCATCCCTAGCTCCTTTCTAGGCTCAGTATGTTTTAAAAAAAAAGGTACATTTGCGAAATGGACTACTTTATGGAGAACTCACACAGGGCAAGCATTCACCTGGGGGTCAGAAGAAGTGATACAGGGACACTCTAAAAGGTCTCCCTTAGCTTTGGAATTGATTGTGTGACATGAGAAACACTGGCACAGGACTGCTCAACATGGCATGCCCTCATCAGAGAAGGTGCTATATACTCTATGAGCAAAGTAGAAATGAGACAGTTCAAAGGAATTATAGGATGTGCAAATTTGGAGTGTACACCTCAAATATTCACACAGACTATTTGTGCCCGACCTGTAATAGAACATTCTGAACTCGTAAGGGTCTGATCAACCACAGTCAGACACACTGAAACTTGACTCTAGCACAGCGATGTCATTTTGGTCCTACAACGACCTAGGCTAGTTCAAGCCTTGAAATGGCCTTTCTTAATTTGCCCAGTCCTTAATGCCGCTCCGACCCCCATCCCACCAATCACAGTGTGTGACCTCTTTTTTTTATTTCTAGTGTTTAGCACAGGACCGGGCACATAGTAAGCACTCAGTAAAAGCTGACTGTATTTTGTATATAGTCCCTACATAGCAGACTCTTTCCTTTTAGCAAAAATAAGCTCTTTTGAGGACAGGGCTTTCTCCAACTCTTATCTGTAATCTTATAAATAGTTCATTTATATCCCAGCACCCAGCCTAGTTCCTGACCCCATAGCAGGAAGCTGCAAATGCTTGTTGACCGATGAATTGATTAGTTAATTGGAAGCACCTTACACACACTCTCATTTGAGTCACACAAGAAGCTTGTGAGGAGAGATTATCTCCATTTTACAGATAAGTAAACTGAGGCTCAAAAATATTAAGTGACTTGCTCGGGATCATGCTGCTTACAAGTATCAGAGACAAGACTTGGGCTCCACTCTTAATATTCTCCTCAAATGGTGCATTCTTTTAAGCTCACCCACACCCACAGCCTGATTTACTTTGACTCTCCTAGGAAGAGGAAAGAACAATTGTTTTTCATAGAGTTCAAGAAATTGTCAATTCTATTGTTTGACTTTTATTACTAAGACTTTTGTGGGAAACCTTCAATGAAGGATGGGAAAACATTCTGTGGTCTTCCCACCACACTTTCCTATTGAAGCTAGCTTCCCATAGTTTAATAGCATGTCAGAGATCCTCGTTAAATGGAAAAGATTTTAGTGGATATGCAAATGATTTATTCAGGATGACACTGAAAAAGCAAAATTACCAGAGTCATTTCAAAAATAAACATATGCCCATGTCTCAATTAGCTGCTGAGCAATTTGAATGTCCAACTCCTTCTCAAACAGCAGCAGGGATGTTTGGCAACATTTTTGTTTTTCTCTCAAGATGCTCAGGTTTTCAGAGGCTTTTGTTTACAGCTCTGAAAAGTGCAAGAACCCCATCCAGAAGCAGGTCCAAGATCGGCTGCAAACTCTTCACCCATTTGGATTGTTCTTGTAAGAAGCTATCCAGCCTCCCTCACCAAACGGGAAACATCACCATGCCCTGCCCCCAATGTTCTGCCCCCAATTCCTAGTAGCCTGGGGCTTTGGATGCTTGTTCAGTCATATCTGTGTCTGTGTCTGACTCTTCATGACCCCATTTTTCTTGGCAGAGATACTGGAGTGGTTTGCCATTTCCTTCTCCAGCTTACTTTACAGATGAGGAAACTGAGTCAAATAGGGTGAAGTGACTTGTTCAGGGTCATACAATGAGTAAGTCTCTGAAGCCAAATTTGAACTCAGGTCTTCCTGAAGTCATCTGGCTCCCCCCTTGAATGCTTAGCAGAGTTTAAAATGCTTTTTTTTTTCAATTAATGCAACAAATTTGAGTCCTTTCCAATGTATTTGGCACCACAACCACACTGGGAACTCAGGCAAAGGAGGCCTCATGGAATGTTATAAATTACAACTCACACCTGGCAGAGTATTTGCTTGGATATGAAAATAATTCCTTTTGGGTCCTCTTAGACTGAATTCATTCAATGAGTCCATGGGTATAGACTCGTTCATTCATAGAAATAATGGCTTTTGAAAATGGTTCAAATAACAGGACTAAACTAAAACCCCAGAAGATTGCCCCATGTGATGAACCTTGCCATAAACTTGAATGTGGTGGTGGTGGCGGTGACTGTGGTCAGTGATTGTGTTGATGGTGCTGGTGCTGGTGGTAGTGGTGGTGACTGTGATGATGGTGATGACTGTAGTGGTGATGATGGTGCTGGTGCTGATTGTAAGTGCTTGAAAATAAACTCTCCGAAGGCTATGAATGGACAACCTTGATATACATTTATGGAGGTGAGAAGGAGCTACCACTATCCTGGCCATTCAGCTCCCAAGCCAGAGATGACCAGTGCCTAGGCCTTACCAATGCTGAATTTTTCTGCACATATATGAAAACGCTATACTTATTTTGCGTCTACTTCAATTTTTCTCCTTCCTTCCCCTACATTAGTTGGGGTCTAGGAGGTCAAGACAAGCCAATAAGCATTCATGAAGTGCCTATGATGTGCCAGGCACTGTGCTAAGCACTAGGATACAAAGAAAGGCAAACACAGCCCCTGCCCTCAAGGAACTCACAATCTAATTGAGATTAAAGTTCATTCTGCAATTATTAACAAAAAATACTTCCAAAGGAGCAAGGAGAGGCTCTAGTCAGTGCCATTCAGAAGAATTGGGAATTTCTGAGATTCTAAGGAACGGATCACTGGGAAGAGATTCAGATCCCCAACCAAAGCTGCTCAGCTAAAAAGCCAGAAATCCACAGATGCTTTTTGTTATTTCCACTCTGGAGAAAGACAACATCTCGAAGGACTTCAAGCAAAAGCCAGTTAGTTGTTGGTGTGTAATAGAGGAAATCTTTCCCCTGGGTGTCCAACTTTTCATGACCACATTTGGGGTTTTCTTGGTAAAGATACTGGGGCAGTTTGTCCTTTTCTTCTCCTCTCCATGATGAAATTCCTTCTCCAAGGCTGAAATTGTGTGATTCCATGATAGGGGTGGGAGTGGGGAGGGAAGAAGTGCTACATTGGTCTAGTCACATGTGGGAAAGTATCACACCTTCACATTGTCTTGGCAGTAACCTAGTGGCATATCTGGTGGTGTTCAAGGTCAGGAGAACTTTACAGTAGCCACTCCTCTAGGAATTTATGGAGCATGAATGTATGAGCAAATTATCCTTAGAAGAGAAGCCAACTATCCCCCTCTCCCTGTCCCAATTGAAGTCGAGTTCTAGGGTCCTTTGGGGCATCCTTGCATTCCACCTCCCCAGAAGCTTGCTGGAGCTCAGGGATTCCTCACCACCATTTTTGTTTTATGGATCTCACGGGCAATCTGACTGGACTTTGGATTCCCTTCTCAGAGCATATTTTTAAATGCATAAAATAAAATACACAGGATTACAAAGGAAACAGATCGCATTGAAATATGTTTATCAAAAACCAAGTTCATGGTGTCTATTTAGGAAGCCCTGCTATTGATGGTGTTATTGCTGATAATTCTACAAAAGCCTGCCTGTACAGACATTTCTATGCCTCTTACAATTAAAAAAAAGTATTTATCTCCTCCAATTAAGGTATTTTTCTCAAAATCTAATCTAAGTGGTAAAAGGATAATGGTCTGTCCAGACTGTATAGTTTACCATCTGCTTGCTACAAAGTAAAAGAAAACAAGGAAGCAGAAAATCAGTGCTATTGAAAAAGATGGAACTATAGCTTACCTCAGATGTGCAACCAAGGAAAGCTTAAGCTACAATAATGTAAAATCAGTCCAGGGGAAAATGTGACAATTAGTTTACAATTCTCCCAGACAGATATTATGAATTCATGAAGTAACACTAAAGATCACACAGTCTACTATCCTAGGTTGCTTTCCTCCTCATAAAGAATGACAGGAAATGAATGAAATATTCAGTTCCTAGAGGCTTGCATGACAATTGCACAGCCAGGACATGGCCAGTGAGAGCTGTGTGAAGAAGTGGTTCTGATTATTTTGGGGGTTGGGGGATGGAAGAAAGACAGTGGAATCTATGAACTTGACAGATTCCAGTTTTAGAATAAAAAATTTAAGATATAGTATGTGGGTATTTAGAAAGGAAAGCATTAATTAACTAAAAACCAGCCTGGGTTCATCAAAAGACAAGTTATGCCAGAATAAGTACATTTCTATTTTTAACTGGATAACTGGATTGAATTTACCAGAGAAATACTACAAATATCACCAAGGTTTGAGTATGACAGTTTGACAAAAAGTCTCTCATGATAGCCTTCTGGACATGTCTAAAAGATGTGGGCTAGACCTAATGTAGAGAATCAAAAGTTGACCAGACCCAAAGAGTATTGATTAAGGGATTACTGTGATTCTATATGGAGATTTCTGGTGGAGCAACCTTTATATAATTCAACATTTTCATCGAGTTAGATGAAAGCATGCAGACCAAATTTGGAGAGCTAACAAATGGATGCAGTTTTGGGATCAAAAAATGTCTCAATTGGCTACCATGATGGGCCAGATCAGCAAAAATTAAACTTACTAAAGATAAATCAAGTCTTATACTTGGATTGAATCCACTTCTCAATTTCAAGTTTAGGGAGTGATGGCTAGACAGCAATCTGTAGAGAAAATAGCTGGAAATCCTAGTGGAATACAAGCTTACCATGAGTTGACAGTGAGACATCAGAGTATTCAAAATACCAAAGATGGTACCTCTATTGTACTCTCCCTTAATCAGGCATTGGGGTGTTGTGATGATTGACGTGGGGCATTTTAGGAATTTTAGGAAGGACAGTGTCAAAATGGAGCATGCATTCACAGGAGAGAGATCCAAAATGGTGAGAGGAGAGAAACGTATGTCATATAAGGAGCAGCTGAAGTAAATGGGGGAACCCCATTAAACCAAGAGAAAAGAAGATTCAGGGAGGACCCAGCATGATCTCCAAATATTTAAAAGGTTGACATCTGGATAAAGGTTTCAACTTACTTTGCTTGCACCCAAATGACAGAATTAGGAGCAATAAGGGGAATTTGCATACAGGCAGATTTTGACTCAATATAAGGAAAATTTTCCTTCCTGGGTCTTCCCGATTCCAAATCTACTCTGATATCGACTACCATTGGTTCTCAAAATGCAGTCCAGGGACCAGAGAGAGTCCCTGAGATCCTTTCAGGGACTCCATGAGATCAAAATGAATTTTCAAATAATACTAAAATTTTAATTTCCAATATGGTAGGTACCAACAGACATAACCCATATAAGCAGATGTTTAATCCTCTTCAAAGAGTCCTAAGATCAAAAAGTTTGAGAATAGTTACACTATACTAAGCTATCTCTCTGCAGGAGGAAAACTGCTTTAGAAACATCCTCAAATGATGCCCTTACTTGGACAATTTTACCCTTTCCCTCAGCATTTTCTTTCTGAACCAGGAGAATGTGAGATGATGACATGCTATTGCTTTTTCACAATATGAATTAAACCTCAAACAGCAAATTTTGTGGACAGTCACAGAATCTCCATGAGAAGGAACTTCAGAAGTCATAATCCACATCATACCACCAAAATGGTCATCCAGTTTTTCAATCATAGGCAAATAGATATGGAACTGAAAGAGACCTTGGAAGTCATTTACTCAACACTCTGTAAGGGTGAGAAAACTGGAGCACAGAGAAATGGAAGTGATTTGCCCAACATCACATGGGTGGCTTAAGTGGCACCTTTGGGATAATGCAGACCCTCAAACTCCAGATCCTTTCTTGCCTGAATACCTCTAGCATACACACACACACACACACACACACACACACACACACACACACACAATTTTCATTGAGAATAGTCCATTCCATTTAGAAAACATGGTAACTGATAAGAAGCTTTGCCTTCTATCAAGTTTAGATTTGCCTCTCCGTAACTTCTGCCCATTGCTCCTCATTCTGTCTGTGGAGGCCAAGCAAGTCTGATCCATTTCTCATATGAAATCATTTCAAATACTTGAAAATCTTTATCATAGCACATCCTAAGTCTGCTCTTCTCCAAGTTAAATATCCTCAGTTCTTCCCATGGATTCTCTTATTGTAATTATCTAAAAGTCCCTGACATTTCTGGTTACCTTGCCCAAAGCCAGTTCCAGTCAATCATTGCCTTTACCAAAATGTGGTACCAAGATTGAGGACAGTATTCTGTAAGGGGTCAGACCAGGGCACAACAGAGCACACCATCCCCTCTCTAGTTTCACACATTGTCTTTGTTAATACAGCCCCCAAATCTCATTCACTTTCTTGATTTACGTAACACTGTGGATTCATGTTAAGCTTGTACTCCTCTCAAAACCTCACAGCTTTTTTTTCAGAGAAACTGCCATCTACCCCTACTTGTGCACATCCTGGATTCTGAAGATGTTGTTTAGACCAGCAGTTTTCAAAGGGTGGTCCAACAGCCCCTGGAGGAGCCTGAGACCCTTTCATGGATCCAAAAAGTCCAAACTATTTTCTTAATAATACTAAGATGTTATTTGGTTTTTAAAATAGTCCTCCCTTTGCCAACTACATATCTGTCTGAGGCTGAATTTTCTTTATATACTTCAATCAAAGCAATATACGGCAATAGATTGAATGCAGAATCTCAGCATCTAGTTGTCTCCTATCACGGCAGACCTGAAAAAGATCTGCAAAAATATATAACACCACCACTCTTCTCACTAAGATTTTTTCCTTTGGAAAAGGTATTTTTCATTTAAAAAATTACATGACCATATAATGAACTTACTATCATTTTAAGTAAATTAATATATTTTCTTTATAATTTTCTTTATAATTATTTCTTTATAATATTATTTCTTTTATAGTAATTTATAATTATTTCTTTATAATATTATATATATATTATATATATAATATAATATTATATAATATATATAATATATATATAATATCATTTTAAGTAAATATATTTTCTTTATAACTTTCAGTGTTATTTTCTAATATGATAAAAATAAAAAACTATAACCTACGTAAAAAAATCCTATGTAAACCTCAGTAATTTTAGGAGTATGAATGGGCCCCGAGACCTTAAACAGCCACAGGTGATTGTGAGCTCTGGCTATCAGCAACATAAAGCGTCCTTTAGTTAAGAGCAACTGAATTTGAGTTGGGACTTTTTCCTTTATTTTTAGCAAATGAAGTATAGTTAATCTTATTTCAGCCCTTTAGTGAAGCTCTTGGTCAAGGCTTCTGAGTGAGAAAGACCTGGGTTGAGTGGGAGAGAGAAATGTTCCAGGGGTTGGTCCCTTCCCAGAGGAAACATTTAGTGATGGGCCAATTTGCATAACTGGGGGCAGGGAAGAAGGGAGAGGTTAATAAAAGGGATATAAAAGTAGGAGATAAATAGTGTATCTATTTGATCCAATGGTCCCATCATTATTCTACTACATAACAGAGACAAGGATGAAAAGGAAAGAGAAAAGGATGTGTCAAGAAAGAAAAATACTAAAAAAGAGAATAAGGAATAAACACCATAAAGACATGTTGGCTTTGCATTTTTAAAAATATTTCAAGGATCATTGAAGATGGAAGACAAGAGAAAGGGAGGAGGGAATGTCTGTAAGAGGCTACCGAGCTGGTCCTGCAGAGAGGAGTAAGGGTCATGAGAACTCCCCTCCCCAAATTTTTCTTCCACCCATAGCCCTGCCAATAGAATTACTGAATTAATTCATTAAACAATTTAATATGGGGATAGGAAGTCTAGAAGGTAATCTGTCACTGATTCATCAGAATGGTCAGGCTTATTTTGTATCACCACCTTTCATCCACTGTGTGTTCCAGCCAGACTAGGACTACAGGCTATATTCCCCAATCTTCTACCTCCTTGCCTTTGGAAGGCTATCCCCAATGTCAGGAAAGCTATCCATCCTCAGCTCCACCCCTTAGAATTCCTGATTTCCTTTATCAGATCAAAGGTCACTTTCTATGGTTTTTCCCACTTCTCCCAATTATTAGTACTATGTCCTCCTTAAACAATCATGTATGCATTCACCTATTTGCATGTTTGATCTACCTAAGAGAATGTAAGGTTCTTTAGGGTACAGATTGCTTTATTCTGTCTTTCTAACCCCAGTACCTAGCCCAGTGCCTGCACATAATATGATTTTCAGATTGTATTCAACACACATTTTGAACAACAATGGTACATGCAGTTTTTTTGTCAGGTGCTATAAAGGGCAAATACATACACATATGCATGTACACATACATTCACACATATGTATGCCATGGTCCCTTCTATCAAGATCAAAAAACTTTTGGGATATTGACTGTGGAGTAAAGAGTTCAGATTCACAACTCCTCTTTCTTCCCAATCCCAAAGAGATGGATCCTACTTTTTCCCAGTCTAGCCTGATATGATCCTGTTGAACATTGTCAATTTTCGGGCAGGCTTTATTGGACATTCCTCTGGTAGAATATTAGGTACCCTAAATTCTCAGAACCTAACACAGTAGGTGCTTAATATATGCTTGGTGTTTGATTAGAAGGACCTGCTCTTTTATCTTCTCTGATAAAAGAGCAACAACCTTGGGCCATCTCCCAATTTTGAGCCCACAGTAGCTAAGAGCAAGCAGCATGAGGTCTTGGAGTTCAGGAAATGCAAGCTGAAATACCGATATGGCAGAATTAAAGAATGTCAAAGACAAAATTTGCCTTACAGTTTCCTCTCTTCCTCTCTTTTCTCATTGACTCAAAATGTTGGTGTTTACATCATTTTTGTGTTCTGCTGACCAGGAAGCTGTAATTGCATTATTTTAAAGATTTCAGCAAGAAATATGGTAACACAGTCACTTTCCATGAAATATGAGTTAAAAGTTGGAACTTCTCACCCACCAGAACGTTTCAAATTTGTCTCCTTCCCCTTAGAAAAGCATTGAAAATAATAGACTTTGCTTTGCACCAAAAATTAAAAAACAAACCTTTCATCTTTCCCAGATTGTCCTTTGAAAAAATAACTCAGCCACATGCATTAAGTTGAGCTGGCGATAAGGCTTCCAGAAGACATTGGGTTTTTACAGATTAGAAATTTCAAAACCGAAACTGACCTTCAGTGTCAGCCAATTTCAGAAGCTCAGACAATCTTATGCTTTCAGAGTACAGGGCTCTACTAAGGTCCAAATCATTTTTCTCCAAAATCTTTTGTCTTAGAAGAGTGTTACCCTTTCAGAGAGACCTGAAATACATTTTGTTGACATTTTTCCTCCTGTGCACCACTAAATAATTCTGTTAACCACCCTAAGCATGCTGGAAACAAAAATCCTTTGCGTCAATGTCACTGAGGAGCTAGGATAGCTCCTGCAATATCATCAGATAAAAATATATATGTGTGGATGCACACATGTAGATTAGATAGATAGATAGACAGACAGATAGATGAATAGATAGATAAAGATATGAAAACAAACAAAAACACTTTGGGCACCAAGTTCTCATAAAACAATCAGTCTTCTTTATTTACTCCAGATCACATCAACATTTTAGAGGATTAGTCATGGTTCAACACCTATCTTAGGCACCCTAATCAGGAACTCCACCCTCCATCTTCTCTGACAGGTACTCAGATGACATTACAAATATCATTAAGTTAGAAAAAAGGAACCAAAGGAACATATGCTCTACCATGGGCCATATCACCATCATCATCTCTACTTCCTTTCAGAGGGAAACTCTATGGTCTTTTCCTCCAAATCCTCATTTCCCACTCACTTTTCAACTCTTTACCATCTGGTTTCCTAATCTGACCATTCCACAGAAACTGCCCATTAAGTGAACCAATGGTCTCTTAATTGCTAAGCAATGACCATTTGTCTGTATTCCTCTTACTTTAACTCTCTGCAGCCTTTGATGCTGTTGGGCAGTGGTATCAAACTCAAATTGACACTGGATTTCTATAGGCTTCACTGACTTAGAAAACTTCAAATCAACATTATCTATGTTGCATAGTATTTTTATTTACTTTACATGTTCTAATTACATTTTAATCTGGTTGAGGAAGCACTTTGGAGTTTTGAAAGCTACTTTTGGTGAGTTTGACATCTTTGCTGTTGGGCATCCTATCTTCTTAGATATTTCTTAGATTCTCCCTGAGCTTTCCTGATACAATTTTTTCTTTTGATCCTTCATTTCAGGCTCCTTTTGGGGGATCCAGATCCATATCATATCCCATTGTGTTCTCTCTCAGACCCTGTTCTCTCTCCATGAACTCCTCAGCCTCCATGGCTCTATGTAGATGACTCCCAAGCCTACATATCTAGTCCTTGCCCCTCCCTAGAACTCTAGCCTTCTATCTCCAACATGCTGCTGTAAATATCATTTGGATGTTTCATATGCATCTCAAACTCAACATGTCCAAAGTACAACTCATTATCTTTCTTCTAAATAACCACTTCTCCTGCTCAGTTCCTCTCTTTTTTATAAGACCCCTAGAACTCACAGATTCCACCTGAAGTCCTTTCTACTCTATCATGACATTTCTTGTACAGCTGACTCTTTATCTGAGCACTTTTCTAAGCCTAGTGTTTTATGAAAGATTACCTATTTTCCTTTGGATAATTAATGCAATTCTATGCTAACTTGATGAGGCATCAGAAAATGGGTCCCAAAAGAGACATTTCACATTTGTGAGAAATTATATGGTCAGCAAGCTCCAGCGTAGCTTGGAAGGTCAGGATTCTGATTTATGACAATGATTGAACCTGAAACTTACCAGGTGATGAAAAAAATCCACCAGTATACTTGGTTGCTTGGTTTTCTTATCAATAAATTTGAAGTTTAATGGTAGCAGCATAGAGCAATTTGACATGCAAATCACGTCCATACCTTCATCTTGAGATTTCCTTTTGGAGTTATTCCAGGGCTGTTTAATTAGGGGACAAAAGGAGCTGAAGGTCTAGAGATGAAGCCTCTGGTGTTGAATACAACTTCTCAGTCTTGCATATATGAATTATATGTGACCACAAATTCTTCATCTTTGAAAACTACACAGACCTGTGTAAAGTGATCCCACTTTTCACTATTTAAAAAGGACACTGCTGATTGGTCTGCCTGCCTCGTGTCTCCCCATTCCAAGCAACCCTCCATTCAGCCATTAAAATGATTTCCCTAAAGCTCAGGTCTGATCATGTCACCCCCTTACTCAATGAACTCAAGGGTTCCCTATTGCCTCTAGCAGCAAAGACAGAAACTGCTCTTTTTTGGAATTCAAAGCCCCTCATAACCTGCCCCTCCTACTTTTCTAGTCTTCTTACTTTATTCCCTAATATGTAATCTCCCATCCAATGACACTGGCCTTTTTTTGTTACATTAACAAGACCTTCCCTTCAGCTCCTAGCATCCTCTCTGGCTGTCCCCCATGACAAAAATGCTCTCCCTCCTTAACTTCATCTACTGACATCCCTGACTTTCTTTAAGTCCAGATGAAAATCCCATCATCTACAGGAAGCCTGCCCTTGCCCTCAATTCTAGTTCTTTTCCAACGTTAATTATTTCCTGTTTATCCTGTACATAACTTGCTTTGTATATGTCTGCTGACATGTTGTCTCCTCCATTAAACTGAAAGTTCTTTGTGGGCAAAAACTTTTTTTGCCTCTTTCTGAATGTCTAAAGTTTAGCACAGAGCCTGGCACACTGGTGCTTAGTACATATTGTTTGATTGATAGACAAATGAGAAGAGGTTGTCCTGGAGAAAAGAACTAGTAAAATGGAGAGACTTTGCCTTTCCATTTCTACCATGGGCATCTCCATACTTCCAACCATCAGTTTTAAAACTTTGGAGTTGCCATTGACACTTTACCTCTTTCCCTCACCTCCCTCAGTCCCTTATATTCAACCAGTTACCAAATCACGTCAAGTCCATGTCCACAGCATCTCTGGCACATTAGCAGCTCACCCCACCCCACCAGTTAAGGCCCTTAGCCACCACTTCGATAATCTTTGTAAAGGACTGAGCACAGTGTGGGTCACTGTGTAGTAGTGGCTTACTAAATATGTGTTTTCTTTCCTCACCTACAACCTGGACTCAAAAGAGCTTCCTAATGATTGCCCTGAATCAAGCCCACCACCCCCCTTTGGCAATTCCTCTTCTAAGTAGCTGCTATATTGGTATTCCTAAAACATGAATCTGACTCCCTTGCTCTAAAAGCTTCACTAGCTGCCTATTACCCCAATGCTAAAATCTGAAAGCTCTCTGTTTGGCATTTAAAGTCCTCCACAAGTGGCTCCAGCCTGTCTTTCCAAGAAGACTATTCATTATTCCCCTTCGTGCTCTATATGGTTAGGTCTCCTTTATGCTCTCTGTACCTGACATGCCTTTGCCCAGCCACAAGAGACCTTTGGCTTCTCAGTCCCTATTCCTTCCCCTTTCCCCAGCCCTAGAGAGATTATTTTGTAAATGTCTTGTATTGACTTGTGTGTGTGCGTATGTGTGTGTATAAGAAATAAACAGTGAAAGGGAGAAAGGGAGAGAGAGGGAGAGAGGAGAAAGAGAGAGAGAGAGCGCGCATCTTCTTGCCTCCCCTCTCCCTCAACCCATCAAAGAATATAATTGCCTTGAGGGTAGGCTCTCTCTTTTTGTCTTTATGGTCCCAGTATCTAGCAAGTAATAAGTATTTAATAAATGCTTGCTAAATGAATTTCAGGTCTCAATAAAGGAAATAGCCTCTATTTCATTATAGTGTGTGTGTGTGTGTGTGTATATACACACACACGTGTCCCAAAAGGCTTAATGTAGTTTTGAACTATTAAAAAAAGGAAAACAAAGAAACAAAAAATTGAAACTGTACTAAGATTTTTAGGACATTGAATGACTAGCACTAATATGAGCTGCCTCCGAAGAATTTATTACTAAGTGTGGCTAGTTTTGGGACCCCTGGGATGTCACTCAGTCTGTCTGCCTCAGTTTCCTAAACCTAAATAGAGACTGTAAAAGCACCTACTTCACAGGATTGTGGTAAGAATCAAAAGATATATTTACAAAGTGCTTTGCATAGTGCCTAGCCCATACTAGGTACTCAATAAATACCTATTCCCTTTCCCCTAATGAAACTCTATGTTGCTCATCAAATGGCCCCTCCCAACCCTAAATCTATGGTCCTATGGTGGGTGACCTAGACCACAGGAGAAGGTTTTCTAGTATGGCATTCCATTGACATACCTTCAAGAACCCAAAGTACTCTCCAGCCTCCAGTAAAGCACTAAAGTAGGCTTCCCAGAGGATGAGCAGGCCCCTTGGCATTTGGGATTTATATAGCTTTTAAAGGAAGAGTTTCCCCCCACCCCTGTTGCGCCCACCATCACATTTCTAACCAGCCATTACTCTCCATTTTGTGTGCCTCCACAAAAGCAGAGAACAGTTTTCATTACTTTTTTTTTTTAAAGTGGCCCATCACGAAGTTTTAATGGGGAGACTGTGTGGAAGAATAGAAAAAGCAGAGAGCTCCAGAGTTGTCCCATGCTGTTGTCCCATGTTAGCATGCTGTTTCACTTTTCTTCAGCTTGCATTTTTTCATCTTCAAAATTAAAGGGTTGAGCTTAATGGCCAATGAAGTCCTTTTCAGTTCTAGATCTTCAGATCAATAATTACTGTGAGCCCAAGGCCTATATCTAGGGCAGCTGGGTGGCTAAGTAATTAGAGCATCAAGCCTGGAGTCAGGAAGACTCCCTATTCCTTAGTTCAAATCTGACCTCAGACACTTACTAGCTGTGTGACCCTCATCAAGTCACAACCCTGTTTGCCTCAGTTTCCTCATCTGGAAAACAAGCTGGAGAAGGACATGGCAAACCACTCCAGTATCTCTGCCAAGAAAATCCCAAACAGGCTCACGAAGAGTTGGACATGATTGAAACAACAAAATTCTATACTGTTCCAAAAGAACATTTCCTTACCACTTGGCTCATACCAAACTTGTGGACGCATGAATAGTATTGCTTATTTCCACTGAATAGATGAGGAAAATGAGGCTAGGAAATTTAGCAACCCATTAAAAGTTGGTCACATCAGTACAAATGTGTAAGTGGAAATGAGCAGAGGCTACAAAGTAGGTTGAGATGGCATTTTAGAGTCAGAAAAGATCTCAGAAGACCATCTAATCAAATGCCCTCATTTTACAGAAGAGAAAGCTGAGATTCAGAAGAAGGAACTAGCCCATCTTCTGACTTGAAATTTGGTGTTCAAACCACTTTCCTCCACTTCTTCCCTTGCTAGTGAGGAGATACCACGAGGCCTCATGGAGTGAGAGTAACTAGTTTTCACTACTTTTTGAGAAGAGAACTGGGATTGTCCTGTCATGTAACACCTGCATGACCTTGAGTAGGTCACTTACCTTCCTGGATCTCAATTTCCTCATCTGTCAAATAAAGACCTCTAAAGTCTCTTTCAAGTTCTAAATCTCTTACCTACATTATTAGAGAAAGATGTTATATCTATTAAAAATAATTAGAAAAATACTCAATAATATTTACTCTTCCTCAGTGGAAAGGAACAAATTATTCATTACTTCTCCCTTTGCTATAATTTAAGTGTTTTAAAAAACAGTGCAAGTATGTGAAAGGGGGAGTTCATGTCCTGTCTTATTTCCTTTTTGTACTTCGATGGCTCTGAAAAATTCTCCAAGGGAAAAACAGTCAAAGAAATGTCTTGAAATGTCCATTTGCCCTGCTCTGATCCAGTCAGATAGGTTTGTCATCAAAAAATTATTTGGCTTCAGGTAACAGAATTTAACCCAGAGCTAGGGCACGGTGGGTTAACAGGCAACATTTCCTCTCACAAAGATTGATGACAGCTTAGACACCAATGAAAAAACCTTCAGGAAACTGGCATATCATTTCCACACCAGGAAGAGGCATCAGGAGAGGGCATTGCCTGGGATAGAATAAAAAACACTCTTGGCTGTATGACCCAGGGAAGTCACCTACCCTTTCAGTTCTTCAGGTAAATCTCTCCAAGACTCAATCACAAAGAGAGGTTATTTCTGCAGGAGTTCCCACCAATGGCACCACAGTAGGTCCTGTCCCTATCACTACTTCTAAAACTGTATCATTAGTCATAGAACCTTAGAATGGTGGTGCTAAGAGGCATTTAAGAGATCCCCTAGTCCAGGATTTCTTAACTCAGGATCCATAAACTTGTTTTTGTTTTAATATAGCTTGATGACTATCAATATAATTAGTTTCCTTTGTATTTCTATGTATTTTATTTCATGTATTTATAAGGGGTTCACAAACTGTCAAAGGGGTCCATGACAC
Organism: Potorous gilbertii; assembly: GCA_028658325.1. Lineage (NCBI taxonomy): Eukaryota > Metazoa > Chordata > Mammalia > Diprotodontia > Potoroidae > Potorous > Potorous gilbertii. The sequence goes on along the minus strand of CM053771.1, from coordinate 539,623,724 downwards.
CAAAAACATTAAGAACAAAGTCCAACCGTTTCATTTGAAATAAGACAAATGAGCCGCAAGGAAGTGAAGAGACTTGTCCAAGGTCACACAAATATTGGCAGAGCCAGGATTAGAACCTTGGATAACCAGACTCCAAAATGATATTCTTTTTGCTGTGGCGTATTGTCAATAGAGAGGTCATTAACAAATGTCAATGTTTTTAAATTATTTTTATCATGGATTAATGGACCTAAATACAGAGAAGCTTATGGCAAGAGTAGTGGGCCACTGGGGGGTGGGTTCTACGACCTTGGGAACCTGCAAACAAGGGAAACTTCAAAACGATCCCATGGACTCTGCATGCACTAGATGCATCTGCAATGGCTACGCCAGAGCAGTAGAAGAAGGGGCAGATGGTGCAAAACATCCTTTTTGAGACTCTTTACAAAAGAATTAACTTAAGGGTTAGTTAATGTGAGATCACCAGTTCTTAGACTTTAAGATGGATGAAGCTCTCAGAGGTCATTTTACAGATAAAGAAACTGAGGCCCAGAAAGTTTCAATGACTTGCCCGGGTTCATACAGCTGGCAAGGTGAGATTCAAACCCATGTATTCTTACTCTAAGCCTGGCACACTATCCTTTGTAACACACTTCCTCACATAATTGTCCAATGATCAACTGGTCACATTGGGCATGGTATTCCAATTGAAAGAATCACAGAATTTCAAAATTGGAAGGGATTCTTAAATAACCCATACTTGGAAAAGAATCCCCTTTACACCATTCCCAACAAGTCTTCATTTGCCTTTCTTTTGAAGACCTCCTTTGAGGGCAAACTCACTAACTCCTTAGGCCACCTATTCCACTTTTCAGTCACTCAAATCATTTGGATCAAGGAAGTTTTTCCTTATATCAAGCCTAAATTTTCTTCATTGTACCTTCCCCTTATACTTCTTAGTTGTGCCCTCTGGGGCCAGGCAGAATAAATAATTTTTTTTTCTTAAGAAAACAACCTCAAGAAAACTATCCTATTCCTCCTGAGTCTTCTTGTTCTTTCAACAAATCGTCAAGACCCTTCACCATTTTGGTTGTTCTCCTCTGGATTTTCTCCATCTTGTCCACACCCTCCTTGAAAGAAAATGCTCAGAATTACATTAAAACTACCTCCCAAAGTAAGAGGGCTTTCATGCAATGATGGCCATCAAAAAGGGATGAAGAGGAAAACATCGACAGTCATCCAGTTCAACAAGACTTATATTTGTTTCTATTTCAACAAATTCATACAAGTGCTTAAAAATCTCTTTTAATTATGTTTTCATGAATTCCATGAATATCACTGTACCAAAAAAAGAGGTATCTTGAACATACAATCAGAAATGTGTTCACAGTGAAAGCAAAGCATATTGGTATTAAAAATATAACAAGTTATGGATCCATAACATAAAACTATTTCTAATGACCAATTCATTTGGTCTTTAATAGTATCGAGAAAATATTTTTGACATGTTGGGAGTTTTTATGCTGTCTTTTACTAGTATTACTATTCCTTTTACAGTATAATTCAAGCCCCCCTTTCCCAGTCAACCCATTAGTCTGAAAATTACAAAGTACAGCAAATATCTTTTCAATTGAGTTCGTCACATACAAAGCCAGTAGCAAAAATATGTAACAAAATTTATGTAAAACAAATATTCTCCTATCCTTATATACAGAATATCTTCATTCTCTTTCCCCTTACCCCCACTCCTATTCCAAAATAGATGGAAAAAAGAAAAACAATAGAAAACATAAAGGTGGTTACTCGTTTGTGGGAACTCTCCCACCTGAATCAGGGTAAATGAAAGTCTAACCAGGGTAACATGGTTGGTTTTGCTCCTTTACCTCAAGGGCTAAATTACAGTGTTCACAGAAATCAAAAGAGCTATCTGTCCTTCTCAACAAACATGAAAAATATAGTAAAATTAGGAGAGCTGAAAAAAAATCTTTTGAAGAATGACAGTAGATTTTTTTTCAGACTTTTGCTTTAACATCTCCACAGCTTGAGGGTTGAGGAAGCAGACAACGAATTGCATTTGTTGCTGGGTTCTGAAGGCGTGCACAGAGGAAGAGAAGCATTTACTTAAAAATGCACATGGGTTATGAATCTGGCCCATGTGGAACCTTCACATAGATGGCAGGCATGCATCTATTCCAAGACTGATACATTTTTACAACATTGAAAAAAGACTCAGGCAATCTTGGGAAAACAACACAGCATCTATTTACATAATTGTTCACAGGAGGACCACATTCTATCAAAGGAGACCAGTACTTTAGTACTCCAACTCAAAAAATACCCTTCTCAATCATTCCAAGGATGTCACAACAAAAAGAAGCAAAATCTGGAGCTCTGTGGGATACCTCGTACACACTGAAAAGACAGGTCAATACCGTTTATAGTCTCAGGAGGAAATAAATTTCTGGTTTATCATCCACACTTGGCTCAGTCTGAAGGATTGAATCATCCGTACAAAACTGGTCTATGTAGCCATTGAAAAGAGAAGTGCATGCCCCCTCAGGAATGCCACGGCCTTCAAGGTTACTCAGATACCCTGCAATGTAAGATCCAGTGGAATGTCTATTCACCACTTGAGCAGGTACAGTAGGCTTGTTTCTCAGGACCACTCCTCCAACACTGCTGGAGGGCAAAGACCTCTGCTTGCCAGCTTCTTGTCTTTCCTTGGCACGGCTGGCAATGTTTCGCACACGACTCTGGCTTCGGGACGACAGCTTTCGGACCAGCGCTTTTGGGTATTCCCTCTCATCTGGCCTTGGGCATAGCACTTGACTGCTGTCTTCCTGGTCAAAGGACACAAGTTTTCGGAGCTGTTCTGTCAGAGCATCCACAGACTCCATTCCTCTTGCTTTTAAGGTCACATTCTTCTTGTCTCCCAGACCAGCTGTAATGAAGCTTTTACTTATGCATTGGTATTTGCTTTCAAAATTGCAGGAGATATCATCTGATGTCAAGTCTCCTAGGCTTTTGGATTTGCAAGGGCTAGGCTGTTTCCGAACTTGTAAAGAAGGACATGCTGATTGCTGCAGACCCTGAGGATTGGACCCCAGGGGTAGACAAACTGCATTGTTTGGGGTGTTTGAACATTGGAAATAATTATTACACACAAAGCCAGCACTCTGATAAGCTGGACAAGAAATACTTCGGGTTTTTAGCATTTGAATGTGGTTGGAAAGTTTGAGAGTAGATGGATGGTTGAAACCATGTCCAGAGCTTCTTGGACAGGGTGAATCCACCTCCTGGCAATGCTTTAGTTTCAAAGGGGAAGCAAGTTGACTCATATCCTCTCTCTTATACTCATGAGTCGTTACCAAGAGATCTTGTGACTCTTCATCAACTTCTACTAGACTGCTCTCTCCAGAATTTTGACAAAGGGTGTGATCAATTATATTCTCCAGTGTCAAATCACTGGAAGTAGAGATACCACAAATGGCACCATTTTCCCAACCTTTTCCACAATTCTTCTGGGGACTTTTACTTAGTGGAGATGGATGAACAATGGCACCTTCTAAGGCATGGAATTTGGTCTTGCCATGAGGTTCATCCACAAATTTGGAGCCAGTGACTGGTGTGAGAGTTGCCTCATGAATGATGGTATATGTGGAATACTCTGTTGTCTCAGGGCTAGAGCAGAGAGTTGTCTCAGGTGATGAATACCGAGATGACCACAGAGGCTTTGATTTAGAAAAGTTATTTTTGAGGGGTGTTTTTAGGTCAGTAGTGAGCAAGGAGGAATATCCTGACATTACACTGTAAGTCTGACAAGAGGTACCTTGAAGTCTTGAAACAGCTCTGAGGTTTGTTTGATCCTTGGGAGCATCAAACTGGTTAATCAGTGCTGAGACTGAACTGCCAAGTTCACTCTCGTTTGTTAACGTGACATTGTCAATAAGGTGTGAAATTTCACAGTCCTGCATAATTGCAGTAGAATGTAAGTCATGCCCATCAGAGCAAGCAGCAGAAACATCTGTCAAAGAAAAGGATGTCACAACATTGCTTGCCTTTTGATCGACATCCTTAACATTCAGAATCTCCAGCTCACTCTGAGAAGAGACATTTCCTAAAAATATTCTATTTGTTTCTGAAGGAAAAGTGTTTCCATTTTCCCTTGATCCTATATCATTTACAGTGTAGCATGGGTCCCTGGCAGTTTGATTACCCATTTGTTGTCTTGGTGAAATGAATTGTTTGGCAGAGAGATTTTTCTGAAAGTCAATGGGCACATGTAATAGGGCTTTCTCATCATGATAGTTTAGGGCTCCTGACTCTTCTTCTAAGGGCCGTGCATTATTAACAGGAGAGACAACAGGATCCATCTGACTGCCATTTTTGTGGAGACTTGCAGAGGGTGAAGACAGCTTTTTATTAGGATTTGTCAAGCTTTGCTCTTTTGCACTGGATTTTCCACTTTCTGTGTTGGCCTTATTTTCTGCTAAATGAAACAAACAAGAATTTAGTCAACTACGACATCTCCCATCAAACCTGAAAACATCGATCATTTTTTTTTGTCTTTAGACAGACAAATGGAGAATGTAGAATTAGTTTAAACTGTGACAATTTACTCATGGGACTGTGCGAATATCTATGTAATGAATAAATGGTAAAGATAGATCAGCAGGCACGCCACTGCAACTTTGCATTTCATGTCTATTACATCAATACATGATGTAATAATGCTGGTTGTAAGTCAATGTCAATGAATACCGTACTTGCACATTTAGGATTACCTTCAGCTGCTTCCTATTCAGATTTGTACTATACAGAAGCATGGTAACAAAAAACAGAACAAGACAGCTCTGTTAAATAACACATCATTACATCTGCAGACACAAGATCCTTTTATAAGATCACAAAGATATACATTTATTAACTAAAAACAACACATATTATCATTTAATTGAAAAGGGTATCTTTTAAAGAGTCTAAAAAATCTACATGGGCAAGTCCCATAAATGCATTTTTATACTTCTGCATTAAAACACACACACACATACACACACATATACACACACAAACACAGAGAGAGAAATGATCTTTTTCTTCCTTTGCTAAAACCTCTGTTGTTTCTTGCATATTTAAAATACACAAATTGAATTTGGAATTGCATTTTTAATAATGGCCAGAAGTTGGGGAAATACAGGAAAACATAAAGCCATGTATTGCTTTCCCATTACTTTGAGCACTCTTAAAACTCATCTAGCATAGAGAATGAACTCAATGGCTATTTATTGAACTCTTTCCTTAAAAGCGCTAAAATAATTTTAATATTTTTAAAATTGTGACAAAAAGGGATGATAAATAGGACATGATTTCTGATTCTCTTTTCTTTCTTCATAAAAGTGCTTTCTCATAACCAACAGAAGGAATATGACATTTAAGAAACAAAATGCCACTGCAAGTTTTCATCTGCAGCTAAACTGCATCCCATAATGAAGAAAAAACAAAATATGTCATACAGCAATGCGCTAAAAAAAAAAAGTTTTCCAAAAGACTTCATCATTTCAGGCTTCAGGAAGCCTGGGATCCATATTTTCATTTTAAGAAAAGAATGAAAACAGCATTTTTTCATTAAAAAAAGATTCCTGATCTAGAAAAAAGCATTAATATTGTTAAGCTGAAAACTACTCCAGAGCTCATCTTTCCATGGTCTTCTTTCCAAACTTTCTGAGTAATTATATGTAATTTTATAATGTTATAGCATATCTTACATCATATTATATATTATGTATTATATCATATCATATTATAATTATATGTGTGTTAACAAACAAACCTATATTTTTGCAGTCTTAGTAAAGTACGTCTTATATTAAAAATATTTTCTCCTTGAAATGCTTTTAAGGACTCCTTTTCCTCCTTAAAATGACTCATATACAAAATCAATACAGAAGCGTATTTGTGACAAAGTACAAAATTGAGAGTGATCTGAACACTTGAAGGAAGACTTTTTCTGAGGAATCAGACTTCAAATTGCATATTTCAACAGCAGGGCTGAAAAGGATACCTAGAAAATGACCTTAAACTACAGTTGCTGTAGAAACAACAAGAGGAATAGGTGAAGATTATCTAGAACAGAGATCCCTGACAGCAGGAATTTGGAGTTCAACTTGGTCCTTGGTAAAGTGGAAATTGTTGGCATTGCCCCATTCTCTACAAATGTGCTAGGAAGTGGCCTGGCAGAGGAGACTCCATTTCGAATTCTTTTCAGGTCCCTGGCTCTTTCTCCTGTATTTAAAATACCCCCAAGGCTGTTTGAATCCTTCCTAGACTTTTCAGGTCCCTCTCTTTGCTGCCCCTGCAGCTCCCACTCTTGGCCACTGTTGGTCTCAGGATTTTAGGTAGATAGAAATTGGCTCATCTCCACAAAAACAGAGGGGACCTCTGAACTAGGGCATCAACTTACAAGCTTTTTACTTTTGACCTATAACTCCAGACAGCATTAGGAATTCAACAATTACTTTGGCACAAGAAAAAAAATCACAGTTTCAAAGTGTGTTCCCAACTAACCAAATCTCCAAACCAATGCAGACTCTCCAGGAATCTTACCAAGTGCACTCTCTTTGCCTTCAGATTCTTTGGTTGATTCAAGTGTGGGGAGGGACAATCCCCCCAGAAGACTTTTGTCAACCGGCATGGAAACTGGACGAGCTTGTAAACTCCTAGTGGTTCTGCGGAGGATGCCATCTTTCTCTCTCGAGCCAGTCACCTCAGACACACTGTCCTTTGTTTCCATCATTTCTTGGAAACCCATTTTACTCTTCTTTCGGCCCTTTGCTGGAGCACTAGCCGTGCGGCGTAGAAGCCGATCCCCAATGGATCGCTTACGGACATAATGGGAATTGTTTTCTGAAGAACTGTGTTTGGGGTTCTTATTGAACAGGCCCCTTAGGCCTATCAGTTGTCTGTTCTGCAGATATAAAGGAGACAATCCAAACATTTAAGGCATATGACATGGCGACAACTTGTCCATCAAGGGCCTGCACTATAAAAAATGGAGCCAAAAAGAAATTTCACAACCACTGGAGCATACTCATGAGCAAGAAGACACATGTTAGCCACAGCAGCTCAGGACACAGTCATGCACACGTAACTGGCTCCTCCCAACAATGGCGGCTATCTACTTCTATAGCAATACCCTCCCAGGAGATTCTATTGCAAAAATGGCAGCTGGTAAGAGGAGCTACCCATTCCCAAGCCTCTAACAGGATCTTGGGAAAATGGTCCCCTTTCAAAGCAACAGCCCAATATTTCACAATTGGAAAGGAGAAATAGAAGGAAGTGATACACTAGCTCATGCTGGCTGCTTTGACGTCATTCACAAAGTTGTGCCCCACGAGTGACAGCCACACGTCATGCTAACAAAGACTACCTTTGTAGCTCCTAGAAAATGCAATATGGTATAACTGGGGTTGAGGATTAAAGGGCTCCACTGAAAGGGAAAAAAAAGAAAAACAAACATCTTTTGGCTAATTTACCCAAGAAAGTGTCACAAGAAGAACAAAAATAACCGTTATGGACAAGTGCTTCTCCTAAATAGTTTTTGTAATTCAGCCATATTGCATTCATTTTCATTTTCATGTGAAACTTCATATGATCACATTGCATAATCTGCGTTCTCATTGAAACATCATTCAATTCACAGCGTGACTCCAATCATACTTATTATATTACCTATCAAAATACATATATCACATTTAGGAAAAGAAATGAAAAGTCTGTGGGAGTACTTTCTTTTCTCTCTATTTTTTTAGCAACTCAAACATGAATTATTACATTTCTATTTGGGGTTTCTTCCCCATCCATGACAAAGGGCAATGACATCCATACGGCAAACCTACAATCCCAGAATATTCTGAGATTTACTATTAAGTATTAGTATTTATGTCATTTCAACATGAGGTAAAAGGAATAACATCCAAAGAACCAGGACCAAAGAAAAGAAGCACTGATCATAGCAAGGAATCTCCTTCCTTCAGATTTCCCAATTATTTCCTAGAATATATCTATAGACATACACACACACACACACACACACACACACACACACACACACACACATATATATGTACGTATTTAATACTTTGAAGCAAATACCACCCTTCTGGCATTGTACTGGGATTGAAACACCAACAATTTTGAAGATAAAATTGCAACAAATAACTCAACCCTCAAAATCACATCCCTACCCAAGTAAATATTAGCTGGTTAAAAAAAAAGTTTCATCACTACAAAGCTGTTTCTTAGCATAACTAGAGTTCCTTTTAATCAAACCCTTCCTAGAATTCAAATGTTGTTGGAGAAAAAGATCCTAGACAAAAAACCTCACTTTACTGTCACTTAAAGAGATCCTAGTAAACTAAGCTTTTAGAAGAGCTTGCAAAATACCAGGAAGAAAGTTTCTGCAGACATAAAAACCATCACCCATGGCATTTCTTCCTCCATTCCATTTCAGTTCCCCAAAGGATTTTCAAACCCTTCTTTTATTTAGATATTAGAGAGAAACACACTGAGACTGCAACAGAAGGCTGCCCAATTCCATGAGCCCAAATCTACTCTAGTTGTTGCTGTTTTTATTTGAATTTTTAAGTGTTAAAAGAAAACTCAGATGAATTAACCACAGTGCCAATTCAAATAGAAAATGAGGACCTGGCTGAAAATACACTTTTCCTAGTGATATATTAAGTTCTAGAGCACAGGGTGATTTTTACATCATTGGGCCTAATAATATTTACATATGTGCATGTCATAAGAGTTTTTAAAGAATTTTCACACAATCTCATGTGATTTTCCCAATGACTTAGTAAAGTAGATAGACTAGTTTATTCCTATTTTATGGATGAATAAACTGTTTCTCAGAGAGACTTAAGATTATATGGCTAATAAGTGGGAAAATAGTGGATAAATTCAATGACTTCCTCTTCTAGTCCGATGTTCCTTCCACCACATCATGGTACCTTTTCTTTTTATATAACACTGATCTACTATAGTCCATGAACTGGTACCATGATATTGACCTCGTGTCCTAGGCTTTCCATGGAATTTTCCATGAACTCCATTCTGGGCTTTACTCAGCTAGGACCCCCATGACTGTCGCATACTCCTGTGCTTCTCTCAAGCATAGCTTAGGTACCATCTCCTACATGAGACCTTTTTCTGATACTCCTGCTTATTAATTCACTCTTCTTCTTCAAATTACTTTGCTTAACTATCTATTTCATATTTAACTTGCACAAACATTGCTGCCCCTCAATAGAATGTAAGTTCTTTAAGGGAAAGGACCTTGTTACGTTTTTGACATCTAGCACAGTACCTTGAACTAATGGGCACTTTATATGTATTTGTGGAACTGAATTGAATTTTCGGTGTGTTGACATGCCACTCTCATTAACCTATTCTGGAGACTATCTTGATTGACAACAATATCTCCATAAGTGTAATTAGTGTCAACACTATAAAGACTTCAAAGTCTCCCCCTGAGACTTACCTTGCCATAAATTTCATTGATTGTTACATGAACAAATATGGATGCTTCTGTCAGCCCTTCCAAGTAGACGTGACGGTAGCCTGAATAAAAGAACAGAAAGTTTTGTCAGTTTGACTCTATATAATTTGCTCTTCTGTATACATAACATGCTTCATTAGCAATATTTTATATTGAGGAACAATCAGTTTAAATACCCAGACTGAGGCTGTACTGACCAGGCACAAGGCTACTGAAAGTCACTGTTCTTTGTCCAACGAAGTCTCTCCCAATAGGATCATGATCCCAAACAAGAAATCGAACCAAAGCTATATCCGGCATGTGTATGGTAAATGTCAGTGTCTCCTCCCAGACAGGGTTAAATCCTCAAGGAAACAAGACAGGAGAGAACATCAGAAGGCCAAAATGTTCAATTTAATGTACATTGACAAAAATATCAGGACATAAGTGATGGAAATTATTCACAAAATAATAATTCTATGAAATCTTCAATCACCTAAAGAAAATCTAGACCCCTCTCCAGCCATTGACAAGAGAATAGACCCAATGCCATATCCCCTGTTCCCTGTTCATGTATAACACTGGCTTGTACAGTAGAGAAAATGCTTAGAATTGTCCAATGAACTCAAGATCCCAAGGACGTGAAACAAAGACTTGTCTTGAGTAAACTATACAGAGTCCCAGAAAACTGTTTTAAGGGAAATGCTGAAGAATCCCTGCAAGTCTAGTCTTCCTGACACTTTTGCCTCTCTCTGGGACAAAAAGATGTGAAGTGACACCTCCATAAAAAAACCTCAAAAACCAATTCTCCGGGCTCTTTAAACCTCTCATGAAAATGCCCATAATCAGAAACAAAGACCGAAAGTACATAATGAGTCCATTCGCTATCATCTTTATTTAGGATACACTGAAGTCAAGATGTGTCATTGCAAAGAAAAATAGAGCTGCATGCACTCAAAAGTCACTTGAATCTCTAAATTTCTAAAAATCAAAAACCACAACAAAAACAACTCTTTTTTATGTGTGTCTTCATTTGATCTTGACAATATTTCTTTGAAGTAGATGCTATTCTTACTTCCATTTTATGGACCATGAAACTGAATCTGGGAGATGGTCAATGACTTGCCCAGGACTCGATCTCAGGTGTTCCTGACTCCAAGGCCACCACTGCAGCACCCACTTGGCCTAAAATACCAGATTCATGTGGCTAATATGTGAAAGGTGACAAAAGCAGCAATACAATAGCAGAAGGAAACGAAGGGCCAAATGCATTGAGCAAGTGCATCTTCAACTGTCCACACATGTTCATGAAGTGTGCTTTGTCTAGCTAGGCAGGCCATACCTACCAGTGAGATTTCAGGTGACCATGGCAAGCACTTGCCACGCTCTTTGGAGATATCAAAGATTAGTGACCTAGGGAAGCCTCTATCACAATACAGGAAATAAAAGTTGTGGTGCCCAAGACACCTCTCACTCAACTTCTCCCTTAGCAAAATTCTTAAGAGTGAGACTACCAGCCAGCTAGTCATATTTGTTAAGCCAATTTCCACCACAGAGATGGCAGACATGGGTAGTCCTCAATGGTTTTCTTCCAAATAGAAACAATTCTCTCACCTATATTAGCCCTATTTCTGGGTACCTCACTTCCAAACGCTGAAAGCTGAGCACCTTACCATTGTCATCCACCACTCGAGTCTGTTCTTTGCAACAATCTACGGGCAGCCCAATGATTTCCACTTCAACAAATGGGTCAATGATCTATTTAAACAAACAGAACAACACATTGCTTATTATTGTTAAAGACACACAGACTTCTGAATTGTTTGTTAGGGTTGGGGTATCTGAAAAAATGTGGCCAGAAAGCTGGAAATCAGATGCCTAAGGGCATGAGTGATCATGGGCATAAGGGCAATGCTGTAAAGTGGACTGGCAGCTATATTCTCTTTCAGTTCTGAAACTTACCATCTATTAAGGGCTAACACAAATAGGACTTCTACCACTTGGGCTCCTTGCAATTTATTTTTGGCAAGGTGCAGACATTCATATTCACATTCATATTTACACACACAGAGATACATACAATGGCAGATCTCTATGACACCACAGAGGAGTGTTGGCTAATGATTTTATAGCTTTGCTATCAACCTGGGAGCTAGGTTGGTCCTTGAATAGTATTTGTAGACTCCCTCATTAGGTCCATATCCAAAGCTTTCGTAGTTTGATAGGGTCAATACCTTTTATGCTTTGCTAGCACAGCCTTCACAAACTCCAGATATTGGAGGAGTGCTTGAACAGATGAAAGGAGAATAAATATAGAAAACAAACAAAAACTTCGATTCATAGAGAAGGGAAAAGTAGAATAAGAAAGAAGAATGGGAAAAGTCTTTCATGACCCATTTTAACACTGACCCAAAAACAAGCACCAAGTTCCATGAATATCCTTGGAAAACCGTATCAGCTACATGATCCATGGTCCAGCAAAAGGGCAAGTTATATTTATCACCTTCTTAATTGTACATAAGAAAAATTATACTTTAATGATTCATAGTTCTAGAACTGAAAGGGACCTTACAGGCCATCTAATCCTATTCGCTCAATTTTACAGATGAGGAAACTGAGACTCATGGCAGTTAAGGAGACAGGATCTCATTGGTGTGTATGTACTCCCTCTAGTGATGAACTTAATTCACCCATGCCTTCACATCCTGTGTAACTCATATCCACATCCTTCCTTAAGGAAGTCTCTCCAGAGAGTCCAACCAATATCCTCATTCACCTTTCCTCCCACCTTCTCCCTCCCTCTCTCTCTTTCTATTTGTATGTATGTACACATATGTGTATATTCGTACATATACATATAATATACCTGTGTACACATGCATATATATTTAAAATAATCACAATGTTAAATTCCTATTCCATTGTGCTAAGACACCTAGAACAGTAGCTAGCACATAGTAAGAGCTTTTTTTATGAACATTGGTTGAATCTGAATCTGTCCCAAACAGTATAACCAACACTAGGTAGGAAGGACCCTAAATCCTTCTTTTTGTACAATATTCAAATCAGTACTAAAATTGTTTTTGACTTGATGCTTCAATGTGTTGGTCCTCCCAGCTGCTAATGCTATCCCCTCTAAGGTTACTTTCCATCTACCCTATAAGTATCCAGTCTGTACCCATTTATGTGCATGTCATGTCACCCACTAGAAGTTGTTTGCTTTGTGTTTCTTCTAGTACCTAAAATAATGCCTGGTATGCAGCAAGTACTTAACAGACGCTTATTTACTAAGCATCATCCCAAACAGAGAATTCTTTAAAAATACAGGGACAATTCCCATGTAATTTAGCTCAATAAAAATTGTCATTTGGATCAGGAGCTCAGTAGTATATGCCTTACCTCCCCACGGTCTCCTAGCATGGAGTCTGGTGGTTTCGGGAGCTGCTGGCCACTAATCACTTTCAGAATGAGCTGTTTTTTAGGGTGGGCGGGCAGTGGATCGCCACAGAAAGGGTTGAACGTACCTATGTGTTTATGCCAAGAAAGCAGAATTTGAAAAACTCAAGTCAGTGTCATGGGAATGTCAGGCAGTTGAGGCCGCCTGTGTCCTGCAGCAGTTCAGACCCAGGCAATAAATGGCATGTGAAGGAAGCCCACTGTTAGTTCCTTCAGAGTCATTATCATATAACTATTTTTCGAACTGGCTCTTGTGGACGGGCTGTACCAGCTGACTTTGCATGACCTTAAGGTTTTATTTCCCGATAAACTAAGTACCCAAAGGGCAGGGCAATGGATTCATTCTAAACATGCCTCTCCAATTTAATCATCAAATATGCAACTGTGAACATTTGTCTGAAAAAAAGATAAATTGGATTTTTAGTATTTAAAGCATCAAACCAAGTGAGGAAAGTGATTTTAAAATCAAGAAAATGCTCTTTTCTAACCTAGATATAACAGGAATAGATAAACAAAACTCATTTTCCAAGTTGTTTCATTAAACCAACAGAAATCTGATCTGGAAATGATAAAAGGAGCTTAAATGAGGTGGGGGCCCCAAATACTAGTGTTACAACTTGGGAGTCTGGACCCACAACATATTTCTCATTTTTATTAGGATGGTCAAATATTGGCATCTGAGGGGCTAAGCTAGCATGTTAACATTCTGACTTCCCCATTTTAGTGACAGTTTCATAGGAATCCCCTGGTTCCCATACAGAGAGGTCAGGGTTCTAAGTGTCAGTTTCCCAATAATGTGTGCTAAATGTCAGGTCAAGACAACGACATTTCAGACCTTGAACCACTCTCTGACACTCCTTTTGCTAAACGAATGCTAAGTAATCTTCATGAGAGTCATAACCTGTAACAGAAGGGCTCTTAACCATTTTGCTGTCCTTGACCCCTTTTTCAGTCTGGTGAATGTTTGTAAATGCATAAAACAAAATACAAAATAACAAAGGAAGTCAAATAAAAATAATAAATAAATAAAATATTTATTTAAAAATAAATAATCACAAATAATAAAGATAAAGATGCAACTTTTTCTCATCCAAGTTCATTGGCCCTCCTTCCCCGCCCCCCTTCCCCTTGAAATATATATCCTGGAGGATCCAGAGACCTCTGGTTAAATGTCCTCATTCCAATCTCATCTTTTACTGTCCAATTATAAAACCATGGGTCAGAGCTCTTTCAAAAGCCTTCTGGCACAAGGCTTTCTATGCTTAATCAATTAATAAATTGAATAAAATAGGAAATAGAGAGAGGCATACCTTTACACATCTGCTGGGGTTTGAGGACATAACCACAGTTCCCATTCATCTTGAATTTGGCCCGATTCAGCTGCATCATGCGCCCTTCGGATTGGTAGTTCAGTGCAACTGTATAATTGGAAAATTGAGGAATTAGAGAAAAGGTCAACATGAAATAGCAGCCTGGAGAACCGTGTTCCTTCAGGGTAAGGGAAAGCACACACCTAGCTGACAGCCAGCATTCCAATATGGCAGCGGGTTGAAGTTACTGGAATCAATCCTGTAGGCGGATGGATAGATCCTGGTCAGCTGCTTTTGGTTATACATCATGAACTGCTCTGACTTTTGCTGCACCACTTGATGGGCTCTTGTTTCACTGAAGGATAACACATTTCCTGTTGTCCCTGTTTTTTTTTAATGGAAAAGCAAATTGGGGGACCATGTCAAGAGAATGATACAGAACATGAACATTTTATTTTAGAATTTATACCTTACTTCGGTGCTACAAGAATCTGTTACTTTATCAGTATGGATATTCCTTCTGCTATGGCAAAATACTTCTTTTCTCATATGCTATTTCTCATCTCTCACCTCCATGTCTTTGTACTAGCTGTCCCTTATGCCTGGCATGCCCTCACTTTTCATCTCTATTTTTGAGTCCCTAACTTCTTCCTTTAAGATTAATCTCAGGGGCGGAGCCAAGATGGCGGAGTAGAAAGACTCACATATGCTAGCTCCGAACCCACAGCCCATGGATTTCCTCTAAAAAGAACTCCCAACAAATTCTGGAACAGTGGAAGCAGCGCAGCAACACAGTGAAGGAGATTTCCATTCCAGAGAGCCCTGAAAAACCGATCCCAAAGGTCCATTGCGCACCGGATGGGAGCGGAGCCCTCCCCTGCCCTGGATGGATGGCACTGAGAGGAGTGAGCAGATCCGAGAAGGCTTCAGGGATGGAATCTCCAGCAGCTGCGAAGGTCCCTCCACCCACAGACTCACAGGTCAGTGAGAGAGACGGGCTGAGAGGGGAGCAGGGTGTCTCCGGGACTCGGGCCCCCTTGGGAGCCCTCTGGGAGTGGCAGAGGCTCCCAGAGCAGGCAGGAGCTTGGCAGCAGCTCCATTACAGAAGGTCTCTGCAAAAAACCCCTGAAGGAACTGAGCCTGGGAGGCAGCCCTGCCCCCACCTGAGCACTAGGAATTAAGCTCCCATTGAATAGCAGCCAGGACTGCCGCCAAAAGCCCTGAGGCTGGGGAAGAGCATTTGAATCTCAGACCCCAAGCACTAGCTGGGAGGACCTAGGCAGGGATGGAGAGGACTCTCAGAAGTCAAGTAACTGGCTGGGAAAATGCCCAGAAAATGGAAAAAAACTAAGACTATAGAAGGTTATTTTCTTGGTGGACAAATGATTCCAAGCTTCCTCTCTGATGAGGAAGAACAATGCTTACCATCAGGTAAAGACATAGGAGTCAAGGCCTCTGTATCCCAAACATCTGAAATAGATATCCAATGGGCTCAGGCCATGGAAGAGCTCAAAAAGGATTTTGAAAATCAAGTTAGACAGGTGGAGGAAAAACTGGGAAAAGAAATGAGAGAGATGCAAGAAAAGCATGAAATACAGGTCAATACCTTACTAAAGGAAACCCAAAAAAATGCTGAAGAAAATAACACCTTGAAAAATAGGCTAACTCAATTGGCAAAAGAGGTTCAAAAAGCCAATGAGG
>CM053771.1:539514189-539607240 GCA_028658325.1 Potorous gilbertii | reverse complement strand
AGAGAGGGCAGATTGGTGATAGGGGAAATTAGAATGCTGGGTGTACTGGGGTGGGGGAGGGGACAAATGGGGAGAAAATTTTGGAACCTAAAATTTTGTGAAAATGAATGTAAAAAGTTAAATAAATAAATTTATATTAGAAAAAAATAATAAAATAAAAAATAAAAAGACTAATCTCAGGTGTCACACCTTACATAGACCTTTTCTGATTTTTGATTGTGAGCATTTTCTCGTCCCCCTCACAACTACTGTGTATGTATAATGTTTGCTTTGCATATATTTTATATTTACCTATCTGTAAATTATAACTTCTTGCCCAGTAGAACACAAGTTCCTTGAAGTCAGAGACTGATTTTTTTTTCCATCATTGTAATCCTAATGTCTGATACAGAGTCTAATTTGTTAGTGTGTAATAAATGGTTGTTAGTTGATTGGTAAGTTACACCTTTAGTACGTGGTTTTTATGAGAAGCAGCTTTCTCCAATACACAGTGAGTGTCCATTGAGGTCATCAAGAATAAGTAAAGTGGAGTAAGTAGTGAGTACAGTTCTGCTTTTCTGCATTTTTGAAACTTATAGGCCTCAAACTCACTGAAAAATGATCATACTTGCCAATTTTAATGAGGAGTAACCTGAGCACACTGGGTTTTTACATGACTTCTGAGGTATCAAAATGAGAGAAGATTTTTAAGTAACTGTGTGACTCCCTCTGCCTTTTCTGTCTTCTTATAGAATGAACTTATACACAAGATTGCTGTTTGAATGATTTTCTCAAAGTCACCCAAACATATGAATTAGTCTACCAGTAGAGCTGAGCCATGTTGATATGTAAAATGTCACATTTTAGTTATCTCTTACTCATTTTCTCATTCAATAAAAACAGATAAAGCTCAAAAGCAGAATACTGGCCAGCATTACTTTCCATTAGAGTTAATAGGATTAGGTTTCATACAGCATTTAGTGGAAAATTATATTTTACACACACACACACACACACACACACACACACACACACACACACATAAACACACTTTTTGGTACATTAAGACAGTTCCTGAGCTGGTTTTGGAACTGAGGAGCATTATCAAGTTGGATTGTTCTCTTACTAAGTTGCGACAGTTTCATTACAATGAAAAGGACAAAATCAATAACAAAGGGAAGAAATCCTATGGGACATGGCAGGAGGAGAGGGGTTGAGGAAAGAGCTCTCCCCGCTCATGTGTTAGGAAGAGACTCTTCATCTGAAGATGAACGCAAGGGTAGAAGCTAGGGTTCAAGGATGATAAATTTAGAGTTGGAAGATACCTTAAAAACTGTCTAATCTAACTCCATTAAGTGAGTGAAGTAAATAGAGGACTGGACCTGAAGTCAGGAATAACTGAGTTCAAATCCATTCTCAGACACTTACTAATTGTGTGACCATTGCACAAGTCATTTAACCTCTATTTACTTCAGTTTCCTCATCTATAAAATGAGCCGGAGAAGGAAATGGCAAACCCTTCCAGTATCTTTACCAAGAAAACTTCCACATGGAGTCACAGAGCATTAGATATGACGCAAAATTACTGAATTCTCTCTCTATTTCTCTTTCTCTCCATACATATATATACATACATGTGTATGTATGTACATGAAAAAGTATTGATCTAAATTATAGGATCAAACAAGCCTAAACAACAACATAACAGTCTAATGGCGAAAGGAAGGAATCAGTGAAGGCAACTCTGGTCAGAAACCATCAGCTTTTCATGCAGCCATGCTTGAATGAAAAGGAAGGAAGATATTGCACTCCCTGGTGAGGTTCTAGGATAGGTAGAGCTATCCAGAGAAAACAGAGTTTTCTCCAACTCACAGTGTCCATCAAGGCAACCAGGAAACAGGAGGTCCAAGATTAACTCAAAAGTTCTCAGGGACTTACTCAAAAGTAAGCAGTTATATATACCCTCAATAACAGAAGAACATCTAGCCTATGTGGTACAAAAGTCTTACACGAAGGACTTGGGCCATAAAGGGAGGTGATGGGACTGAAACCACAAACTGATAAGGTGGTCAAGTTCTCCAAATGTTTAAATACCCACCCACCCACCTCCTTTCCTTTCTCTTCTCCAGATTGAAGATCTCCTTCTAGTTTTCATATAGAACTAACTCAAGAACCACCATTCCAGCTCCCGTCCTATGAGTCAGGCTTTTCAGCACATCAATGTTCCTCCTAAAATATTGCATTAGGTAGACAGGTAGAGTTTGAACTCCATATCTATCCCTTTTTTATTGCCTGTGTGACCATGGGTTAGTTACTTTGTTTTGTTGAATCCTAGTTTATACATCTGTAAAATAAGGAACTTGGATTATATGACTTCTGAGGTATATTCTGCCTCCAAGATCCCCATCATCCCAAGTGACTAATTCAGTAACTGAAAACATTCCTATTTGGGATGAAATTTCAATCTTCATGATGACTTCTCTCAAAGTCAAAATTTCAGGAAAGTAATGAAAGAACCCACCAAAACATCACTTTCATCCATTGGCTGCTCTTGTTCATGCTAATTTGAACTAATCTTCTGTGGCCATCCTCCCTCTGATTAGCAAAGGCCACTAAAGTATGGCTTTTATAGAACAGTATTTGCATCGTATTCCAGGGACTGCTGCTTGGAGAAAATCATTTGCTGCACCTGATTTGCCCTAATTTCTATTACGTCCCTAATAATAAAAGAGCAATTCACAACTTAATCCCCTTCCTGAACTCACTCTGACTCCCTATTCATTCAGTAAGTCAACCATATCTACTGAGCTATTGATCAATGCTGAGCTCTGCATAAGCATCAATCTCCTTTCCTTGTTAGAGCTAACATGAGCCCAATAATACATGAGGCAATCTACTCCCCAAATTGACTTTTTTGAAAAAGACTCCATATACAAAGGTCATTCCATTTCAAATTCAATCAGTATTCTAAGGATCAACCAATTTTAAGTGTGGAGAGTGCTTATTCCATTGACACAGCTGATGGTAAACCTTCTGTAACCCAGTCAATTGAATTCAAGTCTCTTAAGAGTTTCTGCAATGCATAGACAGAGGGCACAGGATGAGCTGAATATGAAGGGAGAAAACCTAAAAAAAATAAAATTTACTGTTGAATGGAATGTACTAGGAATAAGAGAAAGGGAGAGGTAGAATGTAGCAAATCATCTCAAATACAAGAGGGAAGAAAGAGCTTCTACAGTGGAGGGGAAAAGGGAGGAGATGAAAGGAAATTGAGCCTTACTCTCATGGGATTTGGTTTAAGGAGGGAATAACATACTCCATTGGAAATGGAAATCTATTTTACCCTGAGAAAGGCAAGGGGGAAGGGGATAGAAGAGGGAAAATAATAGAGGGGACAGCAAATTGGGGAAAGGGATAATCAGAAGCAAACAGTATTGTGGGAGGACAGGTCAAGGGAGAGAATGGAATAAATAAAGGGCAGGATAGGATAGAGGGAAATGTGGTTAATCTTTTACAACATAACTATTATGAAAGAGATTTGCATTGTTACACTTGTATGACCTATATTGAATTGTTTGTTTTCTCGATGAGGGTGAGGGAAGGGAGGGAGAGAATATGGAACTCAAAGATTTAAGAATGAATGTTAAAAACTACTTTAGCATGCAACTGGAAATTAAGCTATACAGGCAATGGAGTATAGAAATCTATTTTGCCCTAAAGGAATATAGAAGGGAAAGGGGATGGATAAAGGGTGAATAATAGAAGGGAGGAAGGAATGGATAGGGTGCATGCTGTGCTTTGGTAGGGAGTGGGGAGACATGGGGAGAAAATTCTGAATTCAAATTCTTGTGGAAGTGAATGTTAAGTACTGAAAAAACAAATAAATTATGTATTTTTTGAAAAGAGTTTCTGTAGACAAAAATACTCCACTTTCTGCCCATCACAACTTGGCAATAGGCTCTCTGAACTGAGCTAGGTTGGTACTCAGACAGCACATGGGTGGTCTTTCAGTGGGCTCGTTCAAAGTCACTGCAGCTTAGTTAAACCTTCTAGAGATGGTGGTCAGCTGGTATAGCCTTCAGGAACTCAGGGCAATGGATGAGGCATCAGAACAGGAATTCAGAGGACTATTTTAGTATCAGTGGTATAGGAATCCATAACATGGTATAAGTGTTGTTTCCTATTAAAATACAAGCTCCCAGAGAGTAAGGCTTATTTCATCTTTGTCTTTATCTCCCATGTTCAGCAGAGTGCCAGATACACAGCAGTCACTCAATAAATATCTATTGACTAACTGATTGAACAGAACTTGGTAATTTCAGAAAAGCACAAGCCTTTCCTTAATCTTACCATCATCCACTATGTCTTGGGCTGCCACAGAATTGGTATAGATAACTAAATCTGAGAGATCCCGGCACAGCTTCATGGTTTTCCTTCTGCGGCTGAGCCTGTAAGGAACACAAATAATGGACATTACGAAGTCTATAAGCTGCTACCCACAAAGAAGTTTTCTTTGAAAATTCTTACTGTCCCTCTCCCAATGGAATGTTTCATGATCTGTTGCTTCCCAATCCAACCTCCAAAGATATTTTCCACCAGGTGTCCCAACAGGTTGCTTTATTTCTTTCTTAAGTCTATAATAATTATGTTCTGTACTTTTCTAGTCCCCATGTCCTGTCTATCCAGTGCACTCAACCTATACTAATTATCATCAGTCTAGGCATTCTTTGGGATCAACAGGAGTTGCTCACCATCATCCTTTCTTGAGAATAAAGAATGCTTCTTTCTTTGTCTTTGTATCAGCACTGAGCACCATGTCCAGCACACAGACATAGTAGGTGCCTACTAAATGCTTGTTGACTAGTTCATCATCATGAGCTATGAAGCAGTTATGCGCATTTAGCATTTTTTTTTTTGCTATTTCTCTTGCACAAACTCTCTTCTCCAGAGGGCTCATCCACTCCCCTCCATGACATGGCTAATCTTTGCTTCCTCTTATCAGGGACTCTTAACCTTTTTGTATGTCATGGACCCATCTGGCAATTTAGTGAAGCTTATGAACCCCTTTTCTATATGAAAATAAAGAAAACCAATGGATCATCAAACATAGGTGTAAAAACAAGTTTACAGAACTTCTGACATTTATCTGCAAACTGAGGTTAAGAATCTCTGCTCTAATTGGTTTAACTTCCTCTCCCTTTATCACATTTCCAAATCTAAGCCATCCTTCAAGGCAATGTTGAAGCCCCACATCTGCCTGAAGCCTTCACATACTGCTCCAGCCTTCCACACTTTCTTTCTCACATTAACTCCCAGGACCACATTGCTCATTTGGCAATGAATCTTATATTGTCACTTAAAATCCTATACATTTATGCCTTGACACTTTCACTAGACTGCCAAGTCCTTGAGGGAAAAGAAAAAGTCATCATTCTCTATATCCAGTGGAGCCACATTGTACACTTTGGGTGATCCTCTAGGAGATTACAATCTAACACAGATACTAAGTAGATCACAGAGATGCTAGATAATTGCATGAACTTAGAATGCCAGCATTGTCTCTGACCTGCAGATCTGGCCACCTTCCTTTCCAGAAGAATTATGCTGTCCTTCCTCATCGTCATCAGTGCTATTAGACTTGGACCTTGTCTTTGTTGTTTTCTGTTGGAGGAATCACAGAAGACTTGTCAATATGCCATGCATCTCTGCAACAAATATGGAATGAAGGGAGACTAAAAAGTGAAATGAGAGATGTGGGGAGAGACATGGGAAGTATTTTCCTATATTCTTCTTTGTGATCGCCAGCCCTACCACTGTGTTTGGTATATAGTAAGAATGTAAATGTTTCATGGACTGACTTGAATACTACATGCCTTTTTGAATTGTTTTTCTTCTTTCTGGTCCCTAGAAGACACCTGGGGAGGTGGGGTATGCATTGGAGGACTCTAACATCAGTACAGTATCTTCTGATACAACCCTTCAACTAGGGATTACTTGGTGTAAGGAACTACACTCTGCACCTGGCTCTATCTAGGGTTTGAGAATGTAAACTCTTTATGAGTTTGTATCTCCAGGGCCTAGTACACAGTAGTCACTTAATAAATGCTTATTAGTTCATTGATTGACTGATTGATCTTCTCCAAGAAGTTCCCAGAGGAAAAATGCTAGGTTTGGATTTGGAAGAGCTAGATTTGAAACTTGGCTTAATTATTTAGTGCCTGTGTGCTAAGACAGGTAGGTGGTAAAATGGATAAGTCAGGAAGACCTGAGTTCAAATCTCACCCCAGACACTTAGTATCTGACTGTGAGGGCAAAGCAAGTCATTTATGCTGTCTCAGTCTCAGTTTGTTCAACTCTTAGGAAGGAGATAGTAAACAGCATCTGCTTCCCAAGGTTGTTGTGAGAATCAAATGACACAGTCTTTGTCAAGTGCTTAGCACAGAGCTTGCCTTATAGTAGGGGCTTAATAAATGCTTATCCCCTTCCTCTGGCCTCAGTTTCATCATCTATAAAATAAGGGACTTTGAAGTATATGACTTTAAGGTACCTTTCAATTCTAAATCTATGAGCCCTTGATCAGAAAATCCAAGTAGATGATATGGGAGGTAGCGGAGGTGGGACCTTTACTCAGCCAAAGAAAAGGGAGCCCCAGAGGCAACAGGAGCCAGAAAATGAAGTAGCTTATAAACAGGAGACCAGCTGTTTATTAGAAATAATACTTGGCAAAGGCTATACAGTAGGGACAGCCTGGGTGGCACAGCGGATAGTGTTAGGAAGACCAAACTTCGAATCCAGCCTTGGACACTTACTAGTTGTATGACCCTGGGCAAGTCACTTAACCCTATTTGCCTCAGTTTCCTCAATTATAAAGTGAGCTAGAGAAAGAAATGGCAAACTACTCCAGGATCTTTGCCAATAAAATCCTAAATGGAATCATAGACGGTCAGATACACAGCACTATGCTAGGCATCATTTGTCCTGGGAAAAACAGAGAGATGAATGATGCCCCTCAAGACAGCAGCAAAGGTTCCTAATTCTGTTGTGCGTTGTAATGAATAAGTTACTCCGTTCTCTGCCATGGCTGTATAACTGGGTCCTGTGGCCCTGATCCTGAGCTCCTGATTTAAGGAAAAACATCTCAGCGTGTGGGTGGTGGTTCATGGGACAGGAATACCATTATTAATCTGCAGTCACTCCTCTCCTAAGTCCTCATTTATTCCTATGGCTCAAGAAAGGAATAATCTACTTTTATATTCGTGAGAGTTGTCCCAAACCACCTGTTTTTAAGAACTTCCTTTTCATTAGGGTGACTGGCTATAGTAATTAAACTAAGACTTCACCAGTGTCCCTTGAAGCAGGTAAGTGGAGGTGATGGTGATGCAGGGAAGGCCTCCTTGGTCCCTTATTTCCATGGGTTACACCCCTTGGGGGAGGTGGTGGTCCAGCTTCAGTATTCCTTCATGCAAAGTGAGCAAGACAGTGAAGAGTGAACAGAAATCCTGAGGCTGAAGAGGGTGAAGCAGCATCTGCAAAGCTCACCTGTTCATCTTCTGATGTGAATTAGGAGGAAGTAGGCAATTTAGCAGTTCACTCATAAGGAGACTGGGCCTCCCTAAGAAAACTTACAATTTTATTAGGATTTTTTAAGAAAAGTTACATTTCCAAAATGTGACCAATTAATTGCTAATTGACCAAGCAAGAAAGGAAGGCAAGGGATGAGTGAAAATGAGGCTAACTCATATTGTCACACAAAGTCCTACCTTTGGGTCCCTACATGGTCACTACCACCTAAAGACATGAGTCACTGGAATTTAGTCCTAGCCAGTCAGCTTTAACTGGGACCAGTGTATAGCTTCCTACCTAAACATTGGTGTGCCTTTACTTCATAGCATGATTTTGATATCTTCAGTCAAGAGCTACCCAAACGCACAGTTGAGTTTGGGTGGGTAGAATGCAAGAAATGATTTTTTTCTGATTTTGTTTTGTTTATACAAAGTGCTACTCAAATCCTTATTTCTGTAACCAGAAAACAACGCAGATTTAGAGCTCAGAAGGACCTTGGAAGTTGTTTCATCCAACCTCCTCATTTTATAGATGAGGTAACTAGGCCTCCATCAAGAGGTTAATTGACGTGCCCAGAGACAAGCAGTTATACAAAGTAGGAGCCAGACTTTTAACTGAGGTCTTCTAGCTACAAATCCAGATTTCAATCCATGTACCTTCTAACTCTTGACCATTATCAAACAGCCTTCGTTGCGTCCCCACGTGCTCAGGATGAAAATTTAGAGTCAAGGCTAAATCTCTGGACTTTGGCTTCCTCTATTAGGACTCAGGGATAACACTATGCCCTTCATGCTCCCCAGAGAGTTATGTTCTGCAAAAGGCGGGTAAGAATTTCCTGCCCAAGTTGGTCTATGGATGGCAACATATCATTTTAGGAACACATACAGTGTCTGAGTGACGTTTCAGGTACGATATCTTCATCCCTTCCCTCTTGGGGACCGTGAGCAAGAACGTCATATCATGCATCACTCTCTGTGTTTGCATAAAGTCTCATTTGGCTCAGGAGCTCATGGGGCTGGGACAACAGGCATGAAAGGTTCCAGAAAAGATAACTGACAGTTCTGAAACTGAAATGCTTGACAATGTTACCTAGAGCGTCATACATATTTAAGAATCCAGCTCAGGCACATCTCCTACTTGCATTTTTTTTTTGTATACTGAGAGGCAATGTGGTATAGTGGATAGAGACAGGACCTGGAAGACACAGCCTGGCTGAGTGACCCTGGACAGGCCACTTATCTCCTCAGAGCTCTAGGAACCTAAGACTATAACCTAATCTCCATTACTGAAGGGTGTTTCCATACTGGGAAAGTTCCCTTTAGCAATAAAATCAAGGCTTATTGGTGAATACATTATCTCCTTTGTCAAAATGCAAGCTTTTCCAGGGCAAGGGCTTTTTCACTTTTGTCTATCCCCAGTCCCTAGCACATAGTAGGTCTTTAATAATGGTGGATTGAGTAATTGATGGAGAAGGCAGCATTGGCTATAAGAATCGCACTATTTTTATTTCTGTGTACAATCTCACTGGACCAGATAGCTCCTGGGCCTGGGATAACTGTGCTAATTGAATTAGGCTCCAGAAAAGCTCAATTAGGAGTCAAGGAGATTACATTCAGGCCCCAGCTCGGCTATTTAGTGTCTGTGACCTTGGACAAGTGACTTAACTCATCCAGGTCTCAATTTCACCATCGATAAAAGAAAGGGGCTGGAATTGATGACATTTAAAACCTCCTCCAACTCTAGATGTATGACCTGATTTATCAGTGCCTCAAGGATCTGGAATGGCATCCCCACTGACAGATGGCAAACCCTCTGTGACTCAGAGTAGCTATAGCCAAAAACCATAGCCCTGCAGCCAGCCTGGTGAACAACCTTCCCAGAGGTGGCCCTTGGAGATTGTCATTGACCTCTCATACCAAGTGTTTTACATTTGGCAGAAAATGTCATAGCTCCTGTGTACATACACACACACACACAAACACACACACACACAATTTGGTCTATCAATGTCAACATGTACTTTTCGTAACACAATCTAGTGTCCTACTGATCTTTCAGACACCAAGGACCAAAGAAACATCTGGATGTAGCATTTTTTGTTGTTGTTTAAAATTGGACATAATAAGCCTGCCCCCCAACCCAAGTGGTTAGCATTAGGTCTAGAAATCAGACCTGGTAGTGACCTTGGATCATATAATGATCCAACTCCCCCACCCCCTCCCAAGATAGAAGTGGCAGCCAGGTGGCTGAGTGGCTGGAGAGAGTATTGGACTTGGAGGCAGAAAGACCTGAGTTCAAATCTGGCCTCAGATACTTACTAACTGTGTGACCTTGGGCAACCACTTTAACCTCTGTCTGTATAACCTCTCATCTGTATAACGAGGACAATAGCAGCATCCACCTTTCAAGGTTGGAAGGATAAAATGAGATGATATTTGTAAAATACATGGCAAACCTTAAAGTGCGATATTTATTTATATATTTATATATTATTGCTACATATACATATGTATACATATATACATATATATGCATATGTGTATATATATGTATATACATATATATACACACACGTGTGTGTGTGTGTATGTGTGTGTGTAGTGTTGGCTATAATTGTTTTTATGAAAGCAAGGACCAGAGAAGTGAGACAACTTATATGAATCACACAGAGCAGGAAGACACTGGGCCTTCTGTCTCTTGGGCCAGTATTCTGTCCACTAGGCCACACTGACTACAGGGTCCTAGACAGGATTTGAAGTGACCATCCAATTTAATTACAGTTAAAATTGTCAATACACACATCAGCAATTCTTTTCTCATACCTTGTGTTTTCCAAAATTGCTCATTAGGGACCGACCATGAGATTTCCTTCCACTCTCTTTCACATCTGGATTCTGAGTAAACAAAAAGACACCATGGACATGTTTTTGGCTCACCTTGACAAACTAAGAAAGGCATTGTATCTCATAGAGCTTTTGCAAACTTCCCCCCCCGGCCCCAGGAAATTCTGCTGCCACATCCTCTGAATTCTTCCTCCATAACAGCTTTTACATCCTTCCTCACTTTCTGTTCCTGCCCTAGGCTGGAGCCTCCTCATGTCAGAACTGGACCATTACAAGAGTTTCTGTGCCTTCATTCTCTTTTCTACATATTATATGGGTCATCCTCCAACATGTCTTTGTGCATATTACATCCTTGATCAAAAGCCTTCAAAAGCTCTTTTCTGGCTATTCAGTAACCTGGACTTGGTATTCAAGGCCCTCCACAACACAGCCAAAGCAGCCTTGATGGCCTGCACTTTCCTGTCATTCCCCTTAATGGACCCACTAGATCAGTCAATCCCATCTCTCATCATCTCCCAGAGCAGTAGTACGATTCCTACCTTTATATCTTTATTCATGCTGCTCTCCCAATGGGAAGGTTCTCCTCCTTCCCCTTAAAGGACCTAAAGCCTGGCCTTCCTTGCATTTTACTTCTAGTATGAAGCCCTTCCTGACTAGCCCAGTCCACAGAGAACAACATGGTAGCCAAATCTCAGAGTTGGAAGAGCAGTCACTTCAATCCATCCAGGGATTCCCTCTACACCATCTCCAACAAGTGATCATCTAGCCTTGGTTGGAAGGCTTCAGGTTTGGAGTTGTGGGGGGAGAGAAGGGGTGGGTGATGGCTTCATATTTCTGCAGAAAGCCTGTTCTACATATGAACAGTTCTTAAGGTTAGGTTAGTAAGTTTTCTTTTATTCTTTCTTTTCATAAATTGTGTGGCACAGTAGAAAGAGCTCTGGAATTCCAGAACCTGGGTTCAAATATTATCTCTAATGTTTATTAACTGGATGACTTTGGGCAAGTCACTTTACTACCACTACCACATCCCCAGGCTCAATTTTCTCATCTCATCAGAATGGGGTGGCAGCGGGGAGAGGGAAGGGGGAGGTTTCAACTAGATGTCTCTGGTATACCAGTCACCAGTTCAGAGTCAATGATCCTGGATGCTAAGGCTAAGTCTGCTTTGTTTCAGCTCTCTCTCTCTCTCTCTCTCTCTCTCTCTCTCACACACACACACACACACACACACACACTCCATTCCCCTCAATGACATGCAGCAATAGCATTTTGTTTCACTTAAGACAGAAGATGAAGCATACAAGGAGCTCCCTTTTTCTCACCCATTCCTAAGCAATTCCGGGATTCCATTTAACATGGCTGCTTAACCAGAGGTGAATGTTAAGGCATTCAGCTTTCACTACGCCTAATAGGTAGATACAAATTCATTAAGAAATTCACTCCTAGATCCCGGATGACTTTATGAACAATGCCAACTCTTCCTGTGAGGACAGATCTTAGAACCAACCTCTAGGGGAAAGGTTGAATTAAAATCCAGAAACCAGAATGCTCAGTGATCAGCAGTTGGAGTGACGGAGCTGAAAGCAGACCCAGCTGTGGCAAAGCCCTCCCCAAGTCTGTCTTGGTTTAGCTCCCCACAATTCACTGCCTTTCAGCTATACTTTCAGGGGGATATACTTTAGGGTCATTTTGACCAACTCTGACACGACTCAGTTTCCTCCACCCCAGAAACACAGGCACCCTCTTTTTGCCTGGATAAAAAAGGAAAACAAAAGGTGTGCCAGAACCCCAGCAGTTTCTGCATCCATCCGTTAGCTGCAGCTTTTGTTTCAGGGGGGTGATGAGCAGGGCTGAACTATACAGCAGACCTCGAGTTTAAGGTCTTCCAGGCTCAAAAATCCCCAGTGATTTTCATTTCTGTCACTCCAAAGAGATGACTAGATAACAAAATGGTCACATCATTTCAATCTCCTCTTGGCCCTAGAACACAGGCTAGAGGGATGATCCTATAAGGGTGAAGGACTCAAGTTAGTGCAGGCATCGGAAGGGGGGAGGGGAGGCAATTTGCTGAAATAGATAAGGATAAATTCCCTGATGGTCTTGGCCTGGAGCTCCCTAGACTGCCCTTTCCCTGGAAGGTTCAGTTCTAGAACCTATCCCCAACTGCTTGCAGAATGTAACCTGAAGGTTCTGGACTAGCCAGCACAAATCCCTTCCCAGGGCTGCAAATCAGAGACATGTAAAGGCTTAATGTGCTTGGGGAAGGGGGTCATATGCTGGCTCAGGAGGCATCTTGCAGCTCAGCAGTCTGTGACCTGCCCAGACTTTTGCGTGACCAAGAAGCCAAGAAGATGTAAAACGTTTTTTGCCCTTCCATTCAAAGTATCCCGCTGACTCTAAAAAGGCAGCACTAAATCTAGGCCCCCGCCCTCCATTACAAAGAAGTCAGCCTTGGAATGCCGGACTTTCCCTGTCTGGAAAGCTCTTCCTCTCCCATAGTCCCCAGCTTCCTTTAAAACTCAGCTCAGACGTCACGTTTTCTATAACGTCTTCTAATGATCCCTGCAGCTGACATGCTGTTCTGAAACCATTCTGTACTTACCTATCCACGTATGCATTATATCCCCTTCCCTACAGAATGCAAACTCCTTGGTGACAGAGTTCTGCTTCTTTCCCAGCCCAGCACATAGTAGGCACTTTTTAAATGTCTGTTGAATTCAACTGAATTCACCAATGATGGCGTTCCCCTCAAGCTTTCGCTGTGATGACACAAATGGTCCCTGGTTTTCTCTTCCCCTTCTGGTGAAAGCTAGAATCAGAGATTGAGCCTACCACAGAGCTTTGCCTGGATCCTCTGCAGGGCCAGTTAGCACACCCCAGGTTACTGTATATTTCCCAGGAGCTCCAGTGACACATGAAAGCCCTGTTTCTCCCATACCCGAATGGCAGAAACAGAGAATTCAGCCTGGAAGGAATCTCAGAGGCTATGCAGTCCAACTCCCTCATTTTACAAATGGGGAAACCCAGAGAGGCTAAGCGATTGGCCAAAAGTAGCACAGGTAATTAAAGTGACAGAGCTAGAATCCAAATGCAGGTCTCTTGAGGCTAGAGTCAGCAGTCTTACTGCTGTAGTTTGGATTCAAAAGCAACACTGATGTTTTCCCAAAAATCCTGTTTTTCAATTTGAGGAAAGGATCCTTAAGTGTTTTGAAAAAAGGCTCCAATTCAACAAAATTAAAGAGAGTTTCATCTCACATTCAATCATACACATCTAAAAAAAATAGAGATTGCTTTTTTATTGGCAAGTTTACTTACTATTGACAAGGGCTAGATCCCAGAAGGAATTTCCCATACCTGTTTCAGATGCACATTTAAGCCCTCATGTGTGGCCTTCAACAGAGCTCGAACAGTGAAACTGTCAGGGTCTTCTTTGTCCCTGATTTGAGATTCTTTTAATAGTGATTCCAGTTTTTTCCTTATGAAAGATTCTACTTGATGATCAGTTGTTCCATTATTCTGAAAAAATTCAGGGGAGATAAATAGGATGAGTGACTTCCTGGCCAGTGCTGGAAGTCAGCAGCAGCTTGTCAATGTCAAATACCTCTCACAAAACTATGCTGTATTAGCCTCATTATATAGCTCCAAGATTGCATTTTAATGCTTTGGAGAAAAGATAGTAACTGAGACATGAGGAGAGAGAAAGCCCTAATGTTCTGATAGGCTAGACAAATGCCTAGAGTGATTTGCAAAGCTAAGCAGATGGATGGGTTACTTTATTTTGAAGCACACTATCCTCACTAGAATGGGGAGGTGCCGAATTGGCAAAGGGGTTTTGGGTGTGGGGGACGGTGAGCTGGAGGTCCTGCTCTGTTTCAGATATGTTGTGTGACTACAGTGGGCAAGAAGAAGGACCACTTAATGAGACCCCAGGGGAATGAGATTGGAAGCCAAAAATCCCAGCATTGTAGAGTTGGAAGGGACCTCAGTAAGAAAGTCCAGGGAAGGACCTCAGTGACTAGTGGCAGTCATACTGTTTGGTCTCAGGAACCCTTTATATTCAAAAATTATTGAGGACCTTCCCCCAAAGAGCTTTGTTTATTTGGGTTATATTTACTGATGCTTGCCATATAAGAGATTAAAACTTCTTAGTGTTATTATGAAAATAGTTTTGACCTTATAGACCCCTTGAAAGGTTAAAGGGCCTTCCAGGGATCCCCAGTCCATACTTTGCAAACCATTGATATAGTCCAATCTATATTTAAAAGAGATTTCTACTCTACCATGTCTGGCCTTGAAGGATTCATTGAATATCTGTAGGTAGAAACATGAAAGGACTGGGAAAAAGATATTGTAGATGGAATGCACAGCAAGAGCAAAGACATGGAGGTGGAAAAGTACAAAAAGGACATAAAGAATGTTTTGTACAGTGTAGGTACTTGATGTCAACACCAGCCATTGCTCATGCATTGATTTTACTCTGTAAATGGTTTTATTCTGTTACCATATTTAATTTTCTATGTAACACCATAAGCATCTTCTCCATCTCTGAATTAAGAACCTCATGAGTTCAAAGGTTCAGTCTCCCTCTCTCAGCAGTTAGATACCAAAGGCGTAAGCTTTCCCATGATCACTGTCATTTAAAGAAAAACCGTTCTCAATATTCTTATAAAACATCATCTCAGCATTTCTTGCAAGGTTTTTGTGTTATCCTTGAGAAGTTGGACTAACCGACCTTATCCCATCTTTAGCAGTTGTAACAGGGGTTTGTCTTTATTTCCCCAGGTGTATGTGAGTTTACATCCCTGGGTCTTCATCAATGACTTCAGGATGCAACTGAAATCCATAAATTCACAAAGCATTTCTTAGAGATAGAAAGAGATGGTTTTTTATCCAATGTGTACATCACAGCCACCTTCTTTATTGTAACCAATTATGATTCCTCCCCCTGCCATGATGCTAGACGTTTATACGATTTTTTTTCTTTCTTTGTTCTATGAATAGAAAAATGAGTTGCATCTTCAATTCTGGATCTTTGGCCAGAGGCTGACCATTGATTCATCCTTTATTAATGGGTTCAGACCCTATTAACAAATTGTTATCTTTCTTAGAGAAGTGCCTTGGTTTACGTTTTTGTAAATTTCATACTTGACATTGATAAATATTTGTTGAGTTGAATAGAAAAACTCCTTTACAACAGAACACTTTACTCTAGAAAGCAATTTGGTATCATGCAAGCAAATGACTAAGATGTCCATACCCTTTTATTACAAAGATTCTCATGAGAGGCATAAATCCCAAGGGGGTCACTGACAAAAAGAAAGTCTCCTTAGGTACTAAAATTGTTCATAAAAGCAAGATTTTTTGGTGGGTGTTTTTTGTTTGTTTGGTTTTTGTGGTGGCAAAGACTTGAAAAGAAAGTAGATGCCCCTTGAGTTGTCATTAAGTAATTTTTCAGTAATTTCTGACTCTTTGTGATCCCCTCTGGGGTTTTCTTACCAAAGATACTGGATTTGGCCTGCTATTTCCTTCTCCAGTTCACTTTACAGATGAGGAAACTGAGGCAAAAAGGGTTGAATGACTTGCCCAGTGTCCCACAGCTACTAAGAGTCTGAGACCAGATTTGAACTCATGAAGATGACTCTTTCTGACTACACTCTCTCTACACAATGGCACCACGAACCTGCTCTACCCCTTGAGTAGGTGAGGGCTAAATATACTATGGTACATGAAGGTAATAAAATATTATGATTCTATAAGAAATGACAAATGTCATGAATACAGAGAAACGAGAAAATATATACATGCAGTGACACAGGGTGAAGTAAGCAGTGCCAAGAAAATATTTGTGACAATGTCAAGGAATAAAAACTCAAAAAATTAAAAGCAAATGTTACAAAATTCCACACTAGGCCACTACTCTGCAGGGGAGGGAGTTCACGGTGGGAATCACTGCACAGAAGATCAGATCTTTCTCCAAGCTTTTGGACACTTTGCTGACTTTTTCCCTCCTTTTCTTGTTTAATTCTTGGTTTTAAGGGATGGCTACCTAGCAGAGGGAAGGGAAAGGGATCCAAGAGGAAATCTAAACAATAAGAAGGCAAAAGATAAAAATCTATTTTGAGGACGACAAAAGAGTTTTCAAGTCCTGCTAGGACCTAAAGAACAAATTTTGTTTTGAAATGAAAATATCTCCCATTTCATCTAGTCAAAAAATCTTTACCTGTTGAGCACAAAACATTGGGAGGGATGATACAGTTGTATCAATCTTTGGCCCTGCCCTCTGGAACCTTCCAATGCAGTAAAGAGAATGAGGAGCCACAGGCATAAGCATCTAAGCCCCAAAGCAGCTGAGATGCTGTTATGAGCAGTATGCCTAGCAAGTACTTTAGGGGTTCAGAAATTGGAGAGAACACTTTTTACTGAGATGGTCAAGGAGGATTTTATGGAGAAGATGACATTTGAAATGAGCCTCAAAAGCTAAGCAGGATTCAGTAGGGAGAGAGCAGTCAGAACTGGGAGGAAGGCATTTCAGATGGGAGAAACAGCATGAACAAAGGCTTGGAAGTGAGAAAATACAAAGAAGTGATCAAAGGGCCAGCCCAGACTGAGTGGAGGGAGGGCTGCTTGGCCAACATTACGGTATCCCTTGAATGTTAGTCTAGGGGGCTGACCATTTCCTTAATAAGCAACCTGGGGACCTCTCCTAAAAGTATCTGTACAGATGGTAATATAAACAAAGTAGCTGGTACTTTGAGGGGCTTTTGGGGGGCAGTTTGGTGGTACAGTGGATAGAGTACTCTGCCTAGAGTCAGGCAGATTCATCTTCCTGAGTTCAAATCTGGCCTCAGATACTTGTATAACCCTGAGAAAGTCACCCTGTTCACCTCAGTTTCCTCATTGGTAAAATGATCCAGAGAAGGAAATGGAAAATCACTCAGTATCTTTGCCAAGGAAATCCCAAATGGGGTCATGACAAGTCAGACATGACTCCACAACAATAACAACATCTTTGGAAAGATTGATCAGCTGAGGGTGGGCTAAAGTAGGCTAAAGGCAAGACACTAGAGGCAGGGGGACAATTAAGAAGCTTCTACAAAGTCCAGGCATGAGGTCATTAGGCACTCCACTAAAACAGTCATGTGAACATGAGTGCTTAATAAATGTTTATTAAATTTTTATAAATAAGTTTGGCAATGAGAAAAAAGAATGGGTCTACAAAGGGAAAATCAGCGGGACTTGGAAACTGATAAGAGGTGGAGGGGAGTTTGGACTGGCTTAGATTGTTTAATGACACAGAATGACAAATAATTTATATTCATCACCAAAAAGCTCAAAGCACTTCAGGTTTTTCTTTCCACCATACTTCCATAATGTAATTATGCCCACTACAACCTATGTGATGTACATGTCAACCATAACTCTCCTTTTCTACATATGGAAGCTGGGATCCAGGTCATGTGATTGTCTCCCAGTCAGGAGTGGAGTCAGAAATAGAAATAGAATTCCCAGGTTGTTGCACCTGATCATGGGAATGTTCCAGGAAGATTCCAGATAACTTAACAAGGAGAGAGGGACGATGAAGGTCATCAATTCCCAGTGCCTTTCACCGGCTACAAAAGGAGAATGAAAATGCAGGCAGAGCTACCATGGAGGAACACTCCACTAAATAATTAACGCTTTTAAAACACGAAGGACCATAATTATTCACTTCACATTTTCCAAATCCTGGAGCTTGTTGAAGAAATTACATTCCCTGTCCACTGAGCCTTCTAATTTTATGTGGTTTGTGAAACAAGAAAATT
Organism: Potorous gilbertii; assembly: GCA_028658325.1. NCBI lineage: Eukaryota > Metazoa > Chordata > Mammalia > Diprotodontia > Potoroidae > Potorous > Potorous gilbertii. The sequence goes on along the minus strand of CM053771.1, from coordinate 539,589,053 downwards.
TATACCAGAGGATGACCGAATAATAAATGTCTGCTTTAATCTTATCAATGTAGTATGATTATTCTGTCCAAGAACCCAAAGCTGTAACTGAGGAAAAGTTATCCAGCCCTTTGTTTGCCTGACTGATGGATGACCAGCCATGTGGCTGCTCCCCAGACTGCAGCTGAAATCCATAGATGTTTATTTCTTGTTCTTTTGTTTCTAGAGGCAGTAAGGGCTAGGGGAGGGCTCTCAAGGCTGTGAGGAGCACTTGGGCAGTCATTATAATATGGCCCTCCATAGTGCCTGTCTGCCTGAGAAGGCATTTCAGAGCGCCTTGGCTGAGAAATACATTTAATCTCAGCAGCCCCGCTGAACAAGCTAACATCTTGGTTAGGGTTCCAAATGAAGTTTTAGCAGGAATTGCCAATTGGGGAAGGATGAAACTGCTGTGCAGGTGTGAGGACCCTGTCCCATTAGATAATGTGGATCACTAGTGAAGCCAGACAGCAAGGCTACAGGTTTTCTTACTGGCATTCAGAAGCTCAGAATAGGGGCTTGAGAGGGCTGATGGTGGGGCAAGTTGGGACATCAGTCTGATAGAGAGCAGAAGGATCAAGAGCCAAAAAATACAAACAAAAACAGAAAATAGTGGAAGATTTTGTTTGTAAATTTTAAAAAAAACTGCTTGCTTGATGCTCTGCTTTTACATCACTGTTGATTCCTAATGACTCCCTGACCCCAAGAGAAAACTCCCTTGTAAGTACAATTGAACAAATCAAATCAACATGTTGAGTCCAAGATTTTCCAATGAAGATGGTCCCAAACTACCATAATCTTCCAAGCAGATTCTAATTGAATAGTGATAATGTCTTGTGACAATATTTGATAAGATTAAGTTGAGTGCAAGGGATTGGATGTTACAGTCAGTGTTATCAGAATAAGTTGAAGCACAGATTTAGGAGAGAAGGAGTGAGGGAAGGAGAGATGGAAGGAAAGAAGCAAGGAAGAGAGGGAAAGAAGGCTGGAAGGAAGGCAGAAAGGAAAGGAGGAAGGAAGGAAGGAAGGAACTGAACTCCACTAAGAGACCTTGTAAAATGGAAATAACTAGACTTTGGGCAAACCCAAGTCTGCAAGGCTCATTGACATTAGAGGGAATTCAAAAAATACCTTATCTGCTTTTCTGGCTCAGCCAGGTTCTCCTGCAGCATGAGCCATACTGCCCCTGGGGCTGTGACTTGGGTCACTGAACACCACTGGCTTACCATGTGCTTCATGCATTATGAGCCAGATATTGTTTCTAGGACTAAGCTACAAAAAGACAAACATCCAGATGAAAACTGAAAAATATTCTATCAACTACATAAAAAACCAAGCCTCTGTGCCCTGAACTCTCCCATCCCCAACAAGGAATGGAGAAAAAACATGTGAACCAGGCCCTGTCTGCAAACCCAGAGATGATGGAACTCAACTCCAGTCTTCCAGTTCCTATCCCTGGGACACAGATAATTCCAAAGATTAACAAAGGCACTGCTGTCTGAATTGACAATGAAGTTTCTTCACCATTTATACAACATGAAATGGAAACGAAGAGGCTTTGAAACTATTTTTATGTCATTTGGGGAAATGTCGTAAAACAACACTGAAACTGGATTCCTTTCAACAAATTGGGTGGGGATGCAGAAGAGCCTAATAGCAGATTCCATGCATATACTCATTTGGGGGAATTTATTTCCCTGTTATTTATTATTGGTTGGTCTCACTGGGAACACAGGCCCTGACCTCAAGGGGTTCCCAAGGGCAGGAAGGCCCAGCACACAAATGCCAAGGATACAAAGAAAAATGAGTCGCAGGGGCCAGGAGGGTGGGGGGCTGGCGGAGGGAATCAAGAGAACCTTCCAAAACTACTGGATGTGAAGTGCCTTCTATCCTAAAACACTAGAGATACAGGCTATCGTTCTGAAGTTTTGCTTTAATTACCAAAACAGACGTAAGTGAATAAGACAGCTAACGCAAAGCTCTGGCTAGTGCTGGGACACAATCTGCGGTAAGTCGGGGAGAGGGCATCTGCATTCACTAAACAAATATGATTACTTGGTGCAGGATCCCATCAACACAATCATCCTTAATTAACCTGGAAAGCTGTGATGAAAAGCCTCCATTAGTGGAAAAGACCAGTTACATTAAGTGATAAAGAACCCTTCTTCTTGTTCTGTTTAATAAAACTGTAAAGCTATCATGGCCTTAGGGTCATAGGTTTAGAGTTGGAAGGAATTTTGGGGGTCCAGCTAGCCCAATCCCCTCATTTTTTACAGATGAGGAAATTGAGACCAGAGAAACCATGAGCTTTATCTAAAATCACACTGGTAGCAACGACAGAGACAAATTCAAAGCCAGGTCTTCTGATGCCCTAACCCAGGCTGCTATTTGGCATTTGAATTTCCCTACATGTCTCAGGGGACTTTGAATGCCAGCCAACCTTACAAAGCATTTAAGCCGCTTCACTTAGAATGTCATTGTAAACTGACAGATTATAATACAATAATACCTTGAATTTATACACGGTGTTGCCTTCTGTCTGAAGAGCTCAATGGTAGGGAAACAGTTTGAAAAGGATATTAAAATTTAAAAAAAAAGTGCAAATACCAAATATTCCACTTGAATCTGTTTTCTTTTTGTATTTACTCTTCCAAAGATTAACAAAGGCACTGCTGTCTGAATTGACAATGAAGTTTCTTCGCCATTTATACAACATGAAATGGAAACGAAGAGGCTTTGAAACTATTTCTATGTCATTTGGGGAAATGTCGTAAAACAACACTGAAACTGGATTCCTCTCAACAAATTGGGTGGGGATGCGGGAGAGCCAAATAGCGGATTCCATGTATATACTCATTTGGGGGAATTTATTTCCCTGTTATTTATTATTGTTTGGTCTCACTGGGAATACAGGATTACCTGTTTAGAATATTTACTCAAATGAAAAGAAACATCTTGAGAGTCAGTGGGTTCTAGAAACCAAAAGAACATGGTTTATAGTTAGCCATATTTTTTAGCGGGGAAGTATGATATTGGATAAAACACCTCTATTATGAACACTTTACCTGAGGGATCATACCTTTATTCTCCTCACCAACAGATTTAATAGACTCATAGAGTTAGAATCGGAAGAACCCCTTGCTCATACAGAAAGGTAAACTGAGACCCAGAGAGATGAAGAAACTTGCCCAAGTTTACCCAAGTAGTAAGAGGCAGGATCAGAATCCAGATTTTTGGTTCCAAATCCAGCCCTCATTCCCCTAAACCACTCTGGGCCATTTTAATCATTACAGGGGGGAGGGAGGAGTGTCTAGATCTTTCTTAATAAGTCCTTTATAGAATCTCCTAAGATTTTACCCTACTATTCAGACTTTACATTAATTATTTAGTATCTTCGTTGAAGCAGCCTAGAAACCTAAGAACTGAAAAAGCCAAGCCTGAGGGACAAGGTATAGCAGAAACTGAATGTTTCTAATAAATAAATAAAAACCTAAACTCAATATTGTGCTTAAATGACTGTATCTAAGAAAGCTAAATAAGTACTAAGTGAAAGTAATAAGACAGCCCAGGGAATAACAGAGCAAATTTGAGCCCTTGGAGGTTACAATGATCCAGTCTTATCCACAGGGGAAAAGATGTACCTTCCTCCCTTCATTACAGAGTTGTGGGGGTTGGCGTGGGACTACCAACATCGCATATTGCATATACTCTTAGACTCTATAGATGTCTTGGTCAGTTTTACTGAATAGACTTTTTTCCCTTCCTTGTTAATGTCTGTTACGAGAAACAGATCACTAAGTCTGGTGAGGAAAGGATATATTTGGACCTGAATTATGATGTAAAAGCAAAAACCATTAATAACAGTTTTAGGTGGGAAGGACAATCCCTGAGGATTGATGATTCTTTGCAAAGCCCCTAGGTTGGGAGCTCACTCTACCAATGGATAGAAACTTAAGTCTTAGGAGATCAGTCAGAGGGGATTGTCTAAAATACTGAGAAGTTATCACATAATGAATGAAGATATGAAGGAGATTTGAATTTAGGTCTTCCTGCAGCTAGGTGGTGCCATAATGTACAGAGCACCAGGCCTAGAGTCAGGAAGACAGCTTTCTGAGTTCAAATCCAGCCTCAGATATTTACTAGCTAAGTGACTCTGGGCAAGTCACTTCACCCTGCTTGCCTCAGTTTCCTCATCTGTAAAAGAAGCTTAAGAAGGAAATGGCAAAACACTTCAGTGTCTTTGCCAAGGAAACCCCAAATGAGATCACAAAGAGTCAGACACAACTGAAAATGCTTAAACAAGAATAACAACTTCTTGCATTTTATCCAGAGTTCAAATCCTACACTCTTTCTACTATGTCAGTCTGCCTTTCAATGAAGACACAGCGAGCAGAGAAAATTACAAAATATTAGCGCTCAGATGTTTCCATTTACTTAAATCAATATTTATAATCTAATAATATTATAACTATCAAATAATAGACACTTGGATTGGAAGACAATGATGGCTCCATCTGGCACTTGAGTTTCCTAAACACTTAGACTAAATCCAAACTTCACAGAACATTTAAGTTTGGATTCAGTCAAAAGGTTGCACTTGAGGACCTAGAGAGCCACATGTGACCTCAAGGCTGCAGGGTCCCCACCCCTGGTATAGCTGATATCAAGTTTTCTATCTCACATCCCTATTGTAGATAATGTTGGTTCTTTTTGGTGCCAACAGACACTGGCAAATACTCTTTCTGTGATACCATAATATAAATTCAAGGCCACAGTAGAGATTAGGAATATTCAATATCTCCCTAATTCTTTATACTTTATATTCAGCAGGAGAACATAAATGGCATTCCTGCCTCATCCACTAAAGACTTGAAAAGACTGATTTCTATATAAATGAAAATTATTTTAAAAGGTTCTAAAGATGATGGGAATATATATTGTTTGTTGTTCACTTGTTTCAATTGTGTCTGACTCCTCATGATCCCATTTAGGGTTTTCTTGGCGAAGATACTGGAGTGGTTTGCCATGTCTTTCTTGAGCCCACTTTACAGATGAGAAAACTGAAGCAAACAAGGGTAAGTGACTTGCCCCAGGTTACACAACTAGTAAATGTCTGAGGCTGGATTTGAACTCAGAAGATGAGTCTTCCTGACTCCAAGCCTGGCACTTAATCCATTAGGTCACCTGGCTGTCCCAGATAGTATATATTAGTCTTGGCTAAATGATCACATACTTCCTTCAAAGTAGATTGTAGAGGGAGAAAGTTTTGGGGGAATACTGGCTCACTTAGCCTTATATTTTCCCCTATCAGAAATTTCCTGACTGTAAATCAGCTTGGAGAATAAGGAGTTAAAATGTACCTACTTTTTCCACCTTCCAATCTGGTTAACTGCTAAGCAACTGCTTATCTCAGATATGATACTACAGAAATCAATCTCAGAATCTTAGAACTGATTAGACCCTTATGTGGATGGTCTAATCCATAGCCTTTCAGTTTCCTTACAAGAGAACCTGGTTTCCCAGGAGGAATACCTCCACCAGTAGTAGTAGAAAAATTCTTCCAGCTAGCTACAAAAGCAACAACTCATTCATGATTACTCTGTGGAATGGTGCAAAAATGGAGATGGGTAGGACATAGAGACAATTTGAAACTTATGAACTTGATCCAGGTCCATGAGATCCCCAGCTCAAAGTGTAATTGCTTGATGTTGGATTCAGTTCTAGAGAAGCAGGTCAGGTGAGACCAGATGTCCACCAAAGTCCTTCCAACTCCAAAAGTCTCCAATTGTGTGATGGAGATGATGTCAGCACCATGACTTCTGCAGCTCATCAACCACCTTTGCAGGCATTCCAACATCAGAGGAACAGCCAGCCCCTCTTCCCTCCTGATAACCATGAGTAGCAAAATGCGTAACTTACATAATGGAGCTTAAATTTGCAGTCATCTTCAATTTCATCAGCGCTGTCTTCATCTGAGACTTCGCCTTCCTCTGCATCTTCCCCAAGGTGGTAGGGTAACTTCTTACCCTGAAATTTAATTGAAAAAGAATCTTTATAAAATAATAATTGAATACTGCTCAGTGTCGCTCAGACTTAGTTTATAGATTCAGAGCTAGAAGGGGCCTTAAAGACAATCTAGATCAACACTCTGATTTTACAGATGAATAAAATGAGTCCTGAAGAGGTTAGGTGACTTGCCCAAGACCATACAGGTAGTAAGAGATGAGATTTGAATTCTGTTATTCGGATCCTAAATTTAGGACTCTATCCAGGGTACCTTGCTGCCTACCTTATTTAATACCAAGAGGGGATCTATTGAGCTCATCTAAACTGGAGGCGGGGGGCATTCTTCACCATTTTAATGTGCCTTGAACCCCCCCTAGCAGTCAATCTGATGAAGTCAAATGGACTCCTCAGAATCATCGTTTAAATGCATTCAACAAAAAACATAGGATTACAAAGCAAACCAAATATATTGAAATGCAGTTACCAAAATATTAAAAACCAAGGTCACAGGCCTCTGTCCAAGAAGACTTTTTCTACTAGAAGATAATTACTTTCACTATAATCATAAGGAGAGAGAACCTATGACCTCCCCAAAGCAACACATCATCAAATGAAGGATCCATTGGCTGCACCACCAGTTTGCAACTGCAGACACAGAGCTAAACACCGTCTCCTGACTCCTCAGCCAGGACTTTCTTCTAGAAAAATGACACCATTGATTCACATTAACTGAAAAGAAAGCTAGTCTGAAAGAGTAAAATACTATGAATGACAAAATGTTGAATGAAAATCTAATTCTGGTCCTTTTAAAGCATATGTAATGACAGTTACCTGATAGTCATGGTCCTTTTGGAGAACAAAGGTCAAACCTCATACGAAACAACAACCACCACACATGATGGTGGTGTTTTTTTTCAAATTAGAGATTTAAACAGTCTTAATTTCACCAATAGATAGCTCCCCATTGGCAGGAATGTACAATTGTGCAGAGGTGCTAATGGCCTTAAAAGTAGCTCTCTTAAGTAGGATTAACATTCTTTATCCCTATGGGCTCACACTTTACTTAGCAAATCTCTTCCTCATCTCCCATTCAGCCAATAAATCAATTTCTCCACTATAGCTGAGGCCAAGGGAGATAGAGTCATCAAGTGCTCTTCTTTCCCTCTAAGACCCTATAATACTACTTGATATCCCCCAATTTCAATAGCTCCTAATACAGAGACTACTTTCACTGCAACTTTGAAGGAGAAGAAATGGAATTTGGGGGAACAGGAGTCTGAGGGACAACTGAGAGGAGACTAAAGGAATTTCCTTTGGAAACACGGACAGTTAACTGTCATAGAGAAAGTCTCTGAGAGACTTCAAGTGTTAATTGTCACTTGGAGAGAGTCTGAAGACACATTTTGAGGGGAATGAGTTTAATTCTTATTTTGTAGAGAAGACCTTCTGAGAAGAATTCATGAAAGACTTCATGGGCAATTTCCAATTTCTCCTATAAGAGGCCAAGGACTAATGGGAGAAAAAGGCATGTTTATTTCAATCAGGTACTTCAGTAGATGAAGTGCCTGACCTGGAATCAGGAAAACACCTCCCTGAGTTCAAATCTGACCTTGAACACTTAGCTATGTGACCCTGGCCAAGTCCCATCACCCTGTGGGCCTCAGTTTCCTCATCTGTAATAGGAGCTGGAGAAGGAAATGGGAAACTACTGCAGCATCTTTGCCAAAGATGGAAGTTAAAGCCTTTCATGAATTCTTCTCAGAAGGTCTTCTGAGTTGTGTGGTTCCAATGAAGTCTGCAGGCACGCTTGGGTAGAGGTGACTGTAGAGGTGACTCTTGCTGGGCCTTTTCTCACAGCCAATACCTGGTTGAAAAAATCCCTCTGTATTAATCATTACATTCAATAAATTATATGGTGAGTTGGATTATTAATGGTTGTCCAAGGTCTTTATCTAAGATGGAAGTTTGGGATGGAGAGAGAAGAAAGTTAGTGCATGTTTAAAAGCGGGTGGGGGGGTTGCCTTGCTTTTCTAAACTGGGTATGAGGCTCCTGGATAATAAATGAGAGAGGGCTTACATATTAGTAATCTTTGAGATAATGTTACAACCTTAGTACCCTGTGAGAGGAAGACCGAGGCAATGAAGGTGAAGACAAGGATGACTCGATGTCGCCAACCCCAGAGTCTGGCCGTCCCGACAGAATAAAATGACGTCTGTAGGCAAAGCGGGAGAGACCAACTGGCCTTCAGATGCTTTATTTTCCTTAAGTGGAGCACATGTAACTCATTATTCCAGTTGGCCTAGTAAGAGGCAAGATGGTGTCAGGGAAAGTGCAGTGGATTTGGAGTCGGACATGCTGGTTCTGAATCCTTGCTCCCTTCCTGTTTGACTTTGGTGGGCAAGTCATCACCCCTCTCTGTGACTCATTTTCCTTATCTATAAAATAAGAGGGTTGGATCAAATGATCTCTAAGGTTCATGCCAGCTCCAAAGTCTACCATTTCAATTGGAATAAGAACTGTGCCTGTTATTTCACTGGGAACTCTTGGATAAAGGATTTCCCTTCACCAATGCAAATTGGAACCCTCTCTGCAACTTAGTCTTTGCCTAGAGTATCAAGAGGAGGTAGGTGACTTGCACAGGGCCACAGAACTAGTGTGTATCAGAGGTGGACTTGAATCCAGCACTTCCGGCTCTCAGTCCAGTTCTCTCTATCCACTATGTCACCCTATCTCTATCACACCATTATAACAGGTTGGCCAGAAATGACACTTCTTTCCAATTTATGATGCAGGGTAATAGAAGGTGGACTTCTTTCACAAATACCTGTCAGTGCTCAATCCAGTTAACCATGTATTTATAGAACTTCCATGCATTCTCTTAGGTCCTCCTGATACTGGTGGCCTCTACTAAATGAGTTTATTTTGTTAAGAGTCCATCCTTCCTGTGATTTTTATTTTTGGAGGCATCATTGGAATACCTGAGAGTCTGGTTAAGCTACAGAATAGATCACTGAGCCTTCTCAAGCAGACAAGACACAGGCATTCAGGAGTGAACAAAACCCGGAGTTAGCAGCTCATGACTTGTGAGAAGCCTTCCAACACATTCACTCACTTACCAAATTCTGGTTCAGCATGTTCTATGTGAAAGGCAGTGGGGGAACACACAGATGTAATAAAACACTGTCCCTGCTATTACAGAGGCTGACATATGATGAGTGTTGCATGAGAGTTACACCCTCAGATTAGCATAACTCATACAAGAGTGGCTGCCAAAGACAGCCAAGTTGGTGACAGCCATTTCTCTAGTCTCTGGGATTCCTTCAATTACACTTCAAGAGTGATGTATATCTGCAAACAACAGCTCATTAGTACAGTCAGTAAAAGGGTCCAAATCAATCATTTTAAAGGAAAAAGAAAATGCATCTTTCAGGAGCAGTTCCCTCATAAAAATAAAGAAATGTAAAAAAAACTATCTAGCCAAGATGAAGAAGGGGAAATGAGCTCATGGAGCTCTGGTAAAGACCCAACTCCCACAGGGAAGTAGAAAGGACACAGAGGACCTGAGATCAAATCCTACCCCTTCCACTTACTACTTGTGTGACCTTGGGCAAATAAATCACTTTATATCGCTTTGGACCTCAGTTTCCTCATCTGCAAAATCAGTGACTTAGTTGATCTTTATTAAGCTTGTAATTTTTTTAAAAAACGACAATATAAAGCAAAAGAATTTCTATTCCTATCCCATTTACTGCCTGTATGACCTGGCCACACTGCTCTGAGTTTGGGCTTCCTCCTCTGTGAAATGAGAGAGCTGGACTGACTGAACCTCAGGCCCCTTCTTCTGGCTTTGTGATCCCATGATGCAGATATAAAGGGTTGAAAAGGGGGACAGAGCCCTCTGGGTGGGTATGTGCTGCCTTTAGGGACTGAGCCTAAGGTCACTTATTGGAGGGGCTGAAGATGGTTGCTCTCTTTGTCTTTATTTCAAACTGCACGAAGAGGTGTTGATCTATAAAATGTAGGAGATCACAGAAAGGCTGTGGACCACTTCAAAAGTTACCCTTGGAAAATGTACAATAAATCCTGCTGCTCTTCCAAATGACCACCACCGTCAGTTCTTCCTTACCCAGCAGGAGTCATACTGGTGCCCAAGAATGCTGTTTGCATGAAAACCAAGAGAAGATTCCTCTAAATTAGGAGAACTTCCGTTTGTGCGAGAGGTTATTCAATTAACATCAACATAAGTGGGCACGAAATGTCCAAAGGGTCCATTCTGCATAATTTGAATGTCTGCCTTTAATATCCCTCTGTCTCAAAGTGAAGCCAATTTCCATTCCACAAACTCAATTAAGAGTTTAACCTTTAGACAGCTGGTCTAACGAGAGATAACATTTGAAAAGTGATTTACAAACTTTCAAATGCCATATAAAACATGTGCTATATTATGACTATATTTATATTAGATCTCTAAGGCAGGGACTGTCTCATTTTGGTCACAGGGTCTACTAAATTTTTAATAGACTTTTAATAAATGCTTTTTGATTGATCAGTTGTTATCTCAATCACAAGATGGATGAATGTTCAGGAAATTCAGAAATGTTTGTGTGAATATAAAGAGGATACGCTCCCCTACATGACACACACACCCTTGTTTAACTCTCATTTCAAATCCAGCTCCAATTTCTCCTATAAAAGGCCAAGGACTAGTGGGAGAAAAAGGCATGTTAATTTCAATCAGGTGGTAACTTCAATAGATAAAGTGCCCGAACTGGAATCAGGAAAACACCTCCCTGAGTTCAAATCTGACCTCGGACACTTAGTAGCTGTGTGACCTGGGCAAGTCACATCACCCTGCCACCCTGCGGGCCTCAGTTTCCTCATCTGTACAAGGAGTGGAGAAAGAAATGGGAAACTACTCCAGCATCTTTGCCAAGAAAATCCCAAATGAGGTCACAAAGAGTCAGACATGACTGATCAATGACTGATGGAATGTTAATCGAGGGAGCACAGTCAAGGAAGTCACCAGACCTAGGTTTGAATCTCTACCACTGATGAGCTGTGTCATCTGGGACAAATCACAATTTTTCTGCCTTAAGTTATACTCATCTGCAAAATGAGTATAAATGATGCTGATACACCTTATCTCACGAAGTTGTTGTAAGACTCAAATAAGATAATGTATTAGAAGGTAAAAAGCATTTTGGAAATACAATATATTATATCAATTGAACCTACTAATATTCTTCTCATCCTTACTAATACTTAGAATGTCTGCTCTGCTTTTATCCAAAGTACATTCATTTATACACTACAACCTTGAATTTTCCTTTGAAGCAGGCACCTATCATATATGCTCAGCTTATATCACTTATATTACGTGATCTCATCAGAGCAGAGAGTTTCCAAATACCCAAACTCATCGTCTCTATTAGGCGCTGCTGATATTTTTGTCATCGTTTCTTGCGCTTGGCTGGTTTGTATTTGGAATGGCTTGGGGGGAGGGTAATAAATGCTGCTGTCCCTGGTCTTTGTGTAAGACAATGGAGATTCCCTGAGGCATCGAGGGGAGCTCCTGTAGTGCAGCTGCTGCTGCTGATCAGTTTGGGGGGAGGAGGGAGTGAGGGTCAGCGCCCTTGGGGGAGGGGGCTGTCTCTCCAGGCACTTGGCCTTTCTGAACATCATTGCCCCAGGCACCTAGGACAAGAGTCACTCAGCCTTACTGATGGGATGACAATTCCCTGGCCTCTGCAGGATCAGAGTCCTGTTATCCTTCCCATGTACTGTTCCCTGAAACCAAATGCTAGAAAAAGTTAATGGTTAGAGCATGACAGCGCTAGAAAGGACACTGGCTGTGGAATCAGAGTTCTGGACTCACATCCCAGCCACACGACTTATTACCCACGTGACCTTGAGAAAGTCGTTTTCTCCATTGGCTCAGACTCCTCCTACGACAAGGGAGGAGGCTGAACTCTGTGGTGTCTGCAGCACCTGCCATCTCTGCATCTGTGATCCTATCAACCCTTTACTGTCTTTCAATCTCTCGAGGCCGCAGCGTGGGACAGTGGAAACAGGGCCAGAGTTGGAGTCAGAGCTCCCAGGCTCAAATTTGGGTTCTGCCACTTGCTACCTGTATAAAAAGGGAGTCTCTTTCCTCTGGGCCTCAGTTACCCCATCTGTAAAATGAAATAACTGGACTAGGTTGAGGCAGCTAGGGGGCACGGTGGTTACAGAGCTGGACTTGGAGTCAGGAAGACACTTCCTAACTATGCAGCCTTGGACAAGTCACTTACCCTCTGTATGTGTCAGTTCCCTCATCTGTAAAATGGGGATAACCTGATGCTGTGTTTATCTCAAATTAAATGACATAAGAGATGTAGAGCACAATTATAACCATGTCTTATCAGATCCCCTCCAGCTCAAGTGCATTACACTCTGATCACGGCTGACACCTTAAGCTTATTTGGGCCCGCCCTTCTTCTGAGGACAACACAAACCAGCTTGAATTTTAACCCCTGAACAGCTCCCCTTCTATTTTCCATCCTGGAAACAATGAAAGCAGCCAGAAGCATTGGAACTCTGGCTCCCACTGAGCTGACCAAACCTCTGTCAGTGCCCCCAGAACGATGCCAGCTGATGGGGTCGGTGGCACCTCCTTGGACTCCGTGGCTTTCACTACCGGCTGTCAGGTTCCTCCCTTCCAGAAACTACTTATACTGAAAGCCATGTCAGTTTGTCCCTGTGTGGGCCTGTGCTGACACACGCACCGCTAGCGAGCCAGGCCTGTTGGGGACTGGCCTGAGCGGGTGCTCAGCCTCTCAGCTGTCTCACTTACATAACCACAGCAGGCCAAGCGTGAAGGGGAAACCTTTCTTCCCTTTGACAGATTGTTATGAGAGCTTGATGTAGGGAAGTAGCAAGATGTCCTGGCACACGTCGGAAGGTCTTTGTGAGAGAGCCCAGCTCCCATTTTTCTGCATCATAAACAACAATTAAAGACTGCAAATTGAATGCTTGCTTTATAGTGAGAGGTAGAGGGAAAGAGAGACACAGAGGTGGGAGGAGGGGAGAGAGAGAGGAGGAAGGGTGAAAGGGAGAGAGAGAGAGAAGGAGGGAAAGCAGGGAGAGAGGGAGAGAGGGGGAGAGAGAGAAGGGGAGAGAGGGAGAGAGAGGAAAGGAAAGAGGGGAGAGAGAAGGAGAGAGGAGGGGAGAGAGGGAGGAGGGAGGGAGAGGGAAGAGGGGAAGAGAGAGTCTACTTTGCGCATCCATTCTGATTATCATTCTTTTGATAAACTGCTCCTTAATCCTTCGGGGAATTCGGGCTGGGTTGACAGACGCCGACTTTTATTAAGCTCTACCAGTAATTACCTTCACTAAAATTTTCCCTTTCAGACTCTGCGGGCTGGGAAGCTGCTTGGTGTCTCCCGTGTCGAGGGATGACAAGTCCAGTTTGTCACTGAGTATTTCCTTCAGGTAATGAGCAATCTTCTTCTGCTGCTGGATGCTGCAGTGATTCTCGATGGACAAGATCACTGGAAACCTGAGACAAAAACAGCAGAAAGAAAGCTTCAGGGGAAAGGCAGGAGGGAGGGAGAGTTCAGAAAAGTGCTCTGCCCTAACTGGGCTCTTGCATTTCTAGGTAGTTGTCTTTGTAGAGGGAAAGATGAACAAAACAAGGGGAAAAGCTAATATCCCACCATGATGCCAGATGCATTTGTTAAAACCTCACTCCCCCCAGAAAAAAAAAATTTTGATCTGCTTAATGGTTGAACAAAGGGTCAGGGCATAGAGCATACCTTAGATCCCTTAGATCCACGTGAAACTCAAAGTAGGGTATGTAATGTACAAAGACAGGCAGAAGCAGAAGAAAAGAGAGAAAGAAAGAAGGAAATAAAGGAAAAGGAGAGAAGAGGAGGAAAGAGAATGAAAGGAGAAAATGGAAAAGAAGGAAAGGAGAGGAGAAAGAAAGAGGGAGAATAGTGATGAAGGGAAAAAAAGAGAAAGGGAGGAGAGGAAGAGAAAGAAGAGAGAGCTGGAGAAGGAAATGGGGAGACAGAGAACAGAGAGAAAAAAGGAAATAAGAAAAAGAGATGGAAAGGAGGAGAGGTAAAGGAAAGGAGGGGGAGAAAAATGGAGAAAGAGAAAAGGAGAAGAGGGAAGAGAGGGGAAGAGAGAAAGCGGGAGGGGAAGAGAGGGGAGGAGGAAAATAGAAGAGAGGGAAAAATGAGACACTGGAGGAGAGAAGAAGGAAAGATGGAGAAGAGAGAGAGAGAAGGAAGGAGAGGGAGTCCAGGATGAGAGGCAGAGAAAGAAAAGAGGTGGAAAAATTTAAAAAGAGATACTAGGGAGAAGGGAGAAGGGAATAGACAAAGAGGAGGGAAAGAAAGAGGAGATGGAGAGAAAAGAGAGGGTGAGTCTAGAGAGAAGATGAGGCAGAGAAGAAGAGGGAAAAGGGAAAAAAGAGGAGAGGGAAGGAGGGGAGGGGAAAGGGGAAAGGAACATTACATATTCTATTTGCATCTGATTTAATCTCCCTTTCAGAAACATCTTAGGGACACCTATCATTAAATGTAATTGTTTCTTCATGTTTTTAAAGCTTTCTAGCTAAAATAAAAACAAACTGCAGTATTCATTTAAAGAGAGTCATGTGACCCTTATAAAGCAAGTGTTTCCAAACTATGTTGATAGAATGACATTAAAATGTTTTTCCAAACATTTTAAGCATGGACTGCACACTAGTATTTCTGTTTACAAACTGAAAGACGAAGGAACACGTGGTTCAAGTGATCTGCCCAAGGCAACAGAGCCAGCTGGTGCAGAGACAGAAAAAGGCTCTGGATTCATATATACAACAGAATAGAAAGGGGAAAGAGGAGAAGTGAGAAAACATTTATTAAATACCTACTATGTGCCAAATACTGTACTAAGTGCTTTACAATTATTGTCACATTCGGTCCTTGAAACAACCTTGGGAGGTAGATGCTATTAAAATAATCTTCATTTTACAGATGAGGCAACTGAGACAGAGAGAGGTTAAGTGATTTGTCTATAGTCACACAGCTAGTAAGTGGCAGAGGCTGAATTTGAATTCAGATTTCCTCCACTGTGCCACCTAGCTGGTACACTGCATTTGCAGTCAGTCTGGGTTTGTATCTTCTCAGCTATTTGCTAGTGACTTAGTCAAGTCACTTCCATCACTATGGGACCCAAGGACCTCCATCCATAATGTGAAGGAGATGTGCTAGAAAATCCCCTATTCAGCTCTAAACCATCATCCCAGAAATTTTGAGTTAGAAAGTACCTTAGGAGTCACCTAGTCTAACACTTTTGGTACAGATAAGGAAATTGAAACCCAGAGAAACGGAAGAAACTTGAAGGCATGATCATACCACTAGTTACAAAGCTGGAGTGGGAATCCAAAATCACTGTTACTACATGGCAGTAGATAGATAGCTGGGCTTGGAGTCAGGAAGGCCTGAGTTCAAATTCAGTCTCAGATGTTTACAAGCTGTGTGACCCTGGCCAAGTCACTTAACCTCAGTCTGCCTCAGTTTCCTCAGCTGTAAAATGGGGAACATAATAGCATCTACCTCCCAGGGTTGTTGTAAAGTTCCAATGAGAGAATCTTTGTAAAGCACTCAGCACAGGGCCTGACAGAAGTAGGTACTTGAATTCTTCATTTTTTCCAATCACTTTCTTCATACTTCTCTTAATCTTTTTTTTTATTATATTATAAACTGATTTCCAGGTCTAAATTGCTGACATCTTTATTTGAAAGTTTCATACTACATATTTTAATGATATAATAACTGTTAATACGTCTTCTTTGACACACAAAGAATCCATCAAAAAATTCAAAATATACCTAGGGAAAACCAAAACCAATTGTCCGGCTTGTGGGCAAAGCCCAGTTCCTACATTAAGGGCCGTGACGGTGTGAGATTTTATTTTACTCATTAGGAAAACATAATAACAGTCACAGCCTTGCTAATGAGAATGATATTAAAACTAATCCCCTAAGGCTAATAATAGAAGGTTATTAATAAGTGATATGCAGAGAATGTAGGGCAGAGTGGAGAAAGCCCTGATCTTGGAGCCAGAAAGAACCTGGTTGAAGGAAGAGGACTTAATCTGTTGTGTTCCAGGCAACTCTCTTAAGTCAACAAGTTGCAAGAAAGGTAGCATCCTGCTTTGGCAGAGGAAATCTCCTCCTCTGGGAGTGCCCAATAGCTGTGGAATCCCAGGTTCAGCTCCCATCCTCAGTCTAATGTTAACACAAGACTCATCAAACGGAAATCTGTTCACCATATGCACCCAGCCAGTGCCCAAGAGAGTCATTTGATTTAATGCTCATGAGGACCTGAAGGGATATTCGCTTACAAAAATAAACAAACCCAGTGGCTGCGTGTGGAGAGAGCTGGAAATCTCTCCACAATCTTCCCAGGAACTTTAATGGAAATCACATTTAACTAAAAAAGTTCTAATAGATTATATGCCCCCATGAAACTCAAATTGGGGGACCGTAACACTCAATTAATGTGAACAATTCCCGCAAATGAAAATTCCACATGGCAGAAAAATGATTCAGCTTCTGGAGAGGGCTTTGATGTTCTTTCTATGAACTTGTTCAACGATTATTCAGCTGTGAAGTAGCCATAATAACAATGTTTTCTTTGTAATTTCTTTCTTCTGAAAGGCTGGAGACAGAGAACAAGGGCAATCCCACCACAAGGAAATAAATAATAGGTCAGAGATCAAAGAACCATGGATTTAAAGCCAGAAGGGACCACAGCAACTACCTGGCCAGATTGCTCAGAAAACCCATTTTCCAGCTGAGAAAACAGAGGCAAGCACCTCTCTTCTTTCTCAAGGCATCCCCCCAAATCAGAAGCAGTGCCTTGGCTGTACATTCTGTACATGGTAGACCTCATCAGTTTAACCTCCCGGTTGACCAATAGGAAAGGCAATTATTCAGATATAAAGGTCATTCACCACTTTGAGCAAGCAAACGTCATGGCAGAAATGTTCATTTCCCACTTTGTAATTTTGTATTTTGGCTGTGCCCTAACTGGGCTAGACCTCAAGACACTTACTCGTTCTTCACAAAGGCTGTTTTATTGATAGTCTCCACAACATCTCGGAAGAGGATCTTTGAAGTGAGAGTATAACCATGATGGACCACTGGCTCTCCGTCCGGACCATCCCAGCAGTCAACTGTTAAAATAAACACACGCTCAATTCAATAAGCATTTATTAAGCATCTACTATGTGTTAGAGACTAAATGCAAGGTAAAACAAAATTGGCCCTTTCCTCAAGGAATATTCATTCTACCTACCACTCAATGATTTTTAGGTAACCTTCCCTGGAAACTTTCATTTTGTTCTATTTGGCATTTTCAGCGTGAGATGATATGCCCATTGTAATCATGAAATAGGACCTAGGGGTGCCTTAGTAGAGGAGGGTGTGTTTTAGGAAGATTTATTAACCTAAAAGAATTAAATATGGTGATTTAGCTTAACATGGAAGAAATCACCAGCTGTCTCATGCTCACAAAAGGGATCTGGAAGATCAGATCAAACTGAAAACCCATATCTGAAGCTGGTCAACTGATCCAGTTGAGTTTCGATGGCTAAAATTCTATTTGGAGAATCGAACTTCTCCAGGGGACCAATAAGAATCTCCCTAAAATAAATGGCATAAATTTAGGGTTAAATATTGCTGCTCTTTCAATGTTTTTAAAACAATCACAGCCTTCTGATACTTCCCACTCAGCACATTCTTATATCATGGATTCAATGTAGCTATAATAAACAGACAACATATATATAAGAAAGGCACCTTGACACAGTGGATGGAGCATGGTCTTAGAAACAGGAAAGCCTGGGTTCAAATTCCAACCCTGACAATCAGTAACCATGCAACCTGGGGGAAGTCACTTGGCAAGCAACACCACAGATGAATGTTGTGGTTCTATTTAACCATGAATGGATTGCAATCTTGATTCGTGAAGGGTGTTCTCAGACCAGGAATTCCCCACGCTGATATAGCCACATTGTTTATTCTGGTGACTTGCCTTTACTGACTTCTCTTATGACTCTAAGAGAACAATGTGTCCTCATCTCAAGATGTCCTCAGTTCTCTGTTTTTTCTTCCCTTCACTCCCCCAGTAGGTTGATTAAGTCTCATGGCTTCAACTAACCTCCCACCCCAGAAGGCTCTCTGATTCGTTTTTCACCCCTGACTTGCCCACAGGCTCACTCTATGTACATGTCCTGTCATTGTTTCAAACTCATATTGTATAAAAAATTAATTCACCTCTTCCTCAAGAGCCTTGGGAATAATGGGTCTTGCTTCCAGTACAGTACAGAGCCATCATTGAGGGAAGAAATCCTAGGGATATGGGACTGCCTTTCCTACCGCCAATCACTGATCCTGCGTCCAGGCCAGACTCTACAGCCATAATCCTAGGAAGCAATCCTTAGAATTGTCCAGTGGTTTTACAGTAGAATCTGGTATAATTTTATCAGTGGAAATGATTTTAAATGACACATTAATATCTGTTTTACCACCAAAACCTACAGATCAAGGGACTTTCCCATCGAACTTGTAGATGAAACCTTCTGTGTTCTGTCTCTCCCTTGAAAGCAGGAAACATCTGATTTTTCTACTTGTATCCCCAGTGCTCAGCTTTTTCATTTGTTTTAATTCATTCATTCTTCTTCTAAACTGGCTTTTCCCCCCAATCATTTTGTTTCCGTTCTTGTGTCTCAGTCCAGGAATTTTGTTATCACCTTTAGCTCTTCCTTCTCCTTTACACTGGATTGAATCATCAGTTCTCATCATCTGGGCCTTCAGTAAAGCTCTCAGATTCTTCTTTCCTCTCTCTTTAACCTGCTACCACTCTACTCTATTTCTCACACTGTCCAGATGCAGATTACTGCAACAAATTCTTAGCTTGTTTTCTTGTAGGTGGCTATCAGACCAATTTCCTGAGATCTACTTCTCCTGCCACTCCCCCAAAGTGACTTGGTGGATTTGGAAGGGACCTCAAAGGTCATGTAATCCATGAAATGGACCACCCACCCCCATGTTAAATCTAAACTTCTCCACTGGGAAGTTTAATGACTATCCATAATATGGCCTGACCCTAAACATAGAACCTCATTTCCCATTGCTTCCCAAAATACCACCTTAGCAGGCAGTCAGGCCTACTGACTGTTTTCACACAAAAAGAAGTCTTTGTTTTTTATTTCTCCCTTCTCATTTTTATTTGCCCACTTGCAACAGGCTTGTCCTTTCTATTTAGGTCAATTCTGCTCATTCTTGAAAGGTGAGTTCAAACCACATCTTTTCCAGGGAGACTCCTCCTAGCATCTTCTGCTCCATCATCAAATCCACACAGGTTGGATAATAAAGGGTACCATTAATTGGTACCTAGATGCTGCTAGAGTATAGATCTCTTGAAAATAGGATCTTTTCTTATTCTTATTTGGATTCCCACAATGTCCATCTGTCTTGAGCACAAAGGATTTATTCTATTGACAAAGTATATGTAATAAGTATTTGCAGATAGATTTCATATTCCCTATGTTCAAGTACCATGTCTTTGCCTCCAACATTTTTCAAAATTTCTCTACAATCCATGATTCCTCTCACTTCACAAGCTATCAGTTTTCAGAATTTCTTGTAAGGTCATAGGTTCAGACCTAGATGGAGCCTTACTGGTTATCTGATTTCCTATTTTGTAAAAGGAGAATCTGAGACCCAGAAGGGTCAAGATAACATGGCTAATAAGTGGTGAGATCAGGATTTGAACCCATGACTTCTGCCTCAAAAGCCAGAGTTCTTTCTACTACAGCAGACTACATCACAACAAATAAATGATAAAATTAAAGAAAATGACCGGTTTTCATGGGCAATACTAACAGAAACATGAAAGTAAAGCAAAAAAATAAAGATTCCACTGAGAAAGGTAAACAATTTCAGATATCATTTGAGAAGATTGTATGGCACCCTTAAGGCTATAAAGGAAGTAAAATGTGTCAAAGCAATGGTCTTTAGATGAAAACCTTGGTTTATCTGACTTAATGCTCCCTTAAAAATTTGATGTTTTTTCTGTGTATTACTGTTGTAAGAAGAGTGAAGAGATATCTTTAAGTCTCAATGACCATAATTTCAGTAACTCACATCCTGAGGTGCTCCGAGAGTGTAACAAAAATTCGTAGAGAACTCACACTTGTTCACAAAAGAAAACCCTAAGGACAATAGATGGCTGTCCAACTGTGTCATTGAAACTATTTTTAAATATCCATAAACTAGTGAAAGTGTTTGGGTATGAATAAGCAAAGTATAGTTTGGACTTGAGAATCCTGGATCCTATAGGTGATGCTTACCTACAACAGACTTTGATTTGCTTGCCCATAAAAACATTTATATGAGATACAGCAATAGAATCCTACAAATTGAGTCTGGAAAATGAGGCTTGAACCCTATCTCAGACACTCACTAGCTGTACAAATGCAAACACTGAGGTATCCCTGAAAGCTTCTTTGGGCCTTGATTTCTTTATCTGTAAAATGGGTTTAGACCCAATGATCACTAAGTTTCCTCCTAACACTAAGATCTATGTTCTTTTTAACCCTGGGGACTAGAAGGACCTAATCTCCTCAAACTAGAATAGTTCCTGGGTCTCATCGTTGAATTATGTTGTGGAAGAGGCAAGAAGGCTCATGACAAGTTGGCCAAGGACTTTGAATCTCTCACATTCCGACTGCCAACTTTGCATGACAGAACTGACAGAATCTATCTGGCAATTCCAGATAGATGCCCCGAGATGACAACAAAGGTACTGAAACAGCTTTTAGAGGTTATGTCAGTATTAGACCCATCTTAAAAACATTAATTGCTTGAACAAAGCATCTTTATTTGTCCAACAGTCCTGACTAAAATGTAGGACCAGGTGAAAAAAAGGATATCAGCTCAACCTGCTGACGAGCCAGATCTACTAGAGAAGCTTTTTATCAGCCTTCCCCAAGATGCCATAAATATCTGATTACGGAAGGAGCTTCAGCTGGACAAATGGAAATAGAAAACACTACAGGACTGAAAAGGATTGAGAAGTGCAGGTTTCAGGGGTTTTCCACTCATCATGAACAGCATGAAGCAGCTATCCAAAGCCATCCTTCTCTTCCTCAGTAATTACCTTACTCTTCTGCACTCCCAGCATTATGGGAGACCATCTCAGGCACGGGGAATGTATGGTCTCTGACTGGCTATGGTCCGTAAATTAGGCTTTGCAACTATTATATAATAATAATAAAATGAGGTAATTTAGTACAGACATGATGTGGAAAAGACTACTAGGTACCCTTTGGGCTCTTCCACCATAATCTGTAAGCAGAGGTCATAGACCAGAAGATTTTAACCTAGGGTCTTTGACCTCAGTTAAAAAAAAAATCAGATGATAATTTCAATACGATTGGTTTCTTTGTAATTTTATGTATGTTATTTTAAAATATGATTCTGAAAAGGGACCCATCGGCTTCATAACAGGGATAGGGGTTCAGGAGATAAAACTGGTTAAAAGGTAGTTCAGGGACCCTGGTTTAAGAAATTCTGAAGTGGATCATCTGTGTCTAGCTACGGAAGTGTAGCCAAACCAACCGAGGAGGATGCTGGGATCGGGAATTTTGAATGAGAGGAATAGGGAAGGAAGCTTCAAGGGGCTGGGCAGGGTCTGGCTGCATCAGGGGAGTTCTGACCACATAGAGGGCCAAGAAGTACTAGGCACCTGTGCCATAGGAAAGAGAGGGCAAAAGATGAGCATTCTGGCCTAGAGTTGGTAACCATCCCCAAAGGCACCAACACTCATTCTCCATGCCACCTCTGCTATTCATATCATAAGATCCCAGTGCCTGCTAGGAACTGTAGGGGTCTCATCCTCTGCAAATATTCAACTCATGATAATGATGGCCAGAGTCAATTTCTACATCTTTGCAAGAGACTTGTTGGGTGGACAAGTTAGTCTAAAAATCTCTTATGTTAAAAGGAGTTTTTTTTTTAATTTCTTTCAATATTTTATAAACTACATTTTCTTGCTCAAATAATTTCCAAGGACCATAGGATCCAATGGTATTTCACTGTACTTTGTGTTCACATCATCTCAGATCTAAAGTTGGAAGGGACCCTAGAGATCACGTGAATGATGAGACCTGGAGACTTTCAGGTGTCGCCCAAAGTCCCACACGTACTAAGCATCAGAGACATGCTGTGAGTCACCAAAGAGTCTAAATGTCCTGTTTCCTTTAAGTCCCTCTGTATGAAGCACCATTTGTTTTGGGATGCCAGTTCCCAGAAAGTCAGAACCTGGTTTATTATGGCTGTGAGGAATGATGAACATGAAGTCAATGAAACAGAGAAAGACGTGTCTGAGGGGACAAAGAGGGAAGAAAATCAAGTCAAAAGGATAAGACACACAATGACAACAGCAACACAAATAACACAAAAAGAAAAGGCAAAATAACAGGACCAACACAAATGATGAAAATTAAAGGACACACTCCTTTACAAAGAGGGAACTTCAGACATGGAAGGTGAGATCAATGGCAATCACTCTCTTGGGAAGTCTTGCTTGACTCTTTTTAAACATTCAAGTTAGAGTCAGAATTAGAGATAGAGTCAGAGGGTGAAGGTTGGTTACAGTTAGAAATACAGTTGGTGGTATTTTGGTCTTTTTAGAGGAGAGGAAGTGTGCAGTATGGCAGCATAGTGCATTCATTTTAAAAAATATTTACCAATTGACTGAAGAAAAAACAATAATAAGAGGCAAATGCAAAGAACCAACAACAGTAAAAAATCTGAAAACTAAACACTGTGTAAATAGAATGACTATAGTTGCTCCCAAAGGAGAGATGGCAAATGGATTTCCATTTGCAAAGGTAGAAGACTGGTACAAGGGAAACTACACTGTCCTAGAGGCAGAGGACCTGGATTCACATCCTGCCAGTGAGGCTGAGTCCTTGCGCTTGGCATGAGATGACTGCAGGAGTTTTTACATCTTTTGTCTCATTTGATCCTTTCAACCAACTTCTTATGATCCTGCACTTTACAGCTGAGGAAGCTGAGGCTGTGAAATGTTAACCACACAGTGTGCCAGGCAGGATTTGAGCTCGGATCCTACTGACCCCAAGCCCAGCACTCTATTTATTCTATCACCTAGCTGCATGTCATCTCTCTCAGCCTCAGTTTCCTAAGCTGTAAATTGGGGGGAGTGGACAAGATGGCATCTGAGGTCCCTCCCAATTCCACATGTCTGCTGCTGTGGCTATGACGGTAGAATGTAACATCTGCTATTGAATTGGATTAATATATTGGCTAGTTTTGTTGTCCTGCTTTTTCCATCTCTCAGAAGACTCCCTGAGTAGGGGAAGAGATGTGAATATATTCTGAAACAAAAGGGAAGTAGGAATAAAAGGTGCCCATTTTTTTAAGAAAGTAAATTTTAAAGCAAAGTAACGTGGTTCAGTAGATAGACTGCAAGGGTTTGGAGTCTACAAGCCCAACCTCAGACACTTCCTAGCTGTATGAACCTGAGCAAATCACTTAGCCTGGGTATGTCTCAGTTTCATCATTTGTATAATGGGAATGATAACAGCTCCTACCTCACAGGGCTGTTGAGAGAATCAAATGAAATGGCAATTATAAAGCACTTAGCACAGTGCCTGGTCATTGCTGCTCAGTCGTTTAGTCATGTCCCACTCTCCATGATCCCATGGACTTTCTGTCCATGGCTTTCTTGGCCTGGTACAAAGTGCTATGTAAATGTAAGCTAATATTATTTGTTGTTGCCGTTTATTGTTATTACAACATCCCCAGGAATGAGCAAGAGCATAGCTACCTTCCACGCAGCGACAGCCTTCTTGCAGCACACGGGCATACATGTCCACCTTGGACTGGGAGAGGAGTTGGTCACCAGTCAGGTACGTGTTGTGAGAGGAGGCAATGTAATAGTTGCAGAGGGGCTGGTCCATGTCTTGGAACACCTCAGAGTGCAAAGGGTTAAAGACGTCACAGGCAGGACTCCTCATAAAGTTTGTAAAACCTTTCAAGGAAAGAGACAAGAAAGATTCAGACCTTGACACGTCAGAGGACCATACATGGAAACTGGAAATTGGTACTGAACTAAATCCATTCTTGTAGCCATCCCATGATAAAAGGTTATCTCTTTATTAATTACATCATAATCAGAGAACTAGGCAACATCTTTCTTCCAAAATAATTAAGGCATTTTCTTATCAATAATCTCTCTGGGACCCTGGAACTCAGTTTCCTTATCTGTAAAAATAAGAACTATCTGAAATGTGAGTTCACTCCCAGCTCTATATCTATGAGTTAGCGATCTTATATACCATAGGAACACCCCCTAAAGAGTATGTGGTGGGTATCTTTTTTATAGATGGAAAAACTGAGGCATTACAAAATCCCCAGTCAAAAATCCAAGTCAGTCCCAGAAAACTGCAACATTGCCATATTTGGGGAGGAGAATTAAGCTGGTAAAAGCTAACAGTTTTGTTGTTTTTTTAAATTTGACTTAACACTACATTGTAAGAAAACAGCTAAAAAAAGTCATTCAATGAACAGTTAAGCAAAGCTAATACGACAGAGACAATGAGAATAAAATGAATTCTTGTCCATTTCATAGTTTATCTTTGCAGACATCTTTATAGCCAACAGCATCGTAGCAATTATGAACATTGTCATTGTAGCAATGAGCATTGTCAAGAGGCCATCTGAGGCTGACAAAACCAGATCTACTCTTGGGCAGTCTTGCATTATGCCCAAGCAAACTCATCACAAATGCAAATTGTGGTGAACCAAATAGACAATAGCGGATGATAAATGACATTTTTGGTCAGTGAGTGTTGTTTCTTGTGTCTTGTGCTTGCAGACTATTGTGTAGGCTAAGAATGGAATCACTTCAATTTAATTCAACAAAGATTGTGAATCACCTACTCTGCGCAAGGAACTGTATAAAACACAGGGTGGGGGTGGAGTGCTGGGCTATACAGACAAAATGGACAGCCCCTGTCCTTAATAATCTCAGACTCTAACAGCAGAAGCAGTACATTACTTCAATAGAGGCAAAGGATGCCTGGCAACTAAGAGGTCCCCCAAATATCAGTGGCCCAAAGAACAGTCCCTATGCACCAACACAAAACAATTTTAGAGTGACTTTTTTTCTACATAGTCAAGAAATATGCCATTGAAAACAGAGAAATCTAATAGAAAATTGAACCCAGTTGGATACATAAAATTCAGAAGGCACAGATAGGTAGGCCAGTCTACTGGAGTACAATTGAGGCAGTCATTCCACTGGTGGTAAAGAAAAAGCCCAAAGAACCCTGGGAAAACTTACCCATTTCCCCTTAGTCCCCACTTTACCTCTACTTACCTCTGAAATTAGATTTTCTCAATAGAAAAAAAACTTAAAATTTTATTGGTACAGCTAAATTAAGTAAAAGGAAGAGGAGAAAAGAGAAATGGATGAAGTAACATGGCATATTAAGGAATATTCCCATTTAGAGAAACACAGGAACCAAGACGCAAAACATTTACTAGAGATCAATGGATGCAGAAGTAAGCGTGATGTTTTCATAATAACTAGCATTTCAATATAATGCTTTAAGGTTTGAAGAACACTTTAAAATATTATCTCATCTGATTCTCACAGCTCTGGCAGGTGGGTGCTCTTATTCCCACTTAAAAGATGGGGCTACAAGAAGTTAACACAGGGTCACAGAACTGAATTGAGTTCAGTAGGGTTCCATTTTCCATTAGATTTCTTTGTGCTCAATGGCATATTTCTTGACTATGTAGAAGAAATAGACAACCCTAAAATTGAGTTTGGATCTGAACTTGAGTCTTCCTGATTTCAGTCTAATACTCTATCCATTGTACAATTCAGTATACTTCAGACCACTTGAAAAGAAAGAGAAAATAGATAAGAATTTGGGGAAATATACCAGAAGGCTGACATGATGACATGATACTATAACCACAAGTGGGATTAAAAGCCTGTGGGTCTAATTTCACTTCCTGTCAAAATTCTAGGATGTATTATTGAAAGGATAGTTCATGAACATAGAAGGGAAAGCAGCAATTACCAAGAAACAATTTGGCTTCATTCAGCTAAAGGAAAGGTCATGTCAGATGAACCTTACTTCCTTTTTTGACAGGACTACTTAACTGGTAGATAAGGAGAATGCTATTGATGGAGTTTACCTAGACTTTAGATCTGACAAAATCTCTCAAACTGCTCCTGTAGAAAAGATGGAGAAATGTGGGTTACACTATAATAATATGGCTTTATGGATTTGCAACTGGCTGGATCACTGGATCTAACAAGTAATTATTAATAGCTCCATGTCACCTTGGAAAGAGGTCTTAGAAAAGAGTGCCCCAGAATCTACTCTTGGCCTAGGAACATTTAACATTTTGACCCATGACTTTAATAAATACATGACTGCTGTCTTTGAGTATCTGAATATCTGTCATTCTGTCCTGCTATGCCTCAGAAGGTAGAGCCAGGAGTGATGAATGGAAGTGGCAAAAAGAAGGATTTAGATTTGAAGTCAGGAAATAACTTCCTAACCATTAGAGCTATAGAAAAGTGGATTGGGAAGCCTCAGAAAGCAGTTCTCCAAGTCCAGAGACCAATAGGCAAAGTCTAAATGGCCACTTGTTGGATATAATATGAAGGAGATTAGATGCCCTCCTCCTAAATCTAAAATCTTGCAATACACCCAGAAGGTATGTGGACAAAGAGAATGTGAATTAGACAGAATCCTGAGGGTTAGGATGATTCCAGAGAGAGCAGGAAGGGAAAGGACTGAAAAGAGGACTCTAGTTCAGGTAGGAGCAAAAGATGATGACTCAAGATGCCCTATGAGAACAACAGTGACTTGATTCTTTATCTTCTACTGAGAGAAGTTGGTCCCATGTGGGGCATCTCCAGCCTTAAGCTACTTAAGAGAGAGAAGGCAGCAGCTCATAGCTTTGGTAGAAGCAATGCAAGCACTCAAGTTTCCTTCATCTAGCAGTTTTTCCTCTCAAGATATTTCACTACGCTTTATAGATTAGAAATGTCAATGAACTTTCCAAAAAGAATAATTTACATGTTCAAACACTGCCTTGGACGTTTTAAAGATGACAAATGAACAGGGTTAAGGAGGAGGGTTCGAACTGGTACCACAAAGGTAAAGACTGTAAGTTAACAGTTTGTGACATCTGCTTTGAGATGTGCCTGGAAAATGGCCAAGCTAGTGATTGTTCCCCTAAAAGGGAGGACAGGAAAGAAAGACTTAAAGGAAACACACACAGAGAGTGAGAGAGAGACAGAAACAGAGAGACAGAAACAGAGACAGAGACAAAGAGAGAGACAAAGTAACAGAGATGCCAGAGAAATGAGCAAATTAGAGAGATCTTAAAACAATGAATCAATACTAACAGGTAAATTATTATGAGACTGAAATGAGATAATGAATATAAAGCTCTCTGAAAATCTTAACGTATTATTAAAATACCCATTATTGTTTTTAATAACAATAAATTCTTAGCCTCTAATCTGATGACTTGATTCCCTTAGTTTTTTACTGCACTCCTTTTGAGTTCAGACAATGTTTTTATAGCAACACAGGGGTATACTGGTAAAGGCTGAACAAGTGGTCACTGGTGGAGTAAAATGTATGCACGTGCTCTGAAATTTAATCTGCATTATTAACACTTCCTTAAATCTAGACAATCAACAAAAGTGACTGATGCCCTGATTTATAATGTGGCCAATTCCTGAGATGTAAATGCTCCCCACAAAAGTTTAATCAACAGCAAACAACTGGTTAGAGCTAGCTCCCATAAAATTAAGGCAGGAGAAATCGCTCGAACCCTCACACACAATCCTCAGACTCTGTGAAGGGAGAATGGACCTTCGGAGTGGTTTAAAAAATAAAAACCCAACCCAGCTTTATAAGAGATAGGACTGAAGACCTGACATGACCTGAAGGAAGATGCTGGCGAGCTTCTGGATCCCCTCTCGGGTGCAGGCTTCTTTTCAGGTGCTTGGGCCAGTTTAATATCATCAAATATAGCAAGAAATCATTGTTTAGTATCTAAGAATGCTTTACCTTCTATGCCAAGGACATTTTTCTCCTTGTTTTCTTCTGAAACTTCAAACTTCTTTATGATGTCAAGACAATATTCTGGTGTCACATTGGTCATCTAAACCAAAAAGACAGTGTTAGAGCAGCATCTAGTAGACTTTATCACCTGATGAAAGGGACTTCAAACTCTGCCTGAAATGTTGGCAATCAAACACCAATGTTCTGAAATAGGGAGAAAAGTGTGAATCATACAGTTCTAGAATATTTCTAGGGCTTCTGCAAGCTCTTCACAAGATACATGCTTTTAACTTACCTTGTTCAGGTGTGGGCCAAAGCAGATAACCTCCAAGGTCCCTAACAACTCAGATTCTACGAACTCCAGGTAGAATAGGAACTTGGCTTGAGTGTGACTCCAATTTCCTTATCCACCACGGAACTCACCATTGTTCCCCCAAGCTTGCCCTTCCTTCAGACTTGGTCCCCCCTGCTCCCCAATCACCTAGGTGTGAAACTCCAGGGATGAGCTCAGCTCCTTTCTCTTCCTTTTCTCCAGAACTCATCAGTGGCCCCAACTTATTTCTTCCTCTACCATATCACTTGCATCTTTACCTTCTTTCTCTCTAGACATATGCCAACCATCTTAGCTCAAGTTCTCAGCATTGTTTTCCCTGCCCCATTGCAATGGCCTCCTGCTAGGCCTCCATGACACCATTCTCTCCCCTCCCCAAGCTGTCCTTCCAACACCGGTGTCAAAAATCACCAGGTTAAGTCACAGGTCCGACCAGCCTCAAAAATGCCTCAGTGGTTTCCCAGTGCCTCCAGGTTAAACACACACACACACACACACACACACACACACACTCTCTCTCTCTCTCTCTCTCTCTCTCTCTCTCTCTCTCTCTCTCTCTCTCTCTCTCCTTAGCCGGGTGTTTAAGGTCTTCTGTTCTTTGGAACCAACCTATCTTTATAAAGACACCATAAAGATCACCAACATAGTGATATCATCTTGGGTCTCTTTGATCACAGAGGACAACAACCCACCTTGATTACACAGTTTCACATTATGTGACTTCATGAGAACTCTATTCTCATCGGACTCTCAGGATTCCCTCTCACATCTCCATTCTTTTGTACGTGCTGTGCCCCATGCCAAGAAGGCACTGCTTTCTCAGCTCCACTTTTCAAAATCATTCTCTTCCTTCAAGACTACATGCTCAGGTTCTACCTTGCCCATGAGATCTTCTCTGTTCCCCCAAATTCTTTCTTCTTTCCCTTCTTCAATGACCCTGAATTTGTG
This sequence comes from Potorous gilbertii, assembly GCA_028658325.1. Lineage (NCBI taxonomy): Eukaryota > Metazoa > Chordata > Mammalia > Diprotodontia > Potoroidae > Potorous > Potorous gilbertii. Next base: position 539,559,579 of record CM053771.1, on the reverse strand, counting down.
AAACTGTACACGCTGCATCTATCCCCATGACCAGGTGGCACAGATAAGAGTGCTGAACAGGAAATCAGAAAAACCTGAGTTCAAATCCAGCCTCAAACACTTACTAGATGTGTGACCCTGGTCAAGTCCCTTACCCTCCACCTGCCTCAGTTTCCTCAAAAGTAAAATGGTGATAAGAGCACTTATCTCCCAGGGTGGTTGTGAGGATTAAATGATATTAGTATATTCCTCCAGCACTTTGAAAACCTTAAAACATTAGATAAATTCTAGTATCATCATCATTATCACTAAATGGAAGTATGAATTACTTGCTTTTGTCATTGTATCTTCAGTATCCAGCAAAATTCATGCCATGGAACAGGTACTTGAAAATTGTTTGTTAAATTGAGCCAGGTAGTCTGCCTTTCTAAACAACCTTTCGGGTGTAACCAATGGTGCTTTCCAAAAAACTGCAATGATCCAGCCTACGTACTTATCTCATGAGATAAGTGTTCACGAAGTGGAGACATGAGTAAAATCACATCCTAATTCTGTACCAAGATGTCAGAAGGCATTATTTGTTCCAGGATAGAGCATCTAGCTGGAAGACCAAATGTACCACTGAAAACCAAGCTCAAGTTGATTGTTCAGAAATAAGGGAGGAAAAGGGAGGAAGCACTCTCCACACAATGTGTGTTCCTGTATGTATGTATATGTATATGTGTGTATATGTGCACACATATATGAATGCTCAGTGCTTAGCATGATGATTGGCACACAGTAGGCATTTAAATGCTTAATTGATTGACTTGACTTGGAGGCACACTATAGACCTACACACTCAATTCATAACATAATACCGGCCAACAACACTAGTAACAAAGGTATTCATTATACTCAGAGGGTATTATCCACATTTCTGGAAATCGCTGTGTAAATATGGCAGCCTTCCAGCTGCCAATACATACATGCCTGGCATTTTAAATTAATAAAAGAGAAAGGGTCAAAGGCCTAGAGGAGAGTGCCTGCGGAGAATTAATGGAAGTAATGCGGAGGAGGAGGAGGATGGAGGACGAGAAGGCCCAGGTGGACTGCCATCGGTACCCTCATGTCCATGACACCCCAGATCCCCTGAAGTATGAAAAGTGAACAAAACACAAGGTGTCCCCAAAGTCCAGGTGCTGTTTCAAGCTTTACTACTTACTAAAGAGCAGTTAAATTGCTTCCCAGCTTAAAACTGCACCCAGACGTGGGGGACATCCACATTGTATTTAAAAATGAAGTCTAGATCCTCAGCACTCTGGAAGCACAGCCTCTGCAGCAATCAGAATTCTTAGGTTTTCTGGCGTTCCTTGTCATTACACGGTTGTCTGTGTTGTATACGTTGTTCTCCTGGTTCTGGTCACTGCCCTCTGCCTGCTTGTTACAGGGTTTTGATTTTCTCTTTTTTATTGATGGGGGAATGAGAGAGTAGATGGGGGCGGGGGGTAAAAACAACCATTGATTAAATACTTTCTGTGTCCTTGGTACTTTCCAAATATCTCATCCTCATCTTTTGTGATCCCCACAAAAACTCTGGAGGGTTGATGCAGTTGTGACCCTCACTCTGTAGTTCAGGAAATGAGACCGTGAGACTTTCAGTGATTTGTCCCCTAACTAATGAGTGTCTGAGGCTGGAACTGAACTCAGGCCTTCCAGATTCCAGGCCCAGGGTTCTATGCTCTGCACTACCTAGATAGGAAGAAGATAAAAAAATGCTTGCCAATCAAAGCATAATTTTTAAAAGGTGATAAAATCAAAGATTTTCTCCCCTAAAGAAGCCTGAAATAAATGCAATTCAAATCAATGATAGGGTGTCTTTTTTATTTATTGTTCTATTTAGGACTGATAGTGTCACTGAGCCAAGCACTTAAATGAGTTTCTTGGGCTGTGGCGTTAATATAAAACAGTGATCTCTAACTTCTGGGAGACTCCAACATCTGAAGTTGCTGTGGTTTTGTGTCCTGCTCCCCTAGACCTTCCTGAGCATGCTACTTGGCATTTGAAAGGTTAATTCAGAGTCATTTTGTTCTCCAAATTCACAGCTTCCCTTGAAGTAACCTGAGACAGCTTGGGTTGATAGGAAACCAGACAATGAGCAAGTCTGCAGTCAAAAATACATTGAATTTTTCATGAAACAACCTCTAGACCAGATGATAAAGTATACTTCCACCTGACGGGGATGTTCTGGAAACTAAGCATCAGAATTGAAACAAAGACTAAGAAACAATGGTATCCCAAAGGCATCACTCTTCTCACTACCCCACACTGTCTTTTAATTATGAGCCATCCAGTTAGTTAATAAATATTTGTTAAGTGCCTACTGTGTACCAGGCACTGTGCTAACCACCATTCCACCAACGTGGATGGTGATGTCGAATGCTAACTCCAACATCTTCTGAGCCCCAATCCTGGCTGCAAGCTCTCAACTCCCAGACTTCACTTAACATTTTTAACACCATCTCAATAATGCGTAATATTGCCAACAGATAAAGAGAGAAGGAAAAAATAACTCTCTTCCTAAGGAGTATGGACAACTTTATTAACACACCGAGGCAGCTCATCATAACTGGACAAGCAGAGCAGTGTTATTCATCCAATTTTCAAATGAATAAGAGACCAACAGAAAGAATCCCTTTCCTGGACAAGTATGTCCAACTGTCTCCCCACCCCTTTCTCAGGGAATTTTTATCAAATTTGGCTGAACTCTGGACCCAAATCACATCACAGTCAGGCAGAAGAGGCTTTCTTCAGCCAGGTGACATTGGACAAGCTCACTTAGCACTCACACGAGGAGCAACAACTCACATTTATATTGCACATCATCTTACAAAGTGCTCTCCTCAGAACAGCCCTGGTGGGAGAAAGTTGGGGCAAGGATTATTGTCCCCATTTTACAAGTGAGAAAAGTGAGACTGGAAGATGTGAGGTGACTTGTGAATAAGTAAGCACCAAACCCAGGTCTCTGACTCCACATTCATCACCCTCCTCCACACCTGACTGTCTCTCAGGAACTGTATTCAGCTTGTCATTTAAATTTTATATTCATTATCTCATCTGGCCTATATAATAATCCTCAGGTAGGTACAAGGGGTATTCTTCTCTATTTTACAGATGAGGAAACTGAGTCTCAAGCCGTTTGATACTTGTTCCTAGTCGCAGAACCAGTAAATGCTGGAGGTAAGATTCCAATCTGCATCTCTCCTACCTCCAAGTGTGCCCCCTCTCCTTCCTTTCAATTATACTAAGCCACACAGAAAATGGCCTTTGAAAGGCTGCTTGAGGTCATAGAGAAAAAAGATCAAGAAAATATAAGGACAAAATGCCTAGAGCTTAGGGAAAGGCATTCAAAGCAATGTCCTGATCTGGAGGAAAATGCAGGAAAAGTTCAGTCGACGAAGGACATCAACACCGTGGGAAGCTTTGTAAAGGAGTCAGAAACCACTTGAAGGGGGAGAGGGTGTAGAGAAAGGACAGGAAAGGATGATGACTCTCCAGAACTCTTCCGAATTTATTTGAGGGCAATAAATTGTCATTGGAGCAGAAAAACTGAGAACAGCTTCAACAAAAAGTGTGGAGAGGAAACAAGCAATAGATTATGGCAAAGGGAGCAGAGGGGCAGGCATGGCCAGTCAAGGATGGGGCAAAGTAACGAATGTCCAAGAGAAAGACTCCAAATTGTAGAAAGAATGCTAGGATACTATTCTAAGTAACTATCAACATCCACTACATCAGCAGAAATTGTATAGGACATTGGACTTGGAAAAGACAGGAAGGGCTGGGTGCAAATTCTGCCTCAGATGCTAACCGCATGGCTGGGCAAGTCATGTGACCTCTATGTTACTCAATTTCTTTATCTATAAAATGAAACAAACCGAGTTCCCTCTAGCTCTGAATCTTCTGTCCTCTAAGTAGAGCCCAGTGTTTGCCTTCCTTTCCAACATACATTCTCCTGTTCAACGCTACCTAAAGCTCCTTGGGTATATTCAAGACTCCTATTTTGTTTCTTTCTTGGTCCATCATATTCCATAGCAACAGAAAGATGAAAGTTGAACAAGCAGGCATGCTAAGGATTGCCAACAGGGACAAAATGAAAATATATCAGTCTTAAACTCTACAAAAGATTCAAGCCAAAAAAAAAAAATCAGAGGAGAGGGCAGCCCCAGCACCATGAAATCAGAAGAGTAGTTGCTGGTGCCTTTGAGAAAGATTTGTTGTCATTAGGTAAATACAGAAGAAAAAATGAAAAGAAAAATGTAAACTTAGTCCCCTGGAGCACCAGACTGAGAAAGAAAACATCAGCAATCATTTTTCCATAGATATGGAAAGTTACAAAAAGAGGTCGAGTGGCTCTATTTCCCATTTAATTGACACCAGCACTTCACAGACATGGAAAACACCAGGAATTCCCCTAGCACTGCTCAACACAGCTGCAAAGGCATAAATTCAATTCATTGCAAAGCTTCAGTGAAATAAAAAATACGTCCCATGAGCAGATATTTTATTTAACTAATAAAAAAGGATTTGTCCTTAGCCTCCCTGACAGATGAAAATATCATCTCTCCTTGAAAATACCACAGGAAAAACTTGCCAACTTTGGGCAAGAACAGACTGGCATCTGTGTCAGTCTCCTAAATCATTGCCACACAGGTGCCTTTGGGCAGGACTTTTTCCTCAATCAGTCTCATTCTTTAGACAAGACATTTTTAAGAAATGTTTTCTTAGAAACAATGTTAAATAAACAATACTAGCAACTCAACTTGCTTAATGACTCTTTCAAAAACACACACATATAAATCAGTGCTATGATGCCTAAGTGAAATTCATAGCAATTCAACAGAGTAACCATCCACACTGGAAAATTAGAATGGATGAAAAATGCATATTGCCCACATATGCATATGTCCAGGGTACAGTACATCAGGACAGACACAATTCTTCCAGAGAACTGTCTCCATGCCAGGCAAAGGGGCTTGAGAAATGAGCTGTTTTCCAAGGTATTTTTACCTATCATAAGAGCTACTAACAAAAGTGTCTTAATTCCAGTAAGAACAGAGGACAAGTAGCCCAGAGGGCAAGATCACTTATTAGTGATCTGCAGAGGGTATATTTGTTTTTCTGTTATAGTCAAGAAACTGCTAAAAAATAAGGTTGAGGTGATATGTGTCCACTCTCTACATTATCTGAGAGAGGAAATAAAGAGGCAGGAGCAGGTGGAACTTCAAGGTAAAAACAATGGAGAAAAAAGGTCTGAAGGAATAGAAGGGTATTCTTCTCTATGCCAAGAAGGTAAAAGGTAGAAGAAAGTACTGAAGAGGAAGAAGGAAAGAAGGAACACCAAATACTTGGTCCTGATTAACAGACTGAAGGCTCTTTCTATAAAGGAGAGTTTGACCCAGAATGGATGTGCATATGTGTGTACACATACATCCATCCATACATATATGTATATATATGTAGACACACATATGTATATATGAAAAGAGACATGCTCAGTGGTGGCCCAGGATAAGAAGGCAAGGGAAGGGGTTATGATCTGTGCCTCTGAAGGGAGTGCCCAGACCGATCTAGATATATACTGCTCCATTCTCATTTGGGTTGGAATCTCATCAACGTGGATATTCCCTTCAGTGATAGAGGCTCACAACCCATACCCATCTTCCCATCCCATGTCATGCTTGTCTGTATCCTCTCCTACATCTTCCAACACAGATCTACATAAAGTACTGGATGCCTTCCTCTTGGGCTTCTGGAATTCCATTTTAGCCCTCAGACTGTGCATCTGTTGTCAGTGCTCTCTCTACATCACTATCCCATCTCCTTTGATACCATGTATTGCATATAAGTCATCACCAGTAATTGACTTTATCCTACTTAACACCCACCATGTGTTGCTCCACTGTTCTTTGAGTCACCTGCAATTTTGATTCTTTAGAGATGATGAGACTCCATAAATCAGAATCATCAAACATTCCTAGGAAAATACTGCAGTGAAAGTGATGAATTGGAGGAGTGGGTTTTTTTAATGAAGAGTGCATTACAAGCATTATGCCAGCTCCCAGATACAACCCAACCTATGCTCTTCATCCTAATTCAACTCTGGACCCAGACATCACTTGTCCCTCTAAACACATAAATCCGCAAAATGTTCTAGTCATCACTGAAACAAACAGGATGTGTTTAATGGCAGAAAGCATCAGCAACTGGAAGAAAAAGGACCATCTCATTTTCAATTTTTATGAAAATTCTTGTTTTCCTGAAAACTAAAATGTTTACCAATACAATTATTTTCAGATTCTAGGCGAGTAAAGTTGAGCCTAATGTGTAACACTGAGTCAAATACGGAAGTAAGTTGCCACAGGTAGTGTCCATGTTTACTTGACACAAGTCTACTGAGTTACTGTGGCCCAGACATTTTTCCCTGCTTAAAATGTATTGATTAAATTGAAGCATAATAAAATGAGACAAGAGGCATGATTGTCATTGTCCCCACCAGACCATCCAGCAGAAATGCAATGTAAGCCTGTGGTCTTAGAAAAATTAAATAGTAAGTAAATAGGGATTCCTTGATGGCAGTGGTGATCTGATGTGCTAAAACACCAAAATGGTGATGTGCTAAATCAAAGGAACGGCACCCAAGAAAACCCAGCTTCCCAAGAAAGGCAATCATGCTAGGGCTGCTTTTCCTTGAGTCTCTTATTTTCCTTCAGGGATTTGCCTTATTTGGTGCTCTTAGCCTAGAATGCAATGTTTCTCTGGGGAATGTCATCTTAAATTTCAAAGTGAAACAGGGACTTGTCAAAAACTAGAAATTTACCCAAATATATACATGCATAAACACATCTAGTGGCCACCAGACATACATTACCCCTGTCTGGAGATATTCAGATCTGCTCCATCCAAATTTAAAGCCCCATGCTAGCCCTCAAGTAGCAAGGTGCTTTGAAAGCTTGTTGGTCAATGTCAAGCTAGTTGGTTTGAGATAAAAAGATGACTCTTCCAAAATGAATTCTTAAGAGGTACTTCTGATCCTCTAAAAGATTCGATAAGGATTATACCGGAAAGTAGAACTCTATACTTTAAAAAACTCTATACCTTAGACGACAGGAAAAGCTTCATTTTTATCCCAGCACCCAATAAAGTGCCTGGAGGGTAGTAAGTGTTTAATAAATACTTATTGATAGATTGATTGCTGTAGGATTAGAAAATTTTGAACTGCAAGGAACCATAGAGGCCACCATACAGTATGTACAGTCTTCATTTTTCAGATGAGTAACTGAGACCTAGAGACATTAACAAATAAATTGATTGATGGTCCAAGGTCAAAAACATTATGGATGGGCCAGGCTGTAGGTGGTAGAGGCAAGTCACAACCTCAGGTCCTCTGACTCCCAATCTGATGCTGTTTCTGCTGCACTAGGCTAGAAGAGCTTTACCTTGTGAGAAACAATGAGCAGGGCAGTCTATTAATTCATCCTTGGGCAGTGGTTTTCAATCTGCTTATCTCCAATAAGAGTTAATGGTCTCTGAAGTTCTAAATGGCTATTTTTAGTTCTGCATGTAGACCATAACACACATAGGCATGAACATAATAACAAGAAAAAAGACAAAGACAAAGAGAAAAAGCTAATATTCCCTACAGTCAAGTTTGCTTTGCTGAGATGAAAATTGGAAATGGGATACAAGCAACCTGTCCTTACTAAATATATTTTCTTCTTACTGTTGATAAACATGAGCATGGCAGAATCTATCACCTCCCTCCCCCCATTCAAATCACACTCTCATCATTTGACGTAACTGTTTCTCCTGACTAGTCTTCATAACAGGAACAACTCCAAGATTATATTAAAAATGTAATAAAAAATGTTTGATAGTCTCAGGCAGGGGAGGTTGGAAAGGAATCAGCCTTATTGCTGATTTCTGCCCAAATGCTCAAATACCACACGTTCCAACTATCTGGGGATTTTTTCATTTTAGAACAGGTTTGAGCTGTGCTATGAAGACAACCTGCAGCCTTCTGAGATAAGGAATAAAAAGAAAAAAATAAAGAGACTCAGGATAGAAGGATGATTTCTAAATGAAAATGTATCACTTCACTTGTTCCACATAATTCACATTTGAATCCAAAATGAATGATTGTGATTTTGTTCAAGATTAGCTACAGAAAAGTGTCTTTATACTGTCTGACCAAGTTTATAATTCCATAACAAAGTAAAAAATCCAAAAGAAATTAAGAATACTACTTTATAGATTTTTTCTATTACACTAATAAAGTTCCCAAGAAATGCAATAAAATCACACACAATCTACATAATATTAAAAACTGTATCAAGTGGGATCTAAACCAAGGTCCTTGGACTCCAGAGGGAGGGTGCTTTCTGTACACCGCTACACACATAGAAATGCCCTCATTGTCTCTTAAGGCCACTATTCAATTTCCCAATCCTTTCCTTGAAGCTGCTAAAGTCTCTGCTATCCCTAACACCCCATTATGACATGCCTCTCCCCCCATATCTGATAGGCACAGAGCTTTCAAGCACTTGGAATACACTCCCTCCTCACTGCAGCCTTGTGGGGATCATCACTCCCTTCAGGGCTCAGCTCAAGCCCCACCTCCTACAGGATGCCCACCCAATGCACACCACCAGTTGCTGCCACCTCTGCCCCACCTATCTACTCTGTATCGATCTGGCCTACAGCTTGCATTTATGCTTCTAGGTTTGGGTTGCTCCCTTCCAAACGTATGTACAACTTTGGAAGGTCTGGATTGGTTCATTGCCATGGCATAACGCACCACCTGACACATTACGGATTAGTAAATATTTGCTGGGTAAGTGAATGAATGAATGGAAAAGCCCTGCCAAGCTAATAATGCTGTATCTTCCAAGGACCCATTAACAAAGGATGGGGAAAATCTTCACCAGAACATTGGCCAACCAGAGGTGTTTATTTTTGGTTTTCATTTTTAATGCATGAAATTCCTGAAACCATGGGACCACAGATCTGGAGTTGGAAGGGGATTTGGGGCTAATCCAGGGCTTCTTTAACTGACCCACAGTTTAAGAAGCGCTGAAGGGGTAGACAGTGGACAAAGTTTAAGATACCCTGTTCTAATCCAGCCCTCATTGTAAAGCTAAAGTAAAAGAATTCTTAGGAGGCTAAGTGATTACCCTAGGTCATGTAGGTCTTCAATCCAAAGGTGGAATTTGAACCCAGCTCTTCACAGTGTATTTTCTATTGCATCAATCAATCAATTAGCAAACATTTATTAAGTGCCTTTTGTTGGTATTGCTCTAGCTAGGTAGCATAGTGGCTAGAAGGTCTGGCCTGGAATCAGGCAGCCCTCGAGTCAAATCTGGTCTCAAATATTTATTAGCTGTGTGACCCTGGCTAAGTCAGTGCACCTTGCTTGCCTCAGTTTCCTCCTCTTTAAAATAAGCTGGAGAAGGAAATAGCAAACCATTCCGGTATCTTTTCCAAGAAAATCCTAAATGGGGTCATGGAGACTTGGACATGATTGAAAGTACTTGAACAACTCAGCCCTGTGCTAGGCCATGGAGAGACAAAGATAGAAATATATGAAGATTTTGAGTGGTTATGATCCATGTGGGTAGAGAGAATATGTACACTAAACAAAAAAATCCTAGATGTTTCTAAACATACACATGCATACACACATGCACACACACATACATGCCTACATACACACATCACGACACATAACCACCACCACTATCACTTACACACACATACCCTACTACACACACATTACCCACCACACACATAAACATATTACCACCATACACACATAAACATATCACTACCATACACACACACACACACACACACACACACACACACACACACACACAGGGGTGCATGTATCAGAAGCTAAGCTGTACTCTCCTTTCCACCTCCAACTCCAGCCTTTTGTCATCACTAGCAATAGCTTTGCCAGGCAGAAAAGAGAACTCACTGCCCTTGTCCACCCCATAGGCTCTTACCTTTTGCTCCACCTTCAGAAACTGGGCCAGCTCTTCCACGGTTAAGTGGTCCTTCTTGTCACTGTAGTTCAAGAGCAGCAGGTAGAGGTCCCGTCTCAGTGACATCATTTTGTAAAAAACACAGAACTCTTCAAATGTCAGAGTTCCTTGATTCTCATCAGTGTCGGCTTCCTGAAAGAGGAAAGGGAAACAGACTCAGAAGGAAGTATGATTGCCTTGATGGATCAAGGTTGGGACAGAACCAAAACACAGCTCACAGAGAGGATGCTGAGCTTGGAGCAAAGTCTGAAAAGGCCCCTTGATTTCACCAGCTTCTAAAGGAAGGAAACATGATCCCCAAACAACTTACAATGGAAGGGGTGGAAGTGGGGAGCAAGTTGCTGGGTCCTTTATTAGCAACCTATGATTGGAGGTCTTGATGCTCACCCATGAACAGGATTGGCATTCTCTTTGTTCACAGTGTTTTGTGAAAAACCACATAAACTCATTTGGGGAGGGGATCAGGATCTTCTCTGGGCATCTAATTTTTCAAACAGAAAGAATTATAATGAAATTAACGGTGGTTTTCCATGGCTGACAAAAAATAGCAGAGGCTTAACCCATTATATGGATAAGCCATGGTCCTCTTTAAGACAGACCCTTCTAGGAAGGAGAGAGAGAGGGAGAAAGAGAGAGAGAGAGAGAGAGAGAGAGAGAGAGAGAGAGAGAGAGAGAGAGAGAGAGAGAGAGAGAGAGAAAGAGAACAGTATGAAGTACAAAATAAATAATTTTGATTACATTAAATTAAAAAGTCTTTGCACAAACAAAGCCAAAGAAATCAAGATTAGAAGGGAAGCAGAAAGCTGGGGGACAATTTTTATAGCCATTGTCTCTGATAAAGGCCTCATTTCTAAAATATATAGAGAACTGGGTCAACTCTATAAGAATATAAGGCATTCCCCAAATGACAAATGGTCAAAGAATATGAATAAGCACTTTTCAGATGAAGAAATTAAAGCTATCTAGTCATATGAAAAAATGTTCTATATCACTATTGAGTAGAGAAATGCAAATTAAAACAACTCTGAGGTACCACCTCACACCTATCAGATTAATTTTCAGCTAACCAACAAAACAGGAAAATGATAAATGTTGGAGATGTGGGAAAACTGAAACACTAATGCATTGTTGATAGAGTTGTGAACTGATCCAACCATTCTAGAGAGTAATTTGGAACTCTGCTCAAAGGGCTATAAAACTGTGCATACTCTTTGATCTAGCAATACTACTACTAGTTCTGTATCCCAAAGAGATCATTAAAAAAAAGAGGAAAGGACTGACATGTACAAAAAAATGTGTAGCAGCTCTTTTGTGGTGGCAAAGAATTGGAAATTGAGGGGATGCCCATCAGTTAGGGAAAGGCTGAACAAGTTGTGGTATATGAATGTAATGGAATACTATTGTTCCATAAGAAATGGTGGACATCAGTAAAACCTGGAAAGGCTTGCATGAACTGATGCTGAGTGAAGTGAGCAGAACCGGGAGAAAACTGTCCATAATAACTGCAACATTGTGCAATGACTGGCTTTGTTAGACTTAGCTGTTCTGAGCAAAGCAACAATCTAAGAGAATTCTGAAAGACTCATGATGGAAAATGCTATTCACATTCAGAGAAAGAACTGTGGAGATCGAAGCAGACTATTTTCTCTTTTTGTTGTAGTTTTTTGTTTTTTTCTTTCTCATAGTTTTTCTCTTTTATTTGATTCTTCTTTCACAACACAACTAATATGGAAATATGTTTAATATGAACATACATGTATTACCCATATCAGATAGCATGCTGTCTGGAGGAGAGGGGAATGGAGGGGAGGGGGTGGGAAATTTAGAACTCAAAATCTTATAAAAGTGAATGTTGAAAACTAAAAATTAATCAACTTTTATAAAGAGAGAGACCATTCTGAATTCTGGCCTGAGTGGCCTACTGTCCAGGTTATAATGAGTACAAGGCAAAGAGGGCTTTGTTCCAGGGTGTGGCCATCTGGAGAGAAAGCAAGCTTCCTCTTAAAGAAAACTTCCATCTCCACTTCTAGCCATCTTTGCTGACCCATGGTGCCGTAGGGAACAAGTGCCCAAGTGCCCATCATCAGAGCAGCCCCCTTTTCCAGTGCCTACCTTAATCAACTCGGCACCATAGTAAATGAAGCATTGGACTTACAGCCTACAAGACTCAAATCCCAATACTTACTAGCTGTGTGACCCTGGGGAAGTCACTTGATCCTTCTGTCCCTGAGTTTTCTTCATCTATAAAAGTAAGAGTATTGGGCCCAGTGGCCTCTCAGGTCTCTTCCATCTCTAAATCTATGGTCCTCTGGTCTGCCAATCCCTGGGGAACACAGACTGGACTCTCAGACAGCAGACTACCCTTTCTCTCAGAACAGGTATAGCTTCAGGTGGACAGTCCCTCCCTAGTCTGAATTTGGACCAGGCAGAATGCCTCATTCTCCTTCCCCCCAGACAGAGATGAATCAGAGCATGAATGAAATGGTTTTTAAGAATGTGTATTCTCTCTGTATGAGGCTAGCTGTTAATGCCAATAACTTATTTTTTTGTCCAATAAAGTAAAAGAATTTGATTCGTGGGTCCCCTTGATAAATGGAAGGTAGAACTTCTGCAAATCCTGGAAACTGAGTCTGTTACTCATTTCTATATCAAGACTCTTTCCCCCCAAACATGAGCTTGCACATGGAGACCAAAGGCAATCAAGGGTACATGAATGCAGCCAGAATATAGAACATCATCTCTCTTGTTGATTAAGACTGTACCCAGGGCAAGATGCTCTATTGCTTCCTTGACTGATTAGACATTTGAAAACCTTAAGGTCTGAGAAAAATCTTGTCCAAAATGAACATGGAAAATAGCAGCCTCTTTGAGTATTTGAAAGGCTGTCATTTGGAAGAGTCTTAGATTTATTCTGCTTGGCCTCAGAAGACAGAGCTAGCAGCCACGGGTGGATGATACAGAGGCAGATTCAGGATGGAAAGCCTTCTTAGCTACTGGAGCTGATCAGAAGTAGAATGGGTAGCCAAGGCAAAGTGGCAACTTTCCCCTCATAGTCAAGGTTTGATAGGCACCTCTCAAATACGCTGGGACTGGGATTTTCATTCAGGTTCAGCTTGGGCTATATAGCATCTGAGATTCCTCCAGCTCAGATTCTATGGCTCAAGTAGCAACATCTTATTATGACAGAATAGAAATGGCATGGTCACTGTATTAATTTCACTTTCATGGATTGCCAGTAAAAAAATTAAAATCATTTTGCCAACAGGGTGATTTTGCTGGAGAGCAAAAGGGAAAGGTATTCAGGTTTTTCCAACAAAGTAAATCTCTCTGCTATTAATTGTTGTTTGGGGTGGGGGCAGGAGAGAGGGACAATTCCACACCTGAAATTTGATCAGTGAGAGGAACTCCTAGGCACCAAGAGGTTAAATGATTTGTCTAAAGACACACAACCAACATACGTCAGAGACAGGACTTGAACCCAGATCCTTCCTGAGTGCAATTCATGCACCACCATATCCATGGACATACTGACATGAGCCTTCCACGGCATCCTCCACCAATCACCTTGGTCTTTATAGATTTACCTGAAACATTTGCCGAACTTTTCTCCGAGGCAGGTTCACGTTGAGTTTATGCATCAGTTGATGGATTTCTTCGATGTTCAATAAGCCATCTCCATTCTTGTCAGCTTCCTCAAAGGTCTGTTTCACCCATGTGAGGCATAAAGGTCAAAGAAATATTCCTCCAAACTTCCCAAAGGGACAATCTTTGAATTGCCTTTGCTCTGCCTATAGCAATCCAATTCACACTGAGCATGCTGCCAATTACACTTAAGTTGGTGCTGATGGCATCTGCAGCAGGCAGTCAGCCAAGAGCCACCTACTTCATTTTTCTGAATGCTCTGGGGTCAAAGAACCTAGGCCCCAATCTCCCAGCCTCAGCACCCTCTGTCTGTGCTCTCTCCTTTCTCTGAGCTCCCTCCTTTTCTGGCTCCTTCCTCAGACACAACTACCCACCCAGCAATCTCTCCAGCACCTGGGCTTCAGGCATAACTTCTCCCTCTCACATTCCAATTCTCACATGGCAAAACCTGCCTCCCAAGGATCTCGTAAATAAATGATAAATTAATTAAATAACTTCATGGTCCCATTTTCTTATCAAAGATACTCAAGTAGTTTGCTATTTCCTTCTCCAGTTCATTTGACAAATGAGAAAACTGAGGCAAACAGGGTTAAAGTGACTTGCCCAGGGTCACACAGTAAGTGTCTGAGCTCGTATTGTAGCTCCAGGTGTGGCACTCTACCCACTGTGCCACCTAGCTGCCCCAAATTAAATACATGATAAATGAATAAAATTCAAATAATGTTATGATGAATGAATTAAACTAAGTTGATGGAACTACCCTTTTAAATGTATTCAAACATGCTTTATATGTTTGGATTTTAGGAATGTGACTTATAGGTGACTAAGTCATATTTAACTGTGGTATTTGTAAGTCATGTTAATATTTTTTAAAGTTAGGATCAGACTCTTGGTCAGGAGCGCAGCCCTTCTAGAATAACATTAGAATTCTAAATCAAGAGCAGGAAAGGACTGAGAAGGCCAAATCTACGATCAGGTTCCCCTCTCCCCCAAGTTACAGATTTTCTGGACTTTCTCTTGCTATAAGATTCCTGGAGTGGAATCCCAACCCTGCTCTTTACTACCAACGTGACATTGGGCAATTCACTTACTCTCTGGGCCTCAGTTTCCTCACCTAGAAAGTAAAAAGAGTTAGACTGAATGATTTTGACCCAGTTCTGATACTATAATCTCTAAACATAAAAGAATGGTTTAAACACACACATACGCGCACACACACACACACACACACACACACACACACACGCGCACACACTTCTTCCCTCTAGCAATATTATAAGTATTAGAAGAATCAAGTGCAAGTCAAGTATTTTGATATTTTAAAACTGTTCTTCATGATTAAAGAAGACATGAGCTTCCAAGGAAGCACTGAGTAAATTATTCATATTTAATATACCCAGAACATCAAAAAGGGAAAGGATTCTTCTGGTTACATGAAACCGAGAAGGGTTAAGATGTATAAAGAAAAGATTGCTTTTCTATCTAGAAACTATGATGCAATGTTAAAAACACAGTGGGAGTGTAGGATGTCAAAGGAGTCTCCAATTCAACATGGTATGGAACGCAATTCAACTATTATCAAGTGCCTACTATGTTCAAGGCATGACTCTGGGTACTAACGATACAAAAATGAAAAAAAAACTTAACATAGCACCTGGCCATGGGGAGCTCACAATCTTGTCAGGAAAAAGAAAAGTTCAAAAAAAAAGGCTCTAGAAAAAATATGGTAAGGGAGACGAATAATAGCTTGTATTTGTGTAGTGTTTTTTTGTTGTTGTTGGTCAGTTGTTTTCAGTTGTGTCCAACTCTCCATGACCCTATTTGGGATTTTCTTGGTAAAGATACTGAAGTAGTTTGCCATTTCCTTTTCCAGCTCATTTTACAGATGAGGAAACTGATACAGAGTGATGTGACCTGCCCAAAGTCACACAACTAGTAAGTATCTGAGACCAGATTTGAACTCATGAAGATTAATCTTCTGGACTTCAGGCCCTGCACTCTATCCACTGTAACTCCTACCTGCCCCATTTATGTAGTGCTTTGTAACTATTATCTCATTTTGTCATCATAACAACCCTGAGAAGTAGGTGCCATTATTTTTATTTCCATTTTAGAGATGAGGAAATTGAGGTAGAGGAAGCACAAGCATCTAAAAAATTCTAGCCAGAATATCTCTCCCTGGGTTATGGTTTCTTTCTAGCTGGCATTTTTCAGTTATTTTATGTTGCAGGTCCCAACCTGACAAACTTGTTAACATAAGCATGGCAAGCTTAATATAAGCATGGAATACAGATACAACAAATATGAGTGGCTTCTAAAAACTGTTCATAAATATAATAAACGCAGGTATGTGAGATAAGCAGCCACTTCAAGGAGGGTGAGTGAAGGCATCAGAAAATGCCCTGCTATCTTGGAATGACATCTTCCCTAGCCATCGGAGGTGAGGAAACATTTCCCTGGAATAAAACTGCAAAGCTGCAGGAGGACAAAAAAGCAAAAACAAAAAACAAGAGAACCTGTAACACATGGGGCAGATCCTGGAAGGAATGCAAATGGTTCACCCCCAGAAAGAGGTCATTTGAATGGCTGCTGGAGGGGGCAGCTAGCTTCTCAGGAGGCTGGGAAGCATTTGGTGCTACATTTAAAAGCAATCAACTAGTACATATTAAGTACCCTCAATGTGCTTGTCCTGTAGGCAAATACAAAAACAAACAGATATGTTGTCTTCCCTGGTAGAATATAATGTCCTTCAGGGCAAGGACTGTTTCATTTCTCCTCTTGTATATTTCTGTATAGTTGGCATCATGTCCTACAGGACAGGTTTAATTGAAATAATATGAGTACCACACCATGCAAACCTTTAAAAATTAAATGACCATCAGACATGGTTACTGTTGCTGATGAGTATCTAAGCCTAAGACAGACACAAAAAAGATACAAAATAGATGCATGTATGTATGTATGCATGTACAGACATCTGTATGTGAGAGTATGTTCACTGCACCCTTGAGCCCAGTGGAACATCCTAAAAATACTTCTTTATTCAAATGGATTGATATAAATTCATCATATTTCCTACCCAAGAAGCCTCTCAGAGCACACATGCACCCACATGCACACATGCACATGCACACATGCACACACTACTGACAGCAAGGGCATAGGACACCTAAGTGAAGGGCAGCCCACAGCAAGATTTTTTTAGCTACTTTGTTTCATTATTTTTTAATCCCCAAAGGAAGTATGCCTTCCAAATCCAGCATGTAGAGTATGTGGGTCACATAATTCCTTCCATCAAGGACACAAATACAGGCTGAGATTTTCTAATGGAGCAAGGGGGTGTTATTAGTGACAGACACATTTACATACCACTTTGGAGTTCACAATCTTATGAGCTGGGCAGTCTATGCATCACTATACCCTTTCTGTAGTTGATGAAACTGAGGCAGACTGACTTGCCCATGGCCATGGAGATAGTGTTAAAGCCAAGATTCCCAACCAGATCTCCTGACAAAAGTCCAGGGATTTTGCTACTACTCTAAATAGCTTCATCACTAAGTCCAACTTTATGCATCTATCAGCAACAGATGGTAGTGGTAGGAAGGTCGGTTTTGGATTTCAGCAGTCCTGTCACAGGCAAGTCATTAAACCTAGGCTCAGTTTCCTTGTCTACAAAATGAGGATTAATCCTGAAGTTTCTCTGGCTCTAGGATCCTACAATCTCAGCCTTTTGCTGCCTGTGGGGCCTTGGGAAAATTGCTTCACTTGCTTGGACTTCAGTTTCCTCATCTGTAAAATGAAAAGGCTGTGCTAAATGACCTCTAAGGGCACAGCTTTAAATCGAAGGTTCTGTGGAAAAGGCCTTGAAAACCTTCAAAGCACTGCTAAATAACTAGCACCGTTATAGTGATCATTCTAACAACTCAAGACAAGCTGACTTCCTCTGCACTGTCACTCTGCTCAGGGGGTATTCCATAGCCAAGGAAAGAGACTCCAGTGAAAGAAAGGGGTAAAAAGACTTTCTGCAGGTCAGTATGCTCTTTTATAGGAGATAACTGAAAGGTTCTTCTGAAAGACAAAAACATCTACAAAAGATTCCTCACAGCTGGCCAAGAGGGCAGAGGGGAAGGAGAGTGACCTGAACTCTGGCTCCTCTGAAGCCAACATTCATGAGTGATTGAAGGTGCTTATATAGGAGCTCAGGCAATTTCTATGTTGACAATACCAAGGGATACGGGAGACATAGAGGCATGAAAATGGAGAGAGGCAAGGCCCCACTTTGAGCCTCAAAACTAAGAAAAGAAGGTGGATCAAGTCCTCACAAAGTAACAGATGAACATTAAAACTGAAATTTTAAGGTTGGGGATGGGGACTAGAGCTGTAATTTTATTGCTGTGGAAATACCAAGGAGAGAAAACCTCTTTTATCAAAGAGGGTTGACATTCACATCAATTTATCTATTTATTCATTTATGTTTCTTTTTTACTTATTTTTGTTATAATTATATATTATATAGTTATATATTTATTATATTATGCATAAATATATTTATTGTTACATACAATTATATTTTCTATATTGCCTATTTAATTTATTTTATTATTATTATATAAGGTGAATATTCCTGTCAGTTTACTTGGCTTCTTACTGAGGTTTAAATATAAATTATAAAATGTTTTCCCTTCCTCCAAAAAAATCAATTTAAAAAAAAAGGTTGGTTCCTTCTCTATAAGACAGTCTTGGAGAGTTGCCTAGAATTTGGTCAGAACCAGAAGAAATGTTTAATAGAATAAATAAAAATACAGTACAACATAGATAATGTTAATTTGTGGTTTTCTAGGTCAATAAACAACTGCAGGAATCCCTTTCTATTTGAGATGGACAGCACTGACCTAGAGCACTGAGGATTTGACTTGCCACGATCCCAGGGCAATACTCAAACCTAGATCTTTATCACTCCACCATGCAATCTCACAAACTCTCTCTTTCTCTCTCTCTCTCTCTCTCTCTCTCTCTCTCTCTCTCTCTCTCTCTCTCACACACACACACATACACACACACACACAAACACACACACTTCATTAGAGCTGAAATCTCAGCAAAGGATATTGGTCATGAGTTCTCCTTCTTTTGGCAAGAGAATCTTCATCACTGATTCCGGCCATCAGGTACTTCAAGCCAGTGATCCAGGTCCTTGCCTCCTCAGGATTGGAGGTGATGAGGTCCAGTGACTCCATGTGGTTTCCATGGTAGATGGTGAAACAGCAGCTTGGGTCAAAGTTTCCCTCAGCCTGTCGATGGAAGATCTCAGACTGCCGGCCCTCGGTGACTTTGTAAATTGAATCGATAATTACTGCAAGGGAAAGGGGATTCAGAGACAAAGTACTAGAGAGGATACATGAGGAAATCAAGGAGCAGGGGAAGGGTCACTGCTTCTGGGCCCAAGCCAGATGAGAGAAATAAAATACCAGCATTGCCACACCCTCAAAGAGGCCTCCCCAGGAGAAGCAGCTATTCAAGACCACCTTGAGAGAGATCCAGTTTAATAAAGACCAAAGCTAGGCAATAGAACAGTCATGGTAAACCAGGCTGGGCTCCACCATCATCAGGAGAAATCAAGTTAGTAAAAAGGCAATTGGTAAATACCATCAGCGTACTACATGGACTAGATACTGGGCCTATGGTTTCATTGGCAAAGGAAGCTCTGTCTACCAAGGCAGGGCAATGCCTTCTCTGTAACTTACAGTCTTAGAGTTAAGGGAGGTTCTGAGAAGGTAGTGACTCATCCAGAGACACACAGCAGGTACAGGTCAGGGACAGAACCTAAACCCACGTCTTCCTCATTTTTTTATGCAAAACATTTCCATATTCGTCATTTTGTACAAGACTTAATTAAAATTTTAAAAATTAAAGAAAATGAAAAACAGCATGCTTCAGTCTGTATTGAGTCAATATAAGTCCTTTCTCTGGAGGTGGATAGTTTGTTTCATCGTGACTCCTTTGGGGTTGTCTTGGATTGTTGTATCACCAAGAAGAGCTAAGTCATTGAAAGTTCTTCATCAGACAATCTTCTTATTACTCCTAATTTCAAGACCAATTCTCTATCCACAACCTCGGGTTTCTAGAGTAGACATACTGATCACCTGCGAGATATTCTAAGGGGGAGAGGAATCAAACCAAGACGGGGCTTTGGCCTTCTACCGCCTGCCCTTCCAACGTAGGGAGGGATCATTCATCCACCAAGCATTTACAGAGCTACTATTGTGTATACAGTGGTGTGCTAGGGAGGGCCTGAGGCTCAGTCATTGCTTTCAAAAAATCTTTAAATATGGTTTCTAAAGCTAAGACTGTTACAATGACAAGTAGCTTTGGAGTCAGAGGAGCTAGTTGAAAGCCAGAAAGTGACACCAACTACCTGCGTGAACTTGGACAAATCAGCTTACGTGTCTGGGCCTCAGTTTCCTCATCTCTAAATGAGGGAGCTGGGTTCCATGATTTTGGGGGTTCTTTCCACGATGCCCAGAGAATTTTCCCAAGCCACCATTGCCTGGAAGTATTAAATGGTACCTTCACACAAAGGGGTGCAATGTGTCTGCAACAAAAATGCAATCTAATCAATTATT
Source organism: Potorous gilbertii (assembly GCA_028658325.1). Taxonomy (NCBI): domain Eukaryota; kingdom Metazoa; phylum Chordata; class Mammalia; order Diprotodontia; family Potoroidae; genus Potorous; species Potorous gilbertii. The sequence continues at coordinate 539,539,253 of CM053771.1, read as the reverse complement.
CCCTTAGCTTTCAGGTGATCAGAATTAAAGTCAGTGGGCTCCTTGAAAGGCAAAAGTGTGGTAAGCACACAGATTCTCCCATGTCTTCATACATTTGACCTTTGATCATCACAGAAGCAGAGATTTAGAGGTAGAAGTGACAAGCAGGGTACACTGAGTCAAAGCCCTTCATTTTAGGCCCAGATATGTGAGGTGACTTATCCAGCGTCACTTATCTAGTGAGTATCTGAAGCATGATTTGAATTCAATTCTTCTTGTCTCCAAATCCAGAGCTCTACTCAATGCCTCTCTGAACATGGAGCATTCATTGGGAATTCCCCATCCCAACTGATCAGTGACTTGGTAGATAAGTCCAACGGAGCTGCCTAAGGCTGAAGTTAAGTTAGAGGCTGCCCAGCGTCGCACTAGAACTGAGAAATGTTAGAGGTAATGTCTGAACCCAAGACTTTCTACTGACCCTGAACGTGATCTACTATACACATTGTCTAAATTCAGAATACTGAAGCTAACTGAAAAACTGAGGAAAGTCATTTAAGACAGCTTTCAGAAATATTTTCTCCATGAAAATCTTAGGTATACAGAAAAATAGGTGGTGATTTCAGAGGAATTTTCTCAATTAATATGCTAGTTTTTCAGGGGTTCTTAACATTTTTGTGGGTCACAGACCACTTTGATAGCCTCTAGAAGCCTATGACCTCTTCTCAGAGAATGTTTTGTTATTCAAAAGTGAAAAAATTAGTAAATTTCAGTTGGAAGTCAGTAAAAATGAAGATGTAATTTTTTCCCATCTAAGTTCACAGACTTCCTGAAATGTATCGATAGATCCTTCAGGAGATCACAGATGCCAGGTTAACAACTTGCTCTCTATTAAGTCCCTAGGGTCTTTTAAGTGATTAGTGTGGTACTGTAGAAACTAGAAAAAAGCAAATCATAAAACAAAAAGTCTAATTCTGGACTATTCTGTCAATCTGGAAAGTAATTCAAGGTATAAGCTAAAATAAACAAACAAAAAACACAGTCTGAACAACACTATTTCTCTTTCATCAAACCTTGTGGCATCATTCAGCATATTTCCAATTTCACGTTGTTTTTGGCTGAATCAATTAGGTTGAGGTGGACATGTTTCTCCTAATTTCTCCACCCATACAATTATCATTCTTTCTTCTTATTGCCATCCTACCTTTCCCGGAGGCAAAGAGGGCAATCCAATAACCTATTATTTTCCACCAGTCAAGTTTTTGACAAATCCAAAGACCACATATGATGCATCTTAACAACAAAAATGCTTGCTTGATAACAACAACAAAAGAAAAGCTGAAGAAATTCACACTTAAACCATTCCTACAATATTTATAAAAATTCAGCTTCTTTCTGCCAAGGAAAGTGGCCAATTCTTTCCACCCATTCCCATCAGCAAGATCTGATGTCAGGAAAAAATGCCATTATCTATGATTCCTTTATTCTAGAGATTCTTGACCTGGGAATCTGTGGACTTGGTTCGTTTGTTTTTGTTTTTATACTATATTTTGATAAATGTATTTCTAATACAATTGGTTTCCTAGGTATTCTGGGTATTTTATTTTTCATTTTTAAAACCTGATAGTCTTTACCAGACTGCCACAGGGCTCCATGACACCAAAAATCTCAGAAGTCACTAGTCTCTTACTATCCCCAGGCAGAAAATGAACCAACAGGGTCAACGTTACTTTTTGCCTTCTCGCTTTTCCGGGAAGGTCGCCATCGCAGCCGGGTCCGGTGCTCATCCAGGTAAAAGAGCCGTACGAGGCCTTTGCTTCCACTCTTTAGTTTGATCATCTGGGTCCCAGACTGCATTACACTCATGCATCTTTCAACTGTAAAGAAAAGGAGGAAATATTTAACTCATGCTCAACAAAGGCGCAAGACATCTCAAAGTCAGACAAAACATTGGACATGCATCCAAAGGCATCAAGAATTGAAAGACAACTGGTTCAAGTACATAACAGCTACTATGCATCTTGGTATCATTATACACTAGATTGGCAACCAGTGGCGCCAGGGACCGAAAGACCACTTTGATTCAGGGAAGTGAGGAAGCTGAGCTGCTAAAGAAATATGTGATCTAGCACCAAGTCAGGTCATGGAAGCAGACTCAAACTTTAAGAAAATAAACCCATAGTGAAGATGCTTTCCCAAAGTTCTCCTTTGTTTTGAGTAACAACAACATGTCTTCTGTTAGGAGATTCATGTTGACTTATGTTTGTCACTTAAATTAGTACTCATTACAAACAAGCTCTACCAAAGTTTTCTTAATTTTAAAATAGCAAGTTTTAAAAGGTGCCTTATTTTAATACTTCTAAAATTTAACTTCACAGCCATAATTGAAAGTGTCACAAATTAAAATAGAGCATTGGCTGTTGGATTAAACAAGCTTGAATTTTTTGTCTTCTGAGGAAGTTGTTTATTACTCAAAAACCAGTAATACTAAAGTCAAAGTTATTTAAACTAATGACACAGAATAGTATCTGTTTTGAACAGACCATGCAAAGGCATGTTTGAGATGGCCTTCCATTTACACTGTATATATCTTGAGTAGATATAGTAATTTGAATGCTAGAATATGAGTCTCTTGAGGATAGGGACTTTTTTGCCTTTCTTTTATAACTGGAGTGATCAGCACAGAGACTGACACATAGGAATTGATTAATAAATGGTTGGTGACTGACTGTGAATTTGTAAAATTAAAAGACTTCTAAAATATCTTGATTTGAATCATAGAAAATAAACCTTTTTAAATCAACAATTTTAATTTTTAGCGTTTGCATGTGGAATTAAAGAAAATAAGGCATGTTGGATGGAGGGTTAAACTGGAAGTGAAGAGACCCGTTACCTAATATAGGTTGGTTTGTTTGTTTTTCAGTTTTGAATTCTCTCCTTCCCATCTTCCCCTGCCCTACCCATTGAGCAGACAAGAAATATGATACCCATTATACACATGAATCACATAAACCATATTTCCACATTGGGCAGGTCTAGACTTCTTAACTCAGTTGGATAGAGCTTGGTGCAAATGAGGCCAAAGTCCTAGGCCTGAGACCCTTACAGGTCAGCCATCGTCACAGATTGTCTTTGTATCCTTGATTAGGAAAAGGATCAGAGGAGAGAGAAAGTACATAGGAACTATAGAATAGTAGAGCTTGGAAGGGTCCTTTGAGATCATCTACCTCCTTATCATACAAAGGACTATACATAGATTAGTACTAATCCATTACTGTATCCTAAGCACTTAACAAATGCCAAGCACACAGTAGGTGCTTAATAAATGCTTATTGACTGACTCTTAAAAACAATTCATAGAGTTTCCAATAGGCCGCCCAGGAGTCAAGCATAGTTATTGAGCATTTATCATTCAATTCAACAAGCATGTTATTGAATACCTACTATGTGCCTAGGACTGTGCTAGGAGCTGAGGATACAAATACAAAAATAAAATAGTCCCTGTTCTCAAATAACTTACATTCCATTGGAGACAATGGCCTGAAGGTCTCTTGATAGCTAGTGAGGGACATACAAAGAAAGAGAAGACAAAATCTTTACTCTCAAGGACAGCATCTCTAGTAGACTAGAAAGTCTAATGTGAGTAAGTCATATAGCCAGGAAAAGGTAACTAGCAAGTCTAGTCAGGAAACAACTGTCCCCTGAATGTACAGGCATTCAGACAATGACTAGAGAATAGGACAGCCAGTCAACAAGTCAGTCAACAAACATTTGTTAAGTGTCTATCATATGCTAGCACTATGCTAAGGACAATATTAGATATTAGATTTAGGGTTGGAAAGGGGCTGAAAGGTCATTTATAGCTTAACCCATACCCATAAGGTAGAAAGACCTCAGGTTTCAGCAACAGACTGGATGCCTGCTGTTGGAGGGTAAGCCTCCATTAGGAAGGCATGGCTACCAGATGAGAAACATTCTTGGTCATAAGAACCCACAAAAAGCTAGAGAGTATTATGGAGTCAGGAGAGACTAACTCTAATAATAACTACCTGTATGGACACGGGCACCTGGAAAATAGGGACAATATCAATGATACCTGCTTCACTGAGTAATATGAGCCTCATATAAAATAATGTAACATAATACTTTAAGGTTTGCAAAGTCTTATGATAAGGTATCTCATTTTATCTTCACAGCAACCCTGAGAGGCAGGTGCTACTATTAATGAGCTAATGTTATGGGTTACAGGGAAAGAAACTGAGGCATAAACAAGTTTAGTGACTTGCCCAGGGTCACACAGCTAGTAAGAATCTGAGGCCAGATTCAGCCCCAGGTCTTCCTGACTTCACATTCAGTGCGTGGGAAGTACTCTGCAGATATTCAAACACCAAACAAATGTCAGTAGTTGTTACTATCTACTAAGGCACACAGGAATAATTGTCAGCATGAGTGGAGACAGTGACCATTGAGATGCAATGAGAACTAACTAACTAAATAATTACTGAAGTATCCTGGCAGGGGCGCATAGGTTACATCAGTGGGAAATAGGTACAAAGTGATAAGGACTTGAACCCTGGTGGCAAATTAAGCATCACCTATTAGGAAATCAACAAACATTTGTTAAGTCCCATGTGCCAAGCACTGCGCTGGTAGCTGGGATGCAAAGATAAACAGTCCTTGTCCCCAAGTAAGTCTACAATCTATCAAGGAGATGATGTATACATATATGTAGTTACACATATATACACAGACATATATGTGTATGTATATGTTTGCCAAATCTGTGCAAATATGCACATTGTATTTCTATACGCAGAATCTGGTTTCCCTTTTCTTTCAACCTTTCTGCTAGAATTTAAGCTTCCTGAGGCAGACTCTTTGGTATTTTATTCTCAGCACTTTTTCTTTTTTAATCCAGGACTGTGATTTCATCAGTATAAGGCACTCTTGCTGAAGCAATGCTTTATAACCAATGCTCAGCAACAAATGTGCACCATGCAGTCTTAGAGTGGTGGCTGAGAGTGCAGAGGAGCTGTCCAGGGTCCCCCATTAGTGTATGTCGGGGGCAGTTTGCAGCCAGGTCTTTCAGACTGTAAAGCTGCCTTCCCCTCTGCACAGACTAGGAGTGGAATAAATGCTAGTTCAGTTACCACTGCTTTTCCCCATATAGGTCCTTACAACTGACATCTTGCTATTTTGCACAAGAAGAACCCAGAAAAGAACGTAATAGAAGTGACATTTCTTGAGAACTAACCAAGCAGAGAGGGAAGCTATGGTGGCAGCATAGTGTACAGAGCACCAAGCCTGGAGTCAGGAAAATTTATCTTCCTGAGTTCAAATCTGGACTCAAATACTTACTAGCTGTGTGACCCTGGGCAAGTCACTGAACTCTTCAGCTAAAGAAGGAAATAACCATGAAGAATCAGATATAACTGACTGAAAATGACTGAAAAACTAGGCATAGAACCTGGCACTTGATTCTAGATCCTGCCTTAAAGAGACCAAAGATGATCTCTCCATCTTTTGGTGATGTTCAAGAGCTTCCTCTTTCCCTCCCTTAAGAGAGAAATGTCTGAGAATCAGTCAGCATTTTCTGCTGAAGGGAGAAGTGAGAAAAGTGCTTCTTCTTGCTGTTATTATTCAGTCATGACTGATTCTTTTGGGCCCCATTTGGGGTTTTCTTGGCAAAGATCTTGGAGTGGTTGGCCACTTCCTTCTCCAGGTCATTTTACAGATGAGGAAACAGAGGCAAACAGGGTAAAGTAACTTGCCTGGGGTTACAAAGCTAGTGCCTAAAGCCAGATTTGAACTCAGAAAGATAAATTTTCCTAACTCCAAGCCTAGCACTCTATCCCCTGTGCCACCTAGCTGCCATTAATTCACAAACCAATTCATTTATATTTAACTCAAACTAGTTTACTTTTTAAAATTACTTCATTATTCCAAATGGAATCCAAGCATTTTATACAACTTAATCCAATGCCTCCATGAGAGTGTCAGTGATTTATATCTGACACACAGAAAATTCACTAACTGCTGACTTATCACATTGCCTCAGCCACAGATGTTCATTGAGCTAATGCTCTAACATAATTTCACAATAGAAAAAACATTTAACAAGTCATTACAATGGGCAAGCATACAAGATTGCAATGTCTTTGGTACAGCTAAACACCAGATTGCTGTTAAGTTTTATTGACTGCCTCTAAAACACATTAAAATGGTATTTATCTATAGCCAAATTGAATCACAGGGTTGAAAAGAATCTTGAGAAGTCAGCAAATCCATCCTTCATTTTCTGAAAAGTAGCACGAGCCAAAAGCAAAATGAACTGCTTTCGTAGGTAATGAGTTCCCCATTATTAAATGGGTTCAAATAGAAGTTTGATGACTATTTGTCAGGGTTGTGGTGGAGGAGATACTTCTGCTTCAGGTGGTGACAGAACAAAATGAATTTTGAGGTTCTTCCAAATCTACGGGCTTTTATTCTAAAACCATCCTTCAGCTTCAACTTTCTTTGCGCACCAAGTAACATCCATTGTCAGAGGGAAACTATTCTGAGATTTCATCTAAATTCCTTATGTTACTCATTAATCCTATGTCTCCATGTTGGGTCTTCGGTGAAAATGAAGAGGACCCAGTTAGTTTTCTTTTTCATCCTCCAAGGCCATTTCATCTTTCTTCTGAGGTTAGCCAGGGGTTGGATTCTCATCATGAACTGAGCCCTCTTCTTAACCAGGCTCACCCAGACTATGCCAGAGTAATTCCAGATGTTCACCTCCCTCCTTGGTTGTAGATGTTTTATGGGCAAAATGTGAAAAATAACAACTTCTCTCAGAAAAGATGTTATGATCCCAAGGCTTATAGGCAGAGAAGCAAAATTGGAATGCTCTCTAATCCCTTTATGATGGGACAGACACAAAATGAAAAGATAAAGTTGTATTAATTTTCAAAATCAAAGTAACTAAGGCTATCCAAATAAAACGTGTTTACTTTTGTCACTTTCACATTATCACTGTGATTATAGAGGTGACCTGACGTAGTAAATAAAGCTACAAGGCTCAAAAATCAGGAAGACCTGAGTTCAAATTTCACTTCGGATACTTAGGAGTTGTGTGATTCTGGCCAAGTGTTATGAGGAACCCTGTAAGGGTTCTATGTCAGAGAGGGGCTGGAATCTTGGCTGGTTGAAAAAGATTTTCTACAGGGATGAGTTCCTGGCGCATCTTTAATGTATTCCCTTGTATATTACACTTGGCCCTCATTTATTGTTCAGTCATTTCTGACTCTGTAACTTCATTTGGGGTTTTCTTGACAAACTTACTGGTTCTCCATTTCCTTCTTCAGCTCACTTTCCAGATGCGAAAAGTGAGGCAAACAGAATTAAGTGTCTTACCAGGATCACACAGCTAGCAAGTACCTGAGACGAGATTTGAACTCAGGTCTTCCTGACTCCAGACTCAGTGCTCTGATTACCAAGCAGAAACAAAACCTTCTCAAAGGCAACCTGCAGTGAGTGACTATAAAAACAATGTTGTCTTTCAATCATGTCTGATTTTTTGATCCCATAAACCATAGTATACAAATACTGTCCAAAGGGTTTTCTTGACAAAGATGCTGGAATGATTTGCCATTTCTTTCTCCAGTGGATTAAGGCAAACAGGGTTAAGTGATTTGTCCAGGGTCAACCCACTAATAAATCTCTGAGGACACATTTGAACTTAGGTCTTCCTGACTCTAGGCCTAGCGTTGCATCCATTGAACCACCTAACTGCCTCCTATGAAAACAATCGTTGCATTATTTGACAGTTATAACTTCTCTGTCCTACTATTTGCCAAAATGCTGCTCAGAAGGTCAAAATGGTTTATTGAAAATTATTATTTTATTATTTATTATTATATTATAATCAATTATATTAATATTATTTATTATTATATTATTAAAAATAATAATGTCACAAAATAATAATAGCAGTTAATGTTTGAAAAGCATGGTACAAATACATCTTCATGTTTTCTCCTCACAATAACCCCCATGAGGTGAGACTCAGACATTAAGGTGATTTACCATGGGACACACAGTTAATAAGTGTCTGAATCAGGATTTGAATTCAGGTCTTCCTGACTCCAAGACCAGTGCTCTTTATCCCCTAGTTCAGCTGGTCTCATAAGCTGTTTAAGCATTGCCCTTTTGGGGAATTAATCAATTTCTTTCTTCCTCCCCAGATTAGGCATACCGGCTGGACTAAACATGAGTCACAATAATTAATTTGCCTCCTGAAAAGCATTTCATTTCTATGACAAGGCTGAATAATTCCTGTGTTATCCCCTCTAAAGGAAGGAAGGTGGGCAGGTTCTCAAAGTTGCCATTGGTTAAGTTTAACATCCTTCCAGAGTTTTAGTTATGAGTCTAGAATACACCCAATATCCCTTCCACTGGCTCTTATGGCTAGCTTTGGGTCTGAAAATGACAAAACTCCAGCTCTCCTGTGGTTATTTATGGGATCTCGCCATTTGGATTCTTTAATTATCTTTAAGATACTCCCGAAGAAGAACCTTTCAAAGAAAAAAACCCTAACCTTTACCGATAGTGACCCTGGACAAGTCAATTATATTCTTTCTACTTCATTTTCATCCTCTAAAAACCAGATTATAATATCGTCTATCTCACATGCTGTGAGAATCAAATTGATGACACTTAATGTGCTTTGAAAATTTCAAAGTGCTCTATATATGCCATGAATATCAACATTATTAATTGTTTTAGAAATAGTCAGTCAAAAATGTAAATTTATTATAACCATCAAAAATGTTGATATGATTTGGAGCATCTTGGTGTCAAAGGTGACAGAGTGCCAGGTCTGGAGTGAGGAAGAGCTGAGTTGAAATCTGGCCTTAGATACTTAGTAAATGTGTGACCCTGGGCAAGTCACCTGTATGCCTCAGTTTCCTCATATGTAAACTGACCTGCAGAATGAAATAGCAAACCACTCTGGTATCCTTACCAAGAAAACCTCAAATGAAGTCACAAAGATTCAGACATGACTGAACAAGAACAATTTGTATGATTGATCTGTATTGTTAGGCTTTTGTGTACCTCTTTCTGTCTAATGGTAACCATATCTAAGGTGGGGGAGGAGAAGAAAAAAGGGAGAGAAAAAAGAAAAAAATGTATATTTCATATAAATTATATATGCATATGTATATATGATATACATTAATAAAGTGGCAAATTGCACATAATAGATTTTCAGTTTCATGTGCAATCTTTTTTGTATTATACTGTGTTATGGAAACTCTTGCTTTATTCCATAAATTAAAAATCAAATAATTTTTAAAAGATGATTTTGAATTGGAAAATTGAATTCAGGAGTAGACTCAGAGAATACAAACAAGACTATATTAAGAATATTGAAAAGAGAGCATGAACAATTTGGAGATTTCAAGCTAATTTATAGCCAAGATGCCCACACCTGTGAATTATCCAAATTATTGGGTCATACTAGATACACTAATAGAAGATAACATCTACTGACTAATTTATATAAATCATATATCAATATATTTAATTCCCTCTTTCTGAAGAAGAGAGCTGATTAAAATGAGTGAGGCAAATCTGAAACTTTTGAAGACCTGCAAGATTAATATTAGTCAAAAAAGTAACAATGTAGACTCCCCAAATCTAACCCAATCTTGGTTTGAATTAGCAGAGACAGTTCCCTAACTGGCTAAATAAATATAAAGTGCTAGATCAGGAATCAGGAAGACCTGAGTTCAAATCCAGTCTCACACACTTGCTAGCTATATGTCCTTGGGCAAATCATTTAAATTTCATTTGCTTTGGTTTCCTTACATGTAAAAGGGCAATAACAATAGAACATGACTCCCAGTTGGTAGTGAGAATCAAATGAGACAATATTTGTGAAGTCCCTGGCACAGTGTCTGGCACGTAGGCTCTATATTAATGCTGTTATTGTTATTAAACTAGGCAATATTTGTAAGATGCTTTGGAAACCTCAAAGCACTATATAAATGCTGGCTGTTTTTATTAAATGCTAGCTATCCAAAATGAAAGAGATGAAAGTCTTATATTCAGCTTTGGTCACATAGTTTGTGGATGATTTTGTTCAGTTCTGAACTTGACATTTTACAAAAGATAATGCCATGTGACCAGTAGAGTGAGGGACCTGGAGTCCAAGTCATAGGACTGGAAGAACTAAGAACACTGACCCAAGAGAGGACGTCAGAGAAGCATGTGATGAAAACAGTGGCATTGCAGCAGAGTTTGTCCAGAAACTATTTTAGGGGGTCTTAGTGGGCAGAAACACTATGAACCAACAATGGAAAGCAGCAGGCTGAATCAGAGGCTTAGTGCCCAATGAAAAGGAAGTGATCATCCTACAGTGCCATGTCCTGGTACAGGCTGTGACCAGGAGCTCTTCAAAAGAAGACCAGACATTACACTGTCTCTTCTATGTCCTTTGTATTTGGAATCATAGTACAGCCCTAGGTACAAAGTACACACTCAAACTATGTATGAAAGGGAGGCTTTCTATGGTAGTTGGAAAGAATCGGAAACCAAGAAAAAAGGTCATCAATTTTGCTATTGTTGTTCAGACATTTCAGGCATGTCTGACTCTTCGTGACCCCATATGAGTTTTTGGGGGGCAGGTTGGGCAAAGATACTGGAAGATTTACCATTTTGCTTTTCCAGCTCATTTTAGAAATAAGAAAACTGAGTTAAACAAGGTTAAGTGACTTGCCCAGGGTCACACAGACAAGTGTCTGTGGTGAATTTGAACTCAGGTCTTCCTGACTCCAGGCTCCGTGCTCTATCCACTGAACCACCTAGCTGCTTGTCAATTAGAGAATGATTAAATAAATTGTGGTACATGAATACAATGGAATATTATTGGACTGCAAGAAATAATGAGTGTGAAGAATTCAGAGGAGCATGGGAAGATGTATATGAATTGATGCAAAGTCAACTAAGCAGGACCAGGAAAACAAAAACTATATAAAAAGTTAATGAAATTGAAACTAAGTGCTGTAAAATGATCATGACCAAACTTGGTCCCAGAGAAGAGATATGAGAAGTCATCTGCTTCTTATCTTTGTAGAAGAAGGGCACCAGGGGTGTATAATACTGCATATAAAGTTGGATTTGGTTAATGTATTGATTTGTTTTAATAAACTGCTTTTTTCCTTTACCCCCACAAACTCCTCCCCTTCCCCCCCCCACACACCCCATTTTGTCTTCGTTACCAGAGATGGCTCATGAGGGGAATGGAGGTGTGGAATAAGAATATTTTGGTAAATACAGGTGATGTAAAATTTTAAAGTATCAGTTTTCAAAGGGTGCCTATAGAAACAGCTTGGAACAGACTTTAACTCGTCCTCCTTTTTATCAATTGACTTCTTAAAAAGACTGACGTGCTTTCTTTTGAAAAACAAAGACAAACAAAACCGGTTTTAAATGAAGCCAAGCAGGTTTGTGCTTTAGAATTTATTCTGGCTCCTCTAAATTAAATGAACATAAAGCCAGCGGCCAAGGGCCAGGAAGACCAGAGACAGTACACTCACTCGAGCCAAGAGCTACAGAAGAGAAAAGGGATTTCTTTCACCCGTTTCCTCTAGAGCCCTAAGGAATAACTCCCCTCCCCACTCTGCACATCTTCTCCAAATGCCAGTATTCCTCTGAGGCAGTGCTTCCATAGGGCATGAATGGTTTCCAGGGACCACCCGCTGAGCCAGAACAGTTTCAATGACTGCATGTTGAAGACACAGGCATAACAGTTTAAAAAGCAGCCTGTTGGGCATCTCAGGCAGGGGGTTTTCTAAAGAAACTATCTATCTTCAGGAACTTAAAAATAGAACCCCATAAAGTGAAGAAAAAAAGTCCTCCCTCAGAGACCTCCTCCAGCTGATTTTCTTTCAACCACATTCATTCGGCACCAGGACTACCTCATAACCTTGTTTGACTGAAAATTCAGCTCTTTACGGTTACCGGTGAAGAATTATGTGCTCATCAAAGTCCACTTTGTATTACATTGATTGGCATTGCTAACATAAAACACTATGCATTAGGCAAATGCATCTCACTACCCTAAGAACAGCAATTTATACTTATATAACACTTCCCACATATAAGTGCATGCTGCACCAAGTTAGGGACAACTAGGTGGCGCAAGAAATAGTGTCAAGCTGACAGTCAGGAAGACTCATCTTTCTGAGTCCAAATCCAGCCTCAGACACTTATTAGCTGTGTCAGAACTGATGTCACAACCCCATTTGCCTCAGTTTCCTCATCTGTAAAAAGAAGTGGAGAAGGAAATTACAAACTACTCATATCATTGCCAAGAAAACCCCAAAAGGGGTCACGAAGAGTTGGACACAACTGAAAAATGACTGAAGAGCAATACCCAAGTCACCCATTTGATCTTTATAGCCACTTGATGAGGTAGACACTATGAATATTATTAACTATATGCCTTTTACAAACATAGAAACTGAGCCTCACAGCCATAATGACAACACCATGGCAATGGGTTAGTAAGTATCATGGGTACCATTTGAAATCAGTTCTCCATTACCTCCAACTCCAATCCTCTCTCTATCATATCAAATGAGATGATATTTGTAAAGTGCTTAGTACAGTGCACAGCACACAGCAGGTACTTAATAAGGGTATGTCCCCTTCCCCACTACTATAACACACTACCTTTTCATTACTATTCCATTCAGCCAGACAGTGCCAAGTGAGATGGAGATATAAGACAAAAACAAAAAGTCATGACCGTCAAAGAGCAAACATTCTACTGGAGAAATGCACACAGGTAAAGCATTCAAAGTAGTTTAGAGAGCTGGAGTAGTACTCCATGCATATGGTTGAGCCCTGCCAAAGCATTGAAACAGACAATATTACTAATGTGAGAGTACAGATATAGGGTTATACCAACCAATCTACTTAACAAAGCTAGTCACTATAGCAGTAAAATTCATTTAGATGAAGAAAAGAGGCAAAAAATTGAAAGAAATAATTTTTATGGAGAGGGATGAAAGAGGAAAAGCATTTCAAGACCTCAAAGTACATTATAAATTAGGAATCACAAAACCATTGCTACTGGTTAAAAAAAGAGAAAAGTAGAGGAATGGAACAGACTAGACATAGAAGAATCAGCATTCATTGATCAAAGCCCCAGTGTTTGAGAAAGCCCAACACAGAAGTTACTTAGTGAGAACACTATTTGATGAGAACTTCTGGGACAATTGGAAATAACTGGCAGGAAAAAGGCTTGGACAAACACGTAACATTTTCTACGATAAATTCAAAATGATTCTCACAGAAATTTGCATCCAGCTGCACAGAGCCATCAGTTCAATACTCCACAGCTACTGGAACTTTATTTATACAGACACCTTCAGGACAACCTTCAGCAACCTAATCAATTCAATCAACAAAATTTGAACAGCACTGCACCACCTACCCTACCCTTCCCTTCCTCCTCCCCTCCTCCTCCTCTTATCATCAAAACCAGCAGTCCTCTGCACACTTTCAGAGTTATAATCATTTAAAGGGCAGCCTTTCCCAACAAACTGTTTTACATCTGGACCAAATCAAACACTTCCTGGTACAAGTCAAGAACCAGTTCCAGGACACCATGAAACTTCAGGGCATTTTTTTGCCTTCTCAGAACTCTATCATCAAGCTTGAGCAGCTCCACCCCTCCACCTGCTCCAGGACCACATTTTGTACCACAGCTGAGTTCCCATCAGCAGCACTATGTAGCACATGTAGGAGGGCCACTCATGCAGTATTCTCTGGTTTGGGGCAGTTAGGTGGTGCAGTGGACAGAGCATCACTGTAAGAGTCAAGAGGACCTGAGTTCAAATATCACCTCAGACACTTGACACTCATGAGCTGTGTAACCTTGGACAAGTCACTTAACCCCAACTGCCTCATCCTGGGTCATCTCCAGTCATCCTGATAAATATGTGGTCACTGGATTCAGATGGCTCTGGAGGAGAAGTGAGGCTGGTGACATGTACAGCCCTCCCTCACTCAAAACAAAGTCAAGTGCAAGTCATGTCATCATTTCTCTGATGGCATGGTCTTCTTGGGTAACAAAGGATGAACACACACATTCTCTGGTTCACATTTTCATTCTCAAACTGATGGGCACCAATTGCCACACCCCTCCTCCACCAGTCCCTATACTGCATCACTGTTGCCCCCATCCCATCCAAGGATAACAAGGTCTGCCAACACAACACCAACATGTAGTAAATACAACTCTACCCTCAGTCCTACCTCTACCTTCAAGTGTTTTGGCTTCTAGGCACCATGTGTCATCAGTTCAAGTTTTACACTACCCCTCTTACCAAGGACTTCTACTTTTTCCTCCCATTGTACCATCATATCCCTCACAAGCTATATATCATACACCTCTGGGACCTGAACCCCAACACCAGCCTATATAGTAATAATACATTTTTGCTTTCTGCCAATATAATTTTGCTTCTTAATGGAAAGATCTTTCCCAGCCATTAATAGGCCCATGTGACCTGCTTAAATCACCTGGATTTGGGATCACAAACTGTAATGCCTCTATTTGTTCTAAGATCCATGGCCATGTAGATTGTAAGGCCAAGGATCCTGGAAGGATGGAGTGTACTGGCAAGCCAAGTAGGATCTTTTGCTGTTTTTTGTTTCAGTATGATCAAGTACCTCTGACTGAATAAGGTGATTAAAGAAGATCTTTCCCACCCTTTAATGGTTCTGAGAAGAGTGGTAGAAAGGCAGATCCCTTTTATAATGAGGTTCTGTTTCTCAAGGCTTGTGATGCTGCCTGGCTCTGAAAAGTCTATCAATATTCTGAGATGAGGTTTGACTTTGGGGCTTACTCAATGGAAGTGTTTGTTTGGCCAGATGAGAGTCTGGGCAGCCACTAAGAAGCCCCCTGGCTTTGAAAACTCAGATGTTGGTTCTTCTCTCTCTGGTAACTATGTATGAATGTAATGGTGAGACACTTGGATCTGTCTGTTGATCTATGATGTATCTATTGCTTATGTCAGACATTTGGAAGTCATGTCTATTGATTTTGATTTCTCTGTATTTTCTCTGAAGTTCAGGGTATTGACTTTTTTCCCTGAACTTAGTGAATGATATATGTGCTTGATTAAAGTAGATTGTTGACCCCTCAAAAGTTGCTTTTCTTTTAGAAATGCAGAACTAAGAACCTGCATTCTAAGGCCTCATTGTGTATGTTGGGGTCTTTACTGTTTGAGCCTACTGAAATAGGCTCACACTATCAACTGTCCAAGCTTCTTATCTCCAGTCACAAGGACCAGCACCCACAACTTCAGCATTCTGTCTGCATTCTGGAGTTCAAGGACCTCAGCAGGCATCTCCAATCCTGGACAGATTCTAATTCACAGAGCACAAGTGCCAACAAGGTTTCAGAGCAGTTATTCTGGTTCAAGGTAGCACTAACAAGAACTCCTAAAACATTTTGTTAAATGTATTATGAGATAAACTGCATATTTTATATGTACCTATTAATGGCCCTTTTTAAAGCTTGTACATGAAACTTTATGTAAAAGCAAACACCAGTACTCTTCATTGTATCTTTTTCCATTTTTGCTTTTTAAAATTCCTGAAGAACATGCTGTTAAAGCAGTATTAGGCATCTTTATTTTCTAAGTTAATATTTCCACTATTTTTCTGGCAGTAGATTTGATACTGCACAATCTTAAAGTTTATAGCTGCAGTTACATTTATTTAGTGAATGTTTTCCATATTATTTTTATGACATGTAATAAGTACACAGTTAAGTGATGGTACTAACAGCCCCTTCCCCTATTCTGTCAACAGTTTTGTGGGTGTATATTGATAAAAAAAATGCAGTACAGATTTTTATAGTTTGGTGTGGACTTAACTCTTATTTTATCAATAATTTGTAGAAAAATGTAATTTAATGTATAGATTTTTTTCTAATGTCTTCTGACAAGTTCTGTAAATACCATATTTCTTTTGCATGTAAGATTACTTTATAGCTTCTCTTCTGATATAGTATTGTGTATATAACAAGACTTTGCACAAATGAGTGATCTTTGTGAAAGTAGTACAGTATATAGCATTTAAGTTTTTTTAACATGCTACCACATTGCAGCACTGGCTGGGCATTTTAATTCATGTAAATAAATCACAATTATGCCATTTTAAAAATTCAAAATGGACACATGACCTGAATATTAAAGATCATATCATTAAAAATAGAATGGAAGCAGTTCATATATCTTTCATAGCTATAGGGAGGGGATGACTTCTTGACAAAACAAGGAATAAAGATGGTTACAAGAGACAAAATAGAAAATATTGATCAAAGGAAACTGAAAAGCTTTTGCACAAAAAAATAGAAGCACTGAGAAAAATAAGTCAATTGAAGAGAAAATCTAAAGGTTTAATGTCTAAGATATACAGGCAACTAACAGATGTGCAAAATGTACAGCCATTCCTAAGTAAACAAGGGCAGAGGCATCAAAATTGGGGAGCTTGATTAAAATGTCATTGGGAAATGTTCAACAAAATAAATGAAAATATAAGACACCATGAATAATGTTAATTTGTGGTTTTCTAAGTCAATGCTTGACATCTGGGGATAGGTTTCTACTTGAGTCTAATAAGGGGTCAAAGAATAAACAAAGAGTTCTCAAAGGTAGAATTGCAAACTATTGATGATCATGTGAAAGAATATTCTGAATCAATAGTAATAAGAGAAATTAAAATGAAAACAACTCCTCCAACAAACACACTGAAGGGAGTTAGACTGCAAAATGGCTAGAGAGTTCAACTTCAAGTCAGGAAGTGCTGAGTTCAAATCCCCGCTCTGAAGTTTTCTAGCTGTGTGATCCTGTATAAGTCACTTAGCCTCCAGCTGTCTCCCCTTTTCTTCATCTGTAAAATGAGCCATTATTAGTGAAGCTGTGAACTGATACAACCATTCTGGAAAGCAATTCACAATTCTGCAAATAAAGTGACTCAGATATCCACACTCTTTGACCTAAAAATCCAAAGGCATCTATTCCCAAGGAGGATATTGCCAGACAGGTAGGTTCCATAGACACCCAAATTTTATAGCAGCACTTTTTTATGGTAACAAAATGGAAACAAAGAAGCTGCCCATCAGTTTTAGAATAGCTTACTAAACTGTGTTCTCTGCCTATGATGGAATATTACTGATCTGTTCATAATGACAGACATGATGACTATAGAGAAGCTTTGAAAGACTTCCACGAAGTAATGCAGACAGAAGTGAGCAGAGCCAGTGACCAGAGAAATTGATCCAAGACAGAGAACTACACACTTTAAATAAGAAAAAACTAGGTCATCAAATGTGCTAGGCAATGAAGAAAGTAAAGAAAGGTTTAGAGACAGCTATGTGGTGCAGTGGATAGAGAACAAGGCCTGGAGTCAGGAAGATTCATCTTCCTGAGTTCAAATCCAGTCCACACTTACTAGCTATGTGACTCTGGACAATTCACTTCACCTTGATTGCTTCTGTTTCCTCATCTGTCACATGACCTAGAGAAGGAAATGGCAAACCCCTTCAGCGTCTTTGCCAAGAAAACCCCAAATGGGGTTACAAAGCATCAGATATGACAACAGCACAAACAAAGAGGTGTTACATAAACAATACTGTGAGAGCCCTGTGTTAAGGGCTTTTCTGGTAAAGGGAAATATATGTTCTACAGGAAAGGTAGTACCAAGAGGGATTTCCAGACCTTCCTAGTGAAAAGACCAGAGCTCAATAGAAAATTTGATCTTTTCATATAAGTCTCAAGAGAGGCATAAAAAAAGTAAACAAGGGGAAAAATTTGTTATTCAATATGGATAAACTGTTTACACTCTTATAAGGGAAGATGATATTTGCTAATCTTGAGAATTGTATATTATTATGATATTTAAAAGGGATATACATAGATAGAGGGAGTGGGTATAAATTAAACAATGTGATAAAAAAATACAACTTAGGGTATGAAGGGATTGTGATGGGAGAATGAAAAGGAGGAGGCACAAAAAAGTAAATTACATCACAGGAAGAGGCACAAAAACATACTACAGTAGAAGGAAAGAGGGGAGGAAGATGAACACTGTTTGGTTCGAGGAAGGAGCAACAAACTCAGTTAAGTAGAGAAATCTAAGTAGCCCTATAGGCAGTAGAAGGAAAAAGGGTAAAGAAAAGGGAGGGGAGGTTAAAAGGGAGAGAAGTAGTAAGAATAGTAGTAGCAATTCTAATCTCAGACAAAGCAAAAGCAGAAATAGATCTAATCAACAGAGATAAGGAAGGAAACTATATCCTCCTAAAAGGCACCATAGACAATGAAGCAATAACATTACTAAACATACATGATCCAAGTGGTATAGCATCCAAATTCTTAGAGGAAAAGTTAAGGAAGGTACAAGAAAAAATAGACAGCAAAACCAAACCAGTGGGAGACCTCAACCTCCCCCTCTCTGAACTTGATAAATCTAATCTCAAAATAAAGAAGAAAGAAGTTAAGGAGGTGAACTAACAAATAAAACTTATGAGCTGGCTTTATGAAAAATAATAAAATTGATAAACTTTTGGTCAATTTGATTTTAAAAAAAGAAAGAAGAAAACCAAATTACCAATATTAAAAATGAAAAGGGTAAACTCACCTCCAATGAAGAGGAAATTAAAACAATAATCAGAAATTACTTTGCCCAACTGTATGCCCATAAATTTGACAATCTAAGTGAGATGGATGAATATTTTAAAAATATATAAATTGCTCAGATTAACAAAAGAGGAAGTTGAATACTTAAATAACCCCATCTCAGAAAAACAAAGTGAACAAACCCTCAGTAAACTCCCTAGGAAAAAATCTCCAGTCAGATGGATTTACAAGTGAATTCTATCAAACATTTAAAGAAGAGTTAATTCCAATACTATGTGGACTATTGGGGAAAACTGGTGAAGAAGGAGTCCTACCAAATTCTTTTTAAGATACAAAACCAGGAAGAACAAAAACAGAGAAAGAAAATTATAGACCAATTTCTATAAAAAATATAGATGCATAAATTTTAAATAAGATTTTAGCAAAAAGAATACAGCAACTTATCATGAGAATAATACATTATGATCAGGTAGGATTTATACCAGGAATGCAGGGCTGGTTCAATATTAGGAAAACTATCAGCATTATTGATTATATCAACAACAAAACTAACAGAAACCACATGATTATCTCAATAGATGCAGAAAAACCTTTTGATACCCATTCCTATTGAAAACACTGGATTGCATAGAAATAAATGGAGTTTTCCATAAAAAAGTAAGCAGTATCTACCTGAAACCATTAGCAAACATTATATGCAATGGGAATAAGCTAGATGCATTTCCAATAAGATCAGGGGTGAAACAAAGATGTCCATTATCACCACTATTATTCAATATGGTACTAGAAATGTTAGCT
Organism: Potorous gilbertii; assembly: GCA_028658325.1. Taxonomy (NCBI): domain Eukaryota; kingdom Metazoa; phylum Chordata; class Mammalia; order Diprotodontia; family Potoroidae; genus Potorous; species Potorous gilbertii. The sequence continues at coordinate 539,519,778 of CM053771.1, read as the reverse complement.
GTAGCAATTAGACAAGATAAAGAAATTGAAGGAAGAAGAATAGGCAAAGAAGAAACTAAGTAATCACTCTTTGCAGATGATATGATGATATACTTAGAGAATCTCAGAGATTCTAATAAAAAAAGTACTTGAAATAATAAACAACTTTGGCAAAGTTGCAGATTACAAAATAAACCTGCTCAAATCTTCTGCATTCCTATATATTACCAACAAAGTCCAACAACAAGAGATAGAACAAGAAATCCCATTTAAAGTTACATAAAATATCTCAGAGTCTACCTAACAAAACAAACCCAGGGACTATATGAACACAATTACAAAACACTTTTCTCACAAATAAAGTCAAATCTAAGTAAGTGGAGAAACATCAGTTGCTTGTGGGTAGACCAAGCTAATATAATAAAAATGACAATTCTACCTAAATTAATTTACTTATTCAGAGTCATATCAATCAAACTACCAGAAAAATATTTTCTAGAGCTAGAAAAAAAAATATCAAAATTCATCTGGAAGAACAAAAGGTACAGAATAACAAGGGAATTAATGAAAAAAAAATGATAGGGAAGGTGGCCTAGCCCTACCAGATCTAAAATTGTATTATAAAGTAGCAATTGTCAAAACCACTTGGTACTTGTTAAGAAAGAGAAGGGCAGATCAGTGGAATAGGTTAGGTACTCAAGACACAGTAGTCAACGAATATATATCTACTGTTTGATAAACCCAAGGACCCCAGCTTCTGGGATAGAACTCACTGTTTGACAAAAGCTGCTGGGAAAACTGGATAATAGTGTGGCAGAAACTGGGCATAGAGCAATGCCTCATACTGTACACAAGAGTAAAGTCCAAATGGATACATGATCCAGGTATAAAAATTGATACTATAAACAAATTAGGGGAGCAAGAAATAGTATGTTTTTCAGATTTATGGAGAATGGAGAACTTTATGACCAAACAAGATATTATGAAGTGCAAAATAGGTAATGATGATTACATTAAATTGCAAAGCTTTTGCACAAACAAATCCAATGCAACTAAAATTAGGAGGGAAGCAGAAAATGGGAAAGAATTTTTACAACTAGTGTCTGTGATAAAGGCTTCATTTGTAAAATATATAGAGAACTGAGTCAAAAGTACAATACAAATCATTCCCCAATTGATAAACGGTCAAATGATATGAACAGGCAGTTTTCAGAGGAAGAAATTAAACTATCTATAATCACATAAAAAACACTCTAAATCACTATTGATTAGAGAGACGCAAATCAAAACAACTCTGAGGTACCACATCATACCTATCAGATTGGCTAACAGGACAAAACAGGAAGATGACAAAAATTGGAGAAGATGTGGGAGAGTTGGAACACTAATTCATTGTTGATGGAGCTGTGAGCTGATACAACCATTCTGAAGAGCAATTTGGAACTATGTCCAAAGGGCTACAAAAATGTGTATACCCTTTTGTTAAGGCACAAGCTGAGATCTCACGTGAACCATCTCGGGTCAGGTAAAGGTGGGGGCTTAACCACTGAGCTCTCATGAGGCCCCTCAGAAAACAGCTGAGAATTGAGGAGTGAGACACGAGTTATTTTGTTTTTCCACATCTTCTCAGTGGGAACTTGCTGGGGAGAGCATCCCACCCTTGAGGTTGGTCTGTGGTCTGAGCAGGTTTTGTTAATTGGCTAAGGGACTGACAGCACACTGTCCACGAGTGAACTATGTAGTTGGGAGAGCTTAACTGGGGACAGGAAAGCCTGAGAAGGGGGGATATCCTTTCTCCTCAGGAGGGAGAAGGAGGCTCCCGCGAGGAGAACTTGTCCTGCATGTCAACATGTAGCTGGTATCCGTAATAAAACCTACACCTCTGCTTCATTCTGGCAGTCTCTTCTCTCATAAGTATATCCAGCTGATCACCGAAGACCTGATATAGGTAAGACAACCTGGTAGCCCACGGCAGTTAAGCCAGACACCCTTTGACCCAACAATATCATGTCTGGGACTCTATCCAAAAGAGATCATAGAAATGGGAAAGGGTCTCACATGTACAAAAATATTTATAGCAGCTCTCTTTGTGGTGGCCAAAAACTGGAAATAGAGGGGATGCCCATCAATTGGGGAATGGCTGAACAAGCTACAGTATATGAATGTAATGGAATGCTATCAGAAATGATGAACAAGAAGACTTCAGAGAGGACTGGAAGTACTTATATGAACTGATGCTGAGTGAAAGAAGCAGAACCAGGAGATCATTGTGCACAGCAACAACCACAGTGTGCAAGGAATTTTTCTGGTAGACTTAGCCCTTCACAGCAATGCAAGGACCTAAAACATTCCCAAAGGACTCATGATGCAAAATGCCATCCACATCCAGAGAAAGAATTACGGAATTTGAATGCAGAAGGAAGCAGAATATTTTCTCAGGTTAAAAAAAAAAAAGAACAAGAGCATGGTAGTACAGAGACAGCAGGGATTAGTAGCCCAGGCAGCAAAGCAGTAGGCACTTGACAGGGGGATAGCACCAGAAAGAAAAAAGTGGAAAGCAATAGCTCAGATGGACCAAGGAAGGGACCTATTTCACAAGATCCCTTTGAAAGTCCAGGCAGGAGAAAGGGAATAGTAACATCCAACATCTGCATGATTGTATGAGTTTCACAAAGTGCTTTCTTGCATATCATTCCCTTTCTTGTGAATTTGGCAGGATAGGGACTATTTTTTCCTAATTTGTGAAAAGTAGAATGAGGTTCAGACTGGTTAATAGATTTGCCCAAGGTCAGACAGCCACTAAGTGCAAAAACAACAGTTATATCCAGGCAGATAACAACCAAATGGTCTTCATTCCTCTACTACCTTCTTTTCATGCATGTGCACAGAGAACCTCTACTCTCAGTGTAGGAAAAGATGGGAGAAAGAAGTCATGAGATTACTGTCATGTGCAGCTCAGTACTGCCCAAAGGCATAGAGATAAGGTTCTTAATGTGAGGTCTACAGTCCCCAAGGGGTGTGTGCATAGATTTCAGGAAGACCAAACCAGGATGGGGGAGAAATTACATCCTCATCTTCACTGACCTTTGTTTCCTTTATCATCTTATGCATTAAAACACATTAATCTGACTATTGTGCATGCCATAAGAAATAATGAGTAGGCAGATTTCAAAAAAACCTGAAAACACTGATGCAAAGCAAAAGTAAAGTAAAACCAAGAGAACACTGAACACAGTAATGGCAGCATTGTAAGGATGATCAAATGTGAATGACTTAGCTCTTCTCAGCGATACAATGAGCCAAGACATTCCCAAAAGACTAATCATGAAAAATGTTATCCATGTCCAGAAAAAGAACCGATGGAATCTGAATGTAGATAAAAGCATACTATAGTCACTTTTTATTTTGTGAGTATTTTCCTTTCAGTCTGTTTCTTCCTTTACAACATGACCAATACAGAAATATGTTTTACATGATTGCACATATATAGATATATATATATATAGATATATATATATAGATATAAAACCTATCAAATTACTTACTAAAATTTAGGGAATGGGGAGGGGAAGGGGGAGAAAAATTAGAACTCAGTTTTTTTTAACAGATGTTAAAAATTACATGTTTTTACATGTAATGGAAAAAATAAAAAAAAATTTTTTTAAATTATTCTGAGAAGAGGTCCATGGGCTTTACCAGACTGCCAAGGGGTCCAGAATATAGAAGAAACAAAGAACTCCTGGTTGATGGCTAACTTCCAAAGACTCTTTATGTATCTGCTGTGTGCCTGTTTCTTAACGTGTTTTGCCCAGTAGAGGGCAAGGAGCAGGTTTTTTTGCCTTTCTTTGTATAGCCCCAGCACATATCAAGTCTTAATTTGATTATGCCTATCGAGCGATTATGCTATATGTAGGGAAACAGCTCGGTGTAACTCCAAACTTGCAAATATTTTATCATGAATAACAATAATAGATGATTATTATAAAGTTCTTGTGATCTCATTCGAGTCACACGACAACTCTACAAGCTAAGTATTTCAGGTATAATTACACATATGACACAGATATATAATTACACATATATTACACATAATTACACACAATTATAATTTACAAATGAGTAAAGTGAAACTCAGCAAGATTATTATTTGCCCTTGGTCACACAGACATGCCAAACCCAGGACTTCCTGATCCCAACTCCAGTACTCTCTACCTCATGTCATGTTGTGTCTTGGAATTATCAGCATGTGGGGCCACAGGGAAGTTGACAGAGAATGGAACTTGGAAGGATCTGAATCCTGAATCTCAATCCACTTGCCAGTTATATCACTTGAACAAGTCTTCAATTTCCCTCAGTCTCCATTTCTGCTTCTATAAAAATGGAAATGATAAATCCCAGAACACCTACTTCCCAGGATTGTTCTAAGGCTCATGAAGAAAGAATAGCCATAAAACAAAAGGTTGTCTCTACTAAGCTACAGCAATGAGCATAAAGGATGCCGTATAATAGTTTATACACCAAAAGCCCCAAGGAACCGTATGTATTCTAAAAAGTCATCCTACAATATAGATCTTGACCTTCCGCTGGAAAATGACAAGGGGCAAGAGTGGAAGACAGCTGTGTCAACCCTGAGGAAGAAAAATGGACACTTTCATTTGACTCAAAAATGGTGAGCACAGTGGGAGGAGCCAAGATGGCAGAGTAGAAAGATTCACATATGCTAGCTTCAAACCCACAGTCTATAAATTACCTGTAAAAAGGAACTCCCAACAAATTCTGGAGCAGTGGAAGCCACACAACAATGGAGTGGAGGAGATTTCTGTTCCAGAGAGCCCTGAAAAACCGGCACCAAAGGTCCATAGCGCACTAAACCTGGAGCAGAGCCAAGCCCTGCCTTGGCTGTGTGGCACCAAGAGGAGCAAATCTGAGCAGGCTTCAGGGACGGAATCTCTGCTGGCTGCGAAAGTCCCTCCACCCACAGGCACTACAGGTCAGTGAGAGAGACTTCTGGGCTGGCTGAGAGGGGAGTGGGGTGTCTCCACAACTCAGGCTCCCTCGGAAGGCAGTGGCAGAGGCAGCAGCAGACCAGGGCTCCCAAAGCAGGCAGGAGCTCGGATCATTGTTGAAGGTCTCCACATAAACTCCCTAAGGGAACTGAGCCCTCTGAGGCGGCCCTGCCCCCACCTGAGCACCAGAACTTAAGCTCACATTGAATAGCAGCCCCACCCCCACTGAAAGCCCTGAGGCTGGGGAGAAGCATTTGAATCTCAGACCCTATCTCAAGCACTAGCTGGATGGATCTGGAGCTGAGGTGGGTATGGAAAGGAATCTCAGAAGTCAAGTAACTGGCTGGGAAAATGCCCAGAAAAGGGAAAAAAAAATAAAACCATAGAAGGTTACTTTCTAGGTGAACAGATGTTTCCTCCTTCCCTTTCTGATGAGGAAGAACAATGCTTACCATCAGGTAAAGACATAGAAGTCAAGGCTTCTGTATCCCAAACATCTGAAACAGATATTCAATGGTCTCAGGCCATGGAAGAGCTCAAAAAGGATTTTGAAAATCAAGTTAGACAGGTGAAGGAAAAACTGGGAAAAGAAATGAGAGAGATG
>CM053771.1:539474549-539513689 GCA_028658325.1 Potorous gilbertii | reverse complement strand
AGGGCAGATTGGTGATAGGGGAAATTAGAATGCTCAGTGTATTGGGGTGGGGGAGGGGACAAATGGGGAGAAAATTTGGAACCCAAAATTTTGTGAAAATGAATGTAAAAAGTTAAATAAATAAATTTATGTTAAAAAATGGTGAGTACAGAAAAATGTTCCTGGATCATTACAATGTTAGTTCTTATAACCTCTCAAATACCAGTGGTCAGAAGGGGCAGGGCTTGAAATCTATGCTAGATTCTGACAGTTACGGAATGAGCAGCCTAGAGAAAGCAAGCAATAGGTTCACCCTCACTGATGTCCACTTGTCAGGGACATCACAGAATGAATGCTTATTCATGCACACAGTGGACTGGATGACATCTGGAGTCCCCTCCCACTCACATTCTGAGTCACCAAATGCCATGGAATAAGTGGATCTGTGGATACAGCCACCAAGAACTGAGTACTTGGACTGAGTTCTAGATAGCTATTTTTCTAGCAGAATAAAGCATCCCTAGCAATTGTCTAGCACTCACTGAAAAAGGATTGTTTTGTTTCTGTCTGGCCACAGTGGCTGGCATACAGTAGACCCTTAATAAAGACCTGTTGATTAATTGACTGCAGATAGAGAACCAGCTAATGCAAAGGTAGATGCTTATTTTTTTCTTGATGGGTTCTTACTCTGTTTGCAGTTTGTATAAAAGATTATTTCAATAGTCCAGGTTTAGCCAAGAACAGCAAAGCTGGTCTACTCACCCTGAGGAGGAAGAGTGAGTATCAGAATACATTTTACCATCTTCCTGCCCACTCACCTTCCATTAATCCCTCTGATTCAACCTGGGTGTTACTTCAAATGAGAAATGTTATTCAGGAAGAAATTTCATGAAAAATGGCACTTTAAGGAAACCTTCTGTCTAATACTACCATTGAATGAACAATCTTAATGTTACTTATGCCTGGAATACTGGAAAAAGTCAAATGTCAAGAACAGCAGGGAGAAAACTCAAAGCTAGCATCCTGTTGGCAGATGTGCCCATTTCTGACAATAATATCAAAGCACTCCTAGGCTTTGGAGGATGAGATTTCTCCCAAGACAAGGAGTATTTCAGAGTACTTGGGGAATGGCCACTTCTATCTTTAATTTGTTAATTAATTTCACACAAAGACAGGCATATTCCACTGCCCAGGTGGTCACACAAAGGCATATGCTCCATTGCTCCTTTATAAGAAAGAGGCAAATAAGCAAAAAGCGAGCCCATGTCAGGGACTCTGTCACGCAAGCTAGTCCAGGGTCATTGCAGAGGTCAGTGCCCATTCAGCCTTCCATGCCACTCCAGCTCCACATGCATTTGGGACTACAGACAGAGCTTCAGAACATCACAATCACAGATGCTCATGATGGTGACCCTGAGAGGTCAACACAATAATGTCCAATGGGCTCTGCTTAATAAGGCAGTGAAGTGTACAGTACATTTTAGAAAGCTTTCCATTTAAGAAACAGTAAAAAAAAAAAATGAAAATGTGGAAGCTTATAGGATCAACCTTCAACTTTCAGTGTGGTAAGAGGGGCTAGGGATCAGACTCCCAGGACAACTTATTTTCTGAGGTTTCTGGAGAGCAAGTTTTACTGTGAATCATAAATGTTCTGAAGAAGGTCATCAAGGTCTGTTCCATTCAGTGATGTATTATAAACAAGGTTGCCTCAACAGTGGATCTTCCAGAATAAAAACAGTAAACCCCTTGGATAGATTCTGAGATGTCTCCATGTTCTCAGTTACACTATAGAGCAATAGTTGCCAAAATGTAGTCCAGGGACCTCCAGGAGTCCCTTCAGAGACCCCACAAGGCCAAAATTATTTTTATAATAATACCAAGATTTTGACCTTCGATATACATATAGAAAGATACAATCTTCAAGTTCTTTGTGGGTTCCTCAATAATTTTTAAGAATGTAAACAGGGTCCCGAAGCAAAAAAAAATTGAGAACCCTGCTATGGAGGGACTCCTTTGGGCAATGCTTCTTAACTTTTTGTGTCAAGGACCCTTTTGACAGTCAGGTGATGGACTTCTTCTTAGAACATGTTCAAACGTATAAAGTAAAATACATAGGATTGTAAAGGAAATCATCATATGGAACTTTTAATAAGGTCACATACCTCAGATTAAGAAACTCTGCTTTATAGTGATGCTTCAGTATGGTCTTTCAACATAATAAAAGTCATACAGTTTCCCCCAAGATTAAAAACATGAACCAGAACTACAAGAGGTTAAAAAAAGAAGACTATTTTTATGAAACAATGGTGGTCTTTTTAAATGTGAATGACTTTGAAGCTAAAGTTTATATATCTGTAAATTACAAAACTTATTTGTAATTTTTAGGAAAATGGTGATTTGTTGAAGCAGAGCAATAATGCTAGGGGTGGGGATGGTAGGCAGAAAGATGCTCAAATATATTTGTACACTAGCCCCACCTCCTCAGAATGAGTGCTGCAGGTACTGACCAAAGGGGCTGGTTTTGCTGTGCAAAGAGAAGCTCTAATATCCTCTCAAGCAGGGCTTCTTGTTACAGCATCCCAGTACAACAGACAGTGCTAAGGTTCCGTAAACACTTGTTGGTTTCAATGATATCAAAGGAAGGAATAAGAATTTTCAATTGTTGACCTTAAAGATGGGAATAATTTTTTTTTTCTCTCCCTACATCGCATGGATTCCCAGTGCCTGAAGCATCAAATATCTTGGTTGGGCTCATTAGGCACAAAATAACTAACATTACCTGGTGCCAAGAGTGAATGGACTAGGTGTGGTGGAGTGTGAGATAAGAGTACCTTGAAAAAGTAAAGATGAGTGTGTGATGAATGCCCTGGACAACTCTAGTATTCCCCAGTTGGAAAGCTCTGTTCCCTTCTTGAAAGTGTTGTTTTGATCAGCAATCACTGGTTTAAAAAAAAAACCCTGTAATTGATGTATCTGTCTTTCTCTAAGCAGGACAAGGGCAGCCTAAATATCATTTAGCAGCATAAGCCAAATCTAAAGTTTTCAAATAATATCTAGGTCCCCCATCTTTTAATAAAAGGGAAAGTTATTCTTCCCGAGAAACAGAAATGTTTTGCTGAAGTTTCAACCATGAATAATGCAAAAGCATCTGTTAGCATTGAGAAAACAATTCTCATTGGTGACCATTTAAATGTGTCCATCTCATGTCGAAGAGAAGTAAGAGGGCAGATTCATTTGTTTGTCTTTTTTTTCCAGTGGTCACTCAATACAGCTATCTGAAAATAATCAGAGTGGCAGTTTGTGACTATAGTCCCCCATTATGTTCAAAATGTGCTTGGGCTGAGTCATACAATTAAAACTAGTGGTTACCCTGTTTTGGCCAGCCTGACTGAATTAGCTGGGTTTCTTATCATTTCATAGTGGCAGGGACCAACCAGGAGGGGGCCATTTCAGCTACAAGAAAAATCCAGATGTGGCTCAGCAGTCTCTATGGCAGGCAAAAAATACATATATTTTTAGCCTATCCAACAAGTACTGTTCCCCATTGCTGAAAACACTGAAGTTGCCAGACAGTGAACACAGACTGGTTGTGGGGTAACATTATGGATCACCAAGCTCCCTATTCCAACCCCTGCCAACCCACACCTCCAGTCTGTTACAAGAAGTCAACAAACAACCTTGATTCTGGCATGGTTCCAAATTCTAACACCCTGATCCATTCCTCCGCCTAGCCCCCATCAACCCTGCGTTTAAGCAGCTGTTCTTTCCAGTCAATCTTTCCAAGCCAATACACAGTAGCTTGAACTGATCAGGGATGAGGGTTTTCAAATACATTTGCCTCCTTTCTCCAATACTTAGGATGCCCAACACTTGACCTCCCATATTGCATACAAATTGGCACTTAATCCATGCCTGCAGGTGATGTACTTTTGCAACATGCATTTAAAAGTCTATTTTGCCAATTTTTATTGATGAAAGTCAAAAATCTGTAGATAATGAGAAGGTAAGCAAGAGGGATAAATTTAGGTGATGTAAAAATAAAAGATGTCAATTTCTTTTCTAAAAATCTGAGAGTTTTTCCTCAAGTTATTTCCTGATCCATTGGAGCATTTTATTAGCAAGCAGAGCAGCTGTACTAAAAAGGAAAAAGTCTTCACATTATGAACTTTTGATGATCTGAGTAATCAGATTAGTAAAACCATTTCTTGTAAAAGAAACATTTAAGTGCCTACTATGTGTCAGGCACTGGGGATGCAAAGGCAAAAAAAATAATCCCTACCTAATGTAGAATGTAAGCTTAAGGGTAGGGGGTCATTTCATCTAGGGGCATGATAATGGCACATATACATCAAGTAGTAATTACCAGACATATACAAAGAAATTCAAAGCTACCTCCAGAGCACCAACAACTGGGGAGATCAATAAGGCCTGGAAGGTGAGTTCCCCAGGATGCAAGGGATCCGTCTAAGGAGTGGAGGTGAGAGCTCTCAGGTATAGAGAGAGTTCTTGTACAAAATCAACCAAATGGCATTTATTCAATTAAATAGCACTAGTGTTTGCCAGGCACTGTGTCTGGGGGTTGCAAAGTCTGAAATGAAATGGTTCCTGCCAAGGAGGTGGCCAGCAGATGTTCAGGATTGCCAGCAGCTCCATGAAAATCTAGCAAATAACAAACTGCATTTCCTACATAATGCCTATTGCACATCTCTTGTTGAACACCTTAAAGTGTCATGATGGAGCAAGTACTAGTTCTGGTATCAGAGCACCTGGATGCTCTTCTCACCTCTGACACATCATCTGTGTGATCTTGTCAAGAAAGCTAGCCTCTTCGGGACTCAGTTTCTTCCTCTGTGAAATTAAGGTCTTGGACCTTCCAGCTTTAAATTTATTATTTTTAAAGGATTACACACTTGATTTTAATGGGAGGCAGCATGGTCGAGGGGAAAGAGTGCTGACTGTCATCAGATGGCATTGGTTCAAATATCCCCCCAGGCCTTTATTAATCACCTCGCACTGGGCAGGTCATTTCCCATCTCTGAGCCTCCGTTTCCCCATCTATAAAATAAGGAGGGTGGACTAGATAAACTCAACATCCCCTTCTAGGTTTAGACGTATGATGTTAAAATCCTAATGTATCCCAAGCCCCACCCCCAAAGGTTACAAACAATTCCCAGGTCATATCATTTCTTTGTCCAGTCTCAGAACACAAAAAGCTGGGTAGAAATCCATTGGCATTCACAGCCCGTAGCTGTGCTTTCAGTCTGTGTAAAACATTGTCTTTATTCCAATCAGGAGAGTGTTCCCTTGGCAACCAAGCCATTCCCTCCTCCCAACAGATCCACTTACTTACCTTAACTAGACTTGCCACTCTCTGACATGGGATTTTTTCCAACTACCTTCCATCCTGAAACAACACTCACTTTCCGTCTCACTGTGTCTCCCCTTGAAAGACCTTTGAGCAAACAGGAGTCTTTCGACAAAGTTAGAGGATGGTATCCCTTAAAGAATTTACCTCCAACCTCACGTTTGGAAGATGCCCTATATAGACTTCAAATGTACACTCTACTAACCAAAGGAAAAACTGTCTGGAGAACTATTAAACTATTTTATTGTTATCAACAGTAATAGGCAGCAACAGCATAGTGTGCTAAGGTTGGCCGAGCAACTTACAGATAGCATCTCACCTGACCCTTATATCAAGCCTGGGACACAGGTAGAGGCTAATTGACTAGCCAAGGAACACACAACTATCAAATATCTAAAGCTGAATGTGAACTTAGGTCTCCCTGACTCCAGGTCCAACTCTCCAGCTCTCCAACTCAATGGAACTGCCTAAAGCCAGTCAACAGGAGGGCAGCTAAGAAATTATAGTATATGACTGTCATAGGACATTATTGGACCAAAAGAGATGACAAAGATGAAGAACTTAGAGAAACATGGAAAGACTTGGATCAAATGATACAGAGGAAAGCCAAAAGAATCTGGACAACAATATGCACACAATGAGTCCAGTGCTGTCAGTTACTGAAACTGTGGGAATGGAGAAGCAGAAGTGGAGAAAGGGGATCCATAAAGGATGGCACCAGAGCAACAACACGGTATAGTGGAAAGAGACCAGATTTGGATTCAGGTATGTCTTGGATGTGAATCTTGCCTCACACACTTTCTAGCTTTGTGACCAACAAATCAATTAACCTCCTAGGTCCTCACCTATTTCATGTGTTATATGGGGTTGCTAATACCTAGTTCACAAGGAAACTTGAGGGAAATAAACCAGTTGAACTCACATTAACTGTAATGACCAACTTAAGTCCCAGAGAAGAGAGGATGAAACATGTTCCCTTCTCTCAGTAGAGAGGTGGGGGACTGTGGATACCCACTGCTGCATGTGCTCTCAGATATGATCATTTTCTTAGTCTATTTGGCAGAATCATTTTTCTTTGTTATACAAAAGGAGTTTTAAATGTGTCGGGGAATATACTAAGGAATGATTGGTGTTAAAAACAAAAAGCACTAATAAAACTTTAAAATATATATACTATATAGCATATATGTATAAAATTTTAAAGACACAATCCATGGTTATTTATTTGTATGTGAATTCTCAATTTGTTAACAAGGAGATTTTTTCGGACTCCAGATAACTTCCTTGATGCCTCAGCCAATTCTTGAGTATATCCACATTATTACAATACATATATGATGATATTATTGGTCAGTGAGGAGCATGAACATTCTGGGTTTCTCAGTTTCTCTAAACATTCTCTACTGAAGAACAGTAAGAAATAAGCAGGTATGGAGAATTGAACTTTTAAAGGGATCTGGTTGTGAATAGTTGACAGCTGCACCTGAACCCTGCAATAAGAAATTCTGTTTATTTTTAGTGAAGAAAGGGAACTCAGTAAGTCTCTGCTCCTCTATTATTCTGAAAAATTTGAGACACTGTGCTCTGTGGGTTAGTGTTTGGTACTAATGAGCTCAAGGTCATAGGTTCGATCCTGACAAGAGCCCATTAGCTTTGAAAAGAATCCAAAACCTTCTTTTTGCCCAGCCATCCTAAAGATGTACACCTCTTATGCCAGGGTGAGCCAGGCAGGAGACTGTAACAGGACAAGCAGAGATAGTCATCATTGAGAGACCACTTAAGCACTTGTTCTACTGAGGGGCAGGCCATGAGTTATTCCTGTACAAGCAGCATAGCACCTTATAGGAAACAAGGTTTCAGGATAAGCCAAGCCCCCAAGCATGTAAAGCATCAAAATATGTCAGTGTAACTTGGATCTTTAAGGGGTTAATATTATTCAAATTCTGTCCAAATTCTAAGTCTCTGCTGCTACAAAAAATAGCATGTTTTGCTTTCATTTGGCTCTTGTTTTGAAATACCCACACATCTTAACATCATTCATTTTTGGAGGGTGGGGGAAGCCACTATTTTACTGTGTTAATTCAGGTAGAATTCTGGACTTGAGCACCCAGCAGCACTGCAGCCATCAGTGGAGATAACAAGATTACTTTTTTCCATAATTAAGAGCACAAATCAAAAGAGCTCCTTTTTATAGCCATGGGAAGAGGGAGAGAGGGCTCTTTGCTGTCTTTTTCTTCTTAGTTCAGTAGATTTAAACATAAATGGAGGGGGTGGGGTACCCAAATCACTTATCACCATTCATTTGGGCTCTTCTCCCATCTGGCTTTTAAGGAACTATTAAATCATTCAAATAAAAGGATTAAAGAATATGGACAGAAAAGCTTTGCTAGGACCTGGGAACTGATTTGTAAAATTTGAAAGCTTAGAGTATCTATTTGATGCTGCCAACTAATGGCTTGTTTTCATTACCTTACTTCTTATGGTCTATCTTTGGGTCACCTAGATAACAGGAAACAAGGTTTCTTTTGTGCACAAAAGTTTAAGCTAGCCTAATAATAACAGTTATCACCATCACTATTAGACTGGCTTGTTAGATGGAGATGTTGTCATTTTAAATATTCAGAAAATAAATTAAACTACTAGTTATACACTGCCCTCTATATTTAATCAGCCCTGTTCCTACTTATCATTTTCCTTCTGACCAATACTCCTAGTCAGGCACAACACTTTTTACAATGCATCTGTGGGACCTTAAATAAGTCATCTGACCTGGAAAATGGACAGAAGGAGCACTCAGTCAACAATAATGAAGAAGGAGAAAAAGGTGGAGGAGGAGTCAACAAGGATGATGATGAAGAAGAGGACGAAGAAAAAGAAAGAGAAAGAGGAGGAGGAGGAGGAGAAGAATCTTCAAACTATAAGTAAGTGAGCTTGACTTTGACTCCTGGGGAAATTATAGGATGGATTATGAAGGAAATGATTGATTGCCATCTAGGAAGACAAGCAGTGGTTACAAAGAGCAAATCTGGCTTTGTCAAGAACATACTATGACTGATGAACCTCATTTCCTTTTTTGTGACAAATGAGGAGGATAATGTTCTGAATGTAATTTACCTAGATTCTAGCCAAGTTTTTAATAACAAAGTATTTCATATTTCTGGATGAAGAAATACGAATTCGACCATAATTCAATCAGATCTATTTCATATGGGTCATATAACACTGTCATCATGGCAGGAGGTCTTCAGTGGAGTACTCCAGGAATCTAGGTATTATTCTTATTTAATTTAAATAATTAAACAAATAATTTAATTTATTAATTAGGCATTATTTAACGTTTGTATCTGTGACTTAGATGGTTTGTTCATTAAATGTGCAGATGAAAAGAAGCAGTGAAAAATAGATCATGGTGATTGACAGATGGGCTCCCAAAGAATATTGACCAGCTAAAGCAAGGTGGTCAACGTAAGGTTCAGTGACCTCTTCAGCGTCCCAGAGATGTTTCAAGGGGGCCCACCATATCAAACCGATTTTCATACTCATACCTTATTTCTAATATGGCAAATATCAGTAAATGCAACAAGTAAACAACAACTCTTCAGCAAGTCCTTAATAACTTTTAAAAGTGTAAAGGAATTCTGAGACCAAAAAGTTGAAGAACAACTGGGCTAGGTAGGATATTTGGAAGCAAAAAAAAAAAAGAAGGAAATAAGCCTTTATTAAGTGACTACCATGTGCCACTCACTGCACTTTACCAATACCTCCCTTAATCCTCCCAACAAGCCTGGGAGGGAGGTGTTTTTATGATCCCCATTTCAAGGTTGAGGAAACTGAGGTTAAGTGGTTAACCCAGGACCACACAGCTAGGAAATGTCTGAGGTCACATTTGATCTCAGATTTTTCTGACTCCAGGCCCAAAACTTTATCCACTGTGCCACCTAGCTATTTAGATTGGGCTGAATCTAATAAAATTAAACTCACTAGTGACAAATGTAAGATCTTGTTCTTAGGTACAAAAAACATCAGTTTTACAAGTTTGAGGAGGCAGGGATAGACTAATTCTTTTGAAAAAGATGGGGGTTATGAAATGGGGCCTATGGTGGTCTTCCAGCTCACTATGGGTCAGCAGGGTGATGTAGCCATCAAAAACAAGATAGTACCACATTAAAGGATAGCCTCCAGGATTGGGGGGATGATGGTACCATGGCACTAGGCCCTGATGAGGTAAAAATGAATAGAAATAAGTGGATACATTAATCCTGAGAGAAAGAACAGTCAAAGGAGAAATGAGAAGTCTTTAAGTATGTAAAGGGTTGTTGTATGGAAAAGGGCACAGGCTTGTTCCTTTTGGTACTGGGGGCAGAACCAGGAGCTGCTGGGGAGGGCGAATGTAGACCCCAAAGGAGTAAATGTAGTTTTAATGTCAGAGGGCTGCTCCAAAGTTAACAGACTGTTCTAAGAGGCAGTGGTTTCCTTTCATTGGAGGCCGTCACATGATGCTGCACTAATACTTGGCAGATACTTTAGAGTGGGTGGACAAGTTGAAGGAGCTGGCTCCTGAGCTACCTTCAACTTTTCAGTTTTATGGGCCTCTCTGGTCACTCCTTCTGTAAAAGTAAGAGACTGTGGGGGGCACTGAGTCCCCTTCTTACTCTGTTCCTTTAATCTATAGCCCCCAATACCAGTCAATGGAATGCTCTTTCCCTTCAGCCATAAGCACAATTTTCCCTACTCAAATTACCAAGAAAAATACAGGCATTCTAGAAGGACTTCATTCCATTTTTTGTATAAGACTTAAATCCTGGCCTCCCCTCAGCTTCTTTGCAGAGATAGTCTACAGTGGATATGCAACACTATATGTTGTGAGTCTTTTTGATGCAATAGTAAGGTTTGATGAGCTGGGTTTTTTCTTTTTATTCCCTCTTTGTTATACAGGATGATCCTCTCGGAGGGGAGGAGATATGCATTAAAAATGTAGATGATACAAAAATTAAAAATATCAATAAAAAAATTAAAGTTGCTGCCTGAACTACAGAATATGGAATACATGGTATCTTCATATAGAAATCTCTTTTGTTTCCCAAGCAACCATCTGTGGCTTCTCTCTGGACACAGACTGTGATTTTTGTTTGCATGTGAATGCTTGTTTCTGAGTCCAGAGATTTGAACTAACTCCAATTCTGGAAATGATTTGGGCATCTCGCCCCCGTTTATCATCTTAAAACCCATGGGTTTTCCAAAGGATACACCCAAAAGTACCTCTACTTGTCAGTCAGTTAATTATAGATGCAAACCTATGCGTCACACATTCCTAGCACTGGCTTTGTCTTCTCTCACCTGCCCACACTGCTGCCTATAACCAGGTTATTGAGTAAAACATCTGGATGATCTTATAGCCAACTCCCAGGGAATCATTCAAGGCTCCAGTTCTTTCTAATGATTATGGAAATCAATGTGAATAGAGGTGGGTCCAGGAGGACAGAGATATACTGACAAGTGCATTCTGATTTCAGCATGACAAAATGCCCTGGAAAGGTGGGGAGCAGATTATCATCTGCCCCAGGGCAGAACAGTTTCAGGCATTTCCCTGTCCCCTTTGCCTTGCAGCCCCCTCAAACAGAGTGAGGTATCCAGTGTTTCCATCTCCTAGCGGTACCTTGCCCACAGTAGACACCTAATAAATGCTCATGGATTGACTGAGAAATGTAAATCTAGGTTCTATCACCCAAATGCTAAATGGATCCATGTTTATGTGATTACCCTGATATGATGTTACAGCAATACAGCCACCCTTTTCTTTCCCCACTATTTTATTCCTAAGTATATCAGAAAAATAAGACAATAGAGTACAGTGAAAAAGGTTTGGCGAGAAAAATCAGACCTTATAGATGGGAAAGGAGAAATCTAAATATACTATAATAAAAGTACCAGATGATACATAGAGTATATATGACTCTACAGAGACACAAAGGGTCTGTAGGTGACACAGTAGATAGAGCTCTGGGCCTGAAGTCAGAAAGACTCATGTTCCTGAGTTTAATTCCAGCCTCAGTCAGACATTTACTAGCTATGTGACCCTGAGCACGTCACTTCACCTTGATTGCCTCAATTATGTCATCTGTAAAATGAGGTGGAGAAGGCAATGGCAAACCCTTCCAGTATCTTCTCCAAGGCTTGTGGATTGATTGAGTGGGCTCCATCACCCAAGTGCTAACTAAATCCATTTGTATTTGATTCCTCTGGCAGTGATGGATCTGCATTCCACATTCTCTGCCCACAGACCAAATCACCATCCCTCATCTGCTATTACTCTGAGCAGAA
Source organism: Potorous gilbertii (assembly GCA_028658325.1). Taxonomy (NCBI): domain Eukaryota; kingdom Metazoa; phylum Chordata; class Mammalia; order Diprotodontia; family Potoroidae; genus Potorous; species Potorous gilbertii. The sequence continues at coordinate 539,502,024 of CM053771.1, read as the reverse complement.
AGATACCTGACAACAAGGAATACCACTTGCATCAAGGTGGCCTTTCAAAGTTCACAAAGATCTTTGTAAACAGAACTCATTAAAGTTAAGCCCTGTACCAATAACTCTGTGGGGCAGACATTAGTGAGATTATTAGTTGCATTTTACAAACGAGGTAGGATCATAGGGTCAAGGATTTTAAGCCAGAGGGAACCTTAAAGGCCACATAATTTAACTCCTTCATTTGAGGTTCAAAAAGTCAAGTGATTCATCCCAGGTCACATAAGGTAGTAAGCAGCAAAGGCAGTCTCTGAGCCCCAGGTCTTTTGACTTCAATTTCAGGGTCATTTCCACTGTACTCCTCTGCCTTTCTCACTAATGGGGAAGGAAGCACACTCCAAACCCCTTTAATCCAGATCTAGAGGGACTAACCTCCACTAACAATACTCTAATCTCCAAAAGAACTGGAGGTGATATTTTTTCAAGACATAGCAACATTTTGAAATGGTAGGTTTCATTTAAGTATCCTAGTACAGATCTAAACTTAGAATACTCTGGCAAGACAGTTCCAGAGTGTGTCTGAATTCCTGGGGGTATAGTAGAGTTGGGATGTTGCTACAGGTAAGTGGCCCATCAACCTGAGCTTAGAAAGCATCTAGTCTGTAATAGCAAGTACAACAATGAAATCTGCCATTGATATAGCATTTTAAGATTTTGTTTATTTGTATGACCTCAGTTACACAGTGTTTTTAAAGGAATTTCAGCTTATGCTCCAGGGGAATTTGATGAATAATCTGATAAATATGGTATCCTTAGGGAGTGGGACTATATTTGAGATGTCACCTCCCAAATGAGGAGTCCCAGCAGTGCCAAGGAGCACTAGCTGGGCTACTTCATCATAGAGATGTCTGGGGCACCTTGTCACTAAAATGACTTGCCCAAGGTCACACAGCCAGGATAGATCTATCCTTTGACTATGATATTGTATATCCTAGCAGCTTATACTCTTCTCATGACAGGTGACTGTAAAGCCAAAAATGCATTTTAAAATCAGCCTGCCATTCCTGAACTCTCTACCTTTACCACACAGACTGAGAGGAAAAAATTAAGGGGTTAAGATTATAGTTTATTCCTGGCCTCTTCCTGGCATATGGGGATATCTATCATCTGTTAGCATCAACCCAAAAGATGGGCTATATCTCTTCCAAAGAACATGCTTCATGTAACACCTCAACATCACATCAGGCCATTGTCTTCTTATAGTCAACAACCTCCTTAAGGAAAGAGCCTTGGCTCTAGAGTCAGGGTTGCTGGGTTCAGATCCAGCTTCTGGCACTTTCATAATTGTATGAACTTGAGCAAGTAACTTACCCTGTGGAGCAAATGAAATAAGACTTGGAAGTATTCTGCAAACCTTAAAAGCATTCTATAAATGCTAGCCATGATATCTGAGAGGATTGGACTAACGGGCTTTGAAGGACTTCTTCTAGTTCTAAGTCTGTGATAAGGATGTGGTTAATGAGTGAGGTTCATATCTCACTATTTAAGTAATTAAATCTCTAGGACTCTGAATCAACCACCCAGAAGCATCTTTGTTTAATATCATCTTGTTTCCGGATCATTCAAGGAGAGTTCCCTTCCATTATTTCATGCCAGCTTGTCTTTTTATCCATTTGGATCCTAATATGCCTTCCACAGTTTTGTATCACTTTCTACGAAGCCCCTCTGAGAAAATTTCAACAAGCCAATTCACAAGGTAGCAGAGGGACACTTTTAGGAATTTCACAGAAGCCTTCCAAATCCTGTAGAATATCATATATGTGTGGTGTTCCTTTGGTTTATAATTAAATATCTTTTAAAACTCAACCCAAAATACCTTCCCTCCTGCATAAAATCTATTGTAATCACCCAGATTGGTAACAACTTTTGCTCTCATCTCCAAAATTCATTTTGCCCCTCTCATCACCTCACAATGCATCACATCACATCACATTAAGTCAATCAACAAGCGTTAGCACTTACTACATGTTAGGTGCCATGCTATGCTCTGGGAAGACCAAGAAAAAAGCCACTATAATTCCTGCCTTGGAGGAGCATCCATGCTCACTGACATGTGTGTCTTATCCTCTGTTAGACCATAAACTCTCCGAGGACAAGGAGCATGTCTTATCTGAAGTGTTCACATCTGCCACCACCCAGCCTGCCAATGGAAAGTACATAGCATCCATTGACAGCACAGCATGATTTGACTGTTTTTCTCCATCCATTTACATTTCAGTGTATCAGAGTCACCTTGAAACGACGCACTGTCTCATGTTTGTCTCTGGAGGCATCTTGCTCACAGTAACCACTTAATAACTATTTATTAAACTCAATTAAATTCTCACTTTTGGAGTAGCATCTCAGCATCCCTTTTTTCTTGCCTCTTCTCCGGGTTCATTGGCATTTTAATCAGTAAGAAGACGAAGTGTTCCTGCATATTCACTATCATTTGTTTTTCCTGACTTTTGAGTCATCTCAGATTTGCTTACAGAAAAGTCCCTTTGCTTATCCTTAAATAGCCTGGGCAAAATTTCTTATCTTTTACAGACTGCCATCCTTTGAGGAATATTTCCAAGCAACCTAAAGTTTTACAGATTTATTTCATATAAATCTAATTACTGTTTCCGAGATAAGGGAAAACACAGAGAAAAAAATCTCCCAAATAGGAGTTTCATGAACACAGGTACTCATCTCTAACCAGCAAACTATTCAATCCTTCCATCATTAGCAGTAAGTCTCACAGTCACTGTTTGAGCTTCAATTAGACATCCCAAAATTAGATACTTCTCTTTGAAGAATGAAATACAGTAGTTCCTCACTTCCTTTGTAGGCAGATGTGGATAAAAGTCTTCTTGTGGGTAGAGAAGTAATTAACATATTCATTAATTCACTCTCTCACACTTTCATTCTCACATGTATTTTCTCTTCGCCCTCCTCCAACCTCTAGAGTTGGGAAGTCCAGTGGTTTCCTGTGTAATAAATGTATATCTTCTATTTCCAGAATTGTTACGAGTAATCCTTTCTTTCGTAATAAATGTATATCTTCTATTTCCAGAATTGTTACGAGTAATCCTTCCTAACTGCATGGAAGTCGTTTCTTACAAGATATGCATCAACAAGAAATTTCCCCTAGGAATACCTGGGTTTCATTACACATTTGTCTTCCTTTTAAAAAAATATTTTATTTTCCCCCAATTATATGCAAAAACAAATGTTAAGATTGGTTTTGAGTTTTTTTGGAGTTCTAAATTCTATCCCTTTCTTCCCTCCCTTCTCCCCGAGATGGTAAGCAATCTGCTATAGGTTACACATGAGCAATCGGGTAAAACATTTCATATTAGTATTTTGCACAAAAACCAAAAAAAAAAAAAACCAAGAAAGTGAAAAAATAGTATGCTACAGTCTGAATTTAGACATCAGTTCTTTCTCTGGAAGTGGATAGCATTTTTCATCATGAGTCCTTTGGGATTATCTCGGATCATGGTATCGTTGAGAATGGCCAAATCATTTGCAGTTCTTTCTCATACAATATTGCTATTACTGTGTACAACATTCTCCTGGTTCTGTTCACTTCATTTATTTTCAGTGCGTGTAAGTCTTTCCAGGTCTTTCTGAAATCATCCTGCTCATCATTTCATATAGCACAATAGTATTCCATCCCACTCATATACAACAACTTGCTCAGTCATCCAATTGATGGGCATCTCCTCAATTTCTTAGCTACTATACAAAGAGCTGCTATAAATATTTTTGTACAAATAATTTCTGCCCTCCCCAGGCCTTTTTTTTATCTCTTTGGAATACAGACCTAGCAGTGGTACAGTCCTTTGAACATAGTTCAAATTGCTCTCTCTTCAACCTCAAGGTTGGATCAGTTCACAATTCCACCAATACTGTATTAGTGCTGCAGTTTATATATCCCTCTTCTAATTTCAAGGTTGTCCTTTCCCATTAGGATTTAGCCTGGCAGGTATTCTAATAGGCAATGGCCAGGAAGACCCAAGAGAAATGATCTTCAACAGATCTGAGATGCAACAGGCTTATTAATAAGGGAACATTAGGGTAAAGCAGTTTTTTTATCTTTCAAATTGCTATCAACTAAGCCCATTTTCTTGGTTTAATTGAATAGGCTGGTCTTCCTGGTCTAATGTTAGTGAAAACAGGCTCTATTTATTCAGCATGACATCAGCTGAGTGACCCTACTGCCACACTGGAAAGCCTGTAAGTAAGTTCCCTAGCCCCCAAATCTCTGTAGAAATCACCTCAATAAGATTCTTCTTCAGTTCTTTAAGGGTAAAGTGCAAATGCTCCATTAGCAGCAGCAACTGCCATGGAAAAAGGTTGAAAGGATGGAACTTCCTCCCTCCACTTCCCACTCCCAGGAATCTGTTCTGGCTTGATGTTCAGTGATGTACAGTCATCAAAAGAAAGGAATACTCATCCCATCCCACAACCAGAGTTATTCCAGCTGCACAAAATTAACCTCTACAGTCATACTTGATCTCCAACTCTCCTTCCAGATGGTGAGACAATTTTATATAAATATGATATTTTATATGCTTCCCCCAAACCCACATTTGCTCTTCCTGCTCTACAGACTAGGGATGCAAAATCCTAATGAAAAATTCATGTGTTCTTAACACTGAGCAGCAATAACAATGAATGAATGAATGAATGAATGAATGTCCTTCACATCTAGCACACATTGAAACTAATCTAATCCTAATCAATTAAAGTGATTACTTACATACACCATGGTGGCCATAACATTAAAGATTTTTGATGGTCATGGTTTATAATATCTTCAGTCAGAATGTTCATGGTCCCACATGGACAAAATATTTATAGCAGCTTTCTTTGTGCTGGCCCAAAACTGGAAATCAAGGGGATGTCCATCAATTGGGGAATGGAATGGCTGAACAAGTTCTGGTATATGAATGTAATGGAATACTACTGTGCTATGAGAAATGATGAACAGGAAGACTTCAGAGAAGCCTAGAAAGACTTATATGAACTAATGATGAGTGAAAGGAGCAGAACCAGGACAACTTTGTACACAGCAACAATGATAGTGTGAGGAATTTTTCTGGTAGACTTAGTTCTTCATTGAAAGGCATGGACTTAAAAAATTTCCAATGGACTCTTGAGGCAAAACGCCTTCCACATCCAGAGAAAGAACTATGGAATTTAATCGCAGAAACAGACCATTTTCTTTTGTATTATGTTTTGTTTGATTTTATTTTATGGTTTCTCCCATTCATTTTAACTCTTCTATGCAACATGTATTTAATAGGAGAGTATGTGTAGAACCTATATAAGATTGTATGCCATCTCAGGGAGAGAGTAAGGAGGGAGAAGGGAATGAGGGGGAGGGAGGGGAAAAAATCTAAGATATATGGAAATGATTGTTGAACACTGAAAACAAAATAATTTAACTTAAAAAAATCAAAATGTTCCTGGGGCTACAATCTCAATGTAAGCTATTATTTTTCCCTGGTTTCTTTCCCAGGTTCATGGGGTCTTTTTAGGGAGCTCAAAAGACACGATTAGCAGGAAATTGCACTTTTTCTTGCAGTTCCATAAAAGTAAGCAATTGAGTGAGACCAAGAAGATAAAAGATGTGCATTATTCAGTAGGAAGGAGGGTAGGAGGGCAAAGACAACTGAGTCCGAAGTAGCTGCTAATGAAATGTATCACTAGTCTTATAATTTGACAAAGTAAGAAATGTTGAACTTCTAAATGACAACTCAGGGCATTAAAATATGGCATGAAAGTAGATCATAGACAACTGCCTGATGATCAGACAGGTGATAAAATACATTAATCAGTACACTCATTCATTAACCCTTTAATGTATGCTCAGTACAGCACTGTCGGGATTCCCAAACCTTTGCCAAGACTGAACTCTTACATGGCAGGTCTTTGGTCAGTATTAACCCCTCTGGTCCTTGGTTCTCAGTCTTCCATTCCAAGGGAGTTGCCAAATGCTTTCCACTGAAAGGTCGGAGGAATGCCGATTAGGTAGCAAGTATGGCCCAAATCTGGCACTTGGAGAGCAAGTTGGAACCTGAAACTTTTTTTTTCTGTACAAGCATACATCTACATAAAAGACAGCCTAGCACGAAGACCAATAGCTAACTATTAATTGGCTGAAAATTATATCAATACCTCAAGGACTTGAAATTTGGGTGGGAAAATTCTCTCTATTGAGATAGATTACAGTCCCTCTAAAGCTTTGAGCTGGAGAGAACTGCCTCAGGCTGAGAGCAGTTATGTCATCCCATGATCACACCCAGCAATCAGAAGTAGGATTTGAACTCACTTCTTTAGTCCACCAATGTATCCACAATACCACCCTGCAACAGTGTTAAAAATTATCAACATCAAAACCAGCAGCTTAAGATGACAAAAACCAAGTGGCTAGGATTATTCATTTTGTTCATTTTTTCAGAGCTTTGGAAAAGGCAAATATTCTCCTTCTAGTGATAAAAATAAGTGACTGATTGTAATTTTACTAGGAGTTCTCTTGAACGAGGCTTATTAAAATACTGCCAACCAAATCATCCTTTGGTTCCCAGTCTAACCATAAAGGCAGTAAAAGAGAGCACTGAGGAAGAAGATGGTAGACAGGGAAAAATCTCAATCCCAGAGTCAGAGGATCTGGTTCAAAACTTGCCTCTGGTGCTTTCTTATATGTGTGTCCTGGGACAAGTCTCAACCTCCCTGAGCATCTGTATCCTCATCTGTAAAATGGGCTACACAGCTTCCTAGTTTCCTTCCAGATCCAGACCTAGGATCTTATGACCATTAGTTTGGAAGGACTCTGTTTCTGTCATGGGCAGCTAGGTGCCACCAAGTGCACAAGTCCTGGGCCTGGAGTTAGGAACTTATGAATTCAAATCAAACATTTACTAGCTTTGTGATCCTCAACAAGTCACTTAAGCCTGTTTGCCTCAGTTTCCTCATCTATAAAATGAGCTAGAGAAGGAAATCATAAATCATCTTCACCAAGAAAACCCCAAAAGAGGCCATGGAGAGTCAGACAAAAATGAAAATGACTAAAAGGCAACATTTCTGTCAATAGAAGATTCTTGTTAAGAGCCCTCATTGCCCAGACTCATCCTCCACTTGGGCTCTTACTGCACAGCTGCATCAATGAGGGAAATGTAGGAATCCAGGGGTATTTTAGAGAGGATGTCCTCCCCCAACATCTCCTTTCACATCCCCATTGAATGCTTCATTCAATGAACCCTAGCTCTGGCAAGTCGCAGCAAGATGGGAAAGCTTTGTTTATCACCAAGCAACAGACGAAGTCTCTGTGGAGCCAGGAGCAGTCCAGTTAACTCCAGAGAGCCTCATTGCCTTATAAAATTGGCCATAAAAATGTGTAACTTTTTTATGAACAGGAGGAATTGATATCTAGTTGATGTAAGGTGTTTGATGAATGCACTGATGAGATCATTGAACCCTGATGTTTTGAAGAAATAGAGTTAAACTAAAGGAAAAAAGGAAAATCTCAATGCAGAATATCACCAAAGGGAAATCAAAGGAGAGTTTGCAAATAGAGGAAGGACAATCACCTCCTTGTCAGTGTTTGGAAGCCGCCTTGTATGTCCAAATCTGATCTTCTGCAGTCCTAGCTACAGGAGCTAATTCTTCTTCCTCACCAGCTACCTCCCTATGTTAAAGCCCAACTGCTAATGTCCTCTGAGACTGAGCAATCCTCACGGGGTCAGCTGAGTAACAATATTAGTCATAAATTAGTTACACAGAGGGAGAATCTGACTTGGAGTCAGGAAGATGCCAGTTCAAGTATCCCTTTGGACATTTATATGTCCAAGTGCTCGGACCCTAGGTATGTCAACTTCTCTCAGTCTCAGTTTCCTCAGCTGAAAGATTAGGACAATAACAGTGCCCCCCAACCCAAAACTGTCATGAGGATCCAATGAAATATGTGCAAACACTTACTAAACATTGAAGTACCATGCACGTGCCCTGTTTTCATCATTATTGGAGCCAGGACGGTACTTAGAGGTCATGAGATACAACCTCCTCACTTAATACTGTCCATGAGAAAAACAGGGCTCAGAGACACTAAATGGCTTACCCAGGACCCCACAGACAGTGATTCACTGTCTATTTGAACTAAGTCTTCCGACTCCAAATCCAATTTCCTCCCCTGGCACCACACCACCGCCCTTCATGACAGAAGCAAAATCTGCTCCCACTGCTCCCAGCATTGCAGAAATGTCTTTATCTGGTAGCTCTTTATTATGATGAAATCGTAGGTCCAGTCTCTATTCCTACTCCTTCGTCACCTCCATCTTTGGTTTCTTTTTCACTCTGAAAGTAGCATTTAATCTTTCTGCAAGGTTTTAGAGAGGAAAAAAAGCTTCAGTGGCTCTCCATGACCTCTTGAATAAACTACAAATTCCCATGTTTGGCATTTAAAGTCTTTCACAAACTCTTTGCAGTCATCTTTGCAGCCAGAACTAACAAGACTCTGCCTCATGTACACCATGCTCCAACTGTCCCATCAATGCCATCCCATCTTCCCAGTGCCATGTCTGAAGGCTCTCCCTCTTTATCTCTGCCTCTTAGGATCTCAAATTCCTTTCAAGACTCAACTTAAGAGCTACCTAAAGGCTTACAGGAAGTTTTTCCAGATTCCCAAACTGTTAGTGTTCCATTTCCCAAAATAATTTGCTTTGTATATAATTTGCACATATTTCCATATTTCCATTACTTTCCCCAACAAAGTGTAAGCTCTTTTAAAGCAAGAATTATTTCTTTTATTGTTGTTTTTAAATCTTTGTATTTTCTGCTCTGCAGCATTCTATAGAAACCAAGGGAAACAGTTAAATATGAAAAGCAAACAGGTATGTAGTACAAATCTTTTTGTATTCCACTCTACACCATGGTGCCTGACACATAGTGAGCACTGAATAAGTACTCAGTGAATAGAACTGGGTGCTGATGGAGTAAAGGGGAACTCTTTGCAATGTTTTACTTGAGAGTATAGAGTCTAACTTTAAGCCACTGGCCTGGAAATATTTCCTAAACAATGACCAGTGTGAAACTAATACTTAGGAAATGTCCGTGGCTGTGCTCCCGGCTACAGTGAAAGGACTAGATGTAGATGCTATATTCTGATTTTCTTAGCTTTCATGTTCCTTTCTCTTTCTATAGGCTACAACTGACTGATGTTCCAGGAATCATTAACATAGGCATCACCACTTTGCATTACTTACTTGAAAGCCAGATTAGATGTACTTATTTCCCCCAAATTCTGATCTGAAGCAGTACATAGAAGATCCTTTCCTAAGCAAGAGCATGTAATGAGCAAAATCTAACTTTCCTTTAGCTTTTAGTTAGTTTTTTTTATCTAAAAGTATGCAAGTTTTTCCCAGGTCCTTTGGTCCCATGCAGTTAATCACACAGAGACCGCTTATTAATTTCACTTTTTCAGTTAACACCAAGATAAAATCACCCTAAGTGATCAAGAGAACAAAGGCAGATCTGAGTCGAATGTTAGCATCTATTATACTTGGGATTCTGACCTCTCCATCTTCTGAGCAGTGTAGGATGGTGTAGGTGGAGGGAGGCTGCTAACTTTATCAGTCATGTTGCCTCAGTCCACCAATGGCTCACTTTCAGAAGATAAAAGGAATCACTCCCACCAGCTGCTTAGATCTGACCACCTTCCGTCACACTAGTAATCTGCATCAATACATTAGCTGACATATATTTAGCAGAGGGGCCAGATGTGTCAAGTAAACCAAAACCCGTTGTGATTCAAGAAAGTTCTAAGGAATTCAGAGAAACTCGTATTTTATTACAGTCATTTAGAGAGTTCCCCTATCTTGTGCTTATTTTTCCTACCAAAGACATTAAATAGGAAGATCCCTATATCTTAAAGACTTATTTGGACATTGAAAAAAGATCTCAAAAACATGCTCTAAACTCCTCCTGTTGGTCCCCAACCAACCTTTATCCACTCCATGGTATGGTCAGACTCATACTCATTCCTTTTCTTCGCAATGTACCATAGGTCAGACATGAGATTTGGAACTGGGAAATCCTAGATTCTAGAACTTCCCCTAGCATCTATTAGATGTGTAACCCTCAACAGATCACTTCCCCTCTCAGTTCCCTTTTCAGTAAAATCTGGATCATAGTGCCTTGGATATCGTAGAGCAACAGTCAAGCACTGCTATTAAGCACCGACTACGGGTCATTCAAAAAGAGAAAGACAGTCCCTGTCCTTGTGGCTCTTCCATTCCAGTGGGGGAAACAGCACAAGATAAATGGGTCCATACAAGATACATGCACAAGGAAGGATGAAAACCTTAACCGGGCAGGCTCAGGAGGCTGGAAGGACAGCAGAGGCCGCCTGCAGAAGGAAGCATTTGAGAAGATATCATGATTAAAGAAGACTAAGAAGGGTCTCTCATAGAAGGAGAAACGAGTTGAAACTGAAGGAAGCCAGGGAAATTGTATGAGCGAGCACATTCCAGGCATGGGGGACAGCCAGTGATCCCTCTCAGAATCAAGAGATGGAGTGCTTTGTACACGGAAGGTCAAGGAGGCCTGAGTCACTGGATCACAGAGAACATAGAGGGGAGTAAGGTATAAAGACTGGAAAGATAGGAAGGGTTTTAAGATCCAAACAAAAGATTTTCAATTTGATCCTGGTGGCCGTAGAAAAAACACTGGAGTTCACGGAGTAGGAGGAGATAATGGTCAAACTTGCACTTTCTGAAGAGCAATCTGACAGTTGAACGGAGGATGGACTACAGTGGGGAGAAAGGTAAGGCAAAGAGATTGGAACAAGAGTCTGGAAGCAAAGTGAGAAGGACCTGCACAGAGTGGGAGGCAGTGCCAGGGAAGAGGAGGGGCAGTTAGGAGAAGTGTTAGGAAGGCAGAATCTATAAGACTTGAGCCCTGTTGGGATACAGAGGGTGAGAGAGGGAGAGATCAAGGATGACAACAAAGTGGTGAGCCTGGGATATTGGGAAGACTGGGTGCCCTCAACATTAATAGGGGAGGTGGGAAGAGGGAAGGGTAATGAGCAATTTGGACAGAATCTACCAAGCTTATTGTGAGCAACCAGTGTAACGAGGAATGAAAAACATTGAGAAGACTTTAAAGCATTAGACATCATATGTGATCATTGCTGCCGTTCTCATCTCTCTCTGATACACGATGAAATTCAGATAAAAATGGTACTCAGACAAGATGCTCTCTGATGATGATGAAGATGGTTGCTATTATTTTACATTTAATGTGCAGCAGACCATTGCAGCCATAAATAGAAAGATTGCTTTTTATTTTTGGGGAGGTCAGCTCATCTTCTACAGGCTCCCTGAAAGCATCAGGGCAGGGGAGAGGGTAGATACTTCAGCTTTTCCCCACCTTGCTGATTTTTTAAGCTAGGTTTCTATATTTTGAATTTTAACTCCACAAAGTTTGGAAGTTGAGAATCTAACATGTTAACATCCACTACAAGTCTCATTTTTACATGTTTATGGGCCAACATCTCATCATGTCTGACAAGAGTTGCTTGTGGTGATGTTCTTGTTCTAGCCCAACTTCCATGGTGAACTCTCAAGGATATTGGGTGATTGTTTTCATCTGGAGATTTGATGTACGTGAGTTTATGAAGAGTCATCAGCTTCTATTGCATAATTCTGATTAGTTGGTTATGTTTTTCAGGATAGTCAGGAGGGACTAAATTTAACCCACAATGATGTTATAGGGTTTCTATCACTTTTTGGCAAAAATTACATCAATGTATAAGTCCAGGATGGCCCTAGGTTTAACTTTCCTGAACTTGGTGGTGGCAATGATCTAGTGGTCTTGAGTCACTACCATTGACCCCTCCATTTCTATCAACAAGTTCACATGACTTAACCTCTGGTTTGACATTTCTTTACTGATGTGTTATTGGTTGGGCTCATGTAAATATCATCCACAAATAATTCATCCATCATAATATGAAGCAGAGCATTTGAAAATTCAATCCAACAAGTTTGTCAAGTAACTATCATATGTTAGATGCTATATTAATTGCTCACAGATTGAGAGGTGGGAAGGACTTTGAAATCCATTTAGTCAAGCCCTCTCATTTTACAAATAAAGAAACACCATATCAGAAATTGGAATAAAAGAGGAAATCATAGATGATATCATAGGGATGAGAAATGAGAAAATTCATGACCTACTTTTGTAGGTCAGTATGGCTAGACCCAATGGAACAGAGAGGAATAATGTTTGGAATAAGAAGTTCAAGTAGTCAAGGTTTAGAAGAGTCTTAAATGCCAAACACAGGAGTTTATATTTAACACTTAAGGTAATAGACAACCATGGAGGCAGGGAGTGTATGGTGGCATGATCACATCTGCACTTTGGTAAAATCACACTGACAGTTATGTGGTACATGAGCTGGAATAGGGAGAAACTTGAGGCAGAGACCAAATTAGGAAGCTAGCAGAGGTGAGAAGTGAGGATTAGGACCACCCAAGAAAAAGAATGGGCTGCCTTGGAGGTGAGAGGATCCCCCTCCTTGGAGGTCTTCAAACAGAGACTTGATGGGCACTACTCAGGTATGTCATAATGAAGATTCCTTCCAGGTTAGGGTTGGAATCAGGCACTGAGAGTTGCTTCAAACTGTACTTCTGAGATTCTGCAAATTAGGGGCTATAATTTGACATGAAAATGGCCAATCTCACTTGAGATATTTATTTCCTGTGTAGTCTTAGGCAAGTTATACAACCTCCCTGGGCCTCAGCTTTTTATCATCTATAAAATGAGGAGTTTGGCCTCTAAGGTCCCTACCTGCTCTGGACGGACTCTTCTAAAATCTTAATCTAGTGTTCTTTGCTTGAAAATTTTTATCTTCTTTCAATGCTCGATATGTAATTTGGGCTCTTCCATTAGAACGTAAGCCCTTTGGAAGGGAAGATTGGTTTTTGCCCAGCTATCTCCAATGCTGAGCACTGGGTCTGGCACACAGAATGTGCTTTGTCAATGTTTGTTGACAGCACCACCCAGCTGAAAACATTGTGTTGCTCATGTATTCTTAGAGCATTTTGTCTAGCACTCTCCTCCTCCCCCATCACTCTCTACTCTGCCCTATACTCATGTGAGTAAGTCATATCCCCCACTCCAATGACACTCCTTGACAGAAGGGGTAGTTGAGTTCTTTTATCCCTTGGAGCTTGTGGGCTACTTGTTCTCCTCATCTGAAAGATGAGAGGGTTGAACTCGGAGATTTTCAACATTCCTTCCAGCTACAAAAGTCTGAATTTATCATAATTCATTTTAATCCTCCTCAGCCTTTTTCCTACTTTTCACCAATCACCTAAAAACACTTGTTTTCAAAGGAGAAGTCTTCTCCCTGAGTCCCTATGAATGAAGGAGTCAAATAGAGCCAATGACTAAAAATACATTTTGAAAATTAGTCGGACACTTGTGATGAGAAGGTCTGCTGGCGTATGAGTTCCTGTTTGGTACATCTGGGCTCCAGGGGATCACACTGCCCAGAAGGCTAGGCTGTCCTCCACCTCTCTCCCTTTGTTGCTATCCAACCTTCTGTCTTTTTCCTTCTTATTGTTTTCTTTATAAACATCCATAACCACTTTATTCAAAGAAGGGCACTCCCACATCCTGGAGTCAAAGCAAATTGTGTTATTTCTCATCATGCTACAGAGCAAAAGAGTCATGGACCAGTCAGAGGATGTCAAAATTGGCATGATGCTAAGTCAGCCACAGCATATTAGAGTCTTTTGGAAAACGGATTTAAAGTAACAGGTGGGCAGTCCTCAGCACCTATGGAGGGCCCAGTGCCAGCAGAGTTCTGTGTTAAGTTCTGTGAAAGACGTCGAAGGAAGCAGGGTTAAACATCTATCTACTCCCGCTTCACATTCAGCACTGCTTCTCTCAAAGTTGACTATCTAGTGTTACCTTTTGAAATCAGTTTAATTCTTTTAACTAATGCAAAAGGAAGAAAGAACTTGAAGGATTTTATCTGAAGGTTCCTGTCTCTGGAGTTTTAGCTGTTATCCTCCATACACTTGAACTTTATGGTTTTAAAGAAAAATCAACATATTCTTTTAAAAAAACCACCTGCAGTTTGTTGAAAGAGAAATTGACAATTTTCCTTTTCCTGTGTACCTGTGGAACCAGCAGAGGAAGTTCCCTGAGGGTGACTTCACAGGTAACTGACTTCCTTGTGAAAACAACCCAAAAAGGTCTGATGTGCCTCACGGAGCACGTCTTCCTGGCTGAATCCCTGGGCCCCAACCTTGGGTTGATGAAAAGCCTATGGAATAAAACAAGAGCCTGGAGGAGCCATAGTCACCTCAGCCCTTCAATCCCACCCACATGGAGAAGATCTGTAGAATACTGAACTAAAGTAGATAGTGGAATTTTCAAGCCAAGAGAGCCCTGAGAGGTCAGATAATAGAACTTCCTCATCAGAGAGTTGGAAAAGTTAAGACCCAGAAAATGAAATGACATGCCCAGGATCACAAAGCTGGTTAAGCAGCAAACTTAGAACCCTGATACAGTACTAAATTTCTATTATGTCAGGCAGTGATGTGCTCTGTAACCACTTCACTTCATGGGACCTATTTTCTCCTTTTCATCCCCAGAAGTTACTGACAACCACCAGAGGAGGAAAAAAGCATTGGCAAGGTTCTGGTAGAGGGTGATGTATTACTTCTGGTATTACCACATGTTAAATTGGACCAAAAATCTGAATTTAATAACTATCCAAGAAAGATATCCTAAGGGCAGGCATTTCTCATGTTATCTTGTGTCAGGCTTCCCATGCTCCAATTCTCTACCTCTAGTCAGGTAGACATGAGCCCTCACCTGTGAATTCAGACCTATCCAAAATTCAATACTATTTATAGTCTTGGGGGAGAAGTATCCATGAGAATGGGGTGGGGGATGGAAGAGACAACCACAGAGACAGAAAGGAAACAAAGATGAGAGAGAGAGAGAGAAACAAATTTCCTGCATTCACCTACAATATCTTCCTTACTGCTGGTTTCTGTGTCTATTAAATGCTACCTAGATCCTGACCCTCATGACCTCATCTCTATGTGATAGATTCCAAGCCCCTGTGCTTCTCATTCCCTGCCTTTGAATTACCCAAGGTTTGTAGCCCGCTTCCTGAACACTGCTATCCAATCTATTAGATGCTGACCTAACCTGACTTCCAGAGAACCCTGTAACTGCCTTCTCTGATTCTAATCTAAACTTTCTGCTTAGAACCCCACTGTCATCTTTGTCCTGGCTGTGCTGATCTCCTGGATGCTGCAATATTCTATCCATTTAGACCTCCAATATCTACCTGTTCTCCACCCATGTGGAGGTCTTCCAAACTCAGTTTACCTTCATGAAATCCTATTAATGTGCTTCTCCTTTCCAGGCTATGCTTATCTTTCCTTACAGTAGTGACATCTTTCTGCATCAGTTAAAATCCTGGGAATGGCCATTTTGTCCAACCCTCTGGTCTCCTTCATACTCTTCTGATATAATTTGACATTGTTCTGGCCTGTCATCCCCCTGCTTCCCAGGTCCCAAACACTGATCTTTTGTTCCTATTCCTGTGATCAAGGATGGATGAAAATGGACAGTGAGTTGAAGTGGGACTATTAGAAATTACAAGCTAATGAGATAAATTTTCAGAAGTGACAATTATGTAATTAAAAATAAATCAATCTTCAGTCCACAGAGTAGCAAGAGGGGCTAGGCCTCTGGTAGAAGCTGTTTCCAGTGAGCATCAGCACTAGGAGCCCTGCTAGTGCCATGTCTACAACGGCTTTCATGTCCTGCCTCTGCCACCATCTGCAGATCAGACTCTTATCTCTTCTCACCTGGGTGACTACAACAGCCTCCTAACTGGTCTTGCTACGGGAAGCTTTTCTCCTCTTCAGTCTGTCTATCGCACACCAATCAGCTCCCCTCCTCCTCTCATTGCGTCTCCTCAGAAATCCTTACTACTGAACAAAATATCCTGGCATTCCAGGACTCCACAGTTGGACTTTGACCTACCTTTTACCTTTATCTCCTGCTACTCCCCTTCATGAATTTCATATTCCAGAGAAATGGGACTATTGAATACCTCTTGTTCTCATCTTGCCATCTCTCATCTCCATGCCTTTGCCCATCATCCCCCAGGGATTGAATGGACTCTCCCAATAATGTCTGTGAAAATCCCTTCCATTACCAAGAGTTGAGTCCCTGCTGGGTTTTTTATCCACTCCAGCATCAAGGCCCCAATGATCCAGGAGTGACTTTTGACACTCAGCCCATCAGTATCTAAGACAGAGGCTCATTCAACAGCAATACTGCATTTGGATGCAAACTCAGTAGGAACCAATGCTACGTAGAAACCGTGTTAAGTATGAGTTCTCCCTCCCCAGGGACAGAGTACAGGGAGAGTGTGCTCCCATTGTGTCTGGAGTAGGTGTGTTGTATTTCTGTCCTGCTTGTATCTTCCAAGTAAATATCCCTTTGTAAAAGCTTTAAAAGGTATCTTCAAGACCAATTCAGATACTACACCCTCATAAAATCTTTCCCAAGATCCCCCACTCAGTTAAAGTGATCATTTTCTCCTCAAATTTCTTTTTTTCTTTTATTTTTCTCTTCTCCATTCTACTCAACATGTCTTACTATCTTCATGTCAAGGTCATCTATGTACCTCTCTTTCCTGCCTATTGGATTGTAAATTCCTTAACGGTAAGATTAGGTGCCTGTCTACCACGATGCTCCCAAAACTGAGCACTGTGACTGGCATATGATAGGTAATTTTAAAAGTTTGCTGAATGAATATTTGTTGTTGCTCAGCCATTTCTCAGTTATATCTAACTCGTTGTGACTCCACTTAGAGTTTTCTTGGTAAAGATACAGAATTGATTTGCCATTTCTTTCTTCAGCTTATTTTACAGATAAGGGACTGAGTTAAATAGGGTTAAGTGACTTGCCAAAGACCAAGCAACCAGTAAGTGTCTAAGGCCAGATTTGAACTCATGAAGATGAATCTTCCTGATTCTAAGTCCAGTGCTTTATTCACTGTACTACTAAATAAGTGATCTTCAGCAAGTGGATAAGTTGTTCATCCTTCGGCAGGTTTTACTAAAGTGAACATTTTATGTAAAAGCAGTGGATTTTTTGAGGCCTTAAAAGGCATATAATAGTACTTTATTAATATCCCCTACTGGGCACAAAAATGGAAGGTTTTTGTTACTCTTTAAAGTCAACATACAGAATTTTTAAAAGTAAACTCTAATAGAGTACATAATTTCACATACATTTCCTTATATATTCTTGTCTCTATATATGAATGTTTAAGGGATGTTTATAGCTACTAATTACAAAATAACATTTTTAAATGATATACATACATTTTATTACCTATATAAATACACACATTTGTATCTATATCTAAAAACATAGGTATAGATATAGATATTCCCTATTGAATTAACAGAATCTTGAGTTCATGGCACATAGAACTAGAACTGATCTTAGATATCCCCAAAGGCAATCCCCTCATTTTGCAAGTGAGGAAACTGAGCAGTAACTTGCTCAAGGTTATTCAGCAATGGCTTACTGATTGGAACCAAGGTCCTCTGACTCTCAGTCAGTGTTCATTAACCGTGTCAGGGATGACTCCATCGTTATGATTTCCCCGTCAGCCCTCTGTTCTCCTCCATTCACAAAAGTGACTGTTCAGGCAATAGTCATGCAATAGTATCCGAAATTGTCACCTAGAACTAGGGGAGCTCCTTTTCTGACCCAAATCACAATCTATATATATATAATGTTTCCATACACACACATCATTTCTTTTCTTTAGACTGGAAAATGAGGAGAGCAAGAGGTTGCGGAGAGAGCAGAATCCATTGAAACTCATTTCTCCTATTCCTGAAGAAATTTCATTGTATTCTGCTCTGTGCTCAGTGCTGCTGCCTTGTATGGTTATTTGATGAGTATCTTTTTCTTTGGCAATAATCAGAAGAGATATTGTCTGTAATTTCAACATATGACCTGTGTAAATCAGAAAATAACTTCTCACACATGGATTAAGCATGATCATGAGTGTTAACAACGACAGGAGCTCTCCTAGATGTCAGCAGCACAAAGAGCGCCAAGAGTCCTTGTTCTCTTACAGCTTTTCCCAGAATAAGGGGTTCTAGCCAATTCAAAAGACAAAATATCAGAGCAGACATTCTAAGTAGGCATAGCATTTTCCTGTCATCTTTATATCATGTTTAAATGCAATAGTGATGATCCTACTTACATACATATATTTATTCAGCTCTTTAAAAAAATAAAATATGTTCTATTTTAAGTCATTTTTTGGTTATTTGTATATTAAAATGTTTGTGCTTATTGATGGCTTTTGCATTCATATTATAAAGAAAAAGATAAATGCAGCCATGTCTCACCCCTCAAAAGTCAAAATAGAAATCAACAAGAAAAGCATACAGTCCACATGTCTTCAGCATATCCTAATGGATTCAGACAGTGCCTTAGGTCATACTGGAGCAATAAAGATATTGCAAGGCAAGGCAATTACTGATGGGATTTGGTCACTGGCTAAAAGCTAGAGTTCCCATCTTTCTTTCTTAACTTGTGGGAATCACTGTATTTAGCTGCAGAAGGAGCCTTGAAGAGCTCAGCTATCCTTCTTATCCTTCACTTTCATACTTAATTCAATTCAATAAGCATCAACAATGTCAGGTACAGGGAAACAGAGACCAAAATGAAAACCAATCCCTGCCTTCAACCAGCTTTGTTTTCTAAAGATGTTAGTCTCTTGAATTGAGAAACTCTTCAGGGCTAGGAAAGGGGCCCCGTCATTTCTTTTAGCTACCCATAGCATTTAGTAGAGAAGTAGCGTGGATGGTGGAAGGCATCTTTGGATACTCCCAAGTCCAAAGCCCAACTGTTTAAACCCAGAAAACCTTCCCTCTGCCTGGCAAAGAGAACCATTGAAAATACTTTACACAGTTCAGGTTGCTACATTACTCAGCAGCAATTTCCTCTGGAATTAACTCTAGCTAAGATTCATGTGTTGAATATTTTCCAAACATAAGGTGAAAAAGACTAATTAGGGAGAAACATTACAGCTCCAAAAAGAAACTTGTAATCACTTATTAAAAAGGGATCTTAGAAAATTAAATAAATCTGGTTTAGGACTACTTCTGAGTCATGATCACCATCCTAGGTGACATTTATACAGCTCCTTAAGTTTGTAAAGCAACATTTTACACATATTAAATCATTAGAGCGTAACTACAGGCATTGCTGTACCCATTTTACAGGTGAGAAAACTGAGGGTCAGAGAGGTTAAATAAATATCCCTAGATTTACTGTTTAATAAGTGTCGGAGACAGGTCTTACCTGAGTCCAAATCCTTCCTGTTATACCATATTGAATTTAATCTAAGGCAATAGAGAGTTCTCTTATTTTCTCAGGTCTTACCTGAGTCCAATAACTTCCTGTTATACCATATTGAATTTAATCTAAGGCAATAGAGAGTTCTCTTATCTATTAGTACTACCAAAATTAAGATTCTTGGTTGCATAGCATCTTATACATGTCAGTGGATGAGAGATGGCATAGTGTAATGGAAAGAACATGAGATCTGGAGTCAAGCAAGATATAGATTTAAAACCTGCCTCTTGTACCATAATTGTGAGTCGTTTATCATGGGTGAGTCGTTTATCATGTCTGCATCCCAGATCCTTCCTCATCTATAAAACAAGAATGAGAATATAACCCCATCTCACAGGGTTCTTGTGGAGAAGGCGCTTTATCAATTTAAAAATGCTATAGAACTTTGAGTTGTCATTGTTCTCTGAACTTCATAAAGACGATGGGTAGGAATGGGCAGCATCGTCAATCCTTCAAAGCCGCAGCTAAGTGGCACAGTGGATAGAGCATCGGGCCTGGAGTCAGGAAGACCTGAGTTCAAATCTGGCCTCAGACACTTACTAGCTGCATGACTCTAGGCAAATCAGTCAATCTTGCTTGCCTCAGTTTCCTCAACTGTAAAATGAACTGGAGAAGGAAATGGCAAACTACTTCACTATCTTTGCCAAGGAAATCCCTAGTAGGGTCATGAAGTCACACAGTTGCTGTTGAACAGCAACAATTAAGATAATTAGTTTGTGGTTTCCTGACTCGAGTCTAGAGTTATTTTGCCCAGTAACCAAAAGGCACCTCCATATCTCATGTCTTTGCTAATCTGCAGCAATCTCCCTTTTGGAGAGAATAGGAAAAACATAAATGCCACATAGACTTTCCTCAGATCTTCATCCCACCCAGTAAACACAGGATAAGGAATCCTTGGAAAGAGGCAATAGGTCTTCCATGGCAGGAAGACAATTTACCTGTGAGGAAAGTAGCACAAGGATTGCTATTCCTATTTTACAAATGAGAAAACTAAGTCTCAAAGAGATTAAATGAAGCAAAGGGTCACATGGTTAAAGAAATAGAGAAACTCAGAGTTATTGCCTCTAATCCAAGCTGAACAAAAATCTCCTCCGTGGCAACATAAACCAAGAGGTTGCTTAGGATCCCTTTAAAACTCTTGGGCAAAGGGCAGTCAACTATAATCTAACAGGGCCCATTTTATTTAAGATGGCTCAAATTGTGAGACAGCTTTTTTTATATCAATATGACAACTAATGAGTGATGATGATGATGAAAGGAAATTATAAGCACTTTAATGTTTGCCAAGCACTCTATGTCACAGCAACCCTGCAAAATAGGTGTTAGTATTATGCCCATTTTACAGACGAAGAAAGTGAGGCTTAGAGCCCACTTTCACACAGATCGTAAGCATCCGAAGCAGGATTTGAACTCATCTTCCTCCAGTATTCTATCAGCACTGCCTCCTAACATTTGCCTCTCAGCAACTTCCATTCTCTGATTCTCTGAGGCCAAGCGGAACAAATCTGATCCCTCTTTGTGCATCATAGCCCTTCAAATACTATTGTATTCAAATACAATGTCTTATTGTCCCACACTAATTCTCTTTGCAAAGCTCATCTAGCCTATTTCTACCAACTGATCTTAAAATATGTAGCATGGATTCTGGTCCTCCCACTCCTCCTTGCCCTATTATGGACATACTGGTTTGTATCATTCCAAAACTGTATCTTTACAACTGTATCCAATACTTTGCACATAGTGGAGTAAAACTGGAAATACTGAATCAGCCATTCTGGGTACTACCTTTCAAATTAAATGAAAGCAGGAGTTTTTTCTGGCTGGAATGCCATATTGACACACATTGGACTTTTAGTCCAATAAAACCAAAGCTGTTGGGGTTTTTTCCACTCCAACAATCATCCAGTTACACACACACACACACACACACACACACACACACACACACACATATACACACATGCACCTCAACTTGTAATGCTGATCTTTTTAAACACAAACAATATCTATGCAAGTTGTGTTTGTTGTATTAAATTTCTTACTAGATTTTGTCCAGATCTTTTTTGATCCTGACTTGGAAAGCCAATATATTAGCTATCCTCCTAAGCTCCATGACATCTAGAAATATCCTAAGTGTTGCCTTTTATGGCCTTATAAAAGTAACTGATAAAAATCTTGATACATATAATGCCCCAGACAGTTCCTAAGGGCATTCCAAGTCAATACAATAATCATTGATGAAGTGCTCATTAATGACTATTCCAAATCCATAAAAAGGTACTATCATTTAGCCCACATCTCTCCACAGTATTAGCAAATGAGACTTTATCACATATTTTATGAAGCCTGATTAAGTGACATTTGCAGCACATACACAAGTATATATGTATATATACATTCTTTCAAAATCTGAAGAGATCAATGAGTTTTTTAAGCAGCACCATCGGGGTCTTTAATGAATTTCTCCTCCCTTTACTCATCAGAATTATTTTGTTTTGTTCTTGAGAGTTAGAAGGCAGCTTTAGAAGAAATCTCATTTCCCAGAAGAATATCTGGTCATTGAATTCTATTGAATTCACCGAAGCCTTTCTCTGAATGCTGTGAGATCAGTTCTCCTAAAATCTACAGAGCACATTAAATGATGCCCAGATAGATTTTTCTCTCCTTTATCAACAACACTATGACAGAATGGTCATTTGTCCCCAAGGTTCCTGTCATTTCTACTTCAGCAACCAGACTTGCCTTGTTAATGAAAAGTAGATTTTGAGTAGCAGTACCCTTTGTCATTTTCTCTACATTTCGGGAAGATGAAATTTTTTTTAAGGAAAGTCACAAAAATTTTAGGTAGTCTTTTTTTTGACAGAGAAAGTGTTTCAGAGGCAATCCATAGGTGTAGAGTCTTCTATCAATACAGTATCTGCCAGGTTTGTGATGTTTCTCCAATTCATTCAATTCCTTCTCCTGCCCAGATAGTCTGGAGTATTCCTGCACTACAGTGCAAATGCTTTCCACCACATTTTCCACTTTGGATTCCTGGATTTTTCTTGCCTGGGTAAATTTACTCAATTCAAAAATGCTACTCCAGGACCCCCTATTTATCTATTATCTTTCTTTTGAAAAAAGTATATCGTTCCAAAGTCAATCAATCCCTATAATGTCAAGTTTTCTAAGACTTGCTTTAAACTCTCTAGTCACCCTACTTATTTGGTCAAGACCTGACAAACAGATTTTTTTTCCATTATTGCAGGTAACCACCCATGGGGTTTGCTGCTCTCTTTTCTTGAAGTCTCCTACTAATCATCATTCCTGTCCTCACCATTCTTCCTGTTACTTCCTATAGCACAAGACTTGACAGATCTCTGTAAGTAGGTCTTCTCTCTTCCCTCTCCCTTTTCAGTTTAAATTTCTCCAGATAAGATTTGTAATAACTCAAGAAAATATGTTTATACTAGCCTTTGCTGCATTTATAGTCAGTTAACAAAATCAGTTTTACATGACTCAGTCACTCAACAAGCATTTTAGAGCTTACCATGTGCCAGAAATGGTACAAAGTAAGTGATTATGCAAAAAGGGGCAAAGACCAGGACGAAATCCTAAAGAATGAGCTGTGATGTTCTCCCTTCTCATTTCCCCATCTCGGACCCAATCCTCTTCGTCAGTTGTTCACCTCCCAACTCTCAGCAGATGTAAGGGCTCTACTCATGTCTCAAAGGTCTTCAAGTTTTTGTCCAAAACTTCCTAATTTTTAGTAATCGTGGTTTTTTTCCTCTAGTTTCCTTCTGATAGGGCTACTTTTCCCTCCATGAATCCCCAGAGATGGGCAGCACTTGTCAGGTTGCCTAGATCTTAGAAATTTCTCCTTTGTGTTCTAGATGCACACCCCTAAGCAGACTACACTCTTCTTATTTATGTCACATTAACACCTAGTTGCCTGAGTCACAACAATCATTACCCAATCTTCCTTCACTCTTCTGGTACATGCTGACATGGCTCCTTCACATCCTTTTTCATTTCCTCCTTGAAACACTTTTCTTTTATTCTTTCAAGGAGCACTTCATTTTTCCTGATAGTCTATAGAATGGGAATTCAACCCTCTGGCCCTTTCACCTTCTCTAGGATGGAGACCAACTTCCACTTTGTGCATGCACCAGTATTATTTGATACCAGCAGAAACTCAGACATCTCTGCAGTCCATTCTACATCCTCCACATACTCTATGATCCAGCAACCTTGGCCTCCCGGCTATTCCCTGAACATAACACTCTGTCTCCTGCCACTGCCTTTTCCATGATTCTCCTATATCCCTGGAATTCTCTCCCTTTTTTCTACCTCCTAGACACCGTGGGTTCCTTCTAGTCTCAGCTAAAATTGTACCTTCTACAAGAAGCCTTTCCCAAGCCCCTTTAAGCTAGGGCCTTCCCTCTGGGATCACCTTCAATTTATTGGGTCTATATCTTGAATGTGCACAGTTGTTTGCCCATTGTCCTCCCCATCTGATTGTGAGTCCCATAAGGACAGGGACTGCATTTGCTTAGCACAGAGCCTGGCATATAGTAGGCACTGAGTAAATGGACAGACAGGCAGACAGACAGACAGATAAATAGATAGACAGACTGACAGATTTGACTTGAGTGCAAAATCCTCCTTGTTGGAAACAACATACTCAGACCTGAAAGTCAGAGAAGGAAACCAAGACAGTTCTTTGGGAACAGATAACCTTGGCAGGTAACTTCTATGGCAAAGCATATATTTGCCACCCTTATTTACAGGTCTGAAGACTCAGCTACTGGGACTCCTAAGGGAAACTTTATTAAAAGCAGGTGTCACAAAGCCTTTTCTCAGGATATGACATTTACTCAGCTTTCTTTAATTGACCTTTAGGGCCATTCCCTCATGTAGACATTAGTGAACAGAAGTCAATCACCGAATGGAAATCCAAATATCTAATTAGATCTATCCACCATATTTCCCCTTGTCATTGATCTTCAGATCTCCCCCCTTATCCTTCGGAAGGGTGGGCTCTCTGAATTAGTTAGTTTCAGAACTAGAACATAAACTCAAACTTTTCAATGTCAATGTCCTTTCTACTCTGCTGGGGGAAGAGGGGGAATCTCTTCTCTTTGTATTGGAAGCTTAAAGACATATCTTTGATAATTGCACTTAATATACCTACAATGCCTTCAATTACTATAAAGTGATGGATTAAAACCTGCCCCTGTAGGATTTGACAAAGTCAAGGCTATTAAACAGCTAAGAGCTATTGGCAAGGAAGAAAGGGAGTCCATCAGTGAGCTGTGAGTACCGTGACTGCATTCAAAAGTGGAAGTACTTGTCTCTTCAAAGTCACAAGCCTTGGTAGTCAGAACATCCATTTATTCAACCAACTTTTATAGCAAGAAATATGGGAGATATAAAAAGGAATGGCACCAATAAAAATGAGAAATTTAAAAGCAGGTGCTGATTAAGCACCAACTGTACAGAGCACTCTGCTAGATACTGGGGGAAATACAAGGATTAGATAAGATTGAGTTTTTTCTATTATCAGCCCAGTTGGGAGATAAGAAACAAATACAGATAACTATAATAAGATGGTTCAATGGACCTGGAGGGAGAAAGATCTGAATTCAAATCCTGATTCATCCATTCATTTGTTGTACGATCCTGGATAAGTGCCTTAACCTCTGCCTCAGTTTCCTCATCTGCAAAATAATAGGATTAATAATAACAGCTTCCAGAGTTTTGAGGGTCAAGTCGGTGAGCATACAGAAAGCATTTTGCAAATCTCAAAGCACAATATAAATATAATTGTGAGCATTGTCATCATCATAGTATTACAAGACAAATGCATTCGGGAGAAGCAAAAAGAAAAATGCTACAAGGAATAAAGCCAAAGTTCTTATTTAACCACTTACTTCCTTGTATTTCTTAGTAGACTGCCTAGCAGCCTGTCTAGATTTGCTAATGGGGTCTTGTTTCTGTTGCTTTGGTTGTGTGGAGGTTAAATAAAAGGAATGACCTAAAAGAAGACTTTAGACCAGAGACAGGAAAATCACTGGCCCTAGAAAACCTAGCTTCCAACTCCTACCCCAGCGGGTATACGGAACAAAGCTTAGAGGAAATGAGGAATCATTTCTTATTGGGACAAAGCATTGCAGTTGGCATATTTTTTTAATTTTGACCCCCAGAATATAGCATCCATTTCCTTTATCAAATGGAATGCATGAAAAACCAAAGGCCTCATAAGATTATGATATCCTAAGAGAACAGGGAAATAGCACAACAGACACATAAAGTGAAGGAGAGAAGAAAAATAGGAATATAACCAGACATAATAAAAAGAGAATTAAACTAAAAAATGAGAACAGAGCAATGGGACCAGGAAAAGTAGTAAAGAATACATGAGGCAATGAGATGTCAACCAGCGGGAGCCAGGGCAAAGCATGCATTAAATAAATAAATTGAAAAATAAAAATATAATTCTTCATAATAATGGAGGGAAGGGACTGGTCTCATAGCAATACCTACCCAGAAGAGGTCCAAGATTAGGCAGGATCAACAATTAATTAACACCACTAAAAGTCTACTTTATGGACAAATTCTGGAGTTACTTTTCTTTGTAAAAATTTTATATTATATGGACAAGATAGAAATTTATGGTCAAACAAGAGATAGAAAACTTTAGGAAATGCAAAATGGATAATTTTGATTACATTAAATTGAAAAGTTTTTGCACAAATAAAACCAATGCAACCAAGATTAGGAGGGAAGCAGAAAACTGGGAAAGAATTTTTGCAACTAGTATCTGTGATAAAGGTCTCATATCTAAAATATAAAGAGAACTGAGTCAAATGTACAGGAATATAAGTCATTCCCAAGGGGAGGAGCCAAGATGGTGGAGTAGAAAGACACACATACATTAGCTCCGAACCCACAGGTTATAAAATACCTGTAAAGAAGCACTCCCAACAAATTCTGGAGCAGCAGAAGCCACAGAACAACAGAGTGGAGGAGATTTCTGTTCCAGAGAGACCTGAAAAACCGACTCCAAAGGTCCGTCGTGCATGGGACTGGAGTAGAGCCCAGCCCTGCCCTGGCCACACAGTACCAAGAGTGGCAGATCCGAGCAGGCTTCAAGGATGGAATCTCCAGCATCTGCACAGTTCCCTTCACCCACAGGCGTAAAGGTCAGTGAGAGAGCCTGTTTGGCGGGCCTAGAGGGGAGCAGGGTGTCTCCATAACTCAGGCCCCCTCAGGAGGCAGCAGCAAAGGCAGCAGCTGACAGGGGCTCCCAAAGCAGGCAGGAGCTTGGATTCATTGTTGAAGGTCTCCACATAAACCCCCTGAGGGAACTGAGCCCTGTGTGGTGGCCTTGCCCCGACCTGAGCAGCTGAACTTAATCTCACATTGAAAAGCAGCCCTGCCCCCACTGAAACCCTGAGGCTGGGAAGCAGCATTTGAATCTCAGACCCCAAACACTAGCTGGGCGGATCTGGAGGCCAGGTGGTTGTGGAAAGGAAGCTCAGAAGTCAAGTAACTGACTGGTAAAATGCACAGAAAAGGGAAAAAAATAAGACCATAGAAGGTTTCTTGGTGAACAGATATTTCCTCCCTTCCTTTCAGATGAGGAAGAACAATGCTTACCATCAGGGAAAGACATAGAAGTCAAGGCTTCTATATCCCAAACATCCAAAATAGATATTCAATGGGCTCAGGCCATGGAAGAGCTCAAAAAGGATTTTGAAAATCAAGTTAGACAGGTGGAGGAAAAACTGGGAAGAGAAATGAGAGAGATGCAAGAAATATGAAAAGCAGGTCAACACCTTGCTAAAGGAGACCCAAAAGAATGCTGAAGAAAATAATACCTTGAAAAATAGGCTAACTCAATTAGCAAAAGAGGTTCAAAAAGCCAATGAGGAGATGAATACTTTCAAAAGCAGAATTAGCCAAATGGAAAAGGAGGCTCAAAAGCTCACTGAAG
>CM053771.1:539332394-539474049 GCA_028658325.1 Potorous gilbertii | reverse complement strand
GAACTAGGTCTAAAACCAATAAATAATCACCTACCCAGCAAAACTGAGTATAATACTTCAGGGGAAAAACTGGTCTTTCAATGAAATCGAGGACTTTCAAGCATTCTTGATGAAAAGATCAGAGCTGAAAAGAAAATTTGACTTTCAAACACAAGAATGAGAAGAAGGATGAAAAAGTAAACAGCAAAGAGAAGTCATAAGGGACTTACTAAAGCTGAACTGTTTACATTCCTACATGGAAAGACAGACAGTATCTGTAACTCTTGAAACTTTTCAGCCTCAGGGTAGTTGGTAGGATCACACACACACACACACACACACACACACACACACACACACGTGCACACACACACAGAGACAGAGAGCACAGAGTGAATTGAATAAGATGGGATCATATCTTAAAAAAATGAAGTTAAGTGGTGAGAGAGAAATGTATTGGGAGGAGAGAGGGTGAAATGGAATGGGGCAAACTATTTCTCATAGAAGAGGCAGGCAGGAGACTTTTTAGTGGAGGGAAAAAGAGGAGAGCTGAGAGAAAAACATGAAGTTTACTCTCATCTCATTTTGGTATGAAAACTTATCTTACAATACAGGAAAGTGAGGGACAAGGGGATAAGCAGGGTGGGGGGATAATGAAAGGGAGGGTGATGGGAGGAGGGAGCCATTTGAAATCAACACTCTTGGGGAGGGACAGGATCAAAAGAGAGAATAGAAGTAATGGGGGGCAGGATAGGATGGAGGGAAATATAGCTAGTCTTACACAACATGACTATTATGGAAGTCATTTGCAAAACTACATAGATATGGCCTATATTGAATTGCTTGCTTCCCAAAGGGAATGGGTGGAGAGGGAGGGATGGAGAGAAGTTGGAACTCAAAGTTTTAGGACCAACTGTTGAGTATTGTTCTTGCTACTAGGAAATAATAAATACAGGTAATGGGGAATAGAAAGTTATCTGGCCCTACAGGACAAAAGAGAAGATAGGGACAAGGGAAGGGAGGGAATGATAGAAGAGAGGGCAGATTGGTGATAGGGGAATTAGGATGCTCAGTATATTGGGGTGGGGGAGGGGACAAATGGGGAGAAAATTTGGAACCCAAAATTTTGTGAAAATGAATGTAAAAAGTTAAATAAACATATTAAAATATATATATGTCATTCCCCAATTGATAAAGAGTTAAAGATATGACAGACAGTTTTCAGAGGAAAAAATTAAAGATACCTGTAATGATGTGAAAAAATGCTCTAAATCACTATTTATTAGAGAGATGAAAATCAAAACAACTCTGAGGCACCACATCACACCTATAAGACTGGACAACATGACAAAACAGGAAGATGATAAATGTTGGAGAGGATGTGGGAGAATTGGAACGCTAATTCATTGTTGGTGGAGCTGTGAGCTGATCCCACCATTCTGGAGAACAATTTGGAACTATGCCCAAAGGGCTACAAAATTGTGCATACCCTTTGACCCAGCAATCCCGCTTCTAGGACTGTATCCCAAAAACATCATAAAAAAGGGAAAAGACCCCACATGTACAAAAATATTTATAGCAGTTCTCTTTATGGTGGCCAAGAACTGGAAATCGAGGGAACGTCTATCAATTGGGGAATGGCTGAACAAGGTGTAGTATATGAATGTAATGGAATACTATTCGGCTATAAGAAATCATGAACAGGAAGACTTCAGAGAGACCTAGAAGGACTTATATGAACTGATGCTGAGTGAAAGGAGCAGATCCAGGAGAACTTTGTACACAGTAACAGTCACAGTGTGTCAGTACCATTTCTGATAGACTTCACAGCAATGCAAGGACCTGAAACATTTCCAAAGGACACTTGATGCAGAATGCCATCCACATCCAGAGAAAGAATTATGGAGTTGGAATGCAGAATGAAGCAGAATATTTTCTCTTGTGTTATGCTGTGTTTAGGTTTTGTTTTTCTCATGATTTCTCCCATTTGTTTTAATTTTGCTATGTAATATGACTAATGTGAAGATGTATTTAATGAGAATGTATGTGTAGAATCATATAAGATTGCATGCCATCTTGAGGAGGGACAGGAAAGGGAGGGGGAGAAAATTTAAAATATATGGAAGTGATTATAGAAAACTGAAAACTAATTTTTAAAAGAATTCAAAAATTTTATATTAACCTGAGCTCTTTGTCTAATGTGAAGATTAACCAGCAAACAGTGACAGCTCTTGCCAGTAAAAATAAAGGAATAAGTCCTCTTGGACTCTATCCTAATCAGGCTGTATCTGGAGTATTTTTTGGGAAGCAAACGCATGGAATGGAGAGCCTTGAGAGGAGGGCAACTAGACAGGTGAAGGATCTCCAGAAGATGCCACAAGGAGTAGAGAATGTTTAGCTTAGAAGATTTAGGAGGGACTCAAGAGCTGTCTTCATGAACTTGAGAAGCTGCTGTATGGACTTGTATGGAGTCATAGAGGCAATTCTTGTCAAGTAGCTGGATGCCACAGAACTAGGGGGATTGTTAATATTTTGGTTTTCCAAGCAAGACCAAAAAAAGATTTTGACAGGCTAGAACTCTTCCCAACTTCCTTAGTATTGTCAAAGCACCACCAGTCCCCAAGCCCAATTCCCTGACTTGCCACCTGGGTGTCGATATCCATCCCTTACTCTCTCTACTCCATTTAGCCAACATGTCATCATATTTTGCCCTCATATCCTCCCCTCTCTACAGACACAGGCACCATCCAGGTACAGGTCCTCATCACCTTCTGATTGGTTGGTCTCTCCCTATTCCAGTTCATCCTCCACTCAATTGCCCAAGGGATCTTCCTAATGTGCTGACCTGGTCATGTCCCACCCCATGACTCCATCAACTCTAGTGGTTCCCTCTAGGATTGAACGTAAAATCTTCTTTTAAAGCCCCTCATAACCTGGTCCTTTGCTACCTTTCCATCTTCTCTTCCACATACTGAAGACCAGAGATGCTGGTTCCCTTACTGTTCCTCCAACACAGAAATCTCTGTCACCGCCTGTCCCCCAATAAGGCCACAAAAGAAGGAAGTATAGGGGAGAGGGAAGGAAGGAAGGATAGGAGAGAGGAAAGGAAAGATAAAACAAGGAAAGAGGAAAGGAAGGAAGGGAGGGAAGGAGGGCGGGAGGGAGGGAGGAAGCAAGACCCATGAATATAAACTTTCAGGTAGTCTTGTGTCATGTAGTACCAGCTCTTATAGAGAACATTATATTTTTGTGGAACCTGGCACAAAATACATGTTTAATAAATGCATGTTGATATAATTTTAACTAGAATCAATTGTAGAGGCACAGACTCGTATCTGGACATGGTCACACTGTGTGGATTCATTTTGCCTTCCTTTCTCCCTCCCTCCTTCTGTGTTTATTTCTTCCAGGGGGTTTCATCTTTCTTTCTCTCTTTCTCTTATTTTTAAATTGGGGAAGGGAGTCAGCAGAGAACTTGGCAATAATGCTGCCCTCAAAAAGGCCCATTGTAGCATTTATTGAAATGCCCTGAAGACAAGGGTGTTCAGAAAGAAGCACAGGTAAGAACAACTTTGACTCATGTCAAATTTACTACACACTTGCAGAAACAAGCAGAAATAAATGGCAGCTCCTCATGTCCTATAAAGCCTCTTCTTGGGTTCTGTGGAGTGCATAGGAATGTAAGCTTTGTGTTGGGTTTCAAAGTCTACTATGTTTGGTTTTTAATTTCTAACGAGTAATACACTACTGGGTACACACTGTAGGCATTCGATGGCCACCTATTAAATCAATGCTTAATTTTTGACATTATTTGGAATTTTTACTATGGAAAGTAGAACAGGAAATGGGAGAGGAGAACTAGAAGGAATGAAAGGGAAAGAATGGGGTGAACAAAAGAAAACAAAGGAAGAGGGAGAAAAGAAAGCAGAGACTGTGTTCACTCCCTCATTCATCTTCCTTCCCATCTTCTCACATCCTGTACCTCACTGGAGAAGGAGGCAGAGTGAAGGCAGTGGAAACCGTCAGACTCGTGTACACACTGGCTACAGCCATGTTGTTCTAAATTGAAGGGCAACATGGCAAAAACATGCTATAAATCCAGGAAAGAGAGTCCAAAAAGGAAGGGAAAAAATGTTACCTTATAATGAAGATGCCCATCTTTCAGAGTGGTCTAAACATATACAGCCATTGACAATCCCTAACAGTGTTTTATTCTAAGTTTCTTAATGTTCTCCTCTAATGGTCCTGTCTGTCTAGATTTGTGAATATTTGCACATATTGAGGGGAGGGAACATAAAACAATCCAAAAGAAGTATACTATTAAAAAGAAATAGAGACAATCAAGGAAACAGGAAAAATGGGGGAAGGCATTTACTTCAACAATGCCACTCAACATTTATTCAAGATCTACTACAGACAGTTCTTCCTTTACTTAAGTGGATCATTTGGCAGACCTCTATGGAAATAAAATTTACATAATATATGGGAGAAAGGGAGGGTTCAAGGACACAGTCAGGAGAGGACAGGGACACACAGGGGACGGACATGAGGCCCCTGAGCATGAACAGATGGAAGACAGACACACAGGGCCAGTCAGGCAGTTAGGTGGGTGGATCAGGGCAAAGTGCTGGTGCTGGAGATCTCCAGTCAAGCCCCCATCTGGTGTTCTGGTGTCACTGGAAGGTGAGGGATTTTATTTGGGGGGAGGGCAGGTTTGCTGGGAGGCCACCAAGCAGAGGGACAGGAGCAGAGAGGGAGTGAGCAGCACTATACAGTAAAATTAACCTAGGTAATGGGTTTTTTTTCTTTTTGGAATGCCAATTTCTTTCAGAATTCTTTACATAAAGATGAATTTGCTAATGCAAAGTAAGAGCCATTTATATGTACAAGGCATGGTGGTGGACACTAGGGCTATGAAGACAAAAACTGAAATATTCCCTGACCCTAGGGAGCTTACATTCTCCTAGAAGAATGCTGAATAGATGGGTAGATATAGATTAATTTCAAGAGGGAGCCAGCACTAGCTCACTTGGGAGGTTGGTGGGGGAGAAGAAGGTCATACCCATTTCTATAGCATCTACTAGGTGCTAGAACTGCAGTGAGCATTTTACAAATATGAACTTATCTTATTTCATCCTGACAGCCCTAAAAGGTAGCTGTTGTTGTTACTTTCATTTCACACTTAAGGAAACTAAGACAAACAGAGGTTAAGTGATTTGCAAAGGGTCACACAGTTGATAAGTGCCTGAGGGTGGATTTGAACTCAGGTCTTCCTGACTCTAGGATTGGGCATCAGGAAGGTCTTGTGGGAAAGGTCTGAACTTTGGAGTAAATGAAAATATGAGGGATAATATGAAGAAAGAGTCGGGGCGTATCAAGGGATTATTGGGGAGGGATGAGAAGACAGGAGATGAAATATGGTGCTTGGGGTCAGATTGACTGGCACAGGACATCTGAGAAGGTGAGAAATGTAAAACTAAGACATGAAAGGGAGGCTGCAGCCACATTCTAGAGGATGTAAGGTACCAGGAAGAGAGTTTTGTATTTTATCCAAGAGGATTTTTGAGTAGCTCAGTGACACGGGCACATCTGTGTTTTAGGAATAGCAATTTGCCAACTATGTGGCATCTTGGACTGAAGGAAGAAAACAAGGAAAACAGGGAGGGAAATTAAGGAAAAGGAGGGCATAAGCACTCTAGGTGTTGGGTACTGTACTAAGCATTTTATAAATATTACCCATATGATCAATCAGAAGACTACTGGGAGTCCAGACAAGAGGTCACGAGGACCTGAATGAGAGAATTAGCTATAGGAATGACATGGGTAGAAGAAAGGATGTTGGGGTGGAATGGACAAGACTTGGCAACTGAATGGATGCGTGAGATGAAAGGAAGAGAAGAGTCAAGGAAGACTCCAAACTCTCAGACCTGAGAGAATATGAAATGATATCCAGTGAAAGAAGATAGGGGAGCTACAATAAAACAGAGATGAAATCGAAATAGACCTTAGCCTAGCAAATTTGCTTTTTAACCAAGGGATAAAGTAGAGAATCAATGACTGTAACAATGGGAGTCATGGGGGTATTTTCTGTTTCTCATCAACTCAAACCTTGCCATTTCTCAGCTCCCTGGATGATTTTCTCCATCTGTCACATAATGTGGAAACCAAAGAAGGGAGTGGAAACTCAAAAG
This sequence comes from Potorous gilbertii, assembly GCA_028658325.1. NCBI lineage: Eukaryota > Metazoa > Chordata > Mammalia > Diprotodontia > Potoroidae > Potorous > Potorous gilbertii. The sequence goes on along the minus strand of CM053771.1, from coordinate 539,467,879 downwards.
TGAATAAAGAAACAGGGACTAAAGAATAAGAAGTGACAAAGAAGAGACATGAAAAATGGACAAAAAGGCATAGAGTGAGTGAGAGACAAGGGGAAACAGCTGCTGGCCTTTATTATTCACTGTTTTGCTCCCTTCTTTTTCTTCCTCTGGTGTATTTGTGTTTCTTTTTTGTGCCCTTCATTCTTTCCGTTTCCACAGCATTTCCAAGTCACATTCTCTAACCAAGCTCTCCATCCCCATCCCCCATCTTCCCACACTCAAACCAAGAAATGACAGGAACACAGGAAAACCTACAGAAACGAGAAAGAAAACAAGCAAACTGAAGGTTATTGAGCCAAAGGGAAACTTCAATATGACAAACCTAAAACAAGCACTTGGCATTTCTACAGATCAATAGAAAAAATCCACCTCTCCCTGAAGAGGAAGCCACCTGAACAGGTGGCTGTTTTGGAAACGAGTGGTCCTGTTAGCTTGTTGGCTCTATCTTTAACCTACAAGGTTTCAAAAGCTCAATGACTGGGTCACAAAAGCATCCCTCATAGATCTTGAGAGCAGCCAAGGTCTTTTCAAGAGGATGGTAGGGGCAAGGACAAATCTCTCAGGTGCTGGCAGGGTCCTTTTCCTCAAAGACCTAGCTCTTCAGAATCACAGCCCACACTCAAGACCTCCTAGTTACTCTCTCCACTCACTAGGCTCTCATCACCTGGACTATTTCAGCAGCCTCCTATTTGGTCTTCCTGCCTTAAATCCCTTCCCTTTCCAATCCAGCTTCCATTCATTTGTCCAGGTGACACCCCTAAGGCACAGCTGGGACCATGTCACCCCCTGCTCAAAAACAAGCTCCAGCAATTCCCCCATAGAAAATTCTTCATGATCTGACTCCATTCTCTTTTTTTAGGTTTATTACATATTATTCCTATAATTTGGCATTACAGCCAAATTGGCCCAATAGCTCTTCTTGACACACAGTGTTCAATCTTCCACCTCTAGGACTTTGCAATATCTGTCCCTCCTGTTCCCTATAGCTAGCACATGTCTATTCCTCAAATGGAGCACATTTCCTGATTCCCTTCCCCACCCCATGTTAGTTAGGCCTTCCCCACCCCCAAAATTATCTTGTACTCACTGTACACATGGCACATTTATTCAGAGAGGTTTGTGTTTCTGTGTCTGTATGTGTGCGCGTGCCCTCACTGTTCCCCACAATGGAATGTACGATCTTTGAAAGACTTACATGAACTGATGCAAAGTGAAGTGACTAGAACCACAAGACCATTGTACACAGTAACAGTCATATTGAACAGTGAAGAACTGTGAATGACTTGGCTATTCTCAGCAATACAACGATCCAAGAAAATCCCAAAGGACTCATGATGAACCATACAACCCACCTCCAACTGATATTGTTTGAATACAGACTAAAGAATGCTATTTTTCACTTCCTTTTATTCAAGTCTTCTTGTACAAAATGACTAATATGGAAATGTTTTACATAACGGTACATGTATAACCCATATCTGATTGCTTGACATCTCAGGGAGGGGAAAGGGGAAAGAGGGAAGGATAGAATTTGAAACTCAAAACTTTTTTTTAATGTTTTCGAAATTGTTTAACATGTAATTGGGGAGGAACAAAATATATTAAAGTAAGAAAAATACATGCATAACATTGAAAAAAAAGAGCAGGTACAGTTTTGTCATTGTATTCCAGAGCCTGGCACAGTTCTTGGCATACAGTAGGTGTTTAATAAATGCTTGTGTGTTGATTGATCAGAGCAGGTCCTTATTCTCCAGCCTAGCATTCAAGGCTTTCTCATAATCTTCCTTAGTCCCAACTTTATCTCCCAAAATTGTCAAGGCAAACTCTCCATTCTAATTAGACCATTCTCCTTACTGTCCTCCCTCCACACAGTCCATAATCATTCCTAGAGGTGGCTAGATGGCACCATTGATAACAACACTGGACTTCCTGAGTTCAAATCCCTCCTCAGACACTTACTAGCTGTGTGATCCAGGGCTTAAACTCTGCTGCCTTAATGTCCTCATCTTTAAAATGGGAATGACAATCACACCTACTTCCCATGGTTGTGGCAAAAAAAGATGGATACGTACAACTCTTCGCAAACTTTAAAGCACTATATAAAGCACATCCACACCTCACTAGTTTTGCTCATGCTGTATGTTCTACCTCAGATACCCAGCTGCCTCTTTCTTTGCCTACCCAAATCTTTTGCATCCTTGAAGGTCCAGCCCAAATCCCAATTCTTCAGTAAAGTCTGCCCTGACCATGGTAGCTAACAGTCCCAGCCCAAGGAGTCTCTATTGTACAATCTTATCCTTTTTATCTCCGATTCAAAGAATCTTTGAAAGACATTCCAGAGATGGGACTAGATGGACTCATGGGTCAGATCGGTTTTACAAATGAGGAAACGGAAGCTTCACAAGGTTAAAATGATTTCCCTAGCACACCCAAGATGGCCAGCTAGCACAGATTCTTTGATCTGCTTTATAAAGGAAACACAGCTTCAAGGGGGTTGACAATCCTTCCTTAATTAAACATATATAAGTCATTCACTAGTTCAGGGGAAAGGTCACCACCCTAAATGTGGAGAAAATACAAGCAGAGAAATTAGCACAGATATTCAACAGAAAGGAATAGTAACCATATTTTACTATCTGAACAAAGTAACCCAGTCATCCACAGACATCACTGGATAGAAGAGTGGAAACCTCTGAGTAGTCAGGGGGCTCCTAAAAAATGCCTACTCAGAGTCCTGTCCAGGGAATCAAAAAGTCCTTCTCATAAGCGAATGTCCAAAGCAAAATACCAACCTTCCAGCCTATATAACAGACTTGGCTCCTGATTGGCTCAGTCAGTGGGCATGAAACATACTTGACTTGGTGCAGCTGTGAACCATCAGTGTTCAAAGAAAATTGAGCCTTCAGATGTTTGCAATGAGCCTGGAAAATTGAACTCCAAAAAGAAGACAACAAAAATCCCACTTTACTTGCTCTTACAGTCACACAACTAGAATACTTCAGGGGCAGAACCTGAACCCAATGCTTCTGACTCTAAGTCCAAAGCTGCTTCATGTCTTCTCCAAAGAAGAAAAACTGAGTGATGGCAGGAAACAGAAGCTGCAAATTCCTCTACTCTATCGTAAACTCATGGAGAGAGAAGATCACGCCACAATTCAGCTTGGTAGGTTTGTATTATTAATTTTTTATCAGCTAAGATAATGTATGTAAAGCACTTTGCAAACCTTAGAGTGTTATGTAACGGTTGGTCATTGGCTATTTGTTGTTATCATACATGACTCTTCATAGATGGTAGACACTCAATAGTCTACTGTAAATGAACACGATCAAACTGTCCAATGCCTCCTCAACGTTGCTAGATCAGGGCCAAAGACACAGAAGGCACTCAAGGGGTATTGACTGAATTCAATCATTGTGGTCAGCCTTAGATAAAGGAGGGCGCACTACAGGCCATCCCCCATTTCTAGGTGTCTCAAGGCCAATAGGTGGATAAGAATACTAAAAGATGAGCAGATTAACGATTAAAGGAGATTAAAATTTAAAGATTAAGGAGACTATACCTAAAGTAACCATATTTTCCAAAGCAAAAAACAGGACACGTGGGCTAGGGAGGATTGTGTGTATATGTGTGTGGGGGTGGGAGGTGGGGGTGGTTTTTCAGGGCACATAGCATAGGATTCAAGGATTTAACCACTTATTCACATACTGTAACATGTAAACTACCCATATACATGTAACAAGCCTTGCTTCTCTGTGAATGTTTTACAAGTATCTCAGAACCATAGCATCTTATAATGAGAGTGAGCCATAAGGCAATCTAAGTCAGTCTATACCTGATCAATAATCCTTGTCCTACACAGTTAATAAGTGGTCCTGCAGCCTTTAATATTAAGGACTTTCAATAAAAGATGCACTACCTCCCAAGGCAGCCCATCCTTTGGATAGCTCTGATAGTTAGAAAGGATGTTAATAAAGCAATATAAATTTGTCTCTTTGTGACAGCCATCCTTACTCTGCCAGGGGCCTGGGATGCCATACCACTTTCCAAAGTCTCTTTGGCATGGCTCTCCTCACCGACCATCTCTATCCCATCAGAAACATGGGCTCTACCCTTGGTTCCCTTGGCTTTGTTAAGCAAATTTTTTGCCTTACTTTCTGGAACTGGGCCTCCATACAATTTCCTCTAGTCTACCTGCAAGGCCCCTGGATCTATATCAACACAAATACTTCCTAGCATCCTTAGATGCCATCTTCTCCCATTAAAACGTAAACTCAGTGATGGCAGGGATGCTCTTGCTTGCTAATATTTAAATTTCCAGTGCGTAGCTCAGTGCCTGGAATATGGTAGATCCTTAATAAATGCTCTATCTACCATCTATGGCTCCTAGTTTAGCTCCATAGGATCAAAGAAAACAAGTCTCTTCCATCTTCCATATAACAGCCCTTTGCAAACTTGAAGATAGTAATTATGTTCCTCATCAGTCTTCTTTTTATGAGCTAAATATTCAGAGTTCCTTCAACTGATCCTTCACCAACCGGTCACCCTTTGGACTCTACCCAGCGTATCAAAGTCCTGGCTAACATGTGACACCCAGGACTGAATACAGTACACCAGACATGTATTGGCCAGGGTTGTAATTAGCCACTTCCTGGCCCTGGATGTCACCTACATCGCTTTGGCTTCAACCTAAAAGCAGGATCTGGAGGATGTTCCTTCTCTCAATAAAGCTTACAATCGTGGCGGAAAGGTGACCAGCAGAGCTGAACACAGCATGCCAGGCATGTATGACCAGAACTATATATAGCAAGACAATTATTATGACGACAAGTATTGTAATTAGCACCACCAAGAGGAACGACTTTTGGACTAGAAAGGAGAGAAGGAAAGTGGACTAATCCGACAAGTGATACTCAAGTAGGGAGATAGAAATCCTTTTGTTGAAATAATGTATGTAAAGTCCTTCATAAACCTTGAAGAACTACATAAAAATCTTTCTTCTTACTCTTGATGAGTGCCTAGGTGTATTCTACTGAAAGAAGAAGAGTAGGATAAAATTCTTCTTCCATAAAAGAGGGAAAAGTCAAGACTGAAGCAAAGCGGTGGAAAGGGTGTGGCCACCAGACCCTGAGAACAGAGCACTTAGTCACAGACCCAGTAAAGATCAACCTACCTCTTACCAAAATGGTGGGCTTGTTTGGGCAAGGAAGAGAATGGAGCATCAGTCTTGGTTTGTCTTGGGAGCCACAAGCTCAGGAATGGGGGGAGCCAGACCCTGTCTTCGGTCGCTGATGGGCATCTGCTGTGATGATTTCTAGTGTCTGTCTTTGAACATTTATAGACTTATATAACTCCTTCAGAAATTAATGGGAAGTAGCCAGACAAATAGCATCAGAAAAAGATTTAAAAGAAGAAACTAGTGGAGGCAAAAATCTGAATCCAGACTTAAGTATCTGGCTCTTTCTCTAATGAGAAGAAACATTTTAAGAAGGGGATTTTTTTGTGATTCATAGTAATTCAATACATAACAGCCAGGATATTGAGGCATAATTGAGAAATAAAATTCAATCTGATCTAAAAATAAGAGGCAGGAGGTTATAATGATAGAGTATTGGATCTGGAAGTAGAGGACCTGTCATTAGAATCTCAGTTCTCCTACTATAGGAATGTGCGTTTTATGCCTGTATGTAGACATGTGTGCATGTATGTATACATACATATAGGCAGATATATGACTTTGGATAAATCACTTCCCTTCTCTTGGCCCCCAGGACCTCATCTGTAAAATGAGAAACAGTTGATTCCTAAAGTCCCTTCTGATATAAAATCTTATGGATGTACAACATTATCACCTAAAAATGTCTGGCTCTCTGTTGCTTTCAACAGGGCCCCCTTTACCATCTGCTTTTTCATCAAACCAGATTTAAATACAAAGACATGTTTGTTGATTCTCCAAGAACCATATTCTGCCTTGCTTTTGAATATTCTGTTTATTTTCAACTCTCAGATCAAGAGCTAGAATGAGAATGAACACATACACACACACACACACACACACACACACACACAAACGCATACACACACCCCTTTATCCTCCTTGATGTCTCTGCATTTGACATTAATAACCTCTCCCTAAAACCTACATAGTCTCTCTTCTCTGTAGTTTCATGACACTTATGTGACCCAAAGTCTATTGGGTAGTTTCACTTGAATGTCTCGTAAACTTCTCATGTTCGTAAACTTCGACATGTTCCTTTTGACAAACATCCCACTTGTTAGATCTGACTATGTTACTCCCTTGCTTAACAAGCTTTAATGAATGCCTATTACCTTTAGGCACTCCTCTATGTGGGGCATTTAAAGATCTTCACAACCTTATGCCAATCTATTTTTCCAGATTTATTTCACAACAATCCCCTTCCTGATTTTTTGTTCCAGTCCAAATTAGATGACTTACTATTCCCATATGTGAGATTACCTGCCTTTGTGCCTCCATGTGTATGTGTGTATGTATGCGCGTGTGTGTGTGTGTGTGTGTGTGTGTGTGTGTGTGTGTGTGTGTGTATGAGTGCTTCTGAGCGCATACACCCATGCACTCATTTAAGGTTATCCTTACATGATAGGAATGCTCTCCTCTAGCACCACTTTTTGGATTTCCAGACCCTTCAAAGATCTCATGTGCCACCTCACCCAGGCCTGAGCTTACTTTGCATTATCTTTTATACATGCCATGCTAACACATTTGCATAGACTACAAGCTCTTTAGGGCAGGGACTGATTTCATATTTATCTGTGCATTCCCAGCATCTGGCACAGGGCAGGCCCTTAATGCATGCTTGTTGAATTGAAATGAATGTCAGGCAACATCCAATTTTCTAATTTTTCCTCAAAACTAAAAAGCCTAAAGATGGATCAAAGATCTGTATGAGAAGTTTTTGGAGAAGAACATCGTCCAAAGCCATGGCATCTTTTCACATTTTACAACCCAGTGATAACTTCATGATTTTGTCTTCTGTTCAACAGACAGAGGATATTCACTGTGTTAGCTCTGTATGACCTCTCAGACCAACATTACAAAATTAGAAATTTTCAAACCATACCAGATCAAGAATATGGCCACGGTCAATTTATTGGTACCATAAGATAGAAGGAAAATAAAAATGTGTTTTCCAGAAATAAAATTAAAAGCAGCATGATATAGTGAAGAGATAGTCAGCCAGCCTCAAAGCCAAGAAGAGTTGAATTCAAGACCCACCTCCATGAAATACTGACTATGTAACCCTAGGCAAATCACTTGACCTCTCACTGCTCAAGGGGACTCGAAGAATATAAGTTGCCAAGAAGGTGTAAACCTGCACTGCAGAAGGGAATTTCCCATATCAATTAAATCAAAGGTTTAAGTGAAAAGTGACCATGTCCATGGCAGCACTAACCCGTAGCAGAAAGTGTCCAGTCTACATGCGCATTGGAGAGCCCAATTTCCTCATTCTATTCAATTTGATTGGATTTAACAAGTACTTAGGAAGTGTCTCCTAGGTGCACCAGCAGTATGGGAGGCTCTAAGGTTACAAAGGGGATAGATGATAAGGGAAAACCAACTCTGCCTCCAAAGAGTTTCTATTCTACTAGAGCTCACTTAGCTAAAGGCTGCAGAGGTTTTCAGTCTTCAACGTTGTGGATTTGGAGAGCTAGAATCACAAGTTTTCCAGGATTCTTCCCCATTAGAGAAAAGATGGGTGATAATCCAATCATCAGTTCACTCAGAGTAATGAAAAATTCTGTAAAATTCCCCCTTCCACCATTGAGAGAGGCAGTGTGGTGTAGTGGACAGAGAGCTGGCCTCAGAGTGAGAAATACCTAGGTTCCATTCCCACCTGACATGTACAGCATCTAGCCTCCACCAAGTCCCCCAACCTCTCAGCATACATGGTATCCCTTTGTGGCAAGAAGATGATGACCTCCATCAGTAGAGGAATTTTCCTCATTGATCATTTCCTAATCAATTGAAATGCTTCATCCTGCCTAAATGTAAGGATAATGATAAACCAAAAGAAAAATGGGAAGACTTTACAAAAATCTTTGAAAAACGTGAGAAATAATTATCAAACTTCTCAGGTAAAGGTTTGATATCAAAGATATTTAAACTATTAACATATGTACACATATGTCTCATACATATAACAATGACATATATGCAACCAGTAGCCACTCCCTAGTAGATAAGTGGTTAAGGGGTGTAATAAACAATTCTCAGAATAAGAATTACAAGTAACAGTCACATATGGGCAGCTAGGTGGTAATTGATTGCCAGACATCTTCCCGAGTTCAAATCCAGCCTCAGACACTTACTACCTGCATGACCCTAAGCCAGTCACTTAGCCTTATTTGCCTTAGTTTCTAATCTGCAAAATGAGCCAGAGAAATCCATGGCAAAACCACTCCAGCATCTTGACCAAGAAAACCCTAAATGGGTCAAAAAAAAGTCAGACATTACTGAAATGACTAACCAGCAACAATAATCACGTGACCGAAAGCTATAGGAGACGCAAATCAAAAGTACCCTGAGAGTTCCCCTCACATGCAAAGTTGGCAAGGATGCCAAGAGATTGGAACAGTCAGTTCTGGAGAGGGTGTGAGAAGACAGCAACAAGCACATCATTGGTGGAGCTGTGAAGGAATGCGATCATTTTGGAAAGAAATTTGAAGTTATGTAAATAAAGTGGCTAAAATGTCCATACCCTTTGACCTAGAGATTCCACTATTAGGTTTATACCCCAGGGAGGACATAGATCAGAAAAAATCCCCACATACCCCAACATATGGATAGTAGCAATTTGTGTGAAAGCAAAGAATTAGAAGGAAAGTCAATGCCCAGCTATTGGGGAATGACTAAACAAATCGTGGTACATGGAATATTGCTGTGCTATAAGAAATGACAATGATGAATGCAGAGAAACATGGAAAGATGTACAAGATCTGAGGTAGAATGCGGTAATCAGAGCCAAGAAAACAATATACACAATGACTTACACCAATGCAAATGAAAAAAATCACAAAACAACTACAGTGAATGTTGCAAAATTGCTAAGAACAAGCCTGGCTCCAAAGAAGAGCCAGGAGAAATCACCCTCACCCCAAGTTCTGCAGGCATAGGCTGTCCCCAAGTGATGTGCATTGCAAAGAAGTTCAGACTTCTTCAACATATTGATCAGACTTGCAATTTTTTTCTCTTCTTTTTCTTTTTGTTTTCCTTTAGAAAGACTTCAGAACTCTGATCGATGCAGTGACCTACAGTGACCTCAGAAGACTGATGGTAAAGTATTCCATTTTTCTATTAAGAGGTGAAAGACTATGAGTGAAAAATGAGATATACATTTTCAGACATGACCAACGCATGGGTTCATCTTGCTTGATCCTATTTATTTGTACAAGAAAAGACTCTATAGGATGTGGAAATCATTGCAAAGTGATAGTGATATAAAAAAGAACATCAATAAAATGCTATTTAAAAAAATCATAATAACTAAAATATATAGAGTGTTTTAAGATTTGCAAAGTACTTTACATGAAGAGTGCCCTTGGTCATAACAAGGACAGCAGTAATCATTTCCAGTAAACCCTCATCTTTATTTAGACCAAAAATCTTGGAGGAAAGTGAGGCTATCATTTGATTAACAAGTGTATATTTGGGCATCCCCTTAAAGAAAATGCAGTTGAATTGTTCACCTTTATGTTTGATTGAAAAAGATCAGCAGCTGTAGACCACATCAACATGTCTACATTGTAGAAACTATGTTCAGTTAAGAGATCTGGGTTCTAGTGTTGTCTCTGGCCCAAAAAAACCTGAGGCAAATCACACAGGTGACTTCACTTCTGCAGGCCTTATTTTCCTTATCTGTAAAATGTTGTGGTTGGACTGGATGATTCCTTCTAGTATAAATCCCCACCCACCACTTCAGATACATTAATGGTTAACAAATGCTTAAAGAGTGAATGCATTTCAAGTAATTCTAAACTGTTCCCCCTAAAGATCTTGTATTCATTTTCACTCAAAAGCAAATGCCAAATACCATTAAGGAAGAAGAAATACACATTATTCCCATCCCTGATACCTTGAAAATATTTTGTCAATATTACATATCAGAGGTGAATAACATAAATAAGAACAAATCCACTTTTAAAAAAACTGATTATACCACTATGACCAACATTTCCCTATACTAGAATCATAGTTTTAGAGCTCATCTAACCCAATACCTTCATTATACAGATGGGGAAACTGAGGCCCTTGAACACCCAAGATTACCCAATGAGTAAATGATAGAGCTGGAATTTAACTCTGACTCCTAAATCAGGACTTGTGCATTTCATTTTTCAGACTCAATGAAAACATTTCAATTTTGATATTCTAGCCCAGTTATAATTCATAGTAATATTTCGATGATCAGATTATGATTAAGTTATAAATCCATCATTTTTGCAATAGTCTGCAACACAGCTGAGCAGTCTATTTTATAAGGGTTTCTCACCAGAGACCTAGGATTTGGATCCTAGGGGGTGGGAAGGATTTCTAAAAGAATGGATTGCTCCTAACTGAAAAGAGCCTAAGGAAAAAAGGCAGACAGGTTGGTATCCAAACATGGAAAATCCCCACTCCTTAAAATGAAACTATAAAATATCATTAAAATTAATTGTTCAAAAAACCTTTTATCAACCATTAATTTCCATAAGGATATCCCTATATGAAGACAGCCTAGAAACCAGTTTCTATTCCATTCATCTTTTTCATATCACATCACAACTTCTAACAGCTTAAGTGACAGAAAAATGAAATCCAAATGTCTCTGTTTTGTTAAAAGATTTAAGCAAACCTCCCTTTTACAAGGTTAATCTCTATTTTGAATTTGACAGTAATGTTCATCATCCTTACTTCCTATGCTTCACAAAACACTTGATGAAATGCCACATAGATCATATTATTCACAAGTTTCATGTAGACAGACACAAGGGTATCTAATACAAAACAAGTCTCAGGGCAGGATGGCACTCAAATCTCCATGGAATAGTCTAGCCAATTCAGCCCTGTTTCTCTATGAAGTCTGGGCTATGCACAGAACCATCAGAAAATGGAATGCCCCGAATCCCCTCTCCTTATTGCTCTCAAAGGAATCTAAACGCAAGGACTCTGAAGATGGTACCTTACAATTTCCCACCATAGTTTATTCTCTGGATGTCAGACCAATAGGTCGTAATGTGCTAGAGTCATTACAGTCAATGGCTGTGAAGAGCAACCTCAAAGGACTTATATATATTACCGCATGAAGCTAAGTTTTCTTGACATGTTATTTAAATGATTTTGAGCAATGTGGAACACTTACTATCTTTCAAAAGCACCTTCTGTTGGTTTTTAACTTCAGATCTATTAAAATTCCAAATCATGCTTCAAAATATATTCACCTGACTCTGCTGGAACTGACAGAATATCAGAATGAGACATAGTTTCTTCCTCCATTTTTTCTATGCTGAACACCCATTCCATTCTGGATGGTGAGTCTAATGACTTTTATTAACCCCTACTACATTTAATTGAAGTTAGGCATCACCCATTTTCATATTGCTGTAGAAAGTTTCCTTAATGCAATGAGACAGATGCATAGAGAGGGATATGTCTTTACTGGTCAATTTCTCCAGAATGTCTAGAAACTTAAATTAAGATCTATTATTTAGAAGTGTTAAACATATGGCAATTTCTATCCCTCTTAATTTATATCATAAAGAAAGTGACCTGAAGCTTAAAAATATGAAATGTTTTGCCAGTGGGCAGTTGGATATACGTAGTGACACTTCTAATACCGTGTTCATAGCACTAAAACACAGACACACACACATACATTTTGCAAAGAAAAATCCTTGCCTGTCCTCATTCTTCCATCAAAGTGAAAATAAGTACATGCACCATTTTTGCCTTGTCAGGAGGTACAAAGAAACATCATCATTTTCATAACACATAAAGACCAGTGCCAGACAGACCTGCTGCCTCCAAAAGAGCATTACACTTTTCTCGGCATGCGCCAAGCAACCCTTACCTTTTTCTGGACTTAAGTTTTTATATACTTCAAGGTCTGCCATTCGCTTTGCTTTTCCTCTGCATCCTTGGTGAGCACAGTAAGATTCCTTTCTAAAGGCTCATGCCTTCTTTCTGTTCCAGACCGTCAGTGAAGACAGAAGTATAAGAAAAACCTCCGAACTTTGTCCCCTCCATCCTTTACAGCAAGAAGAGGTCTTCACAGTCGGGGCTCAGTGACGGGAGTGGAGAACAAATCCCAAAGCTGTTAGTCAGGAACTCTATCCCAAAGTGCCAGTCTGGCCACACAGGAGGATTGGCAGCATCTGCTCAGTGCAGCTGCTACTGTGGGAATGCAGGGGCTGCTGTCAGTACTTGGGGTGTGAGACCCGCATCCTTAGTGCAGTGATTCAGACCCTGAGGCATTGTGCACATCGTGCAGAATCAATGCCTAAGAAGTGGAAGTCAGTCAATGGAGGCCCTGGAGAGAGGAATCCTCCTCACCTGGGGAGGTCACTGAGAAAGCAGGATTGCCCGATTGCTGCTTCACAATGAAGTGGAGTAAGGCTGGCTGAATGTTCCAAATGAACATGAATATCCACACACAGACGTACATAGACTTGAAAGCAAAAACCTCTGCATTCCGTTAGAAATAATCCATTCTGAAAAGGTTTATGCAGCCTGGACACCAGCTCCAGTGGATTACTCTCTGATGTTCCATGTTGTCATTTGGGGGAGGAAGATTTTTGGCTTTCCCAGGTTGATTGCCACTCTCCTCACACATATCCCAATATCTCTCCACATACAAACAACACATAATTGGTCACAGCACAGGCTGAAACATTTCCAACTTCAGAGAAAATGAGGCCACCGTTCCAAGCCCCTTGTGCAGTGAGGGATGCTTGATTTGTTTTTCTCCTCCCATAATATTCCTTTGATGTTGAGCAACATCAAGTTTCCATGAGATAAGTGAATGAATTGAAAACAGCTCAGGTTTCTCATGAATGAACCAACTTTCCACTGCACCATACATATTATTATAATTTCATTGCCCCTGAATTATATATGCACTTCCCTTACATGCATTGTGTAATTCGTTTCATAGAATATTATACTTCAGAAAACCTTGCATTTACCATATCTTTATACATTAGGATACATCAGTTCTCCTCTTTGGAGGATCAAAGCAAGTGAGTTGTATGCTAAATCTGGCCTTCAATTTCCCATTTCTGGGTTTTGCCTAACTGTCTTGCAGAGTTCCCCTGGAACCTAGCTCTCTTCCCTCCTACCCATTCCCTCTCCCTGATCAACTAAGCCATATTCCGACCTATTGACTCTCCCAAGTTCCCCAACCCCTTCTCATGGTAGCCCCAGTGAGCCACATCCATTTTCAAGATTCCTATCTATTCCAAACTCTTCCAAGATCCATCTTTCAACACCTGTTTTTTGTTCTCCAAATACTTAAGACTCTGCCCTAGCTCCCAAATACCTACAACACCCCAAAGTCATCCATGATTTCTCCCATCCTTTTAGTGATTTGTGAGGGCAAGAATATATAAATGTGAATGTCTCTCTTCTGACCTGCATGTGAGTAAAACTCAGAGAATGTAAATGGTTGGCAGAGTATTGAAAAGACAGTTAATATATTCTCTCCCTTAATGGGGAACCTACTTCGCAGCTTCCCTAACCAGTGTTCATTCAACCTGTGCTTAAACTTCCAGGGGCTGAAACCAAAAGTCAATCCATGAAACATTTATTAAGTACTTCCTATGTCCAAGACAATATGTTAGGGGTTACAGGTATAAAAGCAAAAATGGACAAAATAAATGTGCACTGCATTCAGAAAGCTTGAATTGTACTAAATTGATTACCACAGGTAGTCAAATGAAAGTACCCAAGCTATTTCTCCACTTTGACTATCATTACCAACCTATACGGAACTGATTATCCCACCCAACGTCAAAGAACAATGACTCGAGCAGACAAGACTGAGGAAGGTCATAAGACCACATATTTAGAGTTGGAAGGGACCACCATTGCTCACTGAGTCCAAACTCTTCATGTTTCAGGAAAGGAAATAGAAGAAGTTGCCCAGGTTCACACAGGGCGTCACTACCCAAGATGGGACTTGAACCCAAATCTTCAGAACTAAAGTCTCAGTCTTTGTCCCACTTCTCCATGTTATTTTCTTGTTCAAAAAAAATCATTAAATAAGAGTCATTGGAATTGTTATTCAGCAGTTAGAAACCTTAACCACATTAAATAAGACTAAAATGCCTTGCCCTCTTTCACATCCTTCAAGTAGGAAACCTTTCTCTTGATATCCCTGTGAGGCACTGATTCTTCAATACCTCAGCGGGGAAGAGCTTCATCCCAGGGCATATCCCAGCCCCTCCTCCATTCTTCCACAGGTGCCCATTCCAGGTCTTCCATGCCTTAGTATGGGGTCTCCAGTAGCTGTGGCCCAACATATTCCACTGCTTAGAAAGAGCAAGGCAAGGCAACCCTCAGATATTGCTCATTGTGTCTCCAAGCCCATTCTAAAAGTTTTCCCTGTTTAGGAGGGCCCTCCAAAGCTCAACTTCCATTAGCACAACCTCTGAGAACTCCTCACCACAGAAAGATAAATAGCCCAATAATTGTGCAATGTCTTCAGTTGGAGTAAATGGAAGTAATGGAATATGACTGCATTGTGAGAAAGCATGAACATGAGGAATTCAGAGAAGTCTGGGAAAATTTTACATGGATCAACATAGAGTGAAGTAAACAGAACCAGGAAAACACTATAAACAATGACTGCAATGATGTAAATGGAAAGAACAGACACAGAAACAAAGAAACTAAAATCTGTGAAATTACAAGGATTAACCCTGGCCCTGAACAGGAAGAGTTAAAAAATATATATACCATGTCTTCTTGACTGCAAAGCCAAGTCTCTATCCACTATGCCATGCTATGAATCACCTAGTTTTACAAGTGAGTAAAATCAACTCAGAAGGTGATAACACAATTTATCCAAAGTTATTCAGCACACTCAAAGCACTAAGGGAATATCTCAGGGCTCTTGACTATCTAGGTTAATTACTAAATTAATTGGGATATGTATATGTAACCCAAAACTGGGCAAGTCACTTAACCATTGTCTGCCTCAGTTTCCTCATCTGTAAAATGGAGATAATACTAGTACCGACCTCCCAAGACTGTTGTGAGGACAAAAATTAGGAAATATCTGTAATATGCTTTACTAATTTTAGAGTACTAGGTAGGTGCTAGTATTATATCCATTTTACAGATGAGGAAATTGAGGTAAACAGAGGTTAAGTGATTTCCTAGGATTACACAGATAGTAAGTATCTCAGGCAGGATTTGAACTCAAGTCTTCCTGATTCCAGGTCCAGGGCTCTAGCCACTGTATCATACACATAATAAATTTTAAGTTAAATTAATTTACTATGACTACTGAGTTAAAATCAAGAATCACTGATGTAGAAAATTAACTCTTTTCTCAGATTCCCATTGGTTAGAATTGTCAGTACTTTTTTTTTTCCTACAGGCAATTTAGGAGGAGTATTGCCTGCCTGGAAACTTCAGTCCTCATGCTTGCTAGAGTTTTCCTGCATTTTTCAAACTAGGTCTATTACAGGCACCATTATGGAAATCATAAATCTGAACCGAACTTGACTGACTTCACTACTTCACTACTACAGGATAGCAGAGTAGACAGAAGACTAGGCCTATGAATCAGGAAAAGCACTAGGTAACACTCTCATCCTCTCCCTAGTTGGCTTTTTCTAAAGAAAGAACTCATATGTACCTAGTATTGTGGCTTCTAACCAGGTGGGCCCAAGAAGATATTTGGAAATTTAGAAATATCCCACTTGTTTCAATATGATTCAACTCTTTCAAATGATCAGATGACACAAGAGGCTGAGTAGCCTACGAGATAGAGAGCTAGCTTTGGAATCCTGGAGAGCTGGGTTCAAGCCCTGCATTTAGTATATATTGTTTACATGACTGGTTTTTTGAAGAGGAAGAGGAACTAGAGACCAAATTGCCAACATTCACTGGATTATGGAGAAAGTAAGGGAGTTCCTAATCTACTTCTGCTTCACTGACTACACTGAATGAAGCCTTTGATTGGTTTGAGACTGGAAAAGGAGCATGACAGGGCTCTATATTGTCACCTGGTTTAGTTAACTTCTATGCAGTGTGCATCATGCAAAATGCCAGACTAGATAAATAAAAAGCCAAATTTAAGGTTACCAGGAGAAATGCCAACAATTTTAGATATGTAAAATAATACCGCTCTGATGGCAGAAAGTGAAGAGGATTTAAGAAGCCTCTTGATGAGGTGAAAGAGGAGAGTGTAAAAGCTGACTTGAAGCTTAACATCAAAAAAACTAAGATCTTGGCAACTGGTCCCATCACTTCCTGGCAAATAGAGGAAGAAGAAATGGAAGCAGTGTCAGATCTTATATTCTTGGGCTCAAAGATCACAGCAGACAGAGACTACAGCCATGAAATTAAAAGACACTTCCTTCTTGAAAGGAGAGACATGGCAAATATGGACAGCAAGCTAAAAAGTAGAGACATCATGTTGTCAACAAAGGTCCATGTAGTCAAAGTTATGTTTCGTTTTGGTTTTTTTCAGGAGCAATGTGTGGCTATGAGAGTTGGACTATAAGGAAAGCTGAGTGCTGCAGAATCGATGCTTTTGAATTGTGGTGCTGGAAATGATTTGAGAGTCCCTTGGACAGCAAGACAGTCAAATCAGTGAATAGCTAAAGAAATTAATTCAGACTATTCACTAGAGAGTCAAATGCTGAAGCTTAAATACTTTGACCACATAATGAGATGGGACTCATTGGAAAAGACTCTAATGTTGGGAAAGATTGAAGGCAAAAGAAAAAGGAGGGTGAGATGGATAAATAGTGTCATGGAAGCAATGAACATAAGCTTAGACAGACCAGGAGAGAGTGAAGAATGGAAAAGCCTGGTGTTCTGTGGTCCATGGGGTCACGATGGACACCAGCAACTGAACAACAAAAATTTACATGACTCTGGTCAAGACACTTAAACTCTCAACACCCACACTGAGCTCTCCAAGACAGTAAGACAAAACCGTTGTTCATCTGAATTGGTAGGATGAGGTTGCCACACCAGGAATTCCCCAGATCAGTGAAATTCCAGGTACATACACACATCTACACGCAGAGTTTGGACAACATTCTTCTTCAGGACCACATACAAAGATAAATAGATAACAAACCCAATAGGATTATGGAATGTCATAGCTAGATGGAACCCAGAGATCCTCTGGTCTAAGTTCTTACACTTGGTATCAGGTAGTCCTGGTATGTCCCATAAATGTCAGATCACAGAATCATAGCCAAAGGCCAGTGAGGCCAACCTCCTCCTTTCACAGTTTAGGAAACTGAGGCCCAGGGACTTGCCCAAGGGCAGACAGCCCAGGTGGTATCTGACATGGGATTTGAATCCACCTCCTCTGGATCAAGAGCCAGCTCACTTCTCTGGGTGCTAGGTGCTGAATAAAACACTGGTTGAATGAATGACCTCCTTTTATAGACCCAGAAGAGGGCCCCTATCTAACAGAGAACTCTAAGAATAGCAAGAGCCACCCATATTTACATAATCTGAATGCTTACAAAACATTTTCCACACAATGAGCCTGTGACAGACATTGTGAGTGATTATATCTCATCCCTCTCAGCCTCAGAACTCTCAGAGAGGTCACTGAGAACCCCAAGGGCAGGACAGGCCTAGGGCAGAAATCATGAAAGAGAACTGCCTCTGTCCTCCTCTTGTGCTTCACTGCCATTGCCCCAGCCTTGCCCCAAGGGGTTCTATCCTACACACATAGGCCTGAGAGTGCAAGTGCGCTGGAACAAACACACACACACACACACACACACACTCTCCATACTCCATCACTCCTACACACACACATATACATCATCATACACATCCACCACTACTAATCACACACATACAAATATATTACCACCATACACACACACACATACACAGATATCCACCACCACTACCACTTACACACGCATACTCCACTACACACACATTACCACCACACACAAACACATCACCATCATACACACGCACACACACACACACACACACACACACACACACACTGACTTCAGCCTTCTCTAGACCTGGCTCTCATTCAGACTCTCTGGAGGTCAGGTCTGTCCATCATTACCAGCTTCATATACTGACATGTTCCCTGATCCAATCAGAACACTTGTGCCAGGGAGCAGTATCCTCTCCAGTCTAATGCCACAGAAAACTGAAATGAACTCCAACAGGGTCAGATATGACTTTTCCAATCTTGAGATCACTTCCTGTCCCATCCACAAGGCCTTAGAGACAAGGAGGTGGTCCTTTGTGCTCACCGACACCTCTCTCCCTGCACTGGCCCTTCTCTTTCATGGGCTGGGTAAGAATAATTGTGTCCTTTCTAAATGGCCCTCACCCTCTTACTTGCCAGACGATGGAACTTTCAATCATTTACACCATCACCCTCCTCTCCAAGTTGCTGGTGCGTGTAGCTGAGGAGAAACTAACTTTTTAAGAAGAAAATGGCAATACACAACCATAACCATGGATGAAAGGATAGCTCTTTAATCAGACATTAACACAGTCTTCTCAAAAATTAACAAGAACTTTAATCTCTTCATCCTGCTAGCTCCCATCTCCACTAAACAATTAAAAAATAAAAACAAAACCCTCAGGATAAATATGCACAGTCTGGCTAAACAAAGTCCTACAGTAACCCTGTTCAAAAATAATATAACCTTTTTCACAAGGTACAATGGAGGTAGAAAAGCAGACTGTAATCGTAGCTAGAGATTTGGTCTTGAAACCAGAGTTGTTTCTAACTTTATGACCCTGGGCAAGTCACTTAACCTCTAGACAACTCTGTAAGACTGAAGACTACAAAAAAAAGGGGCCAACCTGCATTGGTACAAGAATTCCTGCATTTCTGAGAGAAAGGAGCAGAACCAGGAGAACTCTGTATACGGCAACAACCACAGTGTGTGAGGATTTTTTTCTGATAGACTTAGTACTTCATTGCAATGAAAGAACTTAAAAAATTCCCAATGGTCTCTTAAGGCAAAATGCCTTCCACATCCAGAGAAAGAACTATGAAGTTCGATCACAGAGTGTAGCAGTTCATTTTCTTTTGTATTATGTTTTGGTTTATTTTATGAATTCTGCCATTCATTTTAATTCTTCTATGCAACATGACTAAGGTGAAAATGTATTTAATAGGAATGTATGTGTAGAACCTATATAAAATTGTATGCTGTCTCAGGGAGGGAGAGGAGAGGGAGAAGGAAAAACATCTAAGTTATATGGAAGTGATTGTAGGACACAAAACAAATAAAATAATAATAAAAAAAGAATTCCTGCATCTTGGGTGCCCCTTGTATCAATGACATTCCAGATCCAGCTCCCTTCCCCATAGCTACACAGAAGTGTGGGGAGAGAGGAATGTGAGAAGCCACCTCATCGATGGGAGAACTCTGCTGGGCTACAGACACTGGTGGTGATGCCCTTTTTCTATGTCTGATATTGTCCCTTTGGAAAGTCAAGCAGCCAGCTCACTATCAGTACAATGTCAATAATGTCCCAGATCCTCAAAAGTCAGACAAGGAAGGCACTGCCCAGCTCCACAAATTCATAAGGAACAGAGCAAGAAAGAACATGAGAGGTCAATGAATACAGTCTTCTCATTTTAGAATGGGGAAATGTGGCTCAGGGAGAAGTAAAATCTAAAGTGGAAGAGACAAGACAAGAAGCCATTTCTCATGACTCTCAGTCCAGGGCTCTCTCCATCCCTTTATAAATGTGGAGGGTGGTGTCAAGTGAGCCAAGGAATCTGACTTCTGGAGATTTCTCACTGGCCATCAGTTTCTTTTGCCTCCTGTTTAGTCAGGAGAAGACAAGTCTCAGGGGGCTGATGACACTGTGCTCAAACATCTGAAGAGCTGTCATGCGGCCAAGAGATTATACTTGTCCCATCTGGCCCCAAGGAAAGAATGTGGTGGGTGGTCATTCCAAAGAAGACAGTTTAGACCCATTAGAACTGCCCATTAGAGCTGCTCAAAGGTGGAATGGGGCTGCTTCCAGAGCTGGTGGAATCCTCCTTGCTGTGGGGTTTCAAGCAAGTACCATTCATGTTGTGTTGGGCTTCTTCTGGAACACAGGTTGGACTAGATGGCTCCTTCCAACTTTGACAACACTCAGGCTAAGTGCACATAAAGTAAAAAGATCACTTGAGTATGCCCAACAATATCTACTGCCTACACCTGCAGCCTTCCTCATGGCCCCATGCCAAGACTGCCTTAAAAGGACTATGCAAATGCTCTTATTATCCTTTTTGTTTGTTTAATAATTTATTTTTAGCATTTAACATTCACTTCCATAAGATTTTAAGTTTTAAATTTTCTCCCCCTTTTCTCCTCCTCCCTCCCCAAGACAGTGTGTAATCTGATATAGGCTCTACTTATACATTCATATTCAGCATATTTTTGCAGTAGTCATGATGTAAGGAAGAGTTAGAGCTAATGGGAGGAACCACGAGAAAGAAGAAACAAAACAGCAGAAGAAAAGAAGAACAAATAGTCTGCTTCCATCTGTATTCAGAGCCCAAAGTTCCTTCTCTGGACATGGATGGCATTTTTCATTCTTAGTCTTTCGCAGTTGTCTTAGATCTCTGAATTGCTGAGAAAAGCTAAGTTGTTGTGGTTATTTTTTTTGAGATAAACACAAAAATATAATGCATCTTTCCCCATTCAGGAAATGAGGAAAAGAAAGAAAAGATTAATTGGATTTTTAGACTTGTTGTTTTTAAATGGTCAACCAGGGATGGAGCTTTCAAATATCAGCTAGAGTAAAACCCTGGGAAATCAGTGCGCCATGGAGCCCTCCCTGCAGTGGACTCATCTGTAGGTAAAGTGGTCCTTAGCTGACACTGTAGCCAATAAACAAGGTTAACTTACTACAATACAGTGAAATTACCTACCATTTCAGATGGAACAAGTAAGGTGGCATCTTTTATCTGTTCAGTCCTGGGTTACCTGCCTGGAAGAGATTTGTTGCTGTTTGGCTGCTGGTGGTGTTTTAATAATTAACGTTTATAGAGCACTTTAAAGGTTGAAGTTTATCTCCTTTGGGCCCCTCAACAGCACCAAGAGGCAGGCCTTATTGTTACCCCTTTACTGATCACTACTTTTTACTGTAAATTACAGTAATAATATATAAATAAAACCTTTATAATAAAATATAATATACAAAGTAATTTATAAATAAAATTATTAAAATACTGCAAATTTACAGCAAATTACCACTTTACTGACTCAATAACTAGTCCAGGGCCATCCTGCTTGGGTGGTTGGCATCCATGGATACTAAGAACTGCAATCCAATGGTAGAAACAAGAGTTCACTTTTATAAAGTTCATGAAGGTTTTGCAAAGCACTTTAAGTATTTCATATCGTTTCTCCAACTCCTTTGTATTTATATTTATTCTGCTATACTGAGATAAATCCTTGTTCCCCATTTAGAACGTAAGTTCTCTGCAAGTAGGAATTGGTTCTTTCTTTGTATTTGTACCCTCGATGTCTAGCAAAGAGTAGGAACTTAAGAATCCATTGGTTGGATCCCCAGGCACCCCTTCCCCAAGCTGGAGCCCCCCAAGATGAAGATCCCCCAAGCTGGAGCTCCCCATTTAGTTGTCAGTCCCACAGGTGTCCTTTATCCAGACAGTTTCTTGGAAATGACACCTCCTTGATGATTTCTTGATCGCTAGCTTGTGCTGCCAAGCTTGAAAAGAATTTTTTTCATTGCTTTTTTGAGAGACTCCACTCCTTATCAGCAGTGCCATTCTGAGGGTTTACAAGTCAGCATAAAAATTTATGGGAGTATTATTGTGTTTTCAACGAAGTTATCAGTAGCATTCCACACCTGGGCTAGTGAACGTGCAAAGTCCCGCTTGCACTTGAGAGTTTAGAGGTGGCTGCTAAAAGCTGATGAGTCCAACTCCTCTCATGCTGTCAATGAGACAAGCAAGGACGGACACCAACCTTCTGCGGTTGGTGATGGCTACATGGAATATTTCATGTAATCCCCACGACTCTGGGAGGTAGGTGCTGTTCCTATCCTCATTTTACAGATGAAGAAACTGAAGCACTTCTGATGTCGACCACTAAAGTGACTTCAAGCAAATCACTTAACTTCCCTGGGCTTGAGTTCTTATCAGTAAAATGAGAGCTGGATTGAGTGGCCTCTGAAGTCCCTCCCAGCTCTGATTCCGTGAAGCCTCTGGGGAGGCTGTACATGAGAGGCCTCTGCCCCAGAGGTTCCTGGCTATCAGGAAGACCAAGCCAAGTCCAGTCTATGCCTCATGTAAGGAAGCCAGGGGACCCTGGGAAAATCACAACCTTTCAGTGCTCCAGGAGGCAGTCAAGTTCCAGACCAAAAAAGCAGCAGTAGCAGAGGTGGTCAAATGAAAATGTGACCATCCTGAGCCTAGACCTGGACCTGATGGCCCTGTGCCTTCTCAAACAGTGTAAAATCTGAGACTTGAGTCCAGTCCTGGGGCAGCCACCCCTCTCCCACTAACCTCTTCATACAGGAGCTCAGCTCACTGTTCGTTATCATGTCAGTGAAGTCTAATTAGCCTGTGGTGGGGTCAGCGCACAGCAAACTAATGGTAGTTGACATGGGCACGTTATAAAACAAACCGCCTTGGAGACCAAGGCATTAATTGAACGCTCAGAGCTGAAATAATCATGTATCTCAAGCCCCAAGCTCTCCTCTCCTTAGCACTCAGGATCTGCTCCTACCCAAGGGTGGAAAGAAGTCAATTTAGCTCAAGGAGGGAAAAGGAGGCCCTTGGGAGGAGGAAGCAGACGAGAGACAAGCTCCGACTCTGGGAGGAAGCCCTAAAAGCTCATGTTCCTCAGCACCTCAACATCAAGACAACTGTTTGCAGATAACATGAAGCTCTTAGCAGGTGTCCCTCCCCCAGTTCCCCCCCCAACCCTCTTCTCCCCCGCTTCTCTTAGTACTGCAGCTACTGTCCCCTGTTCAGCCAAGTATGAATATGAATCGGATCACCTTGGTCAACATGTGTATTTAAAAATGGACAATGCAGGACTCCCTCAGTACCAAGGCCCATCCCTCTTACCTCAGTAACAGCTCTCAAATTCACCCCCTTCCCTTTGACACTGCCCCCAGCCCTCCTCCTACCTTTCCAATCGTCTTATACTTTACACCCCCCCATCCCCATGTACTCTTCGATTCAGTGACACTGGCTCCCTTACTGTTCCTTGAAAAATACTTTCCACTTCTTGCCTCCAGGAATTTTTTCTGTCTGTTCCTCTAACCCTCCTCATCTCTACTTCCCAGCTTCCTTCAAGTCCCAGCTAAAATTCTACCTTCTACGGGACACTTTTTCTGGTCCTCTTAATTATCTCCACTTTGTTGTGCCTATAGCTTATCTGTACACAGTCCTCAGCATGCTGTCTCTCCCATTAGACCATGAGTACCTTGAGGACAAGGGCTGTCTTTTGACTTTCTTCGCATCCCCAGGGCTTAGCACAGAGCCTGGCTAAAGTATATAGAGAATTTTAGAAATATTATCTCATTTGGTCCTCACAAGAACTCTGAGAGGCAGGTACTACAATGATCCCCCTTCTATAGACAAGAAAATTGTGGCAGACAGAAGGCAAATGCAACTAGTAAGTGTCCGAGGCTGAATTGGAATGCAGGTCTTCAGAATTTGACTACAAAGCTCTTTTGAAACACTAAAGTCTATGTATATAGATATAGCTATACATGTAGCCACAGGCATATGGTAATATTTCCGTAACAAATGGTGGGGATAGTGGGAGGGATAGGTACAGTGGGGAGATGTTCCTCTGTGGTTACAAAGTCATCTCCTAACTGGACAGGGCTGAGGCAGGATTCTTTAGTACAGGGTCAGTAAATAAGGAGCCTAAGATGGTGGTGCTATCTCATGGGGGTCTCTCACCAGCAGGACACAAGGGTCCCAACAGGGAAAGAATAACCTAAAATAGTGATGCCTGCCTTACTGAAAGATAAGGAATGAACAAATCTTAGATGCAGAAGGGACCATCAAAAAGAGATGTGGCCTTTGAGTTTTCAGATGAGCATACCAAAGCCCATGGAGGTTCAGTCCTTTGCTCCAGGTCACGAATCTGGTTAGGAGTAAGAACATAACAAGATTCTCCTAATTCCTTTGACAAAACATTTGTCTTATAACTCCAAGTCCAACTAGAACTTTCTAAATCCCTAAACTAATGAATTTCTGCTGTAATTAAAGGCCCAATCTCTCATCTCATCCTCAGTGAAGTAGAGATGGTCATTTTCCAGGTTATTCTTTTTCATATTATTCATATTCCATGTTATTCTTCCATAGACTCATACATTTATTAACCATCCATTAACCTTTACTTCTCCATGTCACAGAATCCCATTTCTTTAGTCCTTCCTTCAGGGTTCACCATTGCAGACATTTAATCACTTCTCTTCATGATTCTTCCCTAACTCCAAGGATCTTAACTCTGAGCATGTGCGTGTGCATGTGTGTGTGTATGTGTTCTGGACCCTTTTGGCAATCTACTGAAACCTATGAAGTCCTTCCCAAAACAATGTCTTTAAAGGCATGAAATGGAAAACAGGATTACAAAGGAAGGCAATTAGATTGAAATAGTTATCAAAGTATTTTTTCAAAGAAAATTTGATGGGCCCCAGGTAAAGAACACCACTTGAGAACCTTTATTAAGAACAATGTAGGGACTGAGGTTGCAGATAGGATTCTAATAAAGACCATTGTGGAGATTAGAAAGTTTGATAGGCATAGTTTCTGGGTAATTGAAACATTTTATTAATAAAGCCAGCATGTTATCAATAAAAAGATGGTCATTTGGCCATTTCTCTTAGACCAAAAGCCCCTAATGGCAGGGGAGGGGTTCACAGTTTATATTCCCTTTGAAGACATATTCCTACTCAACTCTGATTGGTTAATCAAATGGGAGGTGGGCTATAATTTGGAACTATTCCAAAGGGCTAAAAAACCATGCATATCTTTTGACCTAGGGATACCACTACTAGGTCTGTATCCAAAAAGAGGTAAAAAACAAAAAGGAAAAGGGCCTATATATACAAAAATATTTATAGCAGGTTAAAGAATTGGAAATTGAGGGGATGCCCATTGATTGGAGACCAGTTGAACAAACTGTGGCAAAGTGAAATGTACTGTGTACAAAGTAAGGTGATCAGCTGTGAATGACTTAGCTATTCTCAGAAATACAATGATCTGAGACTCTGAAGGACTTTCGATAAAAAATGCTATCCATCCCCAAAGAAAGAATTACTGGAGTCCGAATACATATTGAAGCATACTTTTTTCTTGAGGGTTTTTTCTGGTCTATGTTTTCTTCCACAACATGACTATTATGGAAATGGTTTACATGACTACACATGTGTAATCTATATCCAATTGCTTGCCTTCTCAATGGGGGTAGTGGGAAAGGAGGAAGGGAGAGAATTCAGAACTCAAAGTTTTGAAAACAAATATTAAAAATTTTTACATGTGACTGGGGAAAAATAAAATAGTAAATAAAATAAAATAAAATAAAGCTCATTATAGAATTGCCTTTGGAAACACATGGACAACTCACTCCAACTACCTGCAGTGGAACTGACTTTCGCAGACATCTCTCTGCTACATCAGGGGATACCCTCTGTCTCTTATTTGAATAAGGGTCTGCTCCATTACAGGGAAACTTGGGTCAGTTTTCTAGTATTTCATGACATTGTGTTACACAAAGGATTGAGGAAAAATCCACACAGGGCTTGACACAGAATTACAGCTGCCGCAGTCACCATGCCATCCTCCACTGTCCCATAATTTAGTACTTGATGAAAAATTGTATGGTGACTAACCCCTGGTTGCCTTCTACCCTGTACTCAACTATAGGCAAGTAATAGTCAGTTAACAAGAATTTGTTAAGCACCTAAGCACTGTCCTAAGCACTTGGGCTACAAAGAAAGGCAAAACAATCCCTGTCCTTGAGAGGCTCACAATCTAACGAGGGAGACAAGAAGCAAATAAATACGTTCAAACAAGCTAGAGAGAGGATAAATAGGAAATCATTAACAGAAGGAAAATACTAGAATTAAGAGGAATTTGGAAAGACTTCCTGCAGAAGGTGAGATTTTAGATGGAAGTTGGAAGATGCTAGGGAAGCCAGGAGGCAGAGCGTTACAAATATGGAGGACATGCAGAGCTGACAGGTGGAGGGTCTTGTTCACAGACTTCGTCAATATTCCATTTTTCAGACTGCTCCTATTTGGGTCTGTTTTTAACAGAAGTTTAATTACTAAAATAAGAATGAAATTAAAACTGAGGCACTCAATCGGACATGAGCCCCAGGCATTCATCCGGAAGTCTTAAAAACCCCTGGAAACTGAAAATACACTTGATGCTGACTCAGTGGGCTCAGAAGAAAGGCCAGGACAGCCTAGAAATAAAAGATGGCTCGTTGGGACGGGGGTAGGGGCAAGGAAAGAAGGTAACATTAGTCTTTGTCCAGGCTGAAAACCAGTATTCACAACGTGACCCCTTCCTACCTTTCCAGGCCTCTCCCTCATCACTGTCTTCCATGTATTCTACACAGAATTCCTAGTTGCTCAGCACATACGATGCACTACTTCCTGACTTCTTGGTTTCTTTCTGGCTGCCCCCAGACCTGGGGTGCTCTTCCTTGTCCCCTCTGTCTCCTGGCTTACTTCAAGTTCCTGCTCAAATCCCACTTTCTGCGAAAGATCTCTCCCAGTCCCCACTCCTATGGCACAACAGTTAGTATCTTCTCTCTAAGATTACCTTTCATTTCCACTGTATAAATCTGCATATATAATTATTTCCATATTGACTCCCCTACTAGACTGTGAGCTCTTTGAGGAAAGGAACTGTATGTCCCTGTATCTCCCCAGCATTTGGCACAGTAAAGAAAAGCTTAACAAACGTTATTGACAATTCAAGCCTTTGCCCTGTGGAACTTACTTACGCTCAATGGTGTAGTATGGTAGGCAAACTCCGATGCTACCAGAGAGAAGACCTGAGTCCTAAACTTCACATCACCATTCAATATTTGACATTAAACCCCAAATGCCTTGTCTATATAATGTGTTTGATGATGCCTCATTGGTCTCCAAGTTGGGAAGCAGATCAGATTCTCTCAAGGGCCATTTCAGTCTAAAACTTATGCTTCTGCTTGTTCTTTAATATGAGCTGGAATATTTACAGTAAGTGCTCACTCAGTACAACATCCCAAAGAACGCTATATACCCTTGAAGTTAGAAACAATCAAAAATACACTCAAAGGACTCAATGTTTCATAACAATACAATCCATGTCAAAAGGTACCATTAGAATTCTTGAAAGCAGATATAATTAAAGCTTCGGTCAATAACAAAATTGATTTTTTTTTTTTGCTACCAACATTCTTGCTCCTAGATGAACTGATCCAAATATGAGAAGAGATATCATAAAATCTGCAGCTACAATTACTTTATCAATAACAGAAGTGACTGAGAATGTGGATTCATGATTAGTATTAAAATTACTACATCAAAAGTAGTTTCATTTTTAGCTTCATCAGATCTCCTCCCTTATTTTCAGTCCAATAGCACACAAAATGGTTACCGGGACTAACTTTGTTTATGGCCCCTGAGAATAAAGAAAAAATTCTCCTTCATGAATATTCTAAAGATAAAAAACTAAGAAAACAATAACACTTTATCGTGTTACATCCATTTATCTAATTTAGAAATAATTTAGCACTATTATGTATTCATATTGCTTATCTAACAAAGAAAAAATCTTACGTTTCAGTATCAGAAACATTATACCTGAAGTCTCAGGATATTAAACATCAGAAGAGGTTTATCTAATTTAAGAGGCTGTCAAAGAGAGGGGAATCAGAAAATACAGTTAGAAAGGGGGAAAATCTTGGCGTATTATTTGCCAGGCAAAAAACAACAGCACATTTAATAAAACTACAGAAGATTTAAGATAATGTTACATATGACCCAAGTCCTCCTTGACATACAAGAGCCCGATGCTTTTGTAGCCATATTACCCTGGGGTTTCTCTCTGCTACCAACAGTGGGATACTATGAGATCTGAAGAAATAAAGTTGCTGGGGACCCCAGGGGACTTAAGGAGATGCATGGTGGTGCGAGGAATTTTTCTGGTAGACTTAGTCCTTCATAGCAATGCAAGGACCTAAAAAGTTCCCAATGGACTTTTGAGGCAAAATGCCTTCCACATCCAGAGAAAGAACTATGGAATTGGAGCACAGAATGAAGCAGACCATTTTCTTTTGTATTATGTTTTGTTTTCTCCCAGTCATTTTAATTCTTCTATTCAACATGATCAAGGTGCAAATGTACTTAATAGGAATGTATATGTAGAACCTATATATGATTTCACACCATCTCAGGGAGTGAGGGAGAAAGGAAGGGGGAAGGAAGGAGAGGGAGGGGAAAAATCTAAGATATATGGAAGTGATTGTAGAACACCAAAAACATATAATTTTTAAAAAGAGATGCATGGTGGGTGTGAACAAGCCATAACAAGTAAATACCTGGTCCGAGAGATGTCATGTCCAGGAGATGTCTAGAGATGACAGTTGAGTCAGTCCCATAGCATGAGTGAGAGATGGCAGACAGTCCAAATGAGTTCAAGTCACATACATGGATATCCAGAGAACAGTAAGAACTTACAAAAGGGATCTTAATGTGAGATTCCTCAACTTGGGTATTTTTTTTAATTATTAAAACTGTATTTCATTATATTGGTTTCCTTTTACAATTCTGAAGGTGTTTTGTTTGTAAGGCTTTTAAAAACACAGTTCTGAGGAAGGGTCCACCAGACTGCCTGCCAAAGGGGCCTAGGACAAAAAACCCTGGTCTACAGACAAACCTCTGGTATGTTGAGTAGACACTTAAGGAAGGATTTATGGGAAAACACAGACATGAATTGAACAGGATCGGAAATGAGACAGCAACTGTGATCTGGACCTAGGGACAGAGAATTTGTGCATGGGGAGAGTAATCACACAGATCCGTCAGGATCATCAGTGTTTCAAAAAAAATGGTGTTTTTCTGGAATTTGAGCAGAGAAAGACCTTTCAAAGTGTTGAATTTCACAGCAAAATTGTAATTTATAGGAGGGAGGGAAGGAAAGACAGAGAAGTGTAGTGTGTGTGTGTGTGTGTGTGTGTGTGTGTGTGTGTGTGTATGTGTAAAGAGAGAAAGATAAGAAAGAGGAGAGGGGAAGAGAAAGAAAGAGAGATGGAGATGGAGGGGGGAGTGAGAGAAAGAGAGAGGGAGAAAGGAGAGAAAGTAAAAGGGGGAGGGAGACAGAAAGAAGGGGAGAGACAGAGAGAGGGCGGGAGAGGGAGATGGAGTGAAGGAGGAGAGGAAGGCGGAGGGGAGAAAAAGGAAAGAATCATAGTCATCTGACAATATGAATCCAACTCCAAGCCAGAACCAAATTCAAGCAGGGGCGCTTCTGACAGAGCATAAATTGTGTTGCTTGGTTTCTGTGTAGAAGGTAGCATGAGGCTCCTGTGGATTATTAATAAACATTTATTAACCCCAGTGACATAAAAGCAGTGTGGAGTAATGAAAGGAACCGCAGACTAGAAGCCAGGAAGCCCTGACTCTGGTCCAAATTCATCTGATCCAAATATGATGACCCAGAGCAATTCTCTGAACACCAAGCAATGAAGAAGTCTCAGCCCTTAACAGTATGCTTGGAATATAGTAGGTGCTTAATAGGTGCATGATTGAGTGACTGAGTAGATGTTCACTTAGATCCCTTCTAATCTTACATGTCATGACTATAACTAAAAAGCCAGTTGCCTCCCACCAGGTGCTGCAGGGGCAGTGCTTGGTCCTCTGTCTACACTACTGCCCTCAGGAAGAGGTCAGCACTAGTGGGCCTGGTTCTGAACTCCTGCCCCTGGCCCTGCTGCCCTTAGAAACTGCTCTTCCTGGCTGCCAGCTTTATTTTGTTCATGCAGTCAATTCCACATAGATGCAAGTCAATCAATGCCGCCAAAGGGTCAATATTTAGAAGCTCATGGGGCTCTGAGGATGCAAAGGTGAACAAGGGCCTTCGAAAGGCTTACAATCTATTGGAGAGGTGGAGCACAATCCAGATGCACATAAACAGTATGGTTAAGAGAGTCACATAGCCACCTCCTCCAGGAAACAGCAGCTAGTGCCCTCCGAGAAAGAGAAAGAGAAAGAGAGAGAGAAATATATATACGTATAGAGAGAGAGAGAGGAGAGAGAGACAGAGGGGAGAGAGAGGGGAGAGAGAGAGAGAGGAGAGAGATAGACAAAGGCAGACAGATAGATGGACGTGTATGCACATGTGTATAGATAGATACATAGATAGATAGATACAGATATAGATATACACACACATATACTTATTTATGTGCTCTCCCCGCAAAAAAATTTATTATGTACGTCTGTATTTGTTACAGTCCCTAGTAGAATACAAATTCTTCTAAGAAGAAGGACCCCTCCATTCTTGCTTCTGTGTTTCTAATGTCAGGCTCAGGGCAGGTAACAAGTCTAAGAAGATAATTGAAAGAGAAGATGGAGAAAAAAAGGCCCTGGGAAATGTGATGAGGCCAAGAGGCCTCTGCTGTGAGAAGGAGATATGGAGGGAGGGAAGCACAGTCCAGGAAGAGCACAGGTGAGGATGTGTCAGCTGGGCAGAGACTCCTTGCTCTGTTCTTGCAAACAAGTACCAGGGGTCCTGATAATCAGAAAATTCCAAGGTTGGACATTTACACATGTACACATACACACACACACACACATACACACACACATATATATACACGTAAATATGCACAAATATCTACAAATATACACAAATATGCACATATAGACATGTTTTGTACAAATATATATCTATACTTACACATACATATACACATTCATACACACAAGTATGCACATACACACATATAGACAGCTATATACAAATACACATATACATATGTGTACATGCATATATACACAAATACACATATACATATGTGTACATGCATATATACACAAATACACACAAATATACACAAGTATACGCATACATAGACACATACAAATAAATAGAGACATCCCTATATAGACATGCACAATATATATACATACATACATACAAATATATACATATACACATATAGACACACAAATACACAGGCAGTTGGTTGGTTGTTGTCCTTCATTCTCAAAGAGGACGAAAATGACATCACTATGTTAGAGTCAAGGTAAATTGTGTCCATCTGTGGCTGATCAGACCAATATGGGCTCAGGAGGTTCTACCACAGGTTGGACACAAATAGATCATAGGAACACTTGGGAAGGTATCTCTAGATTTGTGTATCTCATGCTTCTTTTGAGCTATTCCAATTCTTCTTTGTTTATAGAGCACAGCTCCTTCTTTAATGAGGTAATACCATGCTGAATGGTCCTTTGCCAGTGATTCCCATGACATACAATCAATTCAAAAGTTCTTCAGAGAGACCTTAAGAGTGTCCTCGTATCACTTTTTCTGATCTCCATGTAAGCTCTTGCTTTGCCTGAGTTCTCTGTAAAATAGTCTTTTAGGCAAACATGTTTGGCATTCAAAAGTCATGGCCAACGCACCAAATTTGGACGCTTTGCAGTAGATTTTGAATGTCTGGCAGTTTAGTTCAGGGAAGGATTTCAGTGTCTGATACTTTATCGTGCCAGGTGATCTTCAGAATCTTCCTAAGACAATTCAAATGGAAGTGATTTGGCTTCCAGGGATAGTGCTGGTACACTGTTCAGGTTTCACAGGCATACAACAACGAAGCACAGCTCTGTAGACCTTCAGTCTGGTAGTCAGTCTAATAATAATAAGCAATGTAATGTGTCCATCAACCTCATCATCTGTGTGGACATCCCTGGAAAGTATACTGCCAAAGTAAGGGAACTTTCCCACAGCATTCACTATTTCTCCATTTGCTGTAAATGATGGTTTCCATGTGGTTGTGTGGTACTGGCTAGTGGGAACCTCTGTCTTCTTGGTGTTCATTTTCAGGCCAAAATTAGCACAAGCAGCAGAGAATCAATCCATACTTTGTCGCATACTGTTGCCCTCAGCGCAATAGCTGACCTTGATGCTTTTTTCATCCTTGTTGAAGGCTTCTGATAACATTGCTGAAAACATCATTCAGCAAAGCGTGAGAGCGCACAGCTTTGCTTCACTTCCATTGATAACTGGGAAATTGGGAGAGCATCGTCCATTATCCAGAACTCAGGCAAGCATGCCATCAAGAAAAGGATATACAATACTGATGAACTTCTCCGGGCAACCAAATTTTGCCATGATCTTGCATCCATACACATGTACATCCACAAAAACACAGACATATCTATACATACTATGTATATGTATATATATATATATATATCTGCATGCACATATACATACACAGATACATATATATAAATGTATAAATACACACATATAGACATATGGATATGCAAATACACACACATTCACACAAATACACAAACATACATATATAGACACATACATACACATGTATAAATACAAAACACACAAATACACACATAAATACACACACACACAAACACATCAATCTCTGAGCTGCATTTCTCAGCAAATAGCTCTTGCCAACTGCTCCAGCATTGCTTGGGTTAACTGCACCATCCTCTATTATTGCAGAGAAGATTAGAGATTTTAAGCCCACACCATGAATCCAGTCTATCTGAAATATTCCTCCTGATGAGAGACTTCTTTCTCTTAATCCCTCTACTTCATATCCATTTCTACCATAAACACATTAAATTCCACTGCCATAAAAAATCCTTATTCTCTTTTATCAAAACTATTTAATCAAAATAAAAGACTGCTAATCTGCTCCTGGCTGCATGCAGCCAAGTATCTTTGGAAAGCCTATCTACTTAGTAACATGGGAGATGAGGAAGCAGATCCTGGGGTCAGTTAAGGCTTACAGAGAATCTATACCCATAGATAGAACTCGTGCTCCACAATAGGCATGTTGCCAAAACAGATGTGTCTTTTGTCCATCAAAGCATGCCTCCGACTAATAAGAGAAGCTGGGGATTTACCAGACAACCATGCTGGAGAACGAGGAAGTCACTGGGAAAGGAGAGCAAAGTGTGTTTTTTTTAAAGAGCAAAAGTAAAACATTTTTTTAAAATACCACTGTGAGTAGGTGAATAGAGGTAATACAGAGACTACACTATTAGGAGGGAACAATCTACAATGTCAAAGCACACATACACACATACATGCACATACTAACACACATACACATATACTAACACATACACACACTAACATACATACACACGTACACACATAAATAACACACACATACACTCACACATATACACACACTCACACCAAATGGTAGGAAGTGAAGGAAAGACCTAGGTCCCTGTAACTCTGGGCCTCTTCTAATGCCCCCCACCAACTCTCACAGTCAACCAAAAGGAATATGGAAGTGATGGGTGTGCGAGGGACAGGAAGAGAGAAAAGAGCTATTGGAGAGAATAGGCAGCTGAAAGTGAGGAGGAGAGGGAAGGAGAAGAGCCCTCTGCCTCATTCTGGGGCTCATCCAGCAAGGACACAAATGAAAGAGGGGGGAATGAAGAAAACAGCTCAGAGCCCATCATGCTTGGCAGGATCAGGTCAAGGATCCCAGACGAGTGACAGCTCATCTTTTTATTCAGACCAACGGGGTATCTCCCTTAAACCCTTTATAACTATGAAATCCATCTAAACATCTGCTACAAACTCCCCCTCCTCTCCCTTGCACAGCTGGCAGCATCTCATGGCAGGGGTCCTCACTGCAGTCTCTTGGACTCCAGGCTGCCTTCAAGTCACTGAGCGGACTCATCTCCGCCCCAAGTCCTCCCGTTTCCTTGTCCCTATGTTGCCAACATGACCGCCCTCTTGAAATCCCGTTGTGGTACCAATAGTTATCAAGCGATCAATAAACATTTATGAAAGGCTTACTATGCTCCACGCACTATACAGAGAGGAAAAAGACCCTCTCCTCAAGGAGCTTAAAAAGTAATGGACGCATCATACAAATCAAGTTCTACACAGGTAAATGAGAGATAATTCACAGAGAAAAAGCACTAGAATGAAGAGGGAAGGCTCCCTGTAGAAGGTGGGATCTTTGCTGGGATTTAAAGGAGGTCAGAGCAGAGGAGATAGAGCATTCCAGGAATGGGGGACAACAAGGCAGGGGGGAGACACAGAGATAGAGAGAGAGAATATACACACACATACATCCATACATACACACAAAGTATACATGCTTTGTTTATACAGAGTATGTATACTTTGTCTTTACTTTTCTGTATATGTGTTGTGTTCCTCCCAAAGAACATAAACTCCATGAAGGCAGGGCCAATCTCCTTTTGTGGGGTCTGGGCATCCCTAGCCTTGTGTAGAGTGGTCTTATTAAATGCCTCCTGAATCGAATGGAATTCTCTCACCCAAGTTAGTTCTGGCTTCTTAAAACCCCTTTGCTATCATCAAATTGGGATGAAACAAATTTATCTGTTGGGAAAGTACTTGAGATTTTTCAGGGAAAAGCAGAAATTTTCTCTGAAGCATTGTGAGCATGCATATCCTTTGTAAAGCTGAAACCAAAGCAGAAGCATATCTTTGGAACTTGTTGAAGCACAAACTCTCCTGGTATTAACTGTTTTCCTCCTGGAGCGAGGTGGGCATCTCCTTTTTCTCCAGAGTTGTGGCTCTTGCTTTAAGGCACTCAGTAACTCCCATGGGTAAAAGTTACAGACCTGATAACATCCCACTTCTGTGACAGACAGTCTCAGACAAGTACAGATGAGAATTTTAACAATATGCAAAATTCTGCAATTAGCAGTTTTTCCTAATAAAATTATAAAAGGGTAAAAAAAAAAACTCAGCTTACTGATGCTTAAAATGCATATATGAAACTGACATGGAGGGTCAGGAAATTATTTAAAATGCAACTTATTCATTGAATTCAAAGGGCCTGAAAAACAGTTTGTAAGAAATTGACTTCTAACAAATCAAGAAAAATTGGTCTGCCATTGTCAGTTCTAAGACACTACATTATGAAGCATCAGGCTAAAGATGCTGCTGTTTCCTACAGGTTGGGAGGAATTATCTGTATATCCTCCAAGAGGAAACAGCATATGATTGAACTGAGAGCTCACTCAGAAGACTGTAGGAAAATGATCCCTTTTAATACATAACAATGATCACTTTTTAAAATGCAATCCATTTTAAATCTTGTTACAAAGAAATCTCTCAGTGCTCAGTGTTTCTGAATCTGAAGTTGTTAGGGTTTTTTTCTCTCTCTCTTTTTAAATGTATTTGCTGTTGGTGATATGGCCTTTAAAATAATCACAGTTGGCCACTATTAACTACCTGCTTCCACACGTGGTGACAGTTTTTTAAAAGTTAAATTTTACCCCTGATAAATTCCTCACATTCTTAAAACGTAACTGACCAAATAGTAAATGGTGTTAGATTTCAAAGTCAGCGGTTACCTGGGTTCAACTCTTACTTACACTTTGGGTTCAAAAGATCAACTTGACAAATAGTAGATGGGCAAAGTCCCAACAGCACCTTGTATGAAACAGATCTGGGGGTTTCAAGTTACCTATGAATCCAGAGTGTGATTTGATGTGAGCAGTCAGTCAACAGGCATTTGTTAAGCATTTATTATGTGCTAGGCACTATACTAAGCAAATAATAGCAAAAAGAACCACCCTCTCTGACTTCAAGCACCTTTCACTTAATGGAGGACACATAAAAGAGAGAATAAAAAGGTGAATCTTGGGATACACTGAGGGGACTAGCTTCCAGAAATGAGAGACTCATATAGTTCCCATTAAACTCTGCCCAGGACAGACAACATCAGGAATATTTAATTAGTTAGGCAACAAGCATTTATTCAATGCTTTCTATATGCCAGGCATGAGACTAAGCCCCAGGGATATGAGTAACATGGTCTGCCCTTTAGGAATGTCTGGGCATCACAGCTTAGGAAGGTTACTGAAAATCTTGGAAGGGTCCAGAAGTACTCAACCAGCATGGGAAGGTGGGGAGCAGAGGGGTTGAGTATATGTCAGATGAGAAAAAAGAAGTAGGATGGCTTATACTGGACAAGAGAGGACTCGGTGGCCAACAAGATGGCAGTTTTTAACATCAGAAGAGCCATCATGGATAAAAAGGATTAGACTTTCCCCATTTGTCTCCCAAAAGCAGAATCATGAGCAGTGAGAAGAAATCAGAGTTTGGAAGATTTCCTAACAGCAAGATTCATCCATAAGTGGAATGGACTTCTTCAGAAGCGATTGGCTGTCCCTCATTGGACGTTTGGCCAGTGGTCGTTTGGCCACCAATCCATAATAAAGAACCCTATAGTCCACATATTGACTTGGTTTTCAAATGTTATAATGTCTGTTTATTGCCTTTTTTATTTTGTCTAATTTTTCACAATTACATTTTAATCAATTACATTTAACCAGGCCCCAGGGATCCAAGCTGCATGCTGGATACTTGTGGGTTAGATCATTTTCTTGCTCATCTTTTATCCTCGAAGAGAATCCATCATGACACAAGAGTGATGTGTGTAGCGAGATCAGTACATTTGGAAGCAGAGAATGAACGGGACAACTAAGGTCCTTTCCAACTCTAAAGTTGTGACTGTGAATTGTCTCCTATACTATTTACTTAGCTGACCATGGAGAAATAAATCACAGAAGTTCCCAGCTTCAGTTTCCTCATCTATAAAACGAGGATCACAATGTCTTTGGTATAACCTCATAGGATTGATGAGAGGATCAAATGAGAAAGTCTACTTCAAGTGATTAGTAAATCCTAAGGCAGAAAATGCCCACTTTTACCAGTAGAAACCAGCACCCCACTTTTTTTTTCTCCTAAATTGTTTTCTCCTGAACCCAAGGAAATGGAGTAAACCAAAGACTCTGGCAGAGCAATCAGATGATCCTAGCACAGAAATAAATAATGCCTTTGTCATGCAGGATCGTGGTGAGCCTTCATTTGCAAAAAAGACAGAAGTAATGGTGATAAGTGATAAGACCAAGAGAAGTTATCTGTACATGGTGGCACTTTCTTCTCAATTATTTTCTTCCTTCCTCTGACCTTTCCATTCAGATTTTCTGGGGAAAAGGGAAACCAGAGTAGGCAAGGTGACTGAGGACTTTTTAGAGAGCTACAGGTGCTGAAACCAGTGCCAGAGAAAAGCAACCAAGCTCCAGGAGCTACCATGGTTTCTGTATGCCAAGTAATTGTCAAAAGGAAAGGGAGCCTACAGGGAAGTCACTGGGGCAGAACAAGATCAGGGTAACATGACCACCAGTGGTTACAAATCCCATTTGACTGGGGAAGTCAGGGTAGCTGCCTCCCTTTTCAGTGCAGGACTCTGAGATGGAGGTAGAAGCTCCTTACCACCTTCTCTGTTTTCCCTCCTTAGACTGAGTTTGAGACAGAGAGTACATAATCCCTTCTACTCACTGCTTTCTACAACCTGTGGGTGTGTGCACCTTAAGAAGTAAAAGGGAAACAAGAAAAGGCTAAACGAGACAAATTGTTGGAGACCATCATCTCCATCAGTTCTCGTTTGCTTTTCACTTTATTATACAATAAACTAGGTGATCACAGCATGATGAGTTTCCAGTGGTTTTATAAGATATGGCTGCTGCCCTCAGGCAGCAATGTCAAGGGACTTAATGTCCCTCGTCTTACAATGTCCCTTGACTTACAATGTCAAGGGACTCAAAGTAAAGCCTCAACTCTTACTCCAGCATTCTATCCAATGCAGCACATCCACACCTCAGGAGGCCAAATTAACCAGCAAGTGTTTAGTACTCAAAGTGCTTTGGGAGAAATAGGAGAAATATAAGCCACAACCGCTCATCTGGACTATGGAGCTCAGTCTGCCAAGGAGAATGACAAGATGCAATAATAACAGCAGGCAACTTTAGAGCCCTTTAATGTTTAAAAGAAAAATCAAAAAATGCACCCAAATAAACAAAACAGAGTAGAAAATCTAAAAAACCCTTAGTCATAAGCAACTTCTCCATGAAGGAGGGAACAGGGGCAGGTGGGATGAGGGTGGGGTGGAGAACAGGAGAAAGAACTTTGGTCTAAATGGCTTTATAAGAATTACAGTTGCCCCATCTTCTGGGATAAGAACTGACTGTTCGACAAAAATTGCTGGGAAAATTGGATAACACTGTGGCAGAAACAGGGCATAGACCAATGCCTGACACCGTACACAAGAAAAAAGTCCAAATGGGTACATAATCTAGGTATAAAGATTGATACTATAAACAAGTTAGTGGAGCAAGGAATAGTGAATTTATCAGATTTATGGAGAATGGAGAAATTCTTGACTAAACAAGAGAGAGAAAACATTATGAAGTGCAAAATGGATAATTTTGTTTACATGAAATTGAAAAGTTTTTGCACAAACAAACCCAATGCAACCAAGATTAAGAGGGAAGCAGAAAATTGGCAAAGAATTTTTCAGCTAGTGTCTGTGATAAAGGCTTCATTTCTAAAATATATAGAGAACTGAGTCAAATGTACAAGAATATAAGTCATTCCCCAACTGATAAATGGTCAAAGGTTATGAACAGGCAGTTTTCAGAGGAAGAAATTAAAGATATTAAAAATGCTCTAAATCACTATTGATTAGAGAGATGCAAATCAAAATAACTCTATCAGATTGGCTAAAATGACAAAACAGGAAGATGATAAATGTTGGAGAAGATGTGAGAGAGTTGGAATGTTAATTCATTGTTGGTGGAGCTGTGAGCTGATCCAACCATTCTGGAGAGCAATTTGGAACTACATCCAAAGGACTATAAAAATGTGCATACTCTTTGACCCAGTAATATCACTTCTAAGACTATATCCCCAAGAGATCATAAAAATGGGAAAGTGTCCCACATGTACAAAAATATTTATAGCAGCTCTCTTTGTGGTGACCAAAAACTGGAAGTCAAGGGGATGCCCATCAATTGGCAAATGGTTGAATATATTGTGGTATATGAATGTAATGGAATACTATTGTACTATAAGGAATGATGAACAGGAAGACTTCAGAGAGGCCTGGATAGATTTACATGAACTGATGCTGAGTGAAAGGAGTAGAATCAGAACTTTGTACACAGCAACAACCACAGTGTGCAACGAATTTTTCTGGTAGACTTAGTACTTCATTGCAGTGCAAGGACTTAAAAAATTCCCCAGGGACGCGATGCAAAATGCCTTCACATCCAGAGAAAGAACTATGGATTCTGGTCATAGAATGAAGCAGACTATTTTCTTTTGTATTATGCTTTGTTTTGTTTTATGATTTCTCCCATTCATTTTAATTCTTCTATGCAACATGACTAAGGTGAAAATGTATTTAATAGGAATGTATGTGTAGAACCTATATAAAATTGTACGCTGTCTCAGGAAGGGAGTGGGGAAGTGAGGGGGAAGGAGGGGGAGGGAGGAGGAAAAAATCTAAGATATATGGAAGTGATTGTAGAACACTAAGAGCAAATAAAATAATTTTAAAAATTAAAAAAAAGAATTACAGTTGTAACCCTCTGAAAATAATATTGAATATGTATAATAATATAGTTACCTAATCTCAATTAATAACAATTTATGATTAAATTACCTTCCATAAATAAAACTTTTCCTTTTCTTCTTTGTCATTTTTACCTACCAAATTACCTTGCCATCTTCACTCCAAATCCCCTAGAAGTGTCCCCTTTTATATCAAATATATACAACCAGCAGGGGCAGTTAGGTGGTGCAGTGGATAGAGCACCAGTGCAGGAGTCGCGGACCTGAGTTCAAATCTCACCTCAGACACTTGACACTCACTAGCTGTGTGACCATGGGCAAGTCACACAATCCTCCAATTGTGTCATCTCCAGTTGCCATGATGAATATCTGGTCACTGGATTCAGATGGCTCTGGAGGAAAAGTGAGACTGGTGACCTGCACAGCCCTCCCTCACTCAAAACAAAGTCAAGTGCAAGTCATGTCATTATTTCTCAGATAGCATGGTCTTCTGTGGCACCGAAGGACAAATACACACACACACACACGCTATATACAAGCAGTACCCTGACCACATTTGACAAGGCACATCGGGTTTCATGCTCCTAGCCCATCACCTTTCTGCCAGATGTAGAAGGCATGCTTCATCTGCCTCCTTCTCCTTTTGAGGACATGATTGGTCACTTTGAGGAAGGTAAGAGTTGCGAAGAGGTAGAATAGTCCCAAGAGCTTTGGTGGAGGGCTTGGAAGGTAGTCAACCGTTCCCCTTCTTCTCATTATCATGGTCATGGCAGCAATCATTCTCCTGGTTCTTCCAGCTTTGCTCTGCATCAGTTCATATAAGTCTTTCCATATTTCCGTGAATCTATCATACTCCTTACTTCTCAAGGTGTACTAAGAAGCAACTGTGTGCATACAACACAATCTGCTCAGTCACTTCACAACTGAGAGACACCTATTTGTTTCCTGTTCTTTGCTACAATGAAAAGTGTTACTGCAAACATTCTTGTACACATCTGACTGTCCTTGATAGGACAGATGCCTAATGTGTCATCAGGTCAACTCTTTCTATGAAAGGAATATGACAAAGAATAGAAAGTACAGAAAATGTAGAGTAGAAAATAAAACTATGCTCCAGTATCATTCTTGATGGAATGGAGAGGGAAAGTACTGACATTTCTTCAAAATAAGGAATTCCCAACATGGACAATTCCCCACGCCCTACGCACACACATTGAGAGCAAGAGAGACAGAGAGAGACAGAGACAGAGACAGAGAGAGAGCGCAAATCCTCTGTATTTTATATCCTCAGAAAGTTGCCGGGGTTACTGAGAGATTGGATAGTTCAGTTAGTATGTGTCAGCAATAAGACTTAAATCTAGGTTTTCCTGACTCTGAGGTCAGCTTCATATCCACAATGCCATACTGTTTTTCTTTTCCTAAGAAAAGAAATATTGATGCAAAAATACTAAATAAAGAACTATAGTAACATGTTGCCTAAAATATATAGTGAGTATGGCCAGGTTAGTACATGGTTTGGCTATATACATTACATACACATATACATATTCTATAATACACATTTAAATCAGCATTTTATACTGTATACCTCAATAAATTTCAAATGAGTAAATTATCTAAAGATTTAAAAATCACCTTTAAAAAAATAGGGAATAATGGAACATTCTCTGTTTCACAATTATAGATAAATAAAGATCCCATAACTAGGCATGGGATAGAAGAGATCAGAGAAGATAAAATGACATTTAAAGTTGAAAAGCTTTTACAGAAATAACATTAAATTAATAGAGCAAGAATTAGAAGGAAAGAACCAAACTAGTGGAAATTATTACACATAAATATGTCTGTAAGACACTGGAGATCCAGTCTTTTGAAGAACTGGTACAAATCTATAAGATTAAAAGCTATGATGAAGGTGATGGTCAAAGACTGAAAATACAAACTGGCAAGCACTGGAGAAATGTTCAGAATCACTAATAATCAGAAGAGCACATTCAAACAGCCCGGAAGTACTACTCCATGTCCAACAAGGACAGGAAAAACGGGAAACTGCACCAAAGATGAGCCATGCCTTCCTGGAAGAGCTCTACAAAGACAGGTCTGCTATTTTACTGCTGGGCTGGCTGTGGATTGGGTCACTCACTTGGGGAAACAATTCAGAGATATGCAAAAAAAAAATCACTGTCATTCCTACCCTTTGACCCAGAGAAACCACTGCTTGGACTAGATTCCAAGGAGATAACTGGCAGCATATATCAGGATATAAAAATGCTGCTAGCAGCTTCATTTGTACTAACAAAGAGCTGAAAACAAAATGCCTGCCTGACATTTGGGAAATAGCTGGACAATTTATGGTCTGTGAGTGTGATCAAATTTCATGGCATTGTAAGGAATGACAAATATGAATAATTTAGTGAAGATTCACATGAAGGAATACAGAATGAATAGCTGACAATATGTAATGCAAAGTACAGTATCATCCCTAGGAAGTAGACACTATAGGT
Source organism: Potorous gilbertii (assembly GCA_028658325.1). NCBI lineage: Eukaryota > Metazoa > Chordata > Mammalia > Diprotodontia > Potoroidae > Potorous > Potorous gilbertii. The sequence goes on along the minus strand of CM053771.1, from coordinate 539,425,476 downwards.
TTGATTATACCTATTTTATAAAGGAGAAACCCCTGACTACAAAGGTGTTCATAGAGATAGTGATGGGGTCAAGGGACAAAGGGCTAACCCTGAGGTCAGGAAGACCCAAGTTCAACTCTGGTTCTGGACAAGTCACATAACGTCTCTCATTCTCAGTTTTCCCATCTGTAAAATGGGGGCAATACTAGCCCCTACATTATAGGATTATTGTGAGAATCAAATGAGATCATATTTGTTGCACTGCAGAAATGCTAGTTCTTACTATCATTAGTATTTCAGAGGTAAGATTCAAACTCAAGTCTTTTCTGACTAAGCCCAGACCTCTTTCCACTATATCAACCTATCACTTATTCAGAATAAACAGAGAACAAGAAATGATTAAAGTCTAAAAACTGAATGTTTTGAATACATGCCCTGGATGGTACAAAATCAATGTAGAGTAGAAGAGTCAAGGGAAATGTCCTGGAATTTGTGAGGGGAGCATGAGCTAGACTTGGAAGGATCATTTGGTTATAAATAAGAGAGGAAAAGTCAAAGCCGTGGGGAGGTGCAGTGTAGGCAAAGGCATAGACACAGTGTAGGACCAAGTGACTTGGTTAATTAGACCTGAGGTTGAATGGTGGTGACCACAACAAGTCACCAACTTGCAAACAGCCATCTATACCAAGGGCTGCTCCCTCCACTGCTCTAGCTCCCTGCTCTAGCTGTCATGCAACATGAAGTGAGTTCTCCAGCACCAAAGGAAAGGAGTTTGTGAATGGCACAAGCAGCTAAGGAAGACTCACCAAAGACAGCAGAATACCCAGATGGTGTTGCATTCAAGAGTCACTCCTACCTGGCCAAAAAATCATTTCCTCTCTACTGATGGAGAGAAGTTTTCATTTCACTCTCTGATGTTTTCTGAAAGGGGGGCTCAAACAAGCTGTCTCTTTTTGAAGTACCCATGCTTTGGTTCACTCCTAAACTTGTTTTTTTTTTATTCTTTGCTATAAGAGGTGGCTCTCTAAAAGAGAGTGGAAGGAGGGATGCAATGGGAAATGTAGGTGACACAAAAAAAAGATATCGATACAAATTTTGATTTTTTTTTTAAAGAGTAACACTTCTGGAAAAACTACTGATCACTTGTGCAAGACTAAACTGCCCAACAATGAACCTGGATCAGGGAAAGAAGGGGGAAAAAAGGCTGAGATGATTTATATGGTCCACTTAAAGGTGATATATTGATAGATATGCTAGCAAATAGAAGAGGAGATTCAGAAAAGAAAATGGAATGATGTTGAAGACAAACTCTAGACTTTTGTGAGTCTACCTGGGACTCTAAGTAGCATGTATTGTAGGAAAAGCAAGCGCCAGGCTCCAGATGACAATCCTTTAGAACACAGTTCATTGAAGACCTCCTAGAATGGTCATCTACATAAGCTTGGCCCAGAGGACTCGTTATGAAAAATACAATATCCCAGAAATCATTTCAGAGAAGTATACAGGGATGAAGGGTTTCCTTTAAAGAAGTCACGTTTTGATACAAACTCAGAATCTTTTCTTGAAGACAATGTTATTATAGATTGCCAACATTCCAGGGGTTAGGCAAGGTCATTCATCATCCTTAGTGATAAACGATGAGGTAATAGAAAACAGAATTCAAAGTTGGTGTCTGTCTATTGGCATGATTTCCTTCAATATAAGAGTATGAAAGGATTCCAAACATTAAATATAAACAATGTAAACAAGTCCTTTTTCTTCCCTGGAGGGGAGGGGATTTAAAAGCCCTCTGATTGGAGGGCAGAGTGATAAACTCCTCCCAAAACCTCCCTCAGAACTCTCAAGCACCCTTCACTTCCCATCACAGCTGATCTGCTTGGTTCTGACTCCAGGAACATCAGACCTCTCCCAGGGTATTTTCTGGTTCAATTCCCCTTCCCCCCTTTCAGCTTTCTCTTGTGTATTGTCATCCCCCATTAGATCAGGCTTCCAGTATATGCTTCGTGCTGTGCCTGGCACAAAGTAGGCATTTAATACATATTTATTAACTTGTTGATGAGAACTCCCAATGTGGAAACTCCCTCCCCTGAAGAAAATTCCCTAGACAGAATTTCTCTCCACCAAGTGAATTGGCTGTAACTTCAACTTCAGATGTTGCCTGAGGCACTGAGAGGTGAGGGGCATGCCAAGAGTCAACAGCCAGTATATATTAGAAACAGATCTAGAACCCTGGTCTCCCTGATTCTAATGCAAGACCTCAATCCATTAAACGATTCTTATTCCTTTTCACATCTTTGTTACAATAGATGACATTCAATAGTTTTTTCTTGATTATAAGTGCAATCAGTCATAATTACCACTGCAAAAAAAAAATCTGTATTTAAACAACAACCAAAAAAAGAAGAGAGAACAAAATCATAGCGACGAACCAAGCGGATTCAATGAATCAGAAGGACGTGGAGTGGGGACCTGAAAACATGTGCCAGCCTCCTCCCTTTGGGCTCTGTGAATATTTTAAACCCAAAGAGGGTAAAAAACAATTGGTGAAAATGAGAACACAAATGAAAATTAATTGTAATTATGGAAATGAAACTTGAGGAACAACAGACCAGAATCTTCACTGTAAGTCAATGGAGATAACTAATGCTCACAAGTGACCAATTACTGGGGGAAGAGTCAGAAAATCTGGGAACAGGATCCCTGGCGGGGAAGCCAGGTTATTTCTCCTTTCCATTTTAGCATTTAAACAATATTATATTTTCAAATATGAACAAACACACCAGTCCACCAGACTGCCTGGCTGCTCTTTCTTCTGCCTTAAGTTTGAGGGCCAGAAATTGAGAATCAAATTAAAAATAAGATAAAAAGTGGGACAGCCAAGGCCACACTTCTTAATAGGATTTGTTCCAGTCAGCAAGTGGGAGAGAAAGAAGCTACTAAAAATAACACAGCCCAGGCTCCTCCATCCAGGCCACGACGAGCCATCTCTCTGGTTGCCATTTTGCCCACGTTCAATGGGAAGAAACGCTGCTGTCCAAAAATGGACTGGGCTGCCTCAGGTGGGAGCATGGCACCCTTCACTAGAAGCCTTCAAACAAAGGAAGGGAAACCAATATTTAGACAGATGATGTAAAAGGGATGCCCACAAAGTGATGAGTGGGACCCAATGGCCTCTAGAGTCCCCTCCAACTCTTGAGACTCGATGTTATTCTGTGATTTTACACAGTCTACAGGGAAAGCCTTCCACAAGCTTTAAGGTCTTCCTAGTTATTAACCTATGATCCATTTCTTCCTTTCCCCCAGCTCCTTACGATCTTGAAATATTAAACACAGCAGACTGGTTATACTGTGGATGAGTTGGCCTCTCTTCCAACTTCAGTTCTATGGCCTTGGGTTGATTTCCATAGATCTCCCTTTTCCTGCCACAAAAGACTTCCAGTTAAGGAATTTGAGGGATTTTCTCTGATATTTTCTAGTCAACCTATGTATAAAATCTTGTATTACCTTACCAAGACAAACCCCACTGAAATAGATTATCTTTGGGGAGCAAATATTGGACTGGAAGACAAGAGAGGCAGAGACGGAAGTGTTGGGATTGGAATCAGGCAATGTGAGTTTGAATCCTGACTGACACGTTGCTTAACAACTCTGTGTCCCATTTCCTAGTGTCTAAAATGGAGATGTTGTTCTAGTTGATCTCCAGAGCCCCTTACAACGTTATATCTGTGATACAACAATCCCATGAGGTCTGGGGTGTAATCCTGCCTCAGCCACTTAATAGCAGTATGATCAGATACATCATCCACTTCTTCACCCCTTGTCCCTAGGAGGGTTCCTCTATAAAACGAGGCAGCCAGACAAGAAGATTTCAGTTCCAAAAGTACAGAACACAGCTTGAAGGGAAACAGCCAACATTTCCAGGATTATCCTTGGAAACAAGAAAGAACAACAGACAGAAGATATTTATTCCATCTGCCAATACCAGGCATTTTCATTGGTTGCCCCCCCATCTGGAATGCTCCCCCTCTTCATCTCCACCTAGTGACTTCCCCAGCTCCCTTTAAATCCCAACAAAAGTCTTGCCATTTATAGGCAGCCTTTCCCATCCCACTTAATTTCCTCTTTTGGTCATCTATACATGGCTGTTAGCACGTTGGCTCCTCCATTAGACTGTGAGTTCCTTAAAGACGGGGATTGTCCTTTTGTCTTTCTTTGTATCCCCAACACTTAGCACAATACCTGATACATAGTAGGCATTTAATAAATGTTTATTGTCTGAATATTTGTTAAACAGTTATCAGACATCTACTGTGTAGGATATATTTCATCATGTACATAAAAAGTTCACAAAAGGACTCTGAGTGCTCTTCCAGTCACTCTCACCATGTTTGACCACAATCCCATGTTTTCGGCTACTCACAAAGAACAAAATATCTACTGAAAAAGTAGAATATGTAGCCATCCTTAAAGTTTGTCCTGTGAAAAGAACTTAAAATTTAATTAATAAATAGCAAACTGAGAACATTCTCCAAGTCTAGATTCCATGGGACCAATGCCAGGCAGAAGGAATCCAGCCCAATAAGGCTGTATTGAGCTCTACTATAGGCAAGTCACTCTACTGGGCATTGGGAATACAAAATGAGAAATAATCCCTGCCCTCACAGAGCTTTCATGGAGCAACTAAGTGGTGCAGTAAATAGCGTATTGGCATGGGAGTCAGGAAGACCCAAGGCAATCCTGCCTCAGACACTTACTGTGTAACTCTGGGCATCCTCAACCTCAGCTGTATCTATAAAGTAGGGATAGTACCTACTTCCTATGGTTGTTGTAAGGCTTAAGGAAGTTCATCGTACAGAGCTTTGCCAACCTGAAAGTGCTATAGAAATTCTGGCTATTAACGTTATTACTTATATTACTTATGGCTTCCTGGGAATTTTTAGGAATTTATATATAAATATAAATTATTAATTTATTGATTTAATTAATAGTTCATTATTAAAAATATATAAATATAAATCATATTTAGGAAAAGGAGAAAATACTCGTCACCCAAAATGTTGTAGACTTTGGGAGTTTCTTTTAGATGCAAATGACCAGGTAACACTTTTTAACCATTAATTCCCTTGAATTCTATAATTCAAAGTCAAAGAATAGACTTTTAGAGCCTAGATGTTAATTACCAGCTCCACCGGGTAGATACGGAAATATAAAGGGAGGGTAAGATGGGAAATTGTCGGTACAAACCCAACCCACCTCACACTGTATACAGTCAGGCCAGGAGGAGATTGAGAAGTAGAGTAGCCAATCCCCAACAATTCTTACCTATCCAAACTCAGAATTGGAAGATACTGTATGAGATGACCTGAGTCCAACTTCCATATTTAACAGGATAAGGAGGAAATTAAGCGGGATGGGAAAGGCCGCCTATAAAAGGCAAGACTTTAGTTGGGATTTAAAGGGAGCTGGGGAAGCCACTAGGAGGTGGACTCCACTACTCAGAGAGATGAATCTGTCAGGGATTTGCTTCATGTGGCACACCTAGTAAATGGTGGAGCCAAGATGCAAACCAAGACCTTTTACCCCCAAATCCAAGACTCCTTTGTAAAACTTCCAATACCTCTTTTCTTTACCTCCTCATTGATGATACCTCCTGCATCCAAGCAACCCCTCCCTTCTGTTTTCCTCAGTCACTTGGGGATGATGACCCAGAAAGGACTTTATATATGTTATGGTGGGCTTCTTCCACCACTGCCCCAATTAATATAATCACAGAAGGCCCAGGAGCTCAAATGAGTCAATCCAAAGTAGAAACCAGACACGAATCATAAATCCTTAATCAATTTGAGAGGATAATAGTGCTTTTGCTATTGGACAAAATCACACAATTCCCAATGTGTACATCTTACGAAAGAATCAAAGAAACTTCTGGGTCCATGTAGACAAATCATGAAGCAGCGAACCAGTCCAGTGATCACAGCATTCCAGTTCAGAGGATACAGGTGGAAAGCTGGAGCCAAGCCCTTGAGTGGGAATATTGTTCTCTCTCTCTTTTCCTCCTTTCATTAACCATACCATCAAAAAACTGGACAATTAGCAGATAATGTATATAGCTGGGATTAGAGAGTCTGTGCCAGTTGTAAACAAACAGCCAGGGATGATAGTCACCTAAGAAAAGTCAGTTTCCAGGAGTGTGACCTCTTGGGAAAGACAGAAGTACCAGGTATGCACTCTGTAAAGGTAAGGAGCTTTGCAGACCTGTAGAAAGCACTCCTTAAAAGAAATTTGATGAGAATTATATAAAGGGAGAGAGGGACCTCCAGCAAATCAAGGTTATGAATGACACCTTCACCAAATGGGCTCTTTATATATAGGTCTCTCCACTTTTGTATTTTTTGTAATAATATTTTTGTATATTTTGTATATTATTTTTAGCTCATGAGAGTATGCCCTATGCACTGAGGGGGAAATGTTTTTATAAGTATTGTTCTTGTCATACTGTCTTTGTTACAAGGTAATTTAAACAATTAGCTGTTAGTGGGTCCACCACCCATGGGGGCTTATAAATTACAATCCTAGAAACCCACTCAGGGATCTCATAACCCTAAAAATTGAAGTCAGCTCCCTTCTGGGGACCTGCCCCATCACTGTGAGTGGTAGTTAGGTGAAAGTGGCATGAGAGCTGGGGATGAGGGGGCTTGCTATATATAGTTTCAGCAGCATGGGTGAGGGTATTTTTTTATTTATAATCACAAATCTTAACATCAAACTGTTTAAAGAATTAAACAGTGACTCAATATGAGTTAAGCATTACAGTACAACTAATCACCAGTAAGTATTAAGGCTTGGCCAGCGCACCAGGGAAATGATGCTACCTAAATAGGGTTCAAACTGCAAGTGGAAGGAAGGCACCCAAGTTGTATAAGCTCAGAAAAAAAATTGCAGGACTCAAGATGGAGTGGGGCACCACTATATTCTCCTAGTCTGTCTTCCTCTGGTCTAAATGTTTACAATGTGAGGTGGGTCAGATCCATACTGACATTTTCCCATATTATGTTCCCATTGTGGGTTCCCTATCTATCAGTTGGAGCCAGTAATTAACATCTGGCCTCTAAAAGTCTATTCTTTGTCTCTGCATTGTAGAATTAAAAGGAATTAATGGTTCAAATGTATGATCTGGTCATTGGCATCTGTAAGAAATTCCCCAGGTCTGCAGCATTTGGGGGGCAATGTATTTTCTCCTCTTCCTAAATATGACAATGAGAATGCCCAGAGAATATAACAACAATAGCCAGAATATATATAGCATTTATACATCATTTATATAGGCAGAAAATCAGAAAGGGTCTGTTAAAATAAATCCCATAGCCCTCCTTATACTAGCTAGACATTCTGAAATATTTTAAGCACAATGTAAGTGTTGGCCAGGCTATAAGATTTGCAAATGCAATTCAGTCTATTCCTAGGTACTCCTGGGGATGTTTCTCTTGATTTTGTTTTTCTTAAATCAAGATAAGCCAATAAAATTTATACTCATGGGCACAGGGGCACTTATCAAGAGATTCCTGGAGTTCTCCATAGAATCCAGCATCTCCCTCCTCAATCAGCTCTGAGAGGGGAGCTCCCATTTCTACCATTACCTTTCATTTCTCCCCACACTACACCTCTCCCAGATGAAAAGGGATTATAACTAGTGCTCACACAAGAACATACCTTTCATCATGTGAGAAAAATCACTGAACTGTTCCTATCTTTTGTATCATGGATCACTCTAGCAGGCATATACCTTAAGGAGGTCAATGAAAGAAATCAAGTTCCCATACATAGGAAAATATGACTAGCAGCACTTACTCTGATAGCCAAAGTCTGAAACAAAAATGAGGGCCTATTGAAGAAAGGGGAACCAAGAGTATAATACACAATCATGCACGCGGTCACACTAAGAAGCAGTCAAAGCTGCTGAAGGGTAATGAACTAGAGAAATGAGGAAATACACTTCCCTACTTTCAGAGATGGAGAATGCATTCTACACTATCAGACAAGAAAGCAATATAAACACCTACACCATGCCTGGCACTGTGCTAAACATGTTACAAATATTAATCTTCATTCGACCCTCATAACAACTCAAGGAAGTAAGTACTAGCATTATCTCCATTTTATATATGAGGAAAGTGAGGCAGACGAAGGTTAAGTGATGGGATCATGAGGTGGTAGAGTGGATAGAATGCCGGACCTGGAGTCAGGAGAATATGGGTGCAAACCCAGCCTCGGACACTTCCTAACTGTGTGACCCTGGGCAGATCACTTCACCCTGTTTATCTCTGTTTCCTCGTCTGTAAAAGGAGCTGGAGAAGAAAATGGCAAACCATTCCCATGTCTTTCCAAGAAAACCCCAAATGGGAATAATTGACAAAGGAACAACAAAGGTTAAGTGATTTGATCATACAACATATTAATAATCAGCTATTAAATTGATTTTTTTTCTAAAACCTATAGGTTGTTCAGTGTCTGAAGGACACTGTTGATGGATGAGATTGCCCAATCCCTGGGGCACATGTTTTTTGATCATGGGTAGGAGACCCCATCCAACTAGAGAACTTTACAAAAATTTAATTTAAGGAATTCTGGCCCATTGTGACCATTCAGGCAGACTCGGGTGAGGAGTAGATCCTTTGTCTAGAGTTGATTTTCATCCTTGAGAACACCCATTCTTTCAAGGGCATATAAGCATTGAGTGGACTCCATGAAGCATCTTTGGCTTTTGAGAATGCCATTGACTCTTTTTATTAATTATCTGCTAATGATAATTAATAAAATGATTAATTACCCGGAACTTTTTTATACATCACAGTTAGTAAGTGCCTGAGGCTGGATTTGAACTCAGGTCTTCCTGACTCCAGGCCTAGTACTTTATCCAATGTGCCACATAGCTGCCCAATATAATTTGGTTTTCTTAAATATATTTCTTTGTTATAAGGAAGGGTTCAATGTGCTTGGTGGAGGAAGGCAAAATTTAAGAGGAAATGTCTGTGGTGTGAGACAACATGGCATGGTAGACAGAGCTGACCTTGGAGCCAAGAAGCCCTGCGTTCAAATCCTACCTCTGACCCATACTGGTCAGGTGACCCTGAGTAAGGGACTTGTCCTCTCGGTGTCCTGGACAATTCTCTAGTATTATAAATTCCAGAGAAGGGACTGACCTGCATTAGGAGAGTCCATGTTATTGAAATCATGGGTCAAGTCCTTATCCTAATTCTAGAAAGATTCTCTTCTAGAACTATTAACTCCATTAATTAAAACAAACAAACAAACAAAAAAACCTGCACTAAAGGCTACCACAACTGAAACAAAGTACAAAGGATTTAGAAAAGATTGATACAAAAGCTAAACATTTTTAGGGAAAAAGAAAAATGACTATAATTTTTAATATGAAGGGCAATAATAACCCCCCTCAAAAAAAGTGCCAAGAAGTTACGCAGGCGCATGCGGGGCAGCCCCGGACACCGGCGGGGCAGGCTTTCTCTTAGGAGAAGGTACGTAAATTTCAGAAGAAACAATCACATACACACAGACACACACACACACACAGACACACACAGACACACACACACACACACACAGACACACACAGAGACGCACACGCACAGACACACACACACAGAGACGCTCACGCACAGACACACACACACACACATAGAGACGCTCACGCACAGACAGACACACAGAGACGCACACACACAGACACACACAGAGAGACACACATGCACAGACACACACAGAGAGAGACACACATGCACAGACACACACACACACACAGAGACGCACACGCACAGACACACACACGCACAGACACACACACATAGAGACGCTCATGCACAGACACACACACACACACACACACATAGAGATGCACACGCACAGACACATAGACACACACAGAGACGCACAGAGAGACACACATGCACAGACACACACACAGACACACAAACACACACAGACACACACACAGAGATGCTCACGCGCAGACACACACACACAGAGACGCTCACGCACAGACACACACACACACATAGAGATGCACACACACAGACACATAGACACACACACGCACACGCACAGACACATACATAGAGACGCACACACACAGACACACACATAGAGACGCGCACACACAGACACACACAAACATAGAGACGCACACGCACAGACACACACACACACACACAGAGGCGCACATGCACAGGCACACAGATGCACCCATGCACACACACACACACACACACACACACACACACACACACACACCCAAGACGTTACAGAGTTCCATAGGGTTCTGATAAGCATGGCCTCTTACACCACTAAGAATTTCTAAACCTATTATTGTTTTTAAATACAACTGAACCCTAAATCTAATTGACTTCAGCTCCCATTATCTCGGGAGGATTTACTTTTTCTAAATCTCTTTCCAAGATGAACGCTACTGGGTTTAAAAATCTAAATTTTCCATTCATATTTTAAATGCTATGCTGCCCCCTTGTGTTCATGTCATTGTTCATAAAAAGTCAATCCAACAGGTAGCAAATAGCCAACTTGGGGACATTTTTTTCATAGACTCATTTCCACTCCAAAACAACACCCTGATACTTGACTCCATTGTCAGGCCCATAAAGATAGTGGAAATAAGCGAGAGACCTCTGAATTCCATTCCAGGCTTAAAAACCTGATGCCATAATTTCCCCAGCAAGTCCCAAACCAAGTTCTACTAAGAACCTCCCTTGTCACATTTCTGATGTCACACTGACCAGCCACACTGCCCTTCCCACTATCTCTCCCATGGGACGTTCAATCTGTTGCCCTCCTGCAGGTGCACAAGATAGCACCCTGGGTCTGGAATACACTCCCTCCTCCCCCTGTCTAAGAGTGCCCCAGCTTTTTCAGACCTTAGTTCAAGCCTCTCCTCTCAGCCATTTGGGCCCCCCCAAAAATGACTTTGAATTTACTTGGTGTTTATAAATTCCATTGCTTAAATGTGGACATGTTGTCTACTCCAGTGGTAGGTAAACTCCTTGTGAGCAAGAACAATTGCCTTGTTTGTCGTTGTATGCCTGGCACGTAACAGGCGCTTAGTTAAGGCTCATTGCTCAATCAAGAAAAGATCATACATTTGGGGTCAGTTCCACACTAAAATCTCTGTCTCAGTGAGTGACAATATCAAGGTATCAGTGATTCCCAAATTACTGAGAAACAGGACCACTAGAGGATCCAAGGAGGCCCAGGGGACTGCTGGAGCCTTTGCCTTTGTCACAGTCCTAGGCTGGTTTCCAGTGGAAACAGCAGGAATCACAGAAGGGCTAACTGCTAGTCTAGAAAGTATTTGTTGGAAGAGCCGGGGCAGAAAACAGGAACATGATGCAGAGAACCTTGGCTCTACGTCTTTAAGTGGCAATGATTTTACCTACGAGCTCAAACAGCAAGTTACACAATGACCTATTGAATTAGATATGCAACCTTATGTTTAAGTAATTATTAACATTTATTATGTACAAGATATGGTGCTAGATGTTGGAAGCACAAAGGCAAAAATGCTAATATTCCCTTACGCTCAGCAAGCTTATTATATTGCATAGGAGGGACACACTGTGTGTACAGAGAAGCAGATGGGCACTATACACAAAACTATAAACTATCATTTCAAGAGAGAGAAAGCATTCATGTTTTGGGCAAGGGTCTTCATAGAGCCCTTTCTCAGTCTGGTGAAGCCCATGGACCTCCTTTCAGAATCATGTTTTTACAAGCACAAAAGAAAATACCTGAAATTATAAACAGATTCTATTAAAAGTTATCAAAAATGTAATAACTTCAGAGACCTGAAGTTAAGGATTCCTGATATGAGAAGACCAGGAAAAGCATAGTGTAGGTGACCCCTGAGCAGTGTCTTCAAGGAAGGCAGGGCTTCCAAGAGGTAGACGTAAGAAAGGATTCTGTTCTAATAGTAGGAACATGCGTGCCAAGATACTGAGATGAGGATGAGAATGAATGAATGAATTAAAAAGCTTTTGTTCAGGGTTTAGCCAAGCACTGGGCTAAACTTTGAGGATACAAAAGGCAGTCCCTCATCTCAAGGTGCTCATGCTCTAATCAGGGGAGAGAACATATAAAAGAAAATTCAGCTATAGATCAGATCAAAAAGTTTAGAAATCTCCAGGGAGTCTCAGTGGGGCGGAGAGAAAGGTCCAAATGTCCTCAGGTCATATGACGGAGTGGACTAGAGAGCACAGAGGTAGGGCAAGTGGGGAGTCCTTAAGGATCATAGGAGACAAGAGCTGGGCACATAGGAAAGCCTGACATTCTTCCACCTCATGAGAAAGAGTGAAGTTGTTGACTGCCATCATATCTGTACCCTGGGAGCATTCAAGATGCCCAGATGAAGGGGCAGGAAAAGAAGAGTGAGCACCTCAGGTAAAATCAGGTCTTCCATCACTTCTGCCATCTTTGATGGGCTATATAAGAGCCTACACCTGATTGAGAGGATGGGAGAAAGAGGGGAGAAGGCAAGATAGTCATGACAATAAAGAATGAGAAGTCACTTTGAGGGGACATTGCCCTCATTTGCCAATGTCCTGGTCCCAGTTAGAAATGTCCTTCATCATGCCTTCACATTCCTAGGTACCCCAGAAGGAAGAAATGCCTGCAGATGGTTCTGAATCTTCAGCAATGCCTCTTAGCAAAGAGGAGAGAGGAAACCAAAGCAGAAAAATTCAGAAGCAGTTTGACCCTCTGGAAATGTCACCTGTCACCACTCCAGTCATCCCTCTTCTTTAACCTAATTCTTCACACACACACACACACACACACACACACACACACACACACACAGGCTTCTTCTTCCAAAGGATATAATGGATAAAGGCACCCCATAAATCCCTGAATAAAAGACATTGGAGTCATGAGCCAACAACATATCTATACGTAGCACAGCCTACAGACTCCTGCCAGGTAAAGGTGGTGAGCATGGCCTGCCATCTTACCCACCAGCATCGACCCCTGCCTGATCTATGACTGCAGTGGCTTGGACCAAAAATAAAATCAGTAACGCACCACTCTACTAAGAAATACAAGTTGATGATTGTCCAGGAAGTTAACTAGAATTGTGGTTAAATCCCAGATGCAGAATTTGGTTTGTACTCAGTGTAATATATAATCAAGTGGCCATGAATTGAAGGACAAGAGGCATTTAGCCCAAAGAAGTGTTAGAGCTGACAGGAAAACTTTCCTCGAGCCCTTGAAAAGTGGTCGGAAGCTGAGTCTTTCTATGATCTGCTTAGCCAAGCTAAAAACAAGGGATGGAGATCATAAGAAAAAAACTGGGCTTTATAAAAAGGGAAATTCCTCAAGAACTGTTCAAAACTAAAACTGGCTGTTTGGATGAATGTATGCTCCCCTTACTGGAGTTCTTCAGCAAAGACTAGAGGACCATTTGCAAAAAATGTTCTCAAGAGTTCCACTAGTCAACCTTGAGGCAGAGAAAGAGTGCTAGACTTGGGGTCCAAAAGGCCTGAGTTCAAATCCCCTCTTAGGCACTTATTAGTGGTGTGACCCTGAGCAAGTCATCTAAGCTATCTGGGCCTCAGTTTCTTCATCTGTAAAATGGCCCCACCCTCACAGGGCTGTTGTGAGGATCCTATAACATGGGAAGTACTTTTCTGAGCTGAACACACTCTATGCAGATGATAGCCATCATTGTCTCCACTGCTACTACTACCACTACCACTACTACCTCTGTGGCACCTTCCAACCCTCAAGGTTCTATTTTACAAGATTTTTTTCTAAATCAAAACCATAATTACAGAACAGCCCACTCACCATGAAACACACTGTTATCCACCAGGAAATGCCGCCGATATTGCACGCAGTTCCTCTTCTCAAGGCTCCAGTAACTCATTATTCTGAGACTGTGCAGCATCAACTCTCAACTGGTCTGAAAATAAAAGCAGAAGATGACAAAGTCTGGGGTTTATTCTGTAATGAGGACCTGACATTTCTTTTGCTTTTCCATGGCATTCCCCGGACCATCATATAAAGCTTATTTTTTGTTGTTGGGTCATTTCAGTCATGTCTGCCTCTTCATGTCCCCATTTGGGGTTTTCTTGGCCAAGGCACAAGAGCAGTTTGTCATTTTCTTCTCTGGCTCATTTTACAGTTAAGGAAACCAAGGCAAACAGGACGAAGTGACTTGCCCAGGGTCACACAGCTAGTATGTGTCTGAGGCCAGATCTGAACTCAAGCAGATGAGACTTCTTGACTCCAGACGTTGCATTCTGTCATCCTTATTAATAATACATGATATTTAGGTAGCATTTTAGTGTTTACAAAGTGTTTGGCATATGTTGTCTCTTTCATTCTCCACAACAACCCTATAAGGAAGGTGGTGTTATCTTCAGAAGGGTTAAGTGACTGGTCCGGGTTCACACAGCCAGAAACAATCTCAGGAAAGATTCAAACCCAAGTCTTCCTGACTCCAAGGCTAAAACCATATTTGTTAAGCCATTTCTCTAAAACCTTACTTTTTTCTGCACCTAAATTGTAAACACAACCTTCAGAAGGATAGAGGGCTGTTCAAGGTACCTTGATGATCAGTAACTTTATCATTCCCTCCACTGTCCCAGCTTACAGCTTGTCTATACTTTATTAGATGGTCTTTGGGAGTTTTTCTGGCCCAAAAATCCACCACTGTGCAGTCAATCAGGTAAAAAGTCTCCATTCACAGATTGACTGGTTCTTCAACAACAGCCAGCCAGTCATCACCCAGCCTAATGTAGCAGCAAGCACCCTGACACACCCAGGATGACCTGCTGGTACAGGTTCTTAGATCTGCTTTTCTAAAAGAAAACCAGCTTTTTAAGGGGTCAACAATCGCTGTAACCAAACTCATATATCATTCACCTAGTTCAGGGGGAAAAGTCAGCACCCTGAACTTCAGAGAAAATACAAACAGAAATTACAAACAGAGAGACCAATAGACAAGGCTTCCAACTGTCTGACCATAGGCAAAGTCTTTACCAGACAAACACCAACATGTGGTGAATCAAGGGGAGAGGGGCACTTCTTAAAATGTCTGCCCAGAGTTTCATCTGGCACAGAAACCTTCACAAAACTAAGCCCCAAAGCAAAAACCTCATCTCAGAGTATATATACTCTTTTCAGAGCCGGAGGGCGTAATCCCTGGTGACCCAGTGCCTCTTTATCAATCAGCAAAAGGTATGGGCCTTCATACAAAACAAGCCTCTCTCAGTCGCCCCAGCTAAGGCCTATCAATGGGTGGGGAACCTTTTCCTAGGTTACACCTATATTCAAATCTTTTCCCACAATGAGGCTGCCATTAATTAAAAGTTTACTAAAAAAAGTACCTTCTTTACCTGAAAAAATTCCTGCTGGTCAGGATAGCTGACTTAGCATCAGGACATAACTTAGAAACAAGATAAATCATTGATGGAACTAGGCTGAGACTCATCAGAATAGAGGCTGGCCAAAGTACTGGCCTATCTTCAGGGAAATTCACTGTTAGGAAGGAGCGGAAAGCCACATTTGTTATAATCTACTTAAATAGCTGGCCCAGGAGAGCAGAAACTATTGCCTGCAGCTGCAGAATTTGAGGGCAATACATTTTCTGATTTGTAGACTAGGAGTTCCCTCAAAGTCTTGAGAGAGACAGAGACAGAGAAAGAGAGATAGAGAGAAACAGAGAGAGAGAGAGAGAGAGAGAGAGATTGTATGGGCAGAAACCAGCATGCACTGCTTTGAAGGTTTCTATAGTAGACAAGGTAATTGAAGGTAGTTTGACTTACTTGTAAGTTAATAAGAATTTATTAAGAAATTCAATTTAGTAATTAAATTTATAAGATTTGAGTCTGAGACCACTATAGTCTGTTGAGGATCACCCAAAGGTCAATGGAAAAATGCATGATGGGAATGAATAGACTAGCACAAACACAAAGGAATTATGCAGAGCAGGTATACAGGATTCCACTGGGAAGGGATATGAATAGAAGGGATAGGTCTCATCTTCAGCAAAAGCAGAAGCTGGCTCTTATATTCCATTGGTATTCATTCAATGCCAGAAGGACAGAAGAGTTATGGGACCATATACTTAGAGTCAGAAAGGACCTTGGAAGCCAACTAGTGCAATGCGTCCATGTTCCTCTTCTCCTCTGCTTCAGACTCTCCAGAATGCTGCCATGTCTCTTCTGGAAAGTCCCTCCACATCTTATGCCTCCTTCCCTCCTTGGTGATTTCCAACCAGAACATCTATTTTGAAGAAAGGCCGGGGCCAGATATCCTTCACCCCTCTCCAGGCCCCATGTCCTCACTCAGGCACCTCCCCCTCCCTACACATTTTCGGCTTCTTTGTTCATGTTGTCGTAGAATGTAACCTTGAAGGCAGGGACCATCTTTTTTGTTCATATGTGTAGCCTTAGAATACTCCCTCCTGGTGATGGTAAGCACTTAATAAATGCTTATTGAAAGACTGTTTACAATGGAAGAAACTGAGATACATGTGGGCCTCCTGTCTATTAGGTGGACCTCTTGTGGTGTAGAATGGAGCCCTCTCAAATAACAGTCTCACAGGAGGAAAAGGAATGGATGAGTACTAAAATTTCATTGAGGACATCATGGAACCAATGGAATCCTGGATTATTCATTAATAAGAATTAAGTAACCAGTAATATTTATATACCCCACCACAGAAAGTTATAAAATTGGTATTTTACAAATCTGAATATCATATAAAAATGCAAGGTTTTTTGGTGGGGGGGAGTGAGGAATAGGAAGAAACTACCTTGCAAAGAATATTTTCTAATAAATACTACTGAGAGATGAACCAGAATTAGAACTTAGAACAGTAAATAAGAAAGAGGTTTTGGTGTTTTGTTTGGTTTTTTAACTAAATATAAGAAAGAAGTAAAAAAATAAAAAATAAAAAAAACAAGGGTCCCTTTCCCCAGTGCTTACAAAACTCTCCAAAATGCTTTCACATAGGTAAATAAGCATGTCTTTTCTAGGAGTTTCTTAAGTCAGGTTGGGGAGGGAAAGAATGAGGCTCAGATCTATAATTTCATTGGTCTAGGGAGCTTCTGGTGAGGACATCATCTCTACCGAAGCCATTTATCATCTCAGAAAGGTGCACTGAGGTGTGAAGCAGCCAGCTCAGGGTCCCACAGCCAGCATGTCAGCAGTGAGACCTGAATACAGGACTTGCAGCTCTCTTTCTCTTATACTCTCTTATACTATACTGCTTCTCTGGAAAAGGAACACTAGCATCCTTTTCTTTCTTAAATATATAAAATTTTGCTTTCCCCCAATTACATGTTAAAACAATTTTTAACATTAATTTCTTTTAAAGTTTTGAACTCTAAATTCTTTTTTTAAGTAGTACAAGTCTCCAAAAATCTCATTAAATGATTAAAAATCATTCTCTTAAGTTTTTTGTATTTTTAAACATTGGTCAACAGTTGGTTTTTCTCATGTAGTTTAAGGCATTTTTAATGTTTAAAACAGAGTGTGGATGTTTTCTTCTTGATGAAGTGTGCGGGGGGAGAGATGGGGAATGGGGAACAAAACATACTAGACTAAGCCTCAGAAGGCCTTTCCAATCCAAGATTTTCTGATTTATGTGTGTGTACCTGTATAGTAGTGTGGACAGTGAGGGGAGTAGTTCCTCATTTTCTCATCGCTGAGTAGGAGGGGTAAGAAAAAGGGAACGAAAACAAAAACTGAACCTGCCATCTTACTTTCCAGACAATATTGAATTTCCTTTCAGAGCCAATAGAGCCAGGCCAATTTTGCCTGGATCAATCCCAGCTACTCTGCATGGAACATGAAACTTCCAGGCAGAAGTTGTCAGCTTAAATAGACAGAAACAGCCGCTTAAATGAGCTCCAAATCCACTGTGAAATCCTCATGCACAGGAGCTAATCTGTCCTCCCACAGATAAGGCAAATATGGATGCCAGCTCCATTAATAACTCTGAAAATCGGGGATCAAAGCTGATGGGCTGTGACTTATTCCAAAGCTGATGGACAGAGCCCTGGTCCGGCACTGTCTCAAGCCCTTGACTTAAACACTCCAGAATTCCATATTTTCTGTTAAGCTACGAAGAATAAGACACACCAGCGAAGTCACAAGTAGACAACCACTTGTCAGTTCTTTTAATAAATTAACAGGCTCTAGTTCATAATTGCCCCTGTTTGAAGTTAGTCATATTGGTCAGATCTCAGTTGTCAAGATTTTGAAGCATGGGTGAGGGAGGTAAGGGTTGGCTCAGTCATCACAATTCAGACCAGCAGCTCTTGCTGAACCTGATCCCAACCTTAGTATCGTTTACTCGCTCAAAGATCCACTTTGTGGGCTCCAAAGAGTACAGCCCAGGAATGCTGAACAAAGAGGCCCATTAATTACCTCCATCCCCCACTCACCCCAATGAGAAACAAGAGGAGGGAGACCTTTCAGTCTGTCAAGATCTGAACCAGTCTGGGTCCTGTGATATTGCCCCATGCAAGGCAGTCTGAGCCCTGATAGATACACCCACTAAATGGCCACTGTCCTACCAACACTAGCTGAAGGAGGGTGCCACCAGCCTCCACTCTAATCCAGCATTTCTGACAAATATCACACACACAAACATACACAGACACATGCATATCCTCTCATACCTATCCCACACTCTGCATCTCACATACTAGTACAAGAGGAGGCAAAAGTGGCGTACGCAAAAACTAGTGTTGCTTACAGGGGACATGGAAGCTTGCTTTGGGGAGGGTAAAGGAGGGCTCCAAAGAGTGAGGTAGTTAGAGAGGTGCTTTAGGAAAGCTGTTCTTGCAGGGCTACCTTGGAGAGGCTCTCGAAAGCTGGTATTCAGTAACATGACCATAATCAGCCACGACCACTCTCCTATTCCACAGTACATCTATACACAACCCTGCACCTCCCCCAAAAAACCTTTTGAAGGCAGCAGCATCATAACCCATTCTCCCTCCTTCATCTTCTCAATTTCAGGGAACCCTGGAAGTCACCTGGTGTAACCCCCTCATTTTTTAGGACACTGAGGTTTAGACAGGGAAAGTGACAAAAATAAAATTTGAATCCACGATTTCTGAATCCAAATTCAGCTTTCTTTCTCTCACACTAGAGGAGGTCCAAGAAAATACTGACAGCCAGTTCAGGGCAGTCAGTCTTTCAGCTGGGACTGACTCTTTGTGACCCCATGGGCAAGTCTTGGCAAAGACACTGAAGTGGTTTGCCATTTCCTTCCCCAGTGTGTCCCCATTTTACAGATAAATAACTGAGACAAATAAAGGTCAAGAGACTTGTCCAAAGTCACATAGCTAGTAAGTGCCCAAGATCAGATTTGAATTCAGGAGGATGAATCTATCTACCGCCCCATGAGGCTGCCGCAATTAAAGTAGACTTAGTCCCATTCCTGGAAAGGAGCCATATGTTAAAATAATATCAGCCAAATTAGATTATAAAAACATGGTGATTATAGTGACCAAGAGCAGAACATTTTAAAATTTTATTCTTATTGAAATCTTTGGTTTTTACATCATCTTCCTATGTAGATTTACATGACCTTCCCCATCAGCTACCTAGCAAACTATCCTGTCTAATAAAGTATTTTTAAAAAGAAAGCAAGAAAAATCAGTTCAGTAATACATCAACCATGCCTCTGAAAGTATATTCAATACTTGCCCTACTTCTGTAAAGATGGAAGGGAGGTTCACTTTCTGAACTCTTCTCCAAAGATTTATAGAAAATACTTTATAGAAATGACTACAGCAAAGGTGGAGTCAAAATGGCAGAGTGGGAGAAAGAATTGCTATTTGTTCCCCACCTAAACTCTTCCAAACAGATCTAGAAAATGCACCGGGCCAAATCCTCACTGGGAAAATCAAGAAAAAGTCACAGTGGGTGATTTTTCCAACTCAGGCTGGCATAGGCAGACAGACGGAGAGGTCTGTGAGCATCGGGGCTGGGGATGGATCAGAAGCACACCATTTGAAGTACTCCACAGCATGGAGAGATTATGCACCAGAGCAAAATGAGATTCAGTCCCATAATGGGTCACCTCGACATCCTTTGAATACCATAGG
The DNA here is from genome assembly GCA_028658325.1 of Potorous gilbertii. Taxonomy (NCBI): domain Eukaryota; kingdom Metazoa; phylum Chordata; class Mammalia; order Diprotodontia; family Potoroidae; genus Potorous; species Potorous gilbertii. The sequence continues at coordinate 539,405,350 of CM053771.1, read as the reverse complement.
GTCTGGGAAGAGGTATCAGCTGGAGGCTTTGCAGCTCACTGTCCAGTTCTGGGACACAGATCCAGGATAGAGTGAGGAAGGGTCTTGGCCCCAAAGAGAGTGTTCCAGAGTGGTTTCAGGCCCTGAGCTGTGTACCAAGAGAGAAGCAAGGTCAGACTCAAGAAGCAGCCATGTTGTTTGGACTATGGGATGCAAGCAGGGGGACCTCACTTCCGAACTCTAGCCTAGAGGAATAACCAGAGCAGGAATTCTAGACCAGAGGGGAACCTGCAGTTCTGTCGCTCTGAACCATTAGAGCTTTTCAACTGGTTGAGAAGGGCTAATTCTAGCATCAGTCTACTGTTGCTCAGACCTAAATCCAGATCAGAAACTTGAAAAACTCAGATCAGAGGAAGAGCAACTAAATGTTGCCTGGATCAGACCCCTCGGGGAACACTAACAGCTTGAAAATCCCCATGATGAACTGTTTCTGAGATTCTAGAATAACACAACCATAAATACCCCCAAGAAAGCAGAAGCAGGAGCAGCTCAGACTCTTCTCTGGGAATGGGCATAGTCTTGCCCTAATATCAAGAATGAGCAAACAAAAATGAATCCCACTATAAAAAGCCATTACGAACACCCCAGACACTAAACTCAGGAGAGCAGAATGACTCAAAAATATTTATAAGCAAAACCTCAGAAAAAAAAAGTACAGATTGATAACAGATCTAACTATTATTCCTGGAAGAGATGAAGCAAGAATTTTAAAGGGAGTTTTGAAACTTCTTTCTTCATGAAATGAGAGTAGAGAGTGTGAAAAGAAATTTAGAAAGAATGACTTGAAAATGGAATCAACAGTTTGGTACAAGACATATAAAAGCTTGCCCAAGCAACAAACTTTCTGAAAATTAGATCAAATAGAAGTCAATGATTCCATCAGAGAAGAAGAAATATAAAAAAAAAATCAGTCAAAATATTTTCAAAATTACAGAAAATGTAAGTTATGTCATACCAAAAACAACTAAAATGGAAAATAGTTCGAAGAGAAAGAATTTAAAAATCACTGAACTACCTAAAAGACATGACAAGAGAACCTAAACACCATATTTCAAGAAATCTTAAAAGAAAGTTGCTCAGATAACTTAGAACTAAAGGGCAAAGTGGTAATAGAAAGAATTCACTAGTTACCTCCTGAAAGCCCTAAATGAAAACTCCCAGTATTAGTACAGTCAAAATTTGAAGTTTCTAGGTCAAAGAAAAAACCTTGCAAGCAACTAAAAAGAAAGAATTCAAATACCAAGGAGCCACAGTCAGGATTAGACCTGATTTAGCAGCCATCACTATGAAGAAGAAGAGAGCTTGGAATAAAATAGTCCAGAGGGCAAAAGGTATAGACTTAGAGTCAATAAATAATTTACCCAATAAAACTGAACAAAATCCTACAAGGGGACAAAATGGATATTTAATAAAAAAGAAGACTTCCAAGCATTCATGATGAAAAGACTGGAGCTTCAAAGAAACTCTGAAGTGGAAACATAGGAGTCAAGAGAAATATAAAAAGGCAAATATGAATAAACAATCAATAGGGACTAAACGGGAAGAAACTGTCTTAGGTAACTCCTTAAACTTCATACAAAATCCTAGATGAGTTGTAAGCTCCCTTAATGGTGGGAGGGCCCCACACTAACAAAATTAGAGATCCTTTGTGCATTCTTTAATAAAATATAAACAATATACAGGCAGCATATCACAATAGAAAGAACACTAGCCTCAGGGTCAGAAGCCAGTGGTTCGTGTTCCAACTACAATATTTCCCATTTGTGACTGTGGGCAAATCACTAATTCTCTGAACCTCAGTTTCTTCATCTGTAAAAAGGGATACTAATTGTCCTCCCTCTTTCACAAGAATGTGGTGAAGTTTATCAAAACTTCAAGTGAGATGGTATCATAATATTTCTAACACTGAGTAGTATAGAAGACCTTAATATGTAGAAGATTTTAATAAGTAATCATTAAGTGAGAGAGGTAATAAATAAAACAGGGAAAAACAGGAACCAATCACATACAATTTTACCTAATATTCCATAGCATGAGGTAAGTGAAGTGACTAGATGACTGGCTGGCCTGAGAATCAGGAAGACGACCCAGGTTCAGATCTAGCCCCTCACACATAGTGGCTGTGTGAGCCTGGGTAAGTCATTTATTTAACTTCTCAGTGCGCCAAGCATCTCTTACAACTATAAGTTGTGCAAGAGTATTGATCTGTATTTGTCTATGGAGTTTCCTCACTGGAAATTCCCAAAGAAATCACAGGTCTGGGGGAAAAAAGTGTGTGTGTGTGTGTGTGTATGTGTGTGTGTGTGTGTGTGTGCGCGCGCGACATGGTATTATAGCTTACTTAATAAATAGCTTGCTTACTTAATTAACAGGCAAGTTAATAAGTTGCTTAGTGATTCCTGCCTTTTTTACAACAAATCAGATGATGAAGAATCACCTTTCCTGGGGTCGCTGAAAACAAAAAGACTTCTTTGGAGAGATTTTCATAGGAAGCTCTGAGGAGAATTTTTGCAAGACAGGGTCATTCAGTGGCTTTTTGATAGATTGATCCAGGCATGTTTGTTTAGCTGGCTTCTCTCTCATTGGAGATTTATTTTTGCAGATTCATTCGTTGATCTTTCTGCCACATTTGAAGCCAGAATCCGTTTCCTCAAGTTGTTCAGGCAACATGTTTGTTTGCGTGCTATTAACACCAACACAGGTGTGAAAGGCAGGGTGTTAGAATTGTGTAAACAGTCAAAACAAGAAATATCCATAAAAATAAGCACCAGCACATGGCTAACATAGCCTCCCTTCAGTCACAAGGCTCTCTAAGTAGAATAAACATATGCCTAAAACTAAAGGGGACCTATAAAATGTGTTCAGATATCAAAGGAAACATTAATGAAAGAAAATGAGACAACATACAGATAAGTAGAACAATATGACTGTTTATTACAAGTATGCTCCAGTGAAAAGACAAGTGGGCGCCTCAATTTTTGTCCTAAATGTAATAATCATTAAGTATGTAATCTAGGAAGATCTTGAAGTTTTATCTTTATGGTAAGTAAAACTGTGAATATAATATGCAGCTTCATATAGCCAGAAAGAACCCTGACATAGCCCAACGTTTCCATTTTACAGAGGGGTAAAGAGAGACCAAGGAGAACTGAGTGCTTTGCTCAGTCAGTTACTGACAGGGAAACCATGCCTTCAGCTCTCAGATCAGTGCCCTTTCTATCACTTCAAAATATACATTACAAAGAATATCTGTTTATGAAACTTCAGATGAAATCAAATGTGCCTGTGGAAGGGGAAGGAGGTAAGGTATGTCAGAACCAATGACATTTCTTTGATTGGAAAGACTACATTCAAAGTGCTTCTTTAGGTTGGATAATATATAATATAGGCATACATCACTTTCATCATGCCTTGTTAAAAAAAATTTTGTCGTTTGGGGGAAGTCTCTTTAGTTTTCAGAAATTGTTTGTTTTGAAAAAGAATTCACAATAGAACCTTATAGCAAATTATTTTTTTGAGTATTTTATTTCCATAGAAATTTTCAGATCCATGAGTTCTATATAAAGCAATATGTATTGCTTTCTACATAAAATTATATAAAAAATATAATAACATAAAGTTAAGCATACTTACATATTATATGGATGTTGCCCTAAGTTTCTATATCACTTTGTGTGTATGTATGTGTATGTTTACTTTCACAAGCATCTTTTATATATGAATGATTAGTTTTGTAGCTGGGGTTATAGTCAATTCCATCAGACTGGTGAAAATGTAAAGGCCTAAAAATATTTTCAAAATATTAATTGTAATGTGTTTAATAAGAATATATATGTAGAAGCCATATAAGATGGCATGCCATCTCGGAGAGGGAAGGGGAGAAAATTTAAGACTTATGAAAGCGATTATTGAAAATTGAAAACAAATAAATTAATTAAATTTTAAAAATATTAATTTTAAAATCCTTGGGATACCATAAAGAGAAACCTGGAAGATCAAAAGATCCAATTTCTAATTCAGAAAATGCAGGGAGCATTTCAAACATCAATCACTTGTCAATTAAAGTGGGGGAGGATTGTCATTTGCACCATTCTGCACACTCAATTTTCACTGAAGTTTCACAAGGAAAATATCTAACAAACATTTAGGAAACATTAACTATATGTCAAGAACACAAATATAAAGTGAGATGGCCCCTGCCTTCCAGAGCTCCCACTCTGCTTAAGTAGAGATAAGTACATTAATGATAGTGGTAAAGGAAGCCATCCAGTCAACATGTCCCAGGATAATTTCTGGGAAGATTACCCTGAGGAGATGGGACCTGAGAGGGGACTTGAGGAAAGATAGCAATGCTTTAAAAGGCAGAAGTGACTAGACTGGCCATTCTTGGATGATGGCCTAGTACAATGTACATACAGAGACAAGAGGGGGCATGTCAAGTTCAGAGAACAGATCATCATCCATTTTAGTCTGCTAGGCCAGGGACCCTGATTGATCCTCCAGGGAAACTGGGATGTTCTCCCTTTTCTTCTCCAGTTCCCTCTTCTTTAAAATCCTCTGTACTGTTTTCCATTTTGATGATAAATTGATTTCAATGCCTTCATTGAGCTTTGTGAAGCTCTAACAACCTCCAGCTCCAACTCCATGAGTAATTGACACTAAACAACATTCCCATTGCTGAGTGGGAATCAAATTGCAAGCTGAGATATTTAGATGGATACAGGACCACATTTGTTATCTCTTCTCACTATATGACCAGCCTATCTCCCTTCTGGGTCATAGGTGTAACTGATGTATCAGCTAGTAATAGAAAATAAGACATGAGGCATTTCATTATTAGAAAATATGCCATAGCCTACCAAATATCTTTCCTCTTTGGGGTTACTTACAACATTATTCTTCTAAAATTGGGACCAAAAATCAAAACCACTAAGATCTCACAAATGTGATCCAGCCCAACCTTTTTCTCTGACCCAAAGCTAAGTCCCACCCAGTTCATTTCCCAATAGAGGCCTTGATGTAAGTAATACATGTTTACTGATTGATTCAGTGGGTTGCATGTTGAGCTATAGACTCACATCCTGAAAAACAAGCTTCCATTCATCTTCTTTGTTCAGTATGAATGGACAGAATGATCACTCCCAAATAACTAGGGTTGTAATTGAGAAGATTTTGGAGTTTTCTGGGGCTTAATGCAAATAGCACAATGTGATATGAGATTAATGGCAATGTAGAATTCTGCCCCAAAAGTCACTCAACTTGCAAACCATTTGATTCAGAGACCCCTACTAGGTGAAGAACAGAGGGAGAGAGAGAAAGAGAGGGAGAGAGGGAGAAAGGGGGAGGGAGAGAGAGAGAGAGAGGGAGGGAGGGAGAGGGAGGGAGAGGGAGGGAGAGAGGGGGGAGAGAGAGAGAGATCTTTTATAAGCACCTTTTATTGTGGCAAAGAATTAGAAACACAGTGGTTGTCAATCAGTTGGGGAATAGCTAATTAACATTTTGTACGTAGATCAATGGAACATTATCACACCACAAGAAATTTCAAACTGATAGATTCTAAGAAACCTAGGAAGACTTGTTCAAACTGTTGCCAAGTGAAAAAAGCTGAATTTATGGAGAATGTAGTGAACATTCTTAAAGAAAAGAATGAAAGCAAAGTCAGTGCACATTAATTAGAGACTGGCACTAAAGACTGAGATCCAAATGCTAAAGAGAAGATAGACCCTGACCTCAAGGAGATTACACTCATTGAGGAGTGGAGATGTTCTGGTTTGAAAAGACCCAGGGATGGTAATAGATTGATGCATTCTTTCTAGGAGTAATGAAAGAGTTGGTTCACAAAAGAAGAAGAAAACAGTGTCTCTAGCAGATGATGTGGAGATGGTTGGAGACTTCAGTGAAGCATGTTGGGAGCCAGACTGAGATACAATGTGCAACTACACGAACCACCATTCAGGATGATGGGACAGGGAGAATCTGGGGAAGGGTTTATAAATATAACAAAATATCATCACACTTGAAGAAATGATGAAAGAGATGAATTTAGAGAAACCCAAGAAGAACCACGTGAACTACTACAAAGGGCAGGGAGTACAACTAGGAAAACAATTTATACATTCACTATAACACTATAAAGGACAACAATTTTAAAAACCTTAATGATTCCGATCAACTTAATGACTCATCCCAACTCTAGAAGACGAGAAGCATAGGGTACAGAATGAGACATAGGCTTTCAGACACCACCAGTATTACACAAATTTATTTTACTTGACTACTTATTTGTTACAAGGGAGAGGTTTTTTGAAAGGGGAGTGTTTCATGAGGAAGGATGGGAAAGGATAAGAGTAGTGATCATGAAATAAAAAAGAAGAAAGAAAAAATGTCATGAAGCATTTTAAAACTACATAGAAATGAGCATAGGAAAATTCAGAAGAGGCATACATGAGAAAAGCAGTGTTGCTACTAGGATGTTAAATCTGATGTGTTATTATAAACCAGAATGTACAGAGTAGGTTCACAGTTGCTTCTGAAATCCTATTTTTCTATCCTTTGCATATGGAAATGCTCATGTTTGTTGAAGACTGTCAGGTTCATAATTTTTACAAATACATAAAAGAGAGCTGAATACAGTTCAGAAAGGGACAAAGACATGTTGGCACTATTGTATTCATTTAACACGGTCTTTTAAAAGACTAGCTGCATGTCATAGAGGTTCAAAATTTTAGAATATTTTAGAAATCCAAGATTTCAAGACTCAATATCTTTTTTTCTCTTCTATATATGGAATGATCATATTTTAAAAGTTCATAATAAACTAAGAAAATTTGGAGGATGAGTAGGGCCAAGAGCGGGAAGTGGGGCAGTTGTAGTAAAATAAAGATCCTCGTCTTCCAAGGAGAAAGAAAGCGAGCTCTCTGCCCCTGACCCAACTTTATTGTCCTTTCCCCAAGGCAGGAAGGAGGCTGAATGGTGATGCCACAAGCAGGTAGAAAGAGAAAGAGTGGACATATGTCCAAGACCAGAAGTTTTCTGTATATTCTGAACTAACTCTTTTAAGAATTATTCTTCCTATGAGTAGCTGTGTGAGTAAATTGGACACACTTCCTCAAAAGAGACATACTTAAAAGCTCAACTTCATTGACTTCAGGGTTCATCCAGTCTTCTAAATTAGGATCAAAAACCCATCTGAAAAAGGAGAAGTAGGCAATGGAAGCTAAATTCATACCCTCTAGTGCACAGGCGGCATTTTAATTCCTGGCATTTTTTGTAATGCAAATAATTTGGGAGGATAAAAATGGATGCTGAGAAACAGAAGGAAAGGTATATTATTTAAAGCACATGGTGCTTCGCAGTGAGTTACATTTTCCTGAAGTGCTTATTTCATGTTGTAAATGGCAATCATTTTGAGTTTGTGACTTACAGTTGCAAGCTCTGGGCTTCCTGTGACAAAAGTGAGACACTATCTGAATACTCATAGATGGCTTTCAGAAAACAGAGGAAGGGTGCGCTAGGATTGTGGGCACCTGAAGTTTTTGTTAAACTAATGAGTTCATAGCAAGAAAAGCCCACGATGGATGGAATGTTACCCCAAGGACACTCTCAGATCTATTGGCCAATAACCAGTAATTAACAGAATCCAAACTCCTGATTATTAAGCCATTGCTAGAAAGAGGCCATCCACAAATATGGAAGAATGCTCCCAGGTGCCAGGCACAAAGGTGGGTCCTTCTAGAAGTGACCTACATCACTCTCTGCATACATTGGAAACCTCCTGATAGGGCACAGTGACCCAGAGAGGTAGACCAGTACCCGCAGCTAATGAGGACAGTACTAGGAAACCAGGGGGGAACTGAGGAAGGCCAGCAGAAGAGGAGGTGGGAATGTCCAGACTCTCACCCCACCCATCCCTACCCCAAAGCCCCAGGGCCCACACTGGCGCTGGTGAAGGAGCGACACATTGGGCCTAAAGAGAGCTTCCCTGGTTGAGCATCAGAGTGCGGGTGGAGCACAGAGACAGGGACATGGAGGTGCTTTAGCAGGTTGGTTATTTCTAATACAGGTACAAGAGCTGGATCTAGGCTCCCACCACCCCTATCTGTGTCATTTGCAAGATATGGCCTTTATTCGGCCCCTAAACCAAAGGATGTGACTCAGGAAAAATAAAGGAAGGAATTACTTTGTTTTAAAGATTGTCTGACAACCTGAAAGAGGCTGCATAGGAGACTGGAAAAACCAGAAGAAGAGGGTTCAGATCCTACTTGTGACATTTCCCGTTAGGTAGCCCTTGGCAAGTCACCTCACCGCTTCTTGGGAAAAGGGCCTAGGGTGGGGTTGTTGTTTTATTTTTAAACCTCCTGGGATATCGAGATGCTACTTAATAGAGACTGGTGACAATAATCTGATGCTGACAAAGAAGCAAAGTACTTATTACTGAGTCAGGAGGGGACAGAAGCCCTAGTGACCATCCCTCTTCAGGGAAGGCATCTCTGACCGTCTGTCCAAAAGAAATCACATCAAATTCAGTTCAAAGCTGGGGGTCTCAAAGCAAGATCCTCCTCACATTCCTGGAACAATTTTCAGGCAAACCAATGAACTGAATTAAAAGACACTGAGTGTACCCTGACTGAAGGTCTGGCCATCTCTTCGTTTTCTTGCCTTGCTGCTTCTGAGAACAAGGAAATTTAGGGTTAAGCAGAGCTCAAGCATGTATGCACACACACACACACACACACACACACACACACACACACACACCCCACCCCCCCATGGCTTGGCTCCCTCATCAATCAGCAGGGACTCTGACTCATCCAGGCAGATGGTGGCTCACTCACTTTCCCCTATCCTGGCCCCAGGTTGCTAAGCACTGCCTGGCAAGTCCTTAAAGTCCTCTGCAAATAACCTAATACCACAGCTTAGCCCCTTCTACCCACATCCACACAGGAAAAGGCATAAAGGACCCTTTGCTTTTGTAGAAGCCCTCCCCTCCCCCTCTATACTCAAAATAAATCATAGGATCTTGAAGATCATGGCAGGCAGGTTCCCGAGGTGGTTGTGTGGCTTAACTGTCTTTCTTTGTTGTAAAAAGTAAGAAAACAAAAGCTAACATTAAAACACTAATAGAATAAACCATAGCTTGAAGATATCTTGAAGTGGAGGAGAGATAAGCACTCATGGTTACATGTCATGAAGTCACCACTGAAGTGTGTGTGTGTGTGTGTGTGTCTATCTGTCTCTCTCTCTCTCTCTCTCTCTCTCTCTCTCTCTCTCTCTTTCTCTTTCTCTCTCACTCTCATACACACACACACACACACACACACACACCACAAAGAAGCCCAGTTCTCAGCCTCCTCCATGTGCAGAGTCATCCTCAGGAAGTTCAGATATACTTTGCCTGCTATTTCCATTCAGGTCTACAGAGCAGAGATGTCTATGATGGCAAGTGGAAGCCTTGAAGGTTCAGCTGCCATTTTGAAGACAGTTGAAGGAATCCTGAGAGATGACAAGAGGCCAAGCACTTGGGTTCTTCTTTCCAGTTCATCATATTCATGCTTTGTGAGAGAGGTTCAAGGAGGTGAGGAACTCAATCTCATCTATGAAGGGCCCTACATCCTTCATAGAACAGAGGTTTCCCTCCACCACCACTTCCACCATGGGAGAATTCCATGCCCTTGAGGGCAGGAACTCTTGCTTTTGTGGAGAGACTTAAATGGGGTCAAAGGGAATTGTTGAGTCACCCTTTGACAAGGACCCTGTAGATTTTGTGGTTTGAACTATAAGGCCTGTGAGGTCACTTCTGACTCTCAGATTGTATGATCTTAGAAATATAGCTCATGCAATATATACATACATATATATACATATATATCATATGATGACTCATAGCATCACCACAAGACTGGGTAATCAAGGAAAGGGGAAGGAGAGGGGGAGTAAGACCAACTAGCTAATAAAAAGATGCAGTTGCCCTCCCTACTCTACCATTATGACTGTCTAAGAAAGAAGTGATCTAGTGAAGCCAAGATGGTAGAGAAAAGGCAGTGCCTTGCCTGAGCTCTTCCCCAAACCCTTTTGAACACCTTTAAATAATGCCATAAAACAATTACTGGAGAAGCACAGAACCCACAAAACTATAGAGAAAAATAATTTTCCAGCCAAAGACAACTTAGAAGGTGATCAGGAAAGATCCATCATACCTGGCTCAGAGTGGAGCACAGACCAACACATGGCATGCCAGCACAGACCCAGCCCCAGAAAAGACCCAGTCCCAGTAAACCAAGAGCAGGCCTTGAATCAGCAGTGGCAGTATATACTTCTGGAGCTCTCAACCCACAGACAGTAATGGGATAGAACAACTGGTGAGAAGGAGATTACAGAACAGGAGATTACTAGCACTGGGGCAGGACTCTGTTGCTTTGCCCATACTCAGATTCAGGTGGCAGTCCTAGGTGGCAGTCCCAAGGTGAGGAGAAGAGCTAGCACACCAGAGTTTGCAGCTGCAGAGGAGCAAGGATCCTCATCATAGCTCCAGGGCAGAAAAGAATGCTTGTGGTCACAGACCAGAACACAGGCCAGAAGAGCCATAAACACACCTCTCCTTAAACCATTCCACCTTGGATGAACTGAAAACTTGCATATTCCTAGAAGTATCTCTGAAAACAGCTGCCCAAAACTCCTAAAGGTTGAAACAGTGTGCCTCCCATCCTGGAAGCAAGTAAAGACATTGACTGGGGAAATGAGCAAACAATAGGAAAGAATTCTGACCATACAATTATGGTGATAAGGAAGGTCAAAATACACACTCAGAACAAGATAACAAAGTCAAAGCTCCTATATCCAAAACCTCTTTCAAAAAAATATGAATTGGTCTCAGACTATGGAAGAGCTCAAAAGGGATTTTGAAAATCAAGTAAGAAGGGAAGCTAGGTAGCACAGTGGATGGAACACCAGCCCTTGAGTCAGAAGGTCCTAAATTCAATTCCAGCCTTAAACACTTGACACTTACTTACTGTGTGACCCTGGGCAAGTACTTAACTAGCAAATGAAAGTTAATGACTTTATGAAAAATAAAGAAACAATAAAACAGAACCAGGAAAATGAAAAAATAGAAGACAATGTGAAATATGTCATTGGAAAAACAACTGACCTGGAAAATAGATACAGGAGAAATAATTTTAAAATTATCAAACTACCTGAAAGCTATGATCAAAAACAAAAGTCTAGACCTCATCTTTCAGGAATTATCAAGGAAAACTGCTCTGATATTTTAGAACCAGAAGGTAAAAAAGTAATTAAAAGAATCCATTGATCACTTCCTGAAAGAGATGTCAAAATGAAAACTCCCAGGAAAATTATAGCCAAGTTCAAGAGCTCCCAGATCAAGGAGAAAATATTGCAAACAGCCAATAAGAAATAATTCAAGTATCATGGAGCCACAGTCCAGATAACACAAGATTTAGCAGTTTCTAAATTAAAGGATCAAAGGGCTTAGAATATGATATTCTGTAGGGCAAAGGAGCTAGGATTACAAGCAAGAATCATCTACCCAGCAAAACTGAGTATAATCCTTCAGGGCGGAAAAGAGATATTCAATGATATAGAGAACTTTCAAATATTCTTGATAAAAAGACCAGAGCTGAAAAGAAAATTTGACTTCCAAATACTAGTCTCAAGAGAAGCATAAAAAGGTAAACAAAAAAGGAAAATCATATGGGACTTCATAAGATTAAACTGTTTCATTCCTATGTGAGAAGATGACACGTGTAACTCAAAACAACTTTCTCATTATCAGAGCAGTTAGGAGTATATATAGACAGAGCATACAGGTATGAGTTGAATATGAAAGGATGATAACTAAAAAAGTAGTTGGGGAGGAAGAAATGGAGAGAATTTGGAACTCAAAGTTATAAAAATGAATATTAAAAATTGTTTTTACATGCAACTAAGGAAAATATAATACTAAATAAATTTAAAAAAAAAAAGAAAGGAGATTCATATCTTATCAGCCAATCAACACCCTCACAAAACCAGTTTGGCCTCCCACTGCAAATGCCTCATGGCAATGCAACTTTCCTTACATACAAATCTGGCCAAATGATTCCCCCATTCCATTAACTTCAGGGCCTTCCTATTGCCACCAGGAGCAAATGTAAACTCTTCTCTTTAATTCTTGAAGTCCCACAACCTGTTCCCAATCTATCTTTCTAATCTCATGGGACTTTAACACCTCCCCCCACCACACACACAAACACACACACACACACACACACACACACACACACACACACACTCACACTCTCTCTCTCTCTCTCTCTCTCTCTCTCTCTCTCTCTCTCTGTGCAATGCCACCTAACTGGCTCCTCCCAAAAGGACACTCCAATTCTCACCTTCATGCCTTTGTACTGACTATCTTCCATGGCCAAAATGCTTGCCCCCCACTTCCTAGAGGTCCCCTCTTTCTTTAAGACCAGCCCAGAGACCATCTTCTGAAAGAACTCTCTCCTCATTCCCCAAACCTTCCCTCCCAAAAGACCTCAAATCTGACTACTTTGCCTATATTTGCACATACTAACTTTATATTTATATTATATATATTCACACTTGTCTCATCCATTAGAATGTAAGGTCCAATTCCTCAACTGGAAAGTAGTCAAAGGATATGAACAGTTGGTTTTTAAAGAAGGAAATCCAAACTAACATTAGCTATAAGAAAGAAATGCTCCAAGTCACTAAAAAACAGACAAATGCAAATTAAAGCAATTCTGAGGGTCTACATATTCAGTCTAGCAAATAGGAGACCCCAAGTGACAAATGTCAGAGGGGCCAAAACAAAAAACCACATTAATACATTGTTCCTGGAGCTGGGAACTGATCCAGACATTCTGGAAAACAATTTAGAACTGGGCCCCCAAAGTGCCTAAACTCTGCATACCACTTGATCTAATGATGTTGCAACTGAGTCTATACACTGAAGATTTCAAAGAAAGAGGAAAGGACCCTGGAAGTTAATCTATACAGATATATATATGTGTGTATTATGTAATATATATATAATACATGTATACATACATACATACAATACATAAATGCAATGAAATACTATTGCCACTATTTTCAGTTGGAGAAGTATTGGATAGAATGCTGAGTCTGGTGAGGCTTCAGATACTTGCAAGCTGTATGACTTTGAGGATGTCACATAACCTCTGTCTGCCTCAGTTTCTTCATCTATAAGATGGAAATAATAACAGCATCTACTTCTCAGTAAATTGTTGTGAGGATCAAATGAGATAATGTTTGCAAATAGCTTTTAACACAGTCCCTGGTACATAGTAGGCACTTCATAAAGGCTCATTCCCTTTCCTCTACTATTGTGTTATAAGAAATTAGAAAAGGGATGGTTTCAGAGAACCTGGGGAGATTTCCATGAACTGATGCAGAGTAAAGTGAACAGAACCAAGAGAACAATTTATACGACCACAACAGCGCTGTTGAGACAAAAGACATTGAGATGGGACTCAGCTCCCCTCTCCTCCAGGTGGAAGAGCTTTCTCACTGACTTTTGAAGCTGTCTTTGATGTTTGTGGGTTGGGAAGTCTGGGAACTGCAGCAGCTACCCATGATTCTGCACCCTGTCCTATTCATGCAGTGCTGCAGTCAAGCCTGGGCTATGCTCCGCTCTGAGGCTGGTGCAATAGAATTTTCTTGTCGGCCTTCTAGGCTGTCTTGGGCTGGAAATCTCTCAGTCTCTCATTTTGTAGCTTCTGCCATTCTAGAATTTGTTTAAAGTAGTTTTTTACAGGCATTTTATAGGCCATGAGGGCACAGCTAGAGCAGTCCATCTTTCCATTCGGCCATCTTGACTCCACCCCAATATGTAATTTTTTCATTCATCTTTTTGTATCCCCAGAACCTACCTACCAGTTGCTCAGTAAATATTTGTTGCTTGACTGCTCAATGAATTGCCAGGCTCTTTCAGAATGTCTTTGGTACGTAGGAATGAGAACGAAAGAGAACAGGCCCATATGACCTTAACATTTGCAAAGTACTTTACATATGTTATCTCATTTGATGCTCACAAAAAACAAACCAACAAAGGTACAATCATTGTCACCATTTTACAGATAAGGAAACTGAGGCTAAGAGGGGTTGAGTGACTTGCCCACAGCCACACAACTAGCAAGTACCTGAGGAAAAATTTGAACCAATCGCATCTCCCAAGCCTGTGTTAAGATTATGCAAGATTCCTTGATAATTGCAATGTAGACAAAGTTGATGAGCCTCTGACTTGTCATTAGAACATGAGGTACTGAAGAGGAAAACATACTCAGCACTGACATGAAGAATATCCATTTGAAAGGGGAATGAGATTCCCCACAGATGGTGAGATCCTGTAGGTAACATGGGGCTAGAAATGACAACTAAAATCTGAGAATCTGATAATTATCACACAGGAAAAAGACATTTGGGTAAATTATTTTGGTCCGGACTATGATTGTAGTTGAATTGACATCCACAGGGCAGGGCTATCTGCACAGATACTGGAGAAATGGGCCATGGACCCATGATCTGGACCAAGAAGCAGATGAGAGGAAGAAGGCAGACTGGGTAGCCTTTGGGAAGGTGCCCAGCACCTTCAATAATCCCAAGGTTCTCCCATCTTTGTAGTATCAGTACTCTCTGCATAGTGGCATGTGGCCCTGCGCTTTCTAAGGAATCACAATTTGAGCCTACCCAAAGGGGAATGGAGAGATTCACAGCAAATGTTATGGACTCAGAATATAGACTGAAGCATATTTTTTCTTTATTTATTTTTCTTTCTTTTTTGGAACATGGCTAACACAGAGTTATGTTTTGTATGACTTTAGATGTGTAATGGGATAATGAGTACCATATTTCTTGCCTTCTCAATAGATGGGGGAGAGAGTGGAGACAGAGAAAATTTGAATGTGAAAACTTAAAAAAGAAGCAGTGTATTAAGATGGCAATTGATTAGGAAAATGAAAATATACACAAGGCAGCATAAAAAGATATCAAACAGATGTCTAATTGGAAAAGGAGGGGAACTGACCACACAGTGAGAGCAAAGGATAGCAGCTGGGCAGCTCCCATTGATGCATGAGATCCATGAAATTCCAAGAGCTCAAGAGGAAGGTTACCAGAATACTGGATGGGTCCCCTTTTGGAGAATTTATAGGACACATTGATCAAGTAACCCAGAAAGACAAGGCTTGACTGAATTACTAGCAGTGCTGCTGGAGGGAGTGTCTCCAGCCACAAGGCCTCACATCCACTGAGGCATTGTCATATCAGAAGAATGTTAGTGACCTTACAGGCACCATTGAGAGAACACTGGCTACAGTTCAGAGTTCTCATATATCTGAGGGGACAAGAAAAGTTCTGTGTTATTCCTGGAGTCTAAAAATCCAAATGTTTGATGTTAAGATGAAACAAATATAAAATTGATGGCCTAGTCACAAATTGGGCATACCTACCAGGATCTACTTATGACCAAGTTCAGTTTATGGTCTCAGACCCTCTGATCCCTTTTCTGTCATGTTTATAGATGACTTTTGTCAGTTCCATTTTTATATTTCAGAGAACCACAGTGAAAGATGATCAGGATGACTTGCAAAAAGATGAGTAATGAGACAAAGTTAGCCATATAAATTATGCATACAGTCTAAGTTCCCAAAATTAGAATGTTCAATCTGACTTTTCATTCTTTGTCTTTATAACCCAGTATTTTCCATTTAGTACCATATTTGCTCTGCATAGTTCTTCCCTTTTTGGCTCAGATGTTTTCACTCTATAATGGGGATGAGTAGAGACCCTTAGAAACACTCATTCATCTTTGAGAAAGTCTCACCTCCATTCATTAAATAACAGCAAAGCATCCAGCTCAGCAATTTGGTATATTGGTCTAAGAATCTTCCTTTCCACCAACAAGTCCTTAACTCTTAAAGTAAAAGAATGTTAAGAAACTGCTGCCATGTGCATAATTGGGACCCAGAACTTTTGGCCAAGTAGATTGCAGAATTTTCTTTCACTTTCCCCAATGATCAGTCACGGTGACCCACAAGTATGATGCCTACTCCCAGGGAAGCCGAGGAGTGCAGAGCAGCAATGGGATAGGTCACTCAATTGGATCCTCATTAAATGCAGCATCAATATAGGGAGCCCTTGGAAGCAGGGAGCAACCACACTGTCTAAAGAGGGGTGAAAGGGCCCAGGTCAGAAATGAGCAGGTCAAAGCTCCAGTGGGGACCAGTAATGTAAACAGACTTGTGAATGACTCCTGTATCTAAAGAGAGAGACAGAGAGAGAGAGGAAGGAAGGAAGGGGAAAAGAAACGAAGGAAGGAAGGAAGGAAGGAAGGGAGGGAGGGAGGGAGGGAGGAAGGAAGTTGCAAATTGGCCCCAGACCAGACTGTGCTGCAGCCCAACTCTGTATTTTCTCTCAACCATTAGACTGTAAGCTCCTTTAGGGAAGGGACTGTCTTTTGTTTTTTTTGTATCCTCTGTGCTTAGTAAAATGCCTAGCACATAGCAGACACTTAATAAATATTTATTGACTGATTGATTTCCCTACAGTGCTAAAGATGCTTATAGGTAAACAAAAATCATTCCTTTCCCAAGCTGAGGAAGAGAGAAGAAAGGAGAATGAATGCTGCCCTTTTGTCCTCCCTCCCTGCCCAAATTAAATGTGGATAGAGAGGTGTTGCTTGTTGCTTTTTAAAATTTAGCCTTTTATCAATCCAGTTAAGAACCAAATAGATACTTTCAGAGATCTCCTCCAAAAGGGCAATTTCTGTTTGAAATAAGAACACAAATAGGGAGCAAAGGACTAATGTGGTGAAAACATGTTGTTTCTATCTTAAAATGTGAATGGGAAAAAGAACATATGAGCCAAAATGGTAACTTCCCAGAGCCAGTCATGTCTTGTTTTTCACTTCATATGGAAACTTGGACCTTGAAGAATAGATTTTTCATTTCTCTTTCCTTTGTAAAGAATGGCAGAGAAGTTGGTAGACAGCATCCAAGTCCTTAGTCCCAGCAATCTGCCCAGCTAACAATGGCCAATACTTCCAAAAGGCAACCTGTTTAAAGGAGAGGAAAGCGAAGACAGCAAAGAGAGAGTTTGGAAACAGCCACTTGCCTCATTGCAAGAAAAGAAAGCACCCCCTTGACAGGCACATTCTGAGACTGCCTAAGCAGAGGCACGATCCCATGGTGGGGCGTTTCTCTGTTGGAAAAGATTGGGGACAACACATTTCTAATTTCTTCCATAAACAGCCAGAGAGCCAAGGGGACACAGGGTCTGTTGTATTCACTCAAGCCATTAGCCCACCAAGTCTGATACCACTGGTCCACTGAGTCTGGCCAAAGCCAATAGTCGATGGTTTTAAAGAATGTGGAAAAATTACAAAATCAAAACCTATCTGACTCTGCAAGGAACTTAAATTAAAATGTGCCTTAAACTAATTTTTAAAAGACCAGCTGCAGAACAGTATTTAAAAATAAAAAGAGCTGAGAGAGAACTTAAAAAAAAAACCTAAATGGGAATTTTGGAGAGTTGGGGGAAAGAACAGGGTTGAAAAACAAATTCATTGTTAAAAAAAAAAAATCACAAAAAGTGTCTGCTCCTTAAGGAAGCAACATGGCAAAGTGGACAGTGAGCAGACCTCAAAATCAGGAGACTCAAGTCCCACTTAGGAAACATAAGAACTATGTGATTCTGGGCAAGCCACATTAAAGATTGAGTAGCCCTGGCATCTCTGAAAACACTGACCTGCACTGGCAGAGGGAATTTCCTTACTGAGAGTTCCCAACACCAATGAAATCACAAGTCCAGCCTCTCACCTGCTTACCCTAAAAAACACATAAAGTGTCTTTTCTCTGTGACCACCCATTAGGAACTATACAATTTTCATAAAATGCAAGTGAAGATATCTTATTGGTCAGCATAATCATTCCTGTGTGAATAAAATGCTTTCATAGAATCATAAGATTTTGGAGGATACTTCGAGATGATCTAGTCCAGCCTCACCTCCTGTTATACTTTCCAATTGGGAACCTGAGGTCTAAAGAAGTTCAGTCACACTTCCCTAGGTCCTGAAGACCTAGTGATGACTGGATTCAGGTCCAGTTCCTTGAACTCCCAATTCAGTGATATTTCCACTGTACCACACTACAAGAAACACATTTTGATTCCAAAACCTCAAAGAAATCTGCAATTATTTGATTCAATTCACTTTACCAAACATGACAAAAGGGACTATTTCCAAATCTAGAGGAGCTTACAATAATGACTGTTGTTGTTTCACCATTTCTCAGTCACATCTGACTCTTCACGACCCCATTTGGGATTTTCTTGGCAAAGATACTGCAGTGATAATAGCTGACGCTTATAAAATGCTCAAAGATGTGCAGATTTATATTGGGGCGGGGACAGGAGGGGGACTGGGAGAGGGTGGTGGATTCCAAAACAGAAAGCAATCTGAGGGGAGGGATACTCTTCTCTTTGGCTCAGAGAAAATTTAACGACAGAAAGATCACTTTTACTGGGTAAAGGAAGGAAAACTTCAGCCCCTAATCTGGCCCTTAGTGGAAGTGAAGCATTTCAAAGGGCAGAGACAAGCAGAGAATCAATCCATTCCCAGCATTTCAGGCAGCCTGAGAGACATCAGGGAAGAAGCAGATTAATGACAAGGCAGGATGAGATGAAAGAACAGCTAACCTGGCTGCTATGTGGAACCAAAAATTAGTCCATCTGTCAAGCACAAAGCATGTATGAGCTAGGAATACATATGGTAAGCATTTAAAAGCTGCATCTTGTCTTGCCATACAAAGAAATACAAAATCCAACCCTACCCTCAAGGAGCAAACATTCTAATGGGAGAAACATGTGAATAAGTAGAGGTATACGATATACACAGACTAGAGAAGACATCATCCAAGAGGAAAGGGCTTTAGCTCCCGATGATATTGACAAGTCTTCCTGCAGAAGCTAGAACTTGGGCTGAGCCTTGAAAGGATCCAGGAGAGCCAGAGGCAGGGAGGGAGGGGGGAAGAGGAGGCAAATAGGGAATAAGTTTGCAAAGGCGGGCTGAATGCCAGGCTGTGGTAGCTGTGTCTTCTCCTTGACTCACTAAGGAGTCACTGATTTTTTTTCTGTTTTCTGAGCAGGGGAATGGCATGCTCAGACCTAGAAAAACTATATCCTTTACAGTTTAGAGGAAGAACTAGAAGGTGCCTTACAAGGCACTTACAAGAAGGAAAGGAAATAAGTATTTAGATTGTGCCTACTACGTTCCAGGCACTGTCCTACTAAGTGCTTTATAGTTATTTCATTTGAGCCTTACAACAGCCCTGAGCGGTAGATCCTGTTATCTCCATTTTACAGCTGAGGAAATTGAAGCAGAGGTTAAGTGACTTGCCCAGGGCCACACAGGTAGTAAGTGACTGAAGCCAGCTTTACTGATTAAAAAAGGTCCTCACACCATACAATAAACCAGTTCTCCTTACAATTTTGTGTTTCTAACTACCAAGAAACATAGTCTCCATAGCTCAATGACTAAGGCTGGTGGCTTCACACAGACTAATGAACACACAGCAGAGATCCATCCAGATGCACTCTTCACAGCTAGTTTCCTAAAGTCTTCTATTGGAGTTGGATTTTTAATTTTTCCTTGTAAAAAGGAAAGCCAAGTGTTTGCTTTTCCCTTGAAATGCCTGCTGCTTTGAGGCAACCATGGGGAAGTAAAGACTACACAAGAGAAACCATAAGTACCACAACTTGGTTAATCAGTAATTTTGAAGAGTGAAAGCCCCAACCCCACTCCAGCTAACACTCTACTCTCAGCGTACTGTGAGGGCCAACACCATTCATCAGGTCAGGACCTGACATGAACATGACTGGGCACAGGCTTATGAGTGCCAGACTGGAGCTGCCTGACTTAAAACATGTAAAATCCTGGGCACAACTCTAAGCATCTGATAGAAAGCCTCAAACAGATAGCATTTCTCGTATACTGACAAACTTGGGGTTTGTGACTCATCTTCCATTGTCTTTTTAGACTGGGTCTCCCTATCTCATCCAGGATAGAAGTGTGGAGGCTACTAGTGGCCTGATCTAATTCTGATCTGCACAGAAGCTTAGGCCCATTCTGTCTCCCACCTGGGCATGTTTATCACCTCAGGCAGCCTAGTAGCCCCATACTTACAAGGGTTCCTGATATTAGTGCTAAACTTTAGGGGTCTACACCCAGTTGGCTTTAGCCCACTGCAGGTCAGAATCCCCAAACTCAGCATCTTCAGTAGCCAGGACCACATGTGGGCACCAACACACCTGGCCATTCACTTTCATGGAGTGAAATGTCCTCTCTGCTTTCCCCTTCTCTGTAGCCATGAAACCTTCACTCTGCTTATCATGGTATAGTGGGAAGGGTTCTGGATTTGAATCCTGGCTTTTACACACCCACCTCAGTTGCTTGAGACAAACGACTTCCCTTCCCTTGGTCTCAGTTTCCTCATCTTTAAAATGAGGGAGTTGACCTAGAAGACCTCTAGAGAAACTTGCTGTCCTAAATATCTGATTCTATGCTCCCTTTCATCCCAGATCCTAACTCCAAGGGGGATGAAGATGGTCAGGGAGAAAAAGGAGGCTGGCTCATCCCATTCATGGCAATGGCTCTTTGGCATCAGCTGCTGGATACTCCACTGTTCCAGGGTCTGGAACTCCCCTCAAAACGTTCCCTTAAACAGTCATCCCTGCAAAATCTGGCCCCACTGGAAAAGTATTTCACAAAAGAAAGAGGTAGGAAGATTCTAACATTAAAAAGAAATAAAAAGAACCACAAGTGCAAGAATTGGACAAAATTTCACCAGAGTGTTGCCTTAACAGAAAAACATTTTCACAAATGCCACTGGTGTTTAAAAAGCAGCCACAGCAGTTTGAACAGCCAAACCAGGAATTGTATGTAAGGGAGTCACACTGATGTAGGAAAACTCATAATGAACACAAACGAAAACTAACATTCAAGGAGAATCCCAAAACCCACAATCACAAAATTGGTGCATTGGAAAAAACATTGGTGCCATCAGGCTCAACTCAGACAGAAAAAATCCTCACCATAACACATCTATATCACTCCCATGTCACACCATCAAACTGGTCATCATCCATGCAGGACCTCCAAAAACATCCTAATATAGAGCCTCAAATGGTTTCTTTGCAACTTCTACTCAGAGTTTCTGGTTCTGCCCTCGGGGCCAAGCAAACCAAATCTAATCTGGAGACAAACATCTTATCAGAAATCAAATAGAAGTGTCTACTTTTTGACAGTGTATATGGAAGAAGTTTCTTACATAAAAAAGACTATCCAGAAACATTTTCCCATGTCTAGATCTTTCTTTTTCATTCTGAACTTAACACCATGTAAAATGAGCATTTCCATCTGTAAAATAGCACAGAAAAAAAGGATGGTCAATGAAATCATGAATATCCCCTTTTTTCTTTTGTTTTACTTTTAAGTACCTAATAAATTCTAATAAAAACAGTGTTCTGCACATCTGTTGTCCAGTCCTTTCAGTCCTGTCTGATTCTTTGTGACCCCATTTGGGGTTTTCTTGGCAAAGACAAAGGAATGTTCTCCAGCTTATTTTACAGATGAAGAAATTGAGGACAACACGGTTAAGTGACCTTCCCAGAGTTACACAGCTAGTAAGTATATGAGACTGGATTTGAATCAGGAAGATGGGTCTTCTTGATTCTACTATGCTACTATACTGTGATGTCACCTAGCTTCCCTTACTATGTACTAAGTCTTTATTCCTTCATTCATTCAACATGTAACTTTCAAAGTTGTCCTGCTTCTCTGTGATTCTTTCTAACCTCATTTTCTTCTGTGAGTTTTAAAATGCCTACATGATCCTTTTTTCTTTCTATTGTTTTGGCAACCCTGTCCCAAAGTCCCTTTCTCCCATTTCTGTTCCTACTCTGGCCCCTGCCAAATTGGCACTTTTCATGCAATGTAGACAGATGGTGTCTGGTGGACAGATGGACAGAATTACAAATTCTTTAAGAATTTGGATCTGCTATCCCGAGTCTCATATAAACACAATGATGTTTAGCAACAACAAATGACTCTGGTTTTAAAAAATTCACTAAGATCATCTTTTAAAAACCACAGTCATTTTTTTTAAATTCCATGAGGTAGAAATGGATATTTATAACTTTCCCTCACATGCACATGTTCACATGATATAGTGGAGAGAGTACTAAATGAGAGCATCAAATCTGCCTCTGAAATTAGAGATGAAAGTAATTTAACTTCTATGAAGCTCATCTTTCAAATGAAAGAACTGGCTCTCTAAGGACTTTAAATCCCATTTACTTAAAATTAAAAGGCCACCCTGGTTATCCATTCCACATTCTTCCCTTCCTGTTTGATGAAACTGACACTAGATCCCTCTGAAGCAAAAGAAATTTTGCTTGTGGTATCAAAGAAATGTGAGATTCCAATGATCTGGGTTTAAATGATGTTCATTGCAGCCAATGCCAACTTAGAAAGGAAGCCCATATGAGTGGGGAGCCTCATCTCCATCTCTCTGTATATCCTCACTAGCTGAATTAGATCAATTGAGCTGAGTCAGGTACTGAGTCAATACTGTTTGAAGTTATCATCACTTCCACACAATCCACAGCCAAGTGATAGTTTCTTAGACAAAAAGTGATACGCAAACAAGAAAGACTGTTCTCTAGAAACAGTGTCATTCTTTGACCTTATAACTTGGAGAACAGTACTGGAGTAATAGAGGAGTGATGGACCTTCCTTTTGTTCAGTCGGTGTCTGACCCTTTGTGACTCCAGCTTTGTGACCCAGCTGGTAAGAGTCTGAAGACAGATTTGAACTCAAGAAGATAGTCTTTCTGACTCCAGGCCCAGTGCTCTATCTACTGCTCCACCTAGCTGCCTCTAGATGGACAACTCTTACCTGGGGTATAACATGCTACCCCTCTAGTGAACCATGTTTTAAGATTGGTCAGCTTGTTAGTAGATGTCAAGGTTTAAGATTATTGTCTATTCCATATTCTCAGAATTGTGTGTGTGTGTGTGTGTGTGTGTGTGTGTATGTGTGTATGTGTGCATACCACAAAAGTCTAGCCCTTGTTCCAGTCACTGTCTGGAAACCTCTTTAGGTGCCACTGCTCTAGCTTTCACAGTCTTCTGGGCACTGACAGAGTACACAGTCACATCCCTTCAAGCATACACAGTAACAGGTCATTTTCTTCAATGGCCATTCCTGCTGCTCATTAGGCCATGAAACGTGGGCCCAAAACAAAGCGCTACTGAATCACACCCACATCTTATCTCAATCTAGGAAACCTAAGAACCACAATGTCTCCCCAAACTTGATGCTCCATTTGTCAACCTTAGTCTGAGTAAGGGGACAAGCTCTGCATTACAGAGTGCAAGAAGTTTTGGGGGAAGGGGAGTGAAAAGACCAAAGGAGAAAGAAATGAAACCTCCTGTTGTTGTGCTGGGGGTAGCGGGGAGGCAGGAGGACAGGAGACACTCCTTATCCTGTTCTCATAAATCATATAGGTTTTCTTACCTGAGCTAACAGAGGAGAAATCTAAGTAATACTTTTAAAATCAATTCATAAAACACTAGTTCCCCAACCTACTACCCTGATTGCCCCCAGACCAAATTGTTTTCCTTAAGCCTAGCAAAATTTCTTTTTTAGTCTCCAATCTTGAAATCGTAGTGGATTATCAACTCTTTGAGGCCAGCATTAGGTCCTATTTATGCCTTGAATATAGCAAGTACTGGACAAATGGCTTCTGAATAAAGAGTGAAATATTTTATAAAACGTTTTCCAAGCACACAACATCATTTTATGTTGCTAGGTAGAATATTCTTGTTAGATTCTGAGGACTTTGATTTTTAAAATATTTATAGCTATTTCAATGTGCCTGACAGATAGCAGAGACTGAGACAAGTAATTGATCGAAACATGTTAGGCGAAAAAATTTCTTCTAAAGATGAGAACAAAATTGTCAGTCAGAAGCAAATGATCTAGTCTCTAATTACTTACGAATTTCACGTGGCCATAAATGGAGACCCTATATGCCCATCCCTTTTCTCTTTGTCTCTTCCACCATTTCCCTCTCTCTGTGGACTCACCCCCAAGCATTTCCAATCTCATTATCCTCTCTCTGCTAAAACTGCTCTATGCAGTTTCCCTCTTGGAATCAACAGAAACACATGTCACTGAGACTTAGGGAATTCTAGCCAGCCACAAGCTATGCAACTGGGTTATAAAGTTGCCGAATCTGAAAACTGAAGGTTAGTTTGTTTTTAAAATCATCCCTTTATCCAAAAGGTAAAGGTTTGATGGCTGGAGGGAGGAAGCAAGAAGGAAGGAAACCGTGGTAACAATTTATCAAGCTGGCTGGATCAGATGAGGGGTAACAACGTTCCCCTAATTCTGCTGATTAAGGGGTTTAGGAAAATGATCTTCCTACTCAAAATATGAATGAGCTTTTGTTGTCCTTGAAAGTGAACTTAGGGAGCCCATATTACTTTACTCCAAAGCAAAGAATGTCTTATTTATTCCATCTTTTATTCCAAGAAGAACTTTTCAATTTCTTCTTCGATGTGTATACAACCCTTGCTATATTTTCCAGGATAAAGCCTAACCCAAAAGAGCTGTGTTTATTCAGCAGAAACCACAGAACAATAGAAAAACTGGTGGCATCTGAAGAAAGAGGGAAAGACAAACCCCTCAGGCTGTTTGACACACACATCTCCTGAAAGGGTTCACTTTCATCAAATGTCAGACTGTGAGCAAATAAAGGCCGACAATACCTTTTTTCAGGACAAGGACAATTCCTATCCTAAGAAAAGGCCAGAAGGCTCAGACTAAGCTTTCACTTGCCGACTCCTCTGACTCAATTAGCAGGTTCTACAAGACGACAAAGCTAATGCGGAAAAGGAGGCAGAACTGCCTCTGGAAAAGCCCTCTAGACCTCTTCCAAAGCTTCGACCCGCTTCAGTCCGCCGACCCGCTTTGCGCTCTCCGGTTTGTTTACTTTAGAAGGCATCCCAGGCCCATAAACTGCACATGAATGGAAAGGCTGGAGAGGCAAACCGACAGATCCCAAGCATCTCCTCCTTCACCCCACCCGAGGAGAAGGAAGGAACATCTGAACCCTTCCAGAGAGCCCCTGGCTGGTGGGAGTGGGCGTGTAAGTTAACTCCCACTCGTCTGCCCAGTTAAGGGGAAGTGGGGGAGAGGAGAAGAGAGCTCATCCCAGTGCCGGAAGTGACTTCTCAGACCACTCTCAGTCTGAGCAAAACCTCTGATTGCTGGCCCAAAGCATCTTCTAGGATTTAGACCTCCCGATGATTCAGACCGACTGAAAAGAAAAATGAAATTAGACGCTAAGATGCAGTCTTCTTACGTCCAAGTGAAGGCCCAGATGAAATTACTGTATTTTACTTTGTGAGTAGTTGTCTTCCCTTATCTATTCGCCCTTTGCATCTCTGCCCCACTGCCAAGCTTCGGTACAGGTGCTTGGCACACAGTTGGCGCTTAAAGCATGTTGCTGAATTGAATGGAGGGGGGAAAGGGGAGAAACAGCTACGTACGTTGAATACTGTGGTTGGCACCGAGTATTCTGGGCTAGGGACACAAATACATGCTCTCAAGAGCGCTAGGGCAAAGCCTCCCCAGGGACGCCCCCATTCAGGCAGGCTTCAGCTTTTGATTGCCACCTCGCACCGCCACCCCCTTCCCTTCCCTCCTCTCCCTAGCCAAGTACCCTGAACGCCGCCGAGTTCTTTCACTCGCATCGTTTATCCCCCGGGAAAAGCTAATTTATTCGCCCCCCTTCAGCCTAGCGATAACCTTCCCGAGCTGCGTCTGGGAAAGGATGGACCTCAGTCCGCGGCAAGAGGAGGAGCCCCGTGAAACTCTCGATGGGTTACACTCGCTCCTCTCCTAGAGGAAGGGACAGTTCTCCCCGCCCCTAGGCGTCTGGGTCATCGCAGGGAGATCCAGAGAGGCGCATTGTTGGGGGTCCGTGCATCCTGGGCGGCGGGGGGATAGAGGGGGTGGCGTCACCTGAAGCGTCACCTGAGGAAAGCATCACTCAGCCCCCCTCCTACACACCTACACACACACACACACACACACACACACACACACACACTCTGTACTAAGCAGATAGTGCTCCTGCACCCACGTGCGTGACCACCGCATCTTCACCCTTGGCACATGAGGCATTGCCTACATCCACATCCCGGGAAGCCCAGAGCGAAGGTTCCATACTCGGAAGGGGGTTGGAATATTTTTGGAACTACTGAGCGGGGGCTTCATCCACCGAGTGGGTATGCCTGGGGCCACAGAGCAGAGCCTCCATCCTCAGCCGGGTAGGGATGGGGGGCTTTACAGCCCCCCCCAAGGGGAGATCCCTCTTTACTCGAGGGAAGCCTGCGGGCAAGCTTAGGGCTGGCAATCTGGACATCTTGGCAACCGTCAACCCAACAATCCAACTCGCCTGCCTCGAACGAATGCCTGCCGGGTCTGTGCCAGGCGGTGGGCGGGCATACAAAGACAAGAGAAGGGGTTTCCAAAGCAGCATGCCTGCCCTCCGGAAGACCACAATCAAGTCCCCCGCCGTCTGCCTCCCTTTTAGCCCTTACCTACCCCCGCCCGGGGCAACTGGCAACGCTGGGGGCCCGAGGCTCCCGAGGGAAGGACACTTCCACTAAGCTGGTGGATCCTCCTCGTCCTCCGGCAGTCCTCGGCAACACTTGCAAGACCACTCTTGTCCCTAGAGGGGAAAAACGGAGGGGGAGCAGCCCGGAGAGCGAGAGGGCCTTCTGTCGTCCACAAGCGAGTCCCCTGGATGGGCAGCGGTGGAAGGAGTGGGGGGCCACTACTGCCTCTGGCCGGGCTGCCGCCACAAGCTTCTCTCCCATTCAAACCTCGGGCCGCCCCGGCTCCTGCACCCCGCCCCCCACCTCGTTGCCCCGAAGCTCCTGAGGAAACCAGGAACTGGAGCCCAGGAGAATGGAACGGAGCTCCGGGAGCCGGAGGCAGAGGGCAAAGGGCTGGGGGCCGGAGGCAGGGGGCGCTGGGAGAGTGAAGTGAGAGAAGAGGTCAAGGGACGGGAAAGGAGGGCAGGATCACCTCGATTCCTAACCTCATTCCAGCACCGTCCCCCACCGCAACACCACTCAGGTCCAGCCCTTAGTTACCTAACCCCAGGGTCTGGAAAGTGAAAATTGTTTTCTCTAAAGAAATTCTCCTTTAAAAAAAAAACACAATTCCCCTCAAACACAGGACCCCGGTTTTGCCCTCCAAACCTGAGATGGGGAGGAGGGAGCGAGATGAACCAGCAGAAACTTATGGACAAGTAAGCAACGGGCCAACCTCTGCCCAAAAGGAGGGTATCAGCTGCAGAGCATGTAGCGAGATTACGCCTGACCAACCAGTTCCAGCGCAGTCCAATCTAGCCTTCCCCATCCCATCCCATCCCAACCTATCCCAGCTCCTCTCCCATCCCAAGACTTTGTAGAGATTCAGAGGCAAATGGAGCGTTTCCAGAGCAATTAGTCAGAAGACTTTTTTTTTTTTTACTGTCCCTAAAGACAAGACAAACCATGCAGTTCTAAGATGTGCCCTGTCAGGGGTTATTCAGAATTCTCTCAAGTGGTTTCCCTCCAGTGACATTTCTGCAAGAATCTTTTTCCCATCTGTGTAACTGCAATGTCTATTTGTGAGTCTGTCACCAGCAGTACTACCACCACTACCACCGCCCTTGTTTCGGGTAATTATTACTTAAACTCTAATAACTTGTTTAAAGGAACAGGGATCCTTCACATTCCTTGTAATTCAGTGATTTCCTCTAAATGAGGATGCTGCAGCAGAAATTCCTCCCCTTTAAAAACCTGTCATTTACTACCTTGTAAAAAGCAACTTTTAGGGGGAAAGTCTCCTAGTCAGAAATGTGATGATAACTGAAGCTTGAATAGCCATTTAAAACTTTCGAAGCTGTTTTCCCTACATGACTTCCTCTGAACCTCCTGCCCACCTGGACTCCCAGGGCTAAAACACAGAACTAGAAGAGATCTCAGAGGTCAGCTAGCCTATCATTTGAAAGAGGAGGCATCTTAGGCCCAAAAGGGTTATATGACATCCAAAGTCACACATTGTTTGGACCTAAAGTTGGAAGCTAGCTCCAGCTAGCTCCAGAACCAGGGTTTTTCTTCACCCCTATGCTGCCTCTCCATTCCCACTATCTAGATAGGGAAAGTGAGGAAGACGCCCTCAGGGCTCTTATTATCCCATCTTTTTCCATTCTATACAAACACTTTGCAGTTGTTCTGAAGGGAAAAGGGTGGGTTTCCAAAGCGATTAGTCAGAGAGTAAGCAAGCCGCTGTCTCACAGGCAAGATTCGGCTTCATAGGCTTTTCCAATCTCTCAAGGCCAGCACACCACCTGCTACAAAACCAGCACATCTAATATTCCGTGGGTGTCCCAGTTTTCCAACTATCCCATCTCCAGCAAGGAAGAAACCTTGGGGAGGTGAATGTGGCCATTTGAAAGCGAAATGGGCATCTACGGTCTCCTGGAAAGCACCCTGGGGGTGGCCGTCTCAGACAGATCGGAATCGTAGCGTGAGGTCACTAAGGAAATGGCTAGCTTTAGGATCCGGACTCAGAATTCCAGGGTTTGCGTTTACCAGCCTTCATTCAACCTGCTCTATTGTTAGTTCAAAGTCTGGCTGCCTCCGACTCCACTCCTAACTCACCTTCAGTTTAAAATTCTCCTCCAATAGGAAGGCTCCAAGAAAACTTGGAGCGTGGGGTTGGCATGGTTATGCTTTCTCGATTTTGTCTTTTTCTTTTCTAGGCTGGGAGGCAACCCGCACCCAAATCAATTTCCTTTTCATTTTTTTGAACTTGCTTCACTAGTTACCAAGGGAGGGCGGCGCTCTTTGACAGACAGTTGGCAGGGTGGAGAGCAGTAGATGGGGCGGACCAAGACCTCTTAGAGCAAGATCTAGGGTTTCACCTTTTTATCCCACTTAGTGGCTACCATAGAAACAACCCATTTGTATTATTCAATTCAACAGAGGCAATTACAATGTCTCAGCAAAGCATCATGGGCCTGAAGAAACTTTATCCCGAAAGTAATCCCGAACTCGTAGTTTTGCAAAGCTGGTGGTGAGTGGGAGGGGGTGGGGGGGACCCGCTGCCAGGGATGGCTATTTTGGATTTGCAATTTTGAGCCACAAAAGAGACAAGTTTGGAGGGAAAGGGGGAAGCGCTTTCCATTCAGCGTAAACGGTTATTCCCAGCTTTCCTTTTCGTACCTGCCCACACACAACAGCCATCTGGCAGCAAGACAGTCAAAAAACTTCGCCTCAAACTGATTTACTTTTCTAAGAATGCAGTTTTTCAGTAATTTGCTTGACTAACAGAAATTGTTTTGAAGAATCTCCCGCAGGTTAGGAGTGTATATAGACAAAGCGTACAGGTGCGAGTTGAATATAAAGGCATGGTATCTACAAAATAAAATTAAGGAGTGAGAAAGAGCAATGCACTGGGAGAAAGGGAAAGGTAAAATGGGGCAAATTATCTCACGTAAAAAGCAAGAAAAAGCTTTTACAGTAGAAGGGAAGAAGTGGGGGTGGGGAGTGAATGAACCTGACTCATCAATATTGGCTTAAGAGGAAAAACACACACTCATTAGGGTACAGAAATCTGTCTTACCCTCAGGAAAGTAGAAGGGGAAGAGAATTGGGGGGCGAGGGGTGACAGAAGGAAGGGCAGATTGGAGGAGGGGCAGTCAGAAGCAAAACACTTGAGGAGGGAGAAGGTAAAAGTAGAGAGAACAGAATAAACAGAAGGGGAAAAGGATGAAGGGAAATAGTTAGCAATAGTAACTAAAAAAAATTTAAAAGCAAGTTTCTCTGATAAAGCCCTCATTTCTAAACATATAGAGAACTGAGTCAAATTTATAAAAATAAGAGTCATTCTCCAATTGAAAAATGATCAAAAGATATGAACAATTTTCAGATAATGTAATCAAAGTTTTCTATAGTGATATGAAAAAAATGCTCTAAATCACAACTGATTGGAGAAATGCAAATTAAAACAATTCTGAGGTACTACCTCATACCTATTAGATTGGCTAATGAGACAAAAAAGGAAAATGACAAATGCTAGAGGGGATATGGGGAAAATGAGACATTAATGCACTGCTGGTGGAGTTGTGAACTGATTCAACCATTTGGCAGAGCAATTTGGAACTCTGGCCAAAGGGTAATAAAACCATGCACACCTTTGATCTAGCAATACCACTACTAGGACTGTATCCCAAAAGAGATTTTTTTAAAAAGGGGGGGAAACAACCTATATGTACAAAAATATAATAACTCTTTTCTGGTGGCAAAGAACTGGAATTTGAGGAGACACTTATCAACTGGGGAGTAGCTGAACAAGTTATGGCATGTAATTGTGATGTAATATTATTATGCTATAAGATATAATGAAGAGGATGCTCTCAGAAAAACCTGAAAAGAGTTACATGAACCGATATAAAGTCAAATGTGCTATGCACAAAGTAACAGCAATGTCGTAAGATGATCAGCTGTGGATGACTTTGCTCTTCTCAGCAATGCAATGGTCCAAGACAACTCTGAAGGACTTAGGATGAAGAATGCTATCCATCCCCAGACAAAAATGGAGAGTGTCTAAATGCAGATTGAAGAATACCTTTTTTACTTTATTTTTCTTCAGTTTTTTGTCTGTTTTCTTTTGAAATATGACTAATATGGAAATATGTTTTACATGACTACACACATATAACTTATATCAAACTGCTTGCCTTGTCAATGAAGGGGGTGGGGAGGGATGAAGGGAGAGAATTTGGAACTCAATGTTTTGAAAACAAATGTCAAAAATTGCTTTTACATGTAACTGGGGGCAAATAAAACATTAAACAAGAAAAAAAAGAAATTCTGATAGGACAGAGATGACCAGAAAGGAAACTGATACTGAGAGAACTTATCCACTCAAGCCCTCATTGAACTTGGGTTTTCCAGCTTGATTGTTGCTGATTCATACAGAAGCACATGTGGAAATGGTGATATCAGAGGGCCAACTATTTGATATGTGCACACATTTCATTGATTATTTAGGAGGTTGTTTTATTTTTAGGGATTAGGCAGCTTCATTTCCCAAGGACAGGTACTGAATTACCTTTTTTATACCTTTATATATCATAGACCTAGAGGTAGAAGGAACTTCAAGGATCACCTAGTTCAATTTCTTCATTTTATATATGAAGCAAATGTGGTCTAAGGAGGTTAAAAGACTGTTCTGGGGTCACTCAGTAAGCATCAGAAGTAGGATTTGAATTCAGAGCCAATATTCCAGGTACTGCTTCATGCCTTCCTCACTTCTCTAAGGCTTAGTCCAGGACCTTGCACATAGTAGATATTTATTGAATAATGAATACTTTAATGAATAATATTTTTTTAATTAAAGGGGCCATCCCTTGAGTAACTATTTAAAGAAGCCTCTTCACTGAATGGGTGCATCTCACTCAAAGTGAGAATGGGATAAAACCTCAGCCTGAAAGGGCCAGGGTCTCACATTGCATCCTGGGCCATCTCCAACCATCCTGATGAATATCAGGCCACTGGACCCACATGGCTCAGGAGAAGAAAGTGAAGTTGGTGTCCTTGCACAGCCCTCCCTCACTCAAATCAAAGTCAAGTGCAAGTCATGGCATCACCATGATGTCATGGTCCTCTTCAAGAATAAACACAACAGTAAACATTTATTGAATAAATCCTTGTTATAAATTATGAATAAAAAAATTAATTGAGACAGAGAAATGGTGACCTGCCAAGTTTCAGAAAGTTATTATCAAGGGAAAAAGAACATATATGCCAAAATAATTTATAGCAGTATTCTACACAGTAGGAGGAAAAAAACCCAATCCGGAAACAAAGTGATGTCTCATCAATCAGGAAATGACTGAACAAAATTTAGCTTAACAATATAATGGAATATTATTGTTCCATAAGGACTGATGAATCTGAAGAATTCAGAAAAATCTGGGAAGTCCTCTATGAACAGATGCAGGGTGAAATAAGTAGAACTAGGAGAATAACACAATAAGGGAAAGCAAAATACTATATGGACCATTCCTCAGCCCTTTCTGAAACCACACAGGTTCTCAGGTAGATGACTATCTTCCAGGTGAAGGATCAGTCTACTAAGGAGGACTCTGGCAAGAATCTCGCCAGCAATGACTAAGAGAGAGACACCCCAGTGATTGTCACCGGACAATCTATTTCCTTTACCTTTACAGAGGACAGGAGAGGTGTATTTGAGCTCCTGGAGAATAACCTCCTCTTGCCATATAACCTGGAAATTTTCCAGAAAGGTTATACAGATCTGGCAGGTACATTGTCAGATGTGGCCAAGGAATTCATTTGTCTTGACTGGTTGAACTTTGTTATAAAAGAGAGTTCTATTGGGGGTGGGGGATGTATAGAGTGTTTAGGAAGGACTTAGTGCTTCTGATATGAGGGCTTGCCAAGTTCTTTTCAGGGCTGCTCATCCACCTTTGGTATTTACCTGCCATTCAACTCTCACTTGTGATTCCAAGAAGCTGTAGCTTGCCTAGAGGCCATAGCCTGGTAAAACCATCTCAGCAGCCAGGCTAAAACAAGTTGAGGGTAAGTCAGGGGCCTCAAACCCATCAGAGATTTTGGAGGATGTTTATCCCAAGTATGTGAAGACTTCTCCTGGCAGAGGAGAACAATTTGTTCCAGTGGTCATAAAGGCAACTGACACAGGCTGTGTGGAGCACCTAGAGCTTGGTCAGATATAAAAGAGGTCATCACTGCATCCTGGGCCATCACCAGTAATCCTGAATTTTGCCCTACCACTGGAGTTCCATGATTCTGGAAGAGCAAGTGAGGCTAATGACTTTGTGTACCTCTGCCTCACTTAAATCCAACTCACACACAAGTTTAGGGACTGGCAACATTGGGAGTGAGGGTGGTCCCAGGGATTCGATACTAATATCTAAGAAAAAGCAAATCTGAAACATTTATTTTTTAAATGGGCTAAATTAGATGGCATCTAAGGTTCTTTGGACTCCCCCAGTGTAAGATCCTCTAAATCAGAATGTCTTAAAAATTTTTTTTGATCATGGTTTTTTTTTTTTTTTGCATCTTGATGAAGCCTTTCTTGCAATAAAATTTTAAATAAGTGAAGGAAAAAAGATAAATTTCAATTAGAGACTAATGAAAATAAAGATAATTTTTTCCCATTGAAGTAACATAGTCCCTGAAATTTATTCACGAATCTCTTTTCCTGGGTTCAGAACCCCTGCTCTAAGTGGTGCCGTTTCTAATCATGTAGATTTTCCCAAGCAGGATGGAACTTTTCCTCCCTGCTTATTACAGTCAATGAATGAAAAAGACAAAGGGGTTAGAGGTCATGGTGATTGTGTTTTAAGGGTGGAAAAGGAGGGGGGAGGAGGAAAGCAGCAGCATGTAAACAGTGGCCCCAGACAGTGTGCCAATCATCCCATGAGCCAAATGAGCCAAAAGGTATAAAAAAATAGATCATTTTCACCCATTGTTACCTAGCAGTTGTGAGAGTCAAGGGAATCTACCTTCAGCCTTCTTTGTGAGGGTAACAGAAAAGAAAGTAAAAGAAATTCTCATTTTTGAATGTGGTCTCTTTGAGCTGGGCTTCTTCTACTTCCCATAAACAACTGGACTTAGAACCATTCATTCACTCTATTCTTCTAGCAAGGATTTCTCACTGGGTTTTTTGTTTTCTTTTGAAGCCCTTCTACTTAGCCTAATCCAAGAGCAAGCTATTCCCAGGGGTCGTCAGCCATGGCAACGTCTTGTCACACTCTCCTCAGCTCACAGGAATGCCTACCTGCAAGACTCCTTATGCAAAGACATTTTGTGGCAGCCTGCTTCCCTTCCCAACAGCATCCCTTGGTCCTTTTATGTAAAGTGACCACCGATTTTTTTAACTGCTGTAAAACATCATTCCTAACCCCCACCACCTTCATTTTCAGTGCTTTGACCTCATTCGTTACACTGCTCAGTCATTATCTAACTTCAACCCTCTCAAATGACCACCATGGCTTCAAATATCTCTCCCCAACTCCATTACTAGGCAGAGTGTCACATAGCTAGCCACCTGGGGCTAGAGAAAATCCTAAGTGGTTCATCAGTGGGATTTGATAATGTTTACAGTGACTAGGATATTGATGGGTATCCCATCAGGCTTACATTCACAATAGCTTCTAGCTTTCTTAAAGAACTTCACTTATATTATTCAGGTCTTAGACTTCACTTCAATAAGATATATTCTCCATCAATGATATTCACTCTTAGGAGTGGTTTTTTTATAGCTTTGCAAAAATAGCTCTTTTCAGATACATAGTGGCTTCCTTTGGATATATTAGAATAACACAAGGCACTATCCTCCCATCCCTATGGAATGAAAGAGTGACAGATATTAAGGCTTGTCCTCATTTAATTAAGGAAACAGGAAGGAGGAATAAACTAAGGCCAGAGAACATGTCCATGATGGGCTTTTCCTTAGAATGAATATAGCTCTCTTGACACATAGACAGCATCCTGGCCTTCTGGTCACCTTGCTCTTCTTTCAAATGGCACCTTAGACATATTGGGACATATTAACGCCAGTAGCCCTAACCCTAAATGTGCTTGATTAAAGCATAAAGCAATACTAGAAGGAAGATCTCCGTTCATCTGGAGAAGTCTGAACAACTGACATTTATGGGGAACTTTCAGTTTTCCAAAGTTCAGTATTATACAGTATTCTCCCAAAAGTCTTAATGCACTTTTAAGCTTATTAATAAACTCTAATAACTTAAAATTTCACTAAGATTTTTGGAACACCTTATTTTGAGCGTGGTGAGGCAAGCTCAATTTACAGAAAAGGAAACTGGAACACCAAGAGGTAAAACTGACTTGTCCGTGGTCACACTACCAGCGAGTATCAGAGGCAGAACTGAAATCCACATGGTCTTGCCTACATGACTCAAGTTTCCAAAGAATATTTGCTTAGCTCATTACCTTGAATTTGCGGGCCACCTGCCTTAATGCTGTAACCCGGTTACCACATAGTGGCTTGTAGTAATACTAATTTATATTTTATTTTTTTATTCCCATCAAGACACCTAAACTGGTTCATTAACACTCATTTTTCATGGTGGTGTCCTGCTTAACAAAGCTTCAAAGAAACAAAAACATAGTGTATGTCCACAGAGTGGGGAAGGGCTGGATGTGGTAAGTGAATGTGATCGTTGTGCCATCTTGTTCAGTTATTTCAGTCATTTCTGAGTCTTCATGACCCCATTTGAGGTTTCTTGGCAAAGATACTGGAGTGGTTTGTTATTTCCTTCTCCAGCTCATTTCCTTATTCTTTTTCATGAGGAAACTGAGGCAAACAGGGTTAAGAGGGTTAAATGACTTGCCCTGAATCATGAAGCTATTAAGTGTCTGGAGTTGGATTTGAACTGAGTTCTTCCTGACTCCAGGCCAGGCACTCTAAGCACTGCAGCCCTTTAGTGTACCATAAAAAATGCTGAATATGGGAAATTCTGAGAAATGTAACTTTTGAGTCCACTTTGACTGAAACAGTATTTAGTAAGCATCTGAAATGTTCAGGGCATTGATTTGATCCCTCCATACCATCAAGCAGAAATGACCCCAGGGAAAACAAGGGTCCTGCCTGATCTCAGGCTTTTCCCCGAGAAATATCATGATAGAGGAGCATTCCTGGACATTTTGCCATTTTGCTTATTTAAGTATTTTAGGGCTCCTTTTTTTTCTCTTTCCAATTATTTTTTTATTTGTTTTCAATGTTTTTACCCTGTGCAACACTCTATGAACTTTTTTTTCAAAGGAAACAATCCAGGAAAGAAGGGGGAAAGTGAGTTTTCCCCCTGCTGGGAGCTTCACAAGTTTGGTTGGAAATGATTGTTTCTGGCCTATTGTCAAGTCCTGAAAAGAAAGACCTCCCATGGAGCAATATCTGCCCTTTTTCCGCAGGCCCAAGCAAGGCCCCCAAGCCCTTTAGAACATTAAATTAAAGCCTCAGTCTTAAGTAATAACATGAAAAAGCAGCACAAATGCACATTTATATTCTAGTACACAAACGGAATTATAAGAAAGCTTTATTCCTGATAACAACCATTACTGAATTTTATTTTAATTATATATAATATAAAAAACAGTACATTCATTAAGCATAAACCTTTTCTTTGATCAATCATTTCCTAAGGCTATTAGAATAAAACGGGTTTATTGAGAAAAAAATGTAGTCGAAGTAAAGACGCAGAAGGGCACAAAATGGTCTTGTGGAGGGTAACAGCAGTTGGTGCGTGCTGGACCTGGACGCAGGAAGCCCTGAGTTCAAATCTCAGTCTCAGATACTTGCTAGTTGTGGGACCCTGGGCAAGTCATTTCACCTCTGCTTGCCTTGGTTTCCACAACTGTAAATAAGAGATAAAAATCACACCTAAAGCACTTAGCACATAATAGACCCTATTAATTATTGCCTTTCCTTCTCTAAATAAACAAGTAGAAGAAGCATCAAAACTTCGATTTCCAAAGCTTAGCAAACCAAAAATGTGATATATTTACCCCAATGAACACCTAAGATTTTTTTTCCATTTCCAATGCATGATTTTCATGTTATATTGATACCTTTTGTCTTTTGTATCATATATTTCTCAACGTCCCCCTCTCCCATGGAACCCTCTTTCACAATGAACAAAGCTGAACAATGGACTGTCTTGGCAGACTGTATATACAACACTGAGTCTCCTGCTTCTCTCTCCACAGAAAGGAAGTGGGTTTTATCACGCGTCCCTGGCACCAAGCTTGGTCATTGCCCTCTAGTGCTGGTCCTTTCTACAATCTCAGAGTCACTTTCTGTGTATCGTTCTGGAACTGCCAACGCTGCCAAGCATTCATTTCTACCTGTCCGGGATCTTCCGAATTATTCACGTTGTCGTTGCATCACATCATTCTTTTACTTACACACCTTCAAATGCCACACTCTGTTTAGCCATTTGACCATCCGCAGATATTTACTTCATTTCTGTTTTTGGTTGGTTTGCCTAAGTTTTTTTCAACCACACAAACTGGTGCTACTCATACTCTGGTATAAGTAAGGTCTTTTGTTCTGTTTTAGACTTCCTTGTGGATTTAGTAGAACAACTGAAAGATCAAAGGGTAACCGGTGACTTTCTTCACATTATTCTAAATTGCTTTCCAGAATCTAGAATAACTAGTATTTATTATAGCTCTTTAAAGTTTGCAGAGTGCTTTACAGATAAAACCGCCTGTCCCAATCACCCTGTGAGATAGGTGTTATCTTTATCCGCATTATACAGATGAGGAAACTAAAACAGAGATTAAGTGTGTTACACACCAGGAAGTGTGTCTGAAGGAGGGAAGTAAGTGATTGATGTAGGTTTATACTCAGGTTCATCATAACCCCAACTCCAACACTGCACCCACTGTGCCACCAAGAGTGTATTATTAATAAGCCTTTCTTCCCATATCCCTCCAACATTGACTTTCTGCTTTGTGAAGTTTTGGAAGATTCTATGTTTAGAGTTGAGACCACAGAGTTGTTTTAATTTGCATTTCTCTTCTTTTTAACAATTCAGAGCATTTTTCAGATGGTTATTGATAGCTTATAATTCTCCTTTTGAAAACTGTTGAGTCATGTGCATTGACCACTTCTCTACTGAGAGATAATTACATATTTTGGATAAGATTTTTATCATATATTTTATGCAAAGACTTTTTTTCCTCCTCAACACCTCATCTCCTCTAATTTCTAGCTGCATATTCTTCTTGTAAACATATTGGAAGCTTCTCTTCTAGGAAGTTATGAAAGACCACAATCACAACATAGGTAGGGACCATCCTACCTTCCACTCAACAAAGGACTCCGGTATTCAACAACCAGCCTCTGCTTGATTGGGTCTAGTGATGGGGAACTCACTATCACACAAGGCATCCCATTTCATTATTGGAAAGCTCTCATTATTAGAAGTTCTTGGCAACTAGTCCTGGAAAAGAGAAGGAGAAATGGAAGCAGTGTCAGATTTTATATTCCTGACCTCTTAGATCACTGCTTATGGTGAATACAGCCATAAAATTGAGACACTTCCTTCTTGGAAGGAAAGCTATGGCAAACCTGGACATCACCTTGCCAACAAGGGTTCATAGAGTCAAAGCTATGGTTTTTCAGTAGCAAAGGATAGTTGTGAGAGTTGGATTAGAAGCAAAGCTGAGCACTCCAGAATCTATGCTTTTGAATTGTGGTGCTGGAGAAAATTCTTGAGAGTCCCTTGGACAGCCAGGAGATCAAATTAGTCAATACTTAAAGAAATTAATTCAGGCTTTTCAGTGGAAAGTCAAATACCACATTTGAAGCTTACACTCTTATTCAGTTATTTTTTGAGTTGTGTCCAATTCCTCATGGCCCCATTTGGGATTTTTTTGGCAAAGATACTGGAGTGGTTTGCTATTTCCATCTCTGGCTCATTTTACAGATTATGAAACTGAGGCAAACAAGGTTAAGTGACTTATCTAGGGTCACATAGCTTGTGTCTGAGGCTAAATTTGAATTCAGGAAGATGTCTTCCAGACTCCAGACCCAGCAGTCTGTCCATTGTATCAACTAACTTTCCCTTCTGGTCAAATATTCTGACCAAGGAATGGGAAGATGGGACTCACTAGAGAAGACCCTGATGTTGAGAAAGATTGAAGGCAAAAGGAAAAGGGGATACTAGAGGATGAGATGAACGAATAGTGTCTTGGGAGCCACAAACATAAGTTTGGACAGACTGGGAGACAGTGGAGGGCAGAAGGACCTGGGGTGCTGTGGTCTATGAGGTCATGAAGAGGAAGACATGACTGAACAGCAAAAATCAGTAGAAAGTTATTCCCTGTATGGAACTGTCTTTCCCCCTGTAACTTCCATATGCTACCATATATAAGTTCTGCCTTCTGGGGAAATGCGAAATAACAAAAACGCCATCGTCGAGCATTGACACAGAGCTTTAAGGTTTACCAAGTCCTCCATTTTATCCTCAAAACGACCCTGGGAGGCAGATGCTGTTATCATTCCCATTTTACAGATGAGTGAACTGAGAGAGGAAAATTAAGTGACTTGCCCAGGGTCACATGACTGAGGTCTCATTTGAATTCAGGTCTTCCTGATTCCTGATCCAATTCTCTATCCACTCTGCCACCTTGCTTCTCCCTTTTCTATTTCATAGTTCTTCACACATTTGAAAAGACTCCCTAGGCTCCCTTCAGCTCTTTCCTTCTCCAGAGCGGTCTCCCCATATCCCTCAATGGTTCCTCATGTTTTACAGACCCCTCACCATCTTGGTTGTGCGATTCAGACACACAGCTCCACCAAATGAACACAAAGCAGCATGCAGTAAGACCATTATCTCCTTTTATTTAAATACTATATGCCCAAGAATGCCTTGCTAGATTGCATTAGCTTTTTAACAGCTCTGTTGCTTATTTATTGCTCATGCTGAACTTGCAGTGAATTCAAACCCTCTGGTCTTTTCCTCGATGAAGCATGAAATTGATTTTTTTGGAACCTATTAGATTTCAACTTGCTGGTTTGGACCATTACTCCAGTCTGGGAATCTGTTTTTGAATCTTAGTATTTTCATCCAATGCACTGGTTCTCTCCTCCAAACTTTGTGTCACCCATATGTTTTATAAACATTTCCCTAATACTTTCATCCAAATGACTGATTAAAAATGCTGAACAGGACCAGGTCAAAGCCAGAGTCCTGGGCAAGGCCCCTAGAGACCATCCTCGAGGTTAACACTGACCTGCTGTCATGGGGCTTACAACTCATCATCTTGGAAATGCGACCTTGGCCTCCAGATGACATTCATGCCTTTTTGAGTTCTTCGATGTGATTCTGCATTACTGCTATTAAGTAGTCCTCATTTAGTTGTCACAGAATAATGTGCATATGTTATTTCCTCCCTGCTAGATTATGATTTACATGAAGGGAACAATTAGGTGATCTTTGGGAAGAATAATCTTTGTAAATTACCTTTTGGGATAATATTTGTGACACATTCGGCAAACCTGAAAGCGCTAAGTAAATGACAGCTACTGTTATTCTTGTCTATTAACTGTCTTTGTCATTAGTGCCTAATACACTGTTTTTCCAATAGTAGACATTTAAGAGTCAGAATGAATGAAGCAAAGGCAATGTGAGAGGTTTTACCAAATGTCTAGCTAATCATTTAGATGCACACTCTACCATCCACCTTCCCCCTGAGCTCCCTGGCTTATTTTCTCCCATGTTAGGCCACTTATAGTCTTAGAAAGTTGCCTAAAGCAAATGAAAAATATAAAAAATGGAAATAAATTTAGTTTATTATGATTCATTCTTAATGAACCCAGGTCAGCTCCTGGTGACCAGACTTTGTTTTTAAAATCTTCAGAGAACATCTGATGCCACATGTGGTTTTCTTGGCAAAGATCCTGGAGCAGTTTGCCATTTCCTTCCCCAGCTCATTTTACTGATGAGGAAACTGAGGCAGAGTTAAGTGACTTTGCCCAGAGTCACAGGACTATTAAGTGTCTAAGGCTACATTAGAAATGAGGAAAACGAGTGCTCTATGCACTACGTTGCTCCCTCCCCCACCTTCTCTTTCTAGGATAATCTCTGTAAAATAGTTTTTTAGGCAAACGTATGTTTTGCATTTGAACAATGTAGCCAGTCCATTCAAGTTACTCTCTAGGCAATGGAGTTTGAATGCTTGTCTGCTACTTTATCCTGTCAGGTGATCTTCAGGATCTTCCTAAAACAATTAAAATAGAAGCAATTCAGTTTCCCGGCATGCTGGTAGAAGTTAAGCCTAACTCTAAATCCAGGTTTCACACATGTTTCACAGGCATACAACAATGAGAGCTCTGTAGACCTCTGTAGCCCAGTAGTCAATCTAATACCTCTTTTCTTCCACCCTTTCCTTTGGAGTCTCCCAAACATTGAGCTAGCTCTGGTCATGTGTGGGTCAACC
The DNA here is from genome assembly GCA_028658325.1 of Potorous gilbertii. Classification (NCBI taxonomy): domain Eukaryota; kingdom Metazoa; phylum Chordata; class Mammalia; order Diprotodontia; family Potoroidae; genus Potorous; species Potorous gilbertii. The sequence goes on along the minus strand of CM053771.1, from coordinate 539,364,130 downwards.
TCATCACCTGTTGTGCACATCCCTGGAAAGTATGCTGCCAAGGTATATAGCATTTAACATTTCTCCATTTTCTGACACCAGGGACCCGCCTTTGCTAGAAGTTATCCTGCACTGGCCTACTAGGTGGTAGGACCAGCTTCTTTCTTTTAGTTGAACAGCCAGAGCTATTTGCATCTTTAAATCTACTTGGCTGAGCTATGGTCTTGTCTCTCTCCTGGATTTATTGTTTAGGTGGGCTACAGAAGTGCAGTGGGGCAAGCTACTGTGTGGGTGAGAGAGAGAATACAAATAGATCTCTCGATTATTTTCTTAAAAGGACGAGAAATTATTGCAGGTCAAAGACAAACTACTCAGAGTTAACTTTCTTGTCCAAAAGAAAAGAGGATTATTTGGAACTGCTAGAAAACTTTTTCATGTTAATAACCTTCCTGGCTATACTTCTGATTCTCCTGACCTGCTACCATGACTCATATGCCTTCTCACCCAAAAAGATCCCTCCACCATGTTGCTACCCTTCTCTTATTGGCAACTTTCTTTTCTGGGGTGGAAGAAGGGTAGAAATGCGAAGAGGAAACCTCTATTGGGACATCCTCCTTGTTGGAGGTGGTGGGGAGTGCAGTCAGTGTCTCTACACATCATGTGGATACCAGAACTGTTCTTGGTGTTTCCTTCTTTCACAGGCAACCTGCCTTTCCCCTCCCCATCCAATCAGTGGATCTCTGGATGAAATCCTTTCTGCTTAGCTTGCATAACCCAAATGGCAATATATCACTATCTATTTATTCCCACCACCTCTGATCACTGCTTTGTCATAGCAGAGAAGCTTGTGTAGTTCAATGATATTAGGAGCTATGTTGCCCTGGATCCCTCAGACCACCTCCTATGACTGCAGAAAACACTTTTGGGGAGCACATCCCTCTGTTTTATGTCTCAGCTGATACTTATCATCAGAGGTAGTCAAGGTTTTCTGTTACATCCTTCAATGAAGCCACTATGATTTTAACTTATGGAAGAAGTTTCCAAAGGTGATTTTTTGCTTTACTAAACTATCAAATCAAATGTCATTTAAGAGGCAGCCAACAAGCAGCAGGAGTGGTGTCTTGCCTTTTAATCCATAAAGGACTGTCAGTTGGGATCATTTGTACAGTCCCACCTATTCCTATCCCACACTTTCATAAAGAATGCTCACAGAGATTAAGAGATTAGTCCTAAGCAAAACAAACTAAGGATATACAAATACATTACAATTCCTTTTGATTTGGCAAACAATGGGAAACTGAGGGGTGCTTATAAACTGAGGAATGGACAAACAAGCTATGACACACAAATGTAATTCAATTCTACTGTGTTGTAAGAAATGATGAAAGGGATGGTTTCAGAGAAACTTGGAAAGACTTTTATGAATGGATGTAGTGAAATAAACAGAACCAGGTGTTATTTATATAACAACAACAACTTGTTAAAGACAAACTACTTTGAAAGAATTAGGAACTTTTTTATCAGCATAATGGCTGGTCCAAATCCCGGAGGACTAGTAATAAAATATTATCTATCTACTGTGTCCTGGTGGAATAGCTTGTGGAGCTCAATAGAACTAGGAACTACATGGTGCAGGGTTACTCAGGTCATAGTGAAGAGTTGTGACAAAAAGTGATCCACTGGAAAAAGAACAGAAAACCATTCTAGAGTCTTGGCCAAGAAAAGCCCATGAACAGTACTAAATAATAAAAGAGATAACACCAGAAGAAGAACCCCCTCAGGTGGGAAGGTGTCCAACACACTACCACATTTCAGTTGTTTTCCTCCTCCCAGTGTTATTTTAAATACGATTTCTTACCAAGCTTCTTGAAAATTTGAGTGTCCCTCCCATTTCTTGCTTATGATCAATACTGCTCATGATCTTCCACCATTCCCCACTGCATGAACAGACAAATGCATTTAAATGCTAAACCCATTTCCTGTGGCTGCCTTAACTCTCCACTTTATAAAGACTCAAGTATTTGCTGGCTGAGGTAGTTTTCTACCTCTTCTCTCTGTGGGGTCAATTTATTTATATCCATTAAGCTTTCTTGGGGAATAGTGATCCAATCAAATAACATCTTTTTGGGGGGTGGCGGGGGACAGTAAGTTCTAAAGTTAATATGTAAGATAAAAATAAGAACTCATCAAAATTCCCCTCTCTTGGAAGCAGGGTTCCAGAGGGAATAACCTCTAGTGTCAGATCCATACCTTTGAGAAAAGGTCCAGCTGGGGTGGCTTGGCTAGAACCAAACAGATATTGGCTCAAGACTCTGGAAGAGGCACCTGCACACCTTCCCTCTTGTCTCTGTCCCTTCACGTCCTCACCCCGCTAACCTCACTCCATGTACCACCCCTGATTCTGAGAGATGTCCAGAGGGCAACAGCAGTGGTCTACTAGGAGAGGGGAGGAATAGCAGTGTGGGCCTACCCCCAGCACCACATGCATATTAAATCCCTTTTCTTTCTTGAGTACATATAGCTTATTCACCTAATGCATGTATTACATGACTTTGCCACACTCAGTGCTAGTATCTGTTCTTTTATTCATTTGCTATTTCTTGTAGTCAGTAACTTGTTTAAATAGATCAGGTAGAATTTGTCTCAACTACACATTCCTTTTTCTTCTCACTTCAGTTCTTAGTTTGGTAATTTTGTTCCAAGAAGTCTTCAGCCACTATGTGCAGAGATGGCTGATTTGGGAATGGCTCACATCAATGAAAGTCTGTTACAATACAATCAATTTTAAAATTATATTTTTGGTGTTTCTGGCTTGCTTTTTGGAAGAAGTATTCATGATATGATGACATGAGGTTTCTGTTTTATGAGCCCTGGACATCTCCTATGTCTTGCTCTCATCCCTTATGCCCACCTTTATGTTGACATGACCAGACATTAAAGTACATGTTTAACTTAGAGAGTTATTACAAGTTCCTCTATAGAATGTCCTCTTCCTTTGCAATGAGTTTTATCACATGAGTTGTGTTTCTACTTTTTGATAGTCATATATCAGGAGTATTGAAACAGGAAATGACCAAACAGTCTATGGACTGGGCTTAGTAAGTACAACTCCAAAGTGACTGTCTGGGTTATGTAGTCACATGATGCAGAAAAGGAAGTCTACTGGAGAACCAGAAGGGAAAATAGGGCAGAATATATTATGAAAATCAGCATCTCTGCAGAACTTATTTCTAAAGAGATTCAGCAACATTGCATTACAAACTGGTTAAGAGGCAAGAGAAAAAGAAAGGAAAAAAGGCGAGAAGGTTTCCCTCTAAAAGAAAACAACAGCGCTCCTGGCCATCCAGAAACAATTCCTCAACCTCATTAATTTGCACATCAATTATGAAGTGTCTGGTTGGTTGTTGTCCTTTGAAGAGGACCAAAATGACGTCACCATGGCAAAGTGAAATTTCATTTAGTCTGACGGTCGCTGATCAGACCAATACGAACTGAGAATGCTCCACCACAGGCTGGGCACCGATAGTCTGTATGAATATTTGAGATGGATATCCCAAATTTGTGCATCCTGTATTGACTTTGTACTGCCTCAATTCTGCTTTGCTCATAGAACACAGCACCTTTACTGATGTGGGCATGCCATGCTGAGTGGTCCTGTGCCAGTGTCTCCCATATTGCAGTCAAATCCAAAGTTCTTGAGAGAGACTTTGAGAGTGTCCTTGTACCGTTTCTTCCGGCCACCGTGTGATCGCCGGCCCCATGCAAGTTCTCCATAAAATAATCTTTTTGGCAAGCATATATTTTGCATTCAAACACGGCCAGTCCTTTGGAGTTGTGCTCTCTGAAGCAGTTTGAATACTTGGCAGTTCAACTTGAGCAAGAACTTCAGTGTCTGGTACCTTATCCTGCCGGGTGATTCTCAGAATCTTCCTAAGACATTTCAAATGGAAGTGATTCAGTTTCCTGGCATAGCACTAGTAGACTTCTCCATGTTTCACAAGCATATAACAATGATGTCAGCACAATGGCTCTGTAGACTTTCAATTTGGTAGTCAGTCTAATACCTCTTCTCTCCCAAACCTTTCTTCAGAGCCTCCCAAACACTGAGCTAGCTCTGGCAATGCGTGCATCCACCTCATCGGTTACAACAAATGGAGAAGTTTTGCATGCTGCGGATAAGTTCACTTACCTTGGTAGCATACTTTCCAGGGAAGTACTTACTGACAATGAGGTTAAGTGTCTACTGTGTTTGGGGGTAGGTCAAATGCAAAATTTAGATAAAACTTGATCCTTGCCTTCCCGGAACTCTCTACAATACACATTATGTAACTCATTAGGTTGATGCTAATGTAGGTTAAGTGAAGTCTAAAAGAGAAAGGTGTTCCATCATGAGGCATTAGGGAGGAGGAAGCATCCTAGCTGAGCCTTGCATGATGAGGAGGAATAATTATTCTGCTTTGAAAAGGAAGGAGAGCACAAAATCACAAAAGCAGAGAAGGTAATTTAAAGGGCAGAGTAACCCAGTTTGACTGGATGGAAGAGACGATAATTGCAAAATTACAAGAGCAACATAAGCTAAGGCTGGAAAGGGGGGAGATGTCAAAACACAGGGACCTTAAAAGCCTGGCAAAGGGTGAAACTTTGATTCAAGGGGCAATAAGGAACACCTAATTTTTGAAAACAGGAGTGATGGGACCAGATTTATGCACAGGAAAGACTAGTCTAGTATAGACCAGAATAGAGGAGGTAACAATGAAGGCAGGAAAACTAGTTAGAAGTTAACTGGAGTGACCCAGGTGTGGTAACAAAAGCCCACACTAGAGCAGTAGCAAGAGGAATTGAAAATAAGGGAAAGATGAAAGAGATGTCACAGGAGAATCAAGAACTTGGTATAAGAATTATGGAAGCGGCTTGGACGAGTTAAGGGTGGCCAACCTGGCAAAATGGGGTAACGAAGGCTGCAGAGAAAGAAAAGCGGACGTCAGGAGCAGACGGAGGGAAAGATAAGCTTGGTTTAAGAGGAGCTGAGATTGTGGGGTTAGCATTTTCAATAAAGCTCTGAAGAGAGGTCAGGCCTGACTATGGGGACTGCACACTCCAGGGGTAGTTGAAGCTTGAGGTTGAATGAGATTGCCAAGGGAAAAGAGTAGAAAAAGATAGTGAAGGAGATTGGAGAGGTCCGGAAGGGAATCAAGAGTAGGTAGTCTTTGAAGCTCAAGGAAGAGAGTCTAATAGGATGAAGCGTGTAAGACAGCCAAAAGCTCTTTCCAAGAGGCTGTGACCATCCTGACTGCATGCCAAGGTGGGTAGAACTATGCCAACTCCTTGCCTAAGTCCTGGTAGAGCCTAATGATTCCCAAGCTACATTATCTCCCTCAAAATGTGTAGGTATTACATGTAAGCTATAAACTGCCTACTGCTTTTCTCAAGAGGAAAATAGCTTACAAGTAATTATTCAGTAAGCTGAAATTAGAAAGTATTATTTTTGTCTAAGGAAACAGGAAATATGCTTTCATTTACTATACAGATACAGATATTACAGTATCTACTTTTAGTAGTCACCTCTAGAACTGCCAATTACTCAAGCTTGTAGATTTACTTGAGTTTATATATTTATATATAATTTATATATTAAATATAATTATATATAATTTATATATTCAATATATATTTACGTATTTAAAATTTGAATTCTACTAACAGCTAATTTTATCTATATCTAGCTCTAGAACAACTCTGAATTGACACATTTTAATACTTACTTCCCCAATACATCTCTCCAATTTTCTATTTAATTTTTTCTTCAGTTAACAAAATTTTCATCTACCCTTTTCCCTGAAAACCACCACATCCACAAAACCCTTTTTAACAGACAGGCATACTAATGGAAAAAAAAAAATTTCCACATTGGTTATGTCCAAAAATCAGTCTCTCATAGAAAGCATTATGAAGTACAAAATGGATAATTTTGATTACATTAAAGCTTGATTACATGAAAAGCTTTTGCACAACCAAACCCAATACAACCAAGATTAGAAGGGAAGCAGAAAATGGGGAAAGAATTTTTGCAACTAGTGTCTGTGATAAAGGCCTCATATCTAAACCATATAGAGAACTGAGTTTAATGTACAAGAACACAAGTCACTCCCCAACTGATAACTGGTCAAAGGACATGAACAGGCAGTTTTCAGAGGAAGAAATTAAAGCTATCTATAGTCATGAAAAAATTACTCTAAATCACTATTGATTTGAGAGATGCAAATCAAAACAAATCTGAGGTACCAAATCACACTTGTCAGATTGGCTAACATGACAAAACAGGAAGATGATAAATGTTGGAGAAGATGTGGGAAGAGTTGGAACACTAATTCATTGTTGGTGGAGCTATGAGCTGATCCAACCATTCTGGAGAGCAATTTGGAACCATGCTCAAGGGGCTACAAAAATGTGCCTACCCTTTGACCCATCAATATCACTTCTAGGACTGTATCCGCAAGAGACCATAAAAATGCGAAAAGGGTCTCACTTACACAAAAAATATTCATAGCAGCTCTCTATGTAGTGGTCAAAAACTGGAAATCAAGGAGATGCCCATCAATTGGGGAATGATTGAATAAACTGTGGTATATGAATGTAACGGAATACTATTGTCTTACAAGAAATAATGAACAGATGAGGATGGGAGGGGAGGGAGGAAGAGAAGTTGAAACTCAGAGTTTTAGGAACAACTGCTGAGTATTGTTCTTGCAAACAACTGGGAAATAAGAAATACAGGTAATATGGTATAGAAATTTATCTTGCCCTACAGGACAAAAGAGAAGATGGGGACAAGGGAAGGGAGGGATGTTAGAAAGGAGGGCAGATTGGTGGTAGGGGTAATTAGTATGCTTGGCGTTTTAGAGTAGGGGGAGGGGAGAGATGAGGAGAAAATTAGTAACTCAAAATTTTGTGAAAATCAATGTTGAAAACTTAAATTTTAAAAGAAAGAAATGATGAACGCGAAGACTTCAGAGAGGCCTGAAAAGACTTATATGAACTGATGCTGAGTAAAGGAGCAGAACCAGGAGAACTTTGTACACAGCAACAACCATGCTGTGTGAGGAATTTTTCTGGTAGACTTAGTACTTCATTGCAATGCAAAGACTTAAATTCCCAATGGTGTCTTAAGGCAAAATGCCTTCCACATCCAGGGAAAGAACCATGGAATTTGATCACAGAATGAAGCAGATCAGTTTCTTTTGTATTAGGTTTTGGTTTGTTTTATGATTTCTCCCATTCATTTTAATTCTTCCATGTAACATGACTAAGGTGAAAATGTATTTTATAGGAATATATGTATGGAACTTATATAAAATTGTAGACTATCTCAGGGAGGGAGTAGAGAGGTAGGAAGCAAGGAGGGAAGGGAGGGGAAAAATCTAGGCTATATGGAAGTGATTGTAGAACCCTGAAAACAAATAAAATTTTAAATAATCAATCTCTCAGTACCTTCTGTCATCAGGCTAGTTATGCTTCATTCATCCTTCTGGAGTTGTGGTTAGCCTCTTAGTGATCAGGTCTTCTGTCATTCAATGTTGTTTATCTTTAGAATGCTGTTGTTATATATAAACTGTTCTCCTGTTCACTTCATTCAGCATCAATTCATACAAGTCTTCCCAGTTTTCTCCAAAACCTTCCCAATCCTTGTTTCTTACAGCGTGTGTTCATCAAAGAAATGATCACGACTTGTACTTGACTTCATTTTGAGGGAGGGCTGGGCAGGTCACCAGCCTCACTTCTCCTCCAGAGCCATCTGAATCCAGTGACCTGATAATCATCAGGATGACTGGAGATGACCCAGGATGAGGCAGTTGGGGTTAGCTGACTTGCCCAAGGTCACACAGCTAGTGTCAAGTGTCTGAGATAAGATTTGAACTCAGGTCCTCCTGATTCCTGCACTGGTGCTCTATTCACTGCACCACCTAGCTGCCCCTTGTTTATTACAGCACAAATAGTATTCAATGACCTTCATATACCATTTGTTCAGCCACTCCTCCATTGATGGGCACCCCTTAAGTTTTCAGTTCTTGCTACCAGAAAGAGTTGTTACAAATATTTCTGAATACGTGGGTTCTTTTTCTGACTGTCCTTTGAAGATAAATCTAGCAGTGGTTGCACTGACTCAAAGAATATGCAGTTAAATAACTTTCGGGGGCATAGTGACAGACTGCTTTCCAGCAGTAGACAGGTCCATCCATAAAGTATATTAATGTGCCTCTTCCTCCCCCACCCTCTGCCACAGACTCTCTATTTCCATTTTTTTGTCACCTTTGACAATCTAATGACTATGAGGTAGAAATACATTTGTATTTCTCTATTAGAGATATGGGTTATTTTTCTAATGGTTTATAATTTTAGATTTCTTCCTTGAAAAACTGCCTATTCATATCCTTTGACCCATTTATCAATTGGTGAATGGCCCTTTTTCTTATGGATTTGTACCAGTTCCTTTAATATCTTGGAAATGAGACCTTTATTAAGAGAACCTTAAACTTGGTCAATTTTCTACTAAAACTAAGAATTTTTTTCTTCTACCAATACTCAACACAAAAGGGAAAGAAAACAGGAGAAATAATGTAGAGAAAAGTGGAAAGAAGAAAGTTTTAGAGCACATTAATAATCTGAATATGATTTCAACCTAAATAATATTGCCTTAATCTGAACTTTGATATCTAGACTTTTAATTACTTGAGGATACAACTACTGAAGGCACAATGTATTTTTACCTTCCAGAGTATGATGAGGTGATGAATGAGAAAATGTGAGTCCCTTGTAATGAGAAGTCTTTCAATACACGTTTAATTCATTTTGACTATTTTCAGTCTATTTGTACTCAATCTATCAAACAAATCAAACTAATTTTAGCCTTAGATGTGGACAAAGAGGAGAAGTGCTTGCGGTGAATGAATAAACCCAACTGGGCTTCCACAAACCTCAAGCCTATACCTAGAATATATACCACAGTTTAGGAACCAATAGTTATAAACCAGGTACATGAAAAGCCATAACAAAGATGTGATGGGAAAGGTGGCGAACTGAAGGGACAGAACACAAAAACGTTCTAAAGAAGTGAAGGCAGATGATGGAGCCAGTAAAAAGTGAAGTTTTCTGAGTGATGAGGCAGGGGAGCAATACAGGAGACCAAGAAGGCAAAGAGAGAACTGGGAAGCCATGGAATTGACCATGTTCATCATGCTCTGTAGTTGGACTGTAGGAGTTCCAGAGGTTCTCTGTCCAGTTTATCAGCTTTTTAGTACATAATTAAATTATCTCCAGTCTATTTGTACTTGTATCATCAGAAAAAAAAAAAAAAAAGGAGAAAGCCAGCAGTTATAAACCATAAAGTATGGACATTTTCCATTAATCCCAAAATTCTCAAGAGAATCTAGTGGTCTATCAGGAAACTTTTTTGTTTGCAATAAAACGTTAATTATATAATGTGGAGTTGTTGATTTATTTTGCTTTTGCATAAACACACAGGGTGCTACCATAAATGATCAAATTTCATATCTTATGGATGTGATTGAATAAAATTCATATTTTCAGTACATGGAACAACCATTCATCCCTTCTAGAAAGGATGTTGAAATGCCTTCTTGAATGTTAATAATGGGTGACTGAAAGTGCCCCTCCTCATAAGAGAACTGCTTGAGAGCTAAGTGACCTTCAGAAATCAGAGATTAAGAAAGTTGTCCTGGGCTCCCAGGGCACTATCTGAACCCAAGTCTTGATCTCCATTACAGAATCCTGTCTCGTGAAGACCAAGTGGCTTGTAACCCATAAAATGAGAGGCAGGACAGGGGTGCTTATAGGGTGGGCATCTCTCTAATGATTCCAAATTTGTGAAAGTTGATTCAATTTTTAAATAAATAAAAATATGGCTCAACTGCATAATACCATTCAAAACAATTCTAAGTAAAAGTCTTTTTAAAATGACATGATTCTTTCACAACCTGAAAATTGGTGATTTATTACACAGTATTTTTCATTCTCACAAAAGCACATAAAAAGCATACTCACCACAGTTTAAATTCCAATCTAAAATATATAAAAATCGTTTTTTAAAAAATTCAGACTTTTTAACAATAACATTTAAAAAAGTCAAAAACCTCTGACTGTTTGGGGCCTTCTCATCAATACTTCTCAGGGAAACATACATAACTCCAGTTTCTCAGGCATTTTCCAATTATGTGACCTCTAGAAATCTTCCAACATTTCACTATCTTTTACCAAGTTTCACGCCCCTCAGAAACTCTCTGACCTTCAATGCAAAACCAGAATTACTTAATTTATCTTTACATTTTTTACATTGGCTCTTTAACATTTCACAACAGGATTTTCTCTTTAGGTCCAACTCCCACAGTGACATTTTCTTGAAAGGATTGTCTTCTCTCCATGAATCTTTAAATTTCTCTACATAACTCGACTTCTCAGAGTCTTCTTTCCAAATTCCTTCTCCTCTTTTTATGGCTCGTAGCTCTGCTTTTAGTAACTTTTTGTGAACTGCCCAATACATCTTAGAGGTTTGATCCAGCTCTTTGATAAGAACAGTTTTGCCGAGCCCCCTTCTCAAAATCTCTTCATTCAAACTCACAGTAAAATATGTGCCCTTGAATGAAAGAATAAAAACACATTTATCACCATCCACTAAAAGATACCACACTCCATCCCTCTGCCCCCTGCAGCTGCATATGTAAACACATGATACTTTTAGAGGGGTCCCTTGACTCTGACAACCTCAAGACTCCAGGGAAGACGCAAATGGGGATCAGGGATCCAAGGGCCAAACCTCCGCCCTGGAGCTGTGCCATTTGCTTCTCCCTCTGACTCCACTTATTTTTGTTTACTGTACAATTCTTCTTAAGTAATCCAGTTACTTGGTCTCAGGCATAATAAGGCAGATTATGATGCAAACTGCAAACTAGAAAGAGGGTCAGTAGTGAGGTGGGGAGAGAAGAGACAAAGACAAGTCTCCATAACAGATGGTCAGATTGGTGTAAGTTATCAAGAAGAGAAATGAAAGTATCTAAAAAAAGGATTTTTCAGATACTTCCATCTAAAGCTTCAGCCCATGAAAAAGCAACCTTAATTCATTAATTATGAATAATTAACGTAAAGCTCCTTATTTGTCAAAGGATTGAGGAGAAGGAGTGTGCTGTCACAATAGCTCACACTTATCCAGGGACTTGCAATTTACAAAGGACTTTACAACAACCGTATATGTATTTTTTCCTTTTACAAATAAGAGAATGAACTTATATGATGTGTCCAAGTTCATGAGGCTAGTAAGTGTTGGAATTAGGATATAAGCCAAATCCTTCTTGAAGTATTTCTTGGCTGCTTGAAGAAATATTCATCACTGATTAAAGTCAGAAGATTTAGGTTCAAGCCTCAGCCCTGCCCTCACTAGCTGGATGACCAAGCATCTTCTGTTTCCTTCTCTAAAACAGGAGATTACACTGTCTGGAATTATGTATATCTCAGGTTTGTGGTGGGGAAATGCTATATAAATATAAGCCATCCTTCTAAAGTAGATGAAGTGCCCAAAGAGACTGTTCTGGCCATGGCTGTGACCAAGAACTGTGGGGAATGAGAGATGACAGGGTGCTTAGGCAGATCCTATTCCACCTTAGAATTTATGGTAGAGGAGAAGTTAAAAGCTGGGTACTGTCAGACAGGTGCCTTCAATTTTGGGAAAGTAGATTTCAAAGGGCTCAGAAAGAAGTTAGGGAGGACCTTAGTCTCCAAGTCTCTAGTTCTTAAGAAAATCCACTCTACAGAGGAGATGGAGGGAAAGCTCTTTCCTCCAGAGAGGAAGAAAAGGTGATGCTGTCTAAAGAGGTCATGGAGCCACAGAGACCTCTGCGAACTGAGATTCTTCCAAGACAAAGCAGGCAACGGAGCAAGAACAGACGAGAGGCCAAAGAGGGAAAACTGAATTGACTGGGGAATGGCAAAATAAACTATGGCATATGAACGTAAAGGAACATGCAAATGGTCTGAGAAGCAACGATTTCAGTCAGAATTCAGAGAAATACAGGAAGGCCCATATGAAGTCATAAAAAGTGAAGAAAGAAGGAAGGAGGAATAGATGCATCCTACTCCATGACATGCTTAGTCCCAATCAGCTCTTTCAGTGGGCAAACCCTTCAGAGCCAGTCCTCTGCCCACACAAATGCTGCCTTCTTTTACTAAGGTATAGAAAGGTCCTTAAACTCCATGGGGGCTATGACTGAAAGAGGGATTGCTTCTTTCACAGCCACTCCTTAGGTATCTGAATGACTGTCTCCCCCAAAGAGCCTTGGTCTGCTTGCCCCCAGAGGTCAATGGATGAATCAGGTAATGAAGCTGATTTAGGCTTAGTAAAAGGGAAAACTTCTGATCCCAGTGGGTTGCTATGGGTGACAGTGAGTCCCCCTTCATGAAAAGTCTTCAAGTGAAAGTTGACCTTTCCTTGGTGACCCTAGAGAGGCCTGTCACAAGCAGAAACTAATCACCTAGGGAGCACAATGTATGACAGAACACTGTACCTGGAGTCAGGAAGACCTCAATTCAAATCCTGCCTCAGACACTTATTATCTCTGGGACTGAGGCAAGTCACTTCACCTCTGTCTGCCTCAGTTTCTTCAATGGTAAAATGGGGATCACAATAGCCCCCTCTCCCAAGATTGTTGTGTGGATCAAATGAGATATCTGTAAAATGCTTAATACAGTAGCTAGCACATAGTAGGTGCTAAGTTGAGTCCTTCCTTCCTAGATGGCCTCTACCATTGCTTCCAGCTCTCAGCCAAGGACTTGCCAGATATTACAATAAAACCACTGGTCTGCTCAACCACTGCTGTGTGCCCTATGATACTGTTTACCCCGAAACAAGTCAGACAGTTTTATTTATCTAATGGACTAATTAATAGTGACTCAGCAATGACAGAAGGACAGCTCTCATATTCCACTGGAACTTGTAGATTATAAAAACAGAAACAAATGTGAGTTGCCAAGAGCAGAACCATGAAAGTTCTAAGAGTTGAGCATATGATTCAGGGAAGCACCTAAGATGCAAACCTTACATTTAGTACCTCTTTTTTTAAACAAAGTACCCTGTTGTTGTGTTCATCCTTTGTTTTTGAAGAGGACCATGACATCAGAGAAATAATGACATGACTTGCACATGACTTTGTTTTGAGTGAGAGAGGGCTGTGCAGGTCGCCAGCTTCACTTTCTCCTCAAAGTATCCTGAAGTACATTCTGTGAAAAGGCCAGGAAAAATCTTCCTGTTGTTTACAGGAAAAAGTCAGTGACATCATGTCCAAAACTCCATCTTCTAAAATCAATAAATCTTGGCATATGTGGGAAGGTAATAGCAGCAGTCTTTAGGGCCTTCTTTTTTCTTAAGTCTGCCTTTCAATTTATTAGCATTCAGATAAGTCCGGAGTGGGCACAGTCAGAGACTTAATGGGCTAAGCAATAACGGAGGCTGCCCCAGTCAGGAAATGCTTATTGCTGGGGGCAGAGGCCACACCCTCACATACTTTTTACTAGAACAAAATGCTTCCTCTTTCTAAGGATTTCCAACTGCATGTCATGCAGTAAATGACTGTAATTTTCATAGGGACCATTTTCTAGAATTTAAGAGTCCTACACCCGTAAAAAGATAAAGCTGGATGTAAGAGAGCACTGGCTTGGAAATCAGGAAGACTCATGAGTCTAAATCTGGCCCCAGACACTTACAAGTCCGGTGCACTTGTCAGGCTCCAGACAAGCTACTTAACCTTATTCACCTCAGTTTCCTCATCTGTAAAATAAGCTGGAAAAGAAAATGGCAAATCATTCTAGTGTCTCTGCCAAGAAAATTCCAAATGGAGCCACAAACCGTCAGACTAAACTGAAATGACTGAACCAACAAAAACAAAAGCCTTAAGAGAGAAAACCAGTCCGTACTACAGAAGATGAACAGATGTCTCCAGAGAACCAAACTAGTAACAGTGGGCAGAAATGACTGGGAAGCAGATGGACTGTGTTACAGACAACTGCAGTTCACACCCATCAGCTTCAGTGAATCCCTCAAACTGGAACCTGTTACCAAAACGGTGAATCTACAATCAATGATTTCTTTCTAGAACTGCATTAGAATCAGGACAACAGGAAAGGGTCCCAGCAGCAAAGCCAGCGCATACAGGGCAAGGCAGCTCTACAGCATACTCAGCGACTGGCCAGAGACATGTTTGTACAGCCTGCAAGGCTCGTGTCTAGAGACCCAAAGAGTGGGGGCCTCCCCTGAGCAAGCCCTAGGGAAGGGATCTCTAAAGGACAGCAACGCTTGCAGTCCTGCAGCGTTCAGCTGTAGGAGATCTGAGGTTCTAGCCCTCCGTACTGAGATACTGGGGATGGCCACAGAGATTTGGCCCTATGAGCCTCAAAGTGCCTCACACACAGTAGGCATTTAATAAATGTGGACTGATTGACTGATAGATCTAGGGCAGCCTAAGCCCAGGAGGCAGAGGTCAGTGCAGGAACTCTGAGCAAGAATAAACAGGGCTGACCACAACACCCTAAATAAAGTACATTCTGGGGAGAGTCTGGCCCTGAAACAACCTGATTTTGAACTAAAAGCTGGAGACAAAAAGTGAAACAAGAGACAAAGCAGGACAACAAGAGAAAGAAAAGGGGAAGGGGAAGCAATCAGCCTAAAGGAGAGGCAGAAAAACAAAAAAAGAGACCATGCCAAGGGGCAGAGAGGAGATGGAGCAGGGGATGGAAAGTAGAACGGAAGAGATGGGAGAGAAAAGTCAATGAGAGGGATGAGGAGAAAGTGAGGAGGATCTTGGCAAAGACTGACCTCGAGTTCCTGAAGCCATTAAATGCTGCTCCTTAATGGAACGTAGAAAAGTACAGAACTGCCTTTTGGCATCCTGGAATCACATCTCTAATGTGCTGGTAAGGACATGATACTCTAAATGACGAAGGACCAAAGCATGGGACACACAGGAGAAACCTAAGATTCTGGTGCTTCTTCTCCTAGCACTTACTCTGTTCATCAACACGTAGCAAAGAAGTGACGAGTTGTCCCTTGCCAGGAGCTGGAACCACAGTACTTGGAAAGGTCTTAACTCCTTTCTCAACCACAGCTGACCAGCCTCGGTGAGCTCAACTCCAGCTAGCTTTATCAGCAAAAATCCAGATGGCTGCCCTACACAGGTAAAGAAAAGTCATATTTTTAGCCAGAGAAACATAATGCAAATAATAATTTCCAAGTTTGGTTTGAAAAGTCAAAGGTAACATTTATTTTCAAAATACTCAAACTCCTACCTACTTCTTCACCTTCGGTCTTCCTTAGGAAACAGGAAGGGTGATGACAGGAGTTAAAAGGCCAAAGAAATACTAGGAGAATGATGTGTGGCATACAATTACAGGGTTAACAAATCTCTCAACACATGCCTGATATTCTGTCAACTGATTACACAATTGTTAACAAAAATTCTTAAAGGTCAAAGTCTTTCATTTTTATCAATTACAGATTTTGCAGAGTTTTCACCAATGGTAAGTTTTTTGAGTGTCTTTAAATTCATGAGTTGTTTAAAAAACAACAAAAATGCTATGACATAAAATTCTACATGGACTTTATACCAAAGAGAGTAAGATTCAGACCAAGAACAAAAAGAAACATTAAAACCTCCTTATGACTTTATTTGCTCTAGAGAAGCTCTTGGTTTAAGACAAGAAACTTCTTGACCAACTCCCCAGATTTTAACTGTTCAAATACCAGGAATCCTAAATATATCATGGAAAAACAAAATTATCTCAACAACTAGTTCTCAGTGTAAGAGACATCTCTGAAAGAGATGTCTTTGTGCAGTCAATTCATTCGGTCACTGTATCAAAGGACAAAAATCAATGCCAAATTACAAGAAATTACAAACTGAGGAGACACTGAAGTCATCTACAATTCCGACACAGACAACTGTATGTGACAAGCTACCAATGCCCTCCAGTGGGAAAGAAATAAAGGAAAAGGTATCATTTCCTATAGAAGAAACTTAACTGATGTTAAGTAACCACTATAAAGAAGTGTCCCTGGCCAGAGAATGTGCAAAATGCTCTACGTCCTCCCCCCACACTGGTTCAGAATACAAAAAGTTTGGGCCCAAACCATCAATGCACCTTCTCCAATTTCCTTCCATCTTTTCAAGGTTTACGACCTTCCATGTTTATT
Source organism: Potorous gilbertii (assembly GCA_028658325.1). Lineage (NCBI taxonomy): Eukaryota > Metazoa > Chordata > Mammalia > Diprotodontia > Potoroidae > Potorous > Potorous gilbertii. The sequence continues at coordinate 539,347,905 of CM053771.1, read as the reverse complement.
ACAGTTATGTGTGGTCTCATCCCTAGACTTGAGATGACAACTATCCTCTACAGCCACACAGCCTTCTCTGATTCTCTCTGAAGCATTGATGCTTACATTTCTCCCCTCCACAGTCAAAGTCCCTTGCCTCTCCCCAACTTCTTAGCTTCATATCACTCTAGGTTCCAGCCACTCTCCATACTGGGTTCATCTTGCCCCACTGATGCTGACCCCCAAGCCAACAAAAGACTCCTCCCCAATCCTCGATTCCATCAACTGAAATCTTTCCCCCTTTCCTTCAGTACCTAATTACACATGGTACATCCTTCATGAAACCTCTGAATCCCTAAGGTGAGACTTTAGCTGAGACGTGGAAGAAGCCAGGGAGGAGAGTTTTCAGCCTAAGGAAGAGCCAGGGGAAATGGCAGGAAGGAGATGGACGTGTTGAGATGTGGGACAATCAAAAGACCAGAGTATGTGAACAAGGTGTGAGGAAACTCAGAGAAGGAAGAAAGGCTCAGATTGTAGAGGCTTTAAAAGCCAAGGAAGGATTTTATATTTGGTCTTGGAGATGACAGGGAACCATTAGGGTTCACCAGACACGGAGTGGGGGGTGACTTGTTTGGACCTGACATTTAGGAAAATCAATCTTCCAGCTGAGAAAGGATGGAAGGGAATGGAGAGAGTTTTGGGGCAGGAAGACTAACCAGCAGCTGCTGCAACAGTACCAGCCTAATATGAGGTGCTCAGTAAATGCTCTCACTCTTGTATCACTGATCAAATGGGTATAAAATAAGAGGAATAACAATGTTCTTAAGTAAAATCGTGGTTTTTTGTCTACTCTACCAAAAATACAGAATAGCAGGAGCTCCCGACTGCTACTTATTTCTATTTAGTCATTATTCCTCTGCCTTTACTTACTCCTCCACGATGAAATCAGAGGGACGCTAATGGGAATATGTTCCAATTCCAGCCCCTTTCCAGTGATCCGGTGCAGTCGTCCTCGTAATTTAACGTGGTTTTTAATGAATTCTACAGGAATATCTGAAGTCTTCAGAAATTTGGATGTCTGTCAATTTGCAGGAAAAAAACATAACAAAAATTCTTACCAAAACTGTTTTGGTATTTCTGCCATTAAAACAAGAATTTGTTAAATCTTATACTTATAACAGAATCACTTTAACAATATAATCCTTGGTTATTTCTCATTCAATTTGTAATCTGTAACTTAAAAATACCCTGAAACAATGTTTCTAATTAAGGAAAGGCACCAAGTCAGAGAGGAAAATGACACTGGAGGGTGATGAGAGGAGATCAGGAAGAGATAGCACAGAAAGGAAGGTACTAAGGACAAGTGGAGGGTCAGCACCATGAATGCGGCCAGAACAGCACCACCCATCCAGAGACATGTAGACAAGGGGGCTCTTGGATAAAGACAATGAACAAAGAGGGCTGGAGGAAACATAGGAGATCTTTGTTTTTATAAAATGGCAACAAAATCTGCTACATGACCCCTTCAGAAAGACCCGCTTTTTAAAAATGTGGTCAATCTGGGAGCTTCAGGGCACAAAGTAGTCAGTATAAAACCTCAGAGGAACCAAGAAATAGCCTTTTAGGGAAATAGACTAAAAAAATTGTGAGATCCAAACAATCTCAAGGTATGTTAAAAAAAACAAACATATGCTAAAGATTAGTTTCTTTGAGCAATTCATGAAGCAAAGATCAAAGCCACAGAAGTCGCCTGGTTAAAAAAAAAAAATTCCTCTGAGGTAAAAAATCTGAGTTAAATTTTTTTAAAAAGTACCCTATCTGCTTACCAGTTCATTCTTTCATGCCTGCCTTACTGAAGGTGGGGAGATGGGTGAGATCACTCCTCTGAGTGTTCATTTGACTTTTTGTTATAGCAAGTTAACAGGCTTATGATTTTTTAAGTTTAATCTGAAATCATGACATTTAAAAAATAAGAGAATCCCAAATTACAAATGAAAGAAAGACAACGAGAGAGGAAAGCCTGGTATTACCTTAAGTATTAAGGAGGAGGATAAAACAAGAGCTTTCTGCTTTACAGTGTCCCCAGTGAAAGAAGTTCAGGAAGGGAAACAAAAACCAAGGTGGGAATTCCTTAATTCAATCCCTCAGTCACAATCACAAAACTGTGACTGACAAGAATAAAAAACAGTTGATGATCTTTAAATTTTTTTTTCTGAAGACTTTGAAAATGGCACTTAAGACAATGAAACAGAATGAAAATAAGTTTCAACTCAAGAAACAATTTTAAAAAACTGACATAGAACCAATAAATCATTGACAGTCCTTCATGGTAGCAACATGATGATTAGCTATAATAAAATTAATGATCTTTTTAAAAAAATTGTTAAGAACTATTTTTAATTAAGTGACTTTCTGCTGAATGAGTTAAAAATCTCCACAGTGCTAAAACCATCATGAAAAACATTTTGAGACATCCTGGGGAGAATAAAATGTAAAACTTTTCTAACGGCAACATTCTCTTAGGTCAAATCTCTGAGATTCTTTTCAACTATGAAGTAGTAATTAGAAAAAGTGGTACTCTACAGTAAATACAATTTTCAAAGATTTCAATGTTAAATATTCTTAAATGCTTGAAATATAATGAATAAATGACAGACTGCTTGAATTAAAACTGAATCAAGAACTTTTAAAACTGCACATGAACTACCTATCCTAAAGGATTTTCAAATGTTAACTTACCAATTTAATACTTCTTGCAAATAATATAACTCCTGCTACTGCCATTCCAGTACTAATGTTCTGTAAAAAGTACATAATACAAGCCATTAATTCTACATCATAACTGTGTGCAACATTGAATTTATTAACTTTTTTAAATGTCTTCAATCTGAATTCCTCTTCCCATCTAACTCTAACCATCCCATTGGGGCAGCTAGGTGATGCAGTGGATAGAGCACCAGTGCAGGAGTCAGGAGGACCTGAGTTCAAATCTCACCTCAGACACTTGACACTCACTAGCTGTGTGACCTTGGGCAAGTCACTTAACCCTAACTGCCTCATCCTGGATCATCTCCAATCATCCTGATGAATATCTAGTCACTGGATTCAGATGGCTCTGGAGGAGAAGTGAGACTGGTGACCTGCACAGCTTTCCCTCACTCAAAACAAAGTCAAATCCAACTCACGTCATCATTTCTCTGATGGCATGGTCTTCTTCAGCAATAAAGGACAAACACATGCACACACAACCATCCCAATCATGTCTATCCTATAAGGCATAGCCAAAGCCTGAATTCCTTGCTCCCTGGAACCTCTTCTGAATTCAGGGAAGACTGTTTTGACTATCCAGCTTGGCACTACATCATAGATTCCTTGAAGACAAAAAAAAAATAGAGCTTGGAAAGCCAAAGTGCTTAGTACAGTGCTGTATACACAGTAAGATATTAATCAATACCACATTGGTCTAAATGAAGGCTGCCCTTTCAGTCTCTCAATCTGGTTTTTCAGAATCCCGAGTGCAGTTTGAGTAACTGCACAGGCCTTATGTGGATGTGGATCATTCATTCTTGTTATATGCGACACATAAATTTTTTGTAAATAATTTTGTGTCATTTTAAGGGCATACCCCCTTTTGCCTCAGTATCACCAGGGGAAGATGGGAAGCATATATTCAGGGTAATTTGTATTTGAATCAATATGGTACCTTGCTAATTCTTCTCAGAATCATATAATTTAGATGTGAAAACAGCCTTCAAAGTAATCAAGTCTGACCCCAGATTTTTCAGTTGAGGAAACTGAGGCCTAGAGAGTATTAGTCACTTGCCCAAGGTCACAGACAGATGTTTACTAAGTAGCAGGGTCCGCACTGGAAGCCAAGTCCTCTTACCTCCAACTCTAGCACTCTTTTCACTGCATTTAAAAAAAAAATTATCTTGGATTACCTTTCAGCTACAACACCAGTAAAAATAAATGAAAGTGTAAATGCTTTAAAAAAAAGCTTCATTTCTTAAAGATAAATTTCTCAAAATTTATCTTACTTTTGAAAAGGTTATTAATTCTTTTTGCAACTCCAGTAGATACAATTAGATACACGTCTTCCTATACTTTCTTTTTTCTTTTCCCTTCTTAGTTACCCTTAAACCCAGATATATCCCACTTCAAAGAGCTCTCCATCCGTGGATGTTTCAATTGCCTGTGCCGGCTGCTCTTTATTCTTGAGTCTATGATTAGAATAGTTGAGATAAAAAGGTAATTTTTCTTTTTCCTCGTTCAACAAGCCGTTGTTTTGCAAGCACCTTGTTTTATTATAGAAACAAATTTAACTCACTTAAGGAATCTATCCTGGGTATGCTTAGGAAAACTCCTGGATGCGTTAAAAAAGGACATTCACTTTTACTAACCTCCGCGAGGCAGCATTCCTTCAATCACTTAAAACGTCTTCGGAGAAGGGGTCCCTAGGTCTTATCAGAGAGCTAAGGGGGCCCAGGGCACGCACACGCACACAGAGATGGCCAAGCCCCGGGCCGGAGCATCTGCAGTTCCAGCCCTTTCCGGCCTCCCCCTTGGGGGGAGGTCAGGGCTGGGGGAGGGGCTGCTTCGGCAGACCCCGTCACCCCGGACCCCAGCGCTCCGATCAGGCTGGGATGAGGTCCGGAGGGGAGAGAGCTGCCGCGGGGGCCAGCCTGGGAGCCCCCCGGAGAACCCGGTCTGGAAACGCCCAACGCACGCGTCGGTAACCGCGGCCACCCAGGCTAAGTCCGGCCCAGGCCAAGCCCGGGGTCCCCTCATCGGCCCCCCCCGGCCGGGGCCGCGCCCTGGCCCCCGCCTCTCCGCCCCGAGGGCCCCGGGGTACCCGGATGAGGTAGAGGTGGTCGTCGGCCCACTGGGACAGGCGCGCCACCACGTTGGACGCGCCGGCGTGCGGGGTCACCGGGGCCGGGCCCTCCGCGGGTGTCTCGGTCCCGAAGGGGGTGGGGTCCTCGGGCGGCACGTCCGGGAGCTGGGAGCGGCCCGGGAGCCGCTGCGGGGCCGGGGGGCTGCGCTGGGTGAGGACCGGCGGCGGCGGCATCGAGGAGGTCACCCGGGACATCAGATTGGTCATCGGCGACCACGTGGGGGTCGGCAGGCGATCCGGCGGCGGCCCCGGGGCGCCCGGCTCCTCCTCCATCCGCAGGTGGAGGTGTTGGCGGCCGGCCGGTCTGCGCCTGCGCCTCAGCCGCCGGCTTCGCGCCGGTCTGCGCCTGCGCCTCTGCCGCTCCCTGCCTAGCGAGGCTGGTCTGCGCCTGCGCCTCTGCCGCTCTCTGCCTAGCGAGGCTGGTCTGCGCCGGCGCCTCTGCCGCTCTCTGCCTAGCGAGGCTGGTCTGCGCCTGCGCCTCAGCTGCCGGCTTCGCGCCGGTCTGCGCCGGCGCCTCTACCGCTCCCTGCCTAGCGAGGCCTGTCTGCGCCTGCGCCCGCGCCCGTGCTGAAGCCTTCCTAGCGAGGCCTACCTGCGTTCCTGTGCCTCATGTTGTTACGGTTACTCCTGCCTAGAAAGGCCGGGCGAGCGGCGGGGAGCTGTGTCCTACGCCGGACCCATCGTACTACAAAGTGCCGATACTTCCGGCTGCCCCCGTTTTCCTCCGGGCACCCAGAACCCTCCCCTCCCTGCTTGTGCGCACCTCTTCGTTCTTTGGGAGGCAGCGCGGGCCTTATCGCGTAGCTTCGCCCTTGCGCACTACGCATGCGGCCTCGCTGGCCTGGTGCACGTGCAAGGAGGCGAGGTCCCTGACCCCCAGCCCATCGTGGACTCAGGCTCTGTTTTTCCGATTACAAGGAATCTTTTTATATCTCCGACCCATCCACCCCCGCCCCCCCCCCCCATGTAAGGGAGTCTACTATTGTGAGTGGTAAATGTCGCTATGACCCAGTGCACAGCCAGGACACAGCGGGACCAGACTGATGAATTCTTTAGTTACAAGTGGTTACTGTTGCAGGAAAGGAAAGAGCGGTTGTTGCTCGGGAAGAACGTTCTTGGGCTGGGGAGAAACTGCCTGGGATAGTATTTGGCAGCTAGAGAGAAATGTGATTTTAGGATTGGGGTCCAAGCACCCCATCAGGGAAGGCTCCTGGCAGTAGGATAACAGGAAGCCAATTCACCTACCCCAGAGCAAGGACCTGGCCCGGAATACCATAGGGGATCAACCTAGGGATCCACGCTGGTGTTTCCACCTCCCCCCAAAGTTATTATGTTGACTTTATCCCTACTTTGTATTTGAGAGAAAACCTAGTGAATTCCTCCCTCCTTCCCTCCTTTCCTTCCTTCTTTCCCTTTCCCTTTCAAATATGACTTCAGATTCTTCCTAGCTGAGTGATCCTGCACTCCTCACTTCACCTCTGCCTGTAAAATGAGGATACAATATCACTTGCTGCCAGGGTGTTTGTGAAGATCAAAGAAGATACATTTGTAAAGCCCTTGACATAGTGCCTGCCCTATAATGGACACTGTATAAATGTTAGCTGTCATTTTTATTTCTGCTGACCTTTTGCTGTCCTGCTCGCCTTCTTCTGACACTTTCCAGGTTCAGTGTCCTTTATGAACTGTAATGCCCAGTAAAGTCAGAAAGCCCTCAGACCTGACTCTATAAGGCTGAGTAAGGCACTAAACTCTGTGCCTTTGTTTCCTCATCTGTAAAGCGAAGATAATAGTGACTGTCGTCAGTTGTTATTGTGAGGATAACATTAAGTACTAATAGGAAAGGTCTTTGCAAACGTTAAAGTGATATCTAAATGCCCCGACCTTAAAGTGCTATACCCACTTCTCTCACTCCTGCTAGTCATTTTGCTCTGCTCTGCCTCACTCTCAGCTCTACCCACTCTTTTGTCTAGTCCTTAATGTTCCTCATTCTGAGCTTAACGCTCCTGACATTATTTTTACAGGACAGTAATTAGGTGATTGACACCTGACACATAGTAAGTGCTTAATAAATGCTTGTTTGTAGAATGACTCATTGCCTGAGTATGCCAAGTGCTTGTTATCATCCTGTTACCTGCCTTTCCACTTTTTGTACTTAAAGTCAGTTGGTGAGTATCTTGCATATCCATATTGCTGCCTTCATAAAACTCCAGTTTTCCTTCTTAATTGATGTTACTTTCTTTAGTACCTTCAGAATTCTATTCTTGAACATCTCCTACCCCTCTGAGCAGACTTACCCTGAAGAATTTTAGTCCATGGGATCCTAGCAATCTTTCCATTGAATCCTTTGAAATCTGTTTTTCTAAAATCTAGGATACGTCAGACTGTGTCTAACTTCCCTCTCTGTTAACAAACTCTGTAAGAGAACAGTTCATTATCTCCAAAATTCCCATTATTTCTACCCCAAGCAACCTCCCTTTGAGAGAAAATCAGATCTAGAATTAAATTTCCCTTTGTTGGCACCTCTTCCTTTGGAAGGATGAAATTCTCATTGAGAAGTCAGCAAGTTGTTAGATACTCTGCTTTTGGTAAAGCATCAATTTATCAATTTAATAAATGCCTACTATGCCACAAGAATTGTGCTAAGCACTGGGATTACAAAAAGACAGTTCCTGCCCTCAAGGAGTTTCTGATCTAACAGATATCTATTTCTTTCTGTCCAAGTGGTCTTAGTGTATAAAGATGACAAAATCACTTCTATTTCTCCTTCTATTGATCTTTACCCAAAGGCACTCTGTCTTCCTTCCTGTCTTGTTCCTAGATTTCCTCACAAGAGTATACCTTCTTAATCTCACTCCACTTTTCTCATCCTGGTTTTTTGTTTATGAATAAAGCCTGCTTATCCAGAACCACTCCAGACATGAGTTTCATCCCCATGGATTTTAGTGACTCTGATGAGGTCAGATTTGCCTCCTTGCATTAGAAGGTCTAGTTCTTCTTGCTTGATTCTTAAACTTTAAGCATTTATGCATAGATATTTGAAGTAATAGATTTTTATTTTTGGCTCCTTGCTTTGATTTTGTCTGCTGAAAACTTTGGGGTTTCCCAACTGTTCTCCATTCATTGCAGTGATTTTCTCTGGCACTTGGCTTGATGTATATGCACAGTTTTCTTCACTGATTCTTTTTACTTTAAAACTAGTGGGGAAAAGACTCCAAGGGGGGATAGGAACTAGTGCCCTGTGGATTGGACATAACAGAAGGCAGAATGAAGAGCTGTTTAACTCTTAATTCTGTTTTTTCTACCAAGAATGATGATATTTGAATTGCAAAGGACAGCAAAAAAAATAAAGTCTGAGGATTACTACTGAAGATTAGTTGGGAGATAGTAAGAGACCACCTACCTGCTCACATGAGATTGCTGAGAGGAGGAAGATTAAGATGCTGGGCTGCTGTCAGTGATTTTTAAAAGATCAGAGAGTACTAAAAGGGTCCCAGGCCTAGAAGAAGGGCACATGTCCTGATTTTCTATTTGAAAGGAAGAAAGCAATGCATGAGAACTATGGGCCCAACTTGACTTAGATCAGTAACCACGGTTACTAAAGACCCAGAAAAGAAACTTTTCTCCACCAAAGTCCTTGGCCCTGTCAGATTGTTCAACATCAGAAATAGGTGCTTGTTACCATTGGGAATGATATTAAACAAGTGGCATTGTCATCTGCTGAAACCACTGGAACTTTCTCTGTAACCATCCTCCCAGTCAGCAAGTTGGGATAGAAGATAGAGCCTTCCTTCCACTGATTATCTCCAACTAGCCTTGTCTGTGTCGTCTCCCCCATTAGACTGAACTCTACAAGCACAGTCTTGCTTCCTTTGTATTGCTCAGTATGCACAGTACCTGGTACGGATTTGGCCACTTGGCACAAATTCTGATTGACTTACAACAGCATAAATTTCTTATTAGAATGTGAGCGCCTTAAGAGTGGGCACCATCTTTCTATTTTCTTTCCATGTTTAGCACAGCCCTTTGTACACAGTGAGCACTTAGTAAATGCTTTCTCATTCATCAGATTTGTCTGTGTTTTGTTGTTCAGCCATGTCTGACTTTTTGTACTCCCATTTGGGATTTTCTTCACAAAGATACCAGAGTGGTTTGCTATTTTCTTCTCCAGTTCATTTTACAAATGAGGAAACTGCGGCAGATCATAACCCACCTCCCCCCCCAACACACACTCTTCCTATGACTTGCTAAAGATTTGAACTCAGGAAGATGACTCCAGTGTCAACTCAATAGACTGCCCATCTAAATGAATGTCAAAATTTGAACAATATGTTTCTCGCCCACTTTTTTTTCCTGTATAAATAACTAAAGTGTGGATCTGCTGAGGAAGTCTTACGTGTCCTAGGGGTTGACCCAAATCAGCATAACTTCATCCTCAAGTAGGGTATCTGGAGAACCTCCCTGTTGGCAGGGAGTCTCTCTGGCAGACAGTTTAGGGGAAGGTGTGTGTCCATGTTCTATGCTATAATTGATGTTGCTACTCAGTAGATTTGTTGAACAAAGTTATCTCTGTGATTACATTTACTTGGGAATCTTGTAGGTGATTAACATGGGAGGGAAACCTTTTGAGAAGAACTTTATAAGTTTACATTTTCTTTTACCAAGTTAAATGATTTTTAGAAAAATCAATAAATATACACAACAGAATCATATATTCTCATCTCTCAGCCAGTTAAGATGTGTTACAGAAAAATGTCAGAAAAAACCTTTCCATTCCCTTGCTTATAAAGGATACTGTCGATGTGTAGGTAGATTATTTTCATCATGATGTGTTTCATAGCTTTATTTTTCAATGGCTCTATGTCTTTTACTATGTGGGTACTCCCTCCAATGAGCAGATTGCAAATTTTCAAGGCCTTTTCATATTATGCACCTATAATGGGCTGGGCATTGCTCATGCCATCTTGGTCACCACTTTTTTAAAGCTATGTTACTCTCTGAAATATTTTTTTTTCATTTCTCTGGAGATGACCTCATTTTGAAAAACATGGAAAATCAGTTATCTTTTATAGCTTTTACACTTGTATAGGTCTCTATAGAAATTTCTTCTGCATGTATTCTGTCGATTGCAGCTGCTATTTCCAAATTCATCGTATTAAAATGCCATTTACATTTGTTCACTAGTAAAACCTACTACTGGGGAAGCTAGGATGGACTCCCAGATCTGGAGTTAGAATTGAGTTTAATTCTGGCTTCAGACATTTACTAGCTATGTGACTTTGGGCAAGTCTCTTCACCTTGTTTACCTCAGTTTCCTCCTCTGTAAAATGAATTGGAGAAGGAAATAGCAAACCACTCCAGTCTCTCTGCCAAGAAAACCCCACCTCAGGTCATAGAGAGTCAGACACAACTGAAATGACTGAACAACATCTACTGGGTAAGAATCCAAATGGGATATGTCCACTGTTATTTTTAATGAGAATAATAAACTGCCAGAGATCTGACATGTCTGTTCCATTTCTTGTCTATTTGTTATTCTAATTTCATTCAGAAATATTCTTGAGGTCATGGCAAATTCTATACAAACTTGTGTCCCCTCAACAGCTTTGTGTAAGGTTTTGACATAATGGTGCTCATAATTGTCCATCCCTTTCCACCAGAATGTTTTGCAAATGATGTGTATTCTAAAGCAGTCTTGTGTCTTCTGCTGAGTTCCTTTGCTCGAGATGAAGAGTTTGCTGACAAAAGGATAGTTTCTTCGGTCTCACTGTTTTACATCAGTTAAAATTCTCAAAGAGGAGAGATTCGATATATTTGTCTTTATTAATTTAAAAAAACAACAACAAACATCTCATTTAAACAGGTTGGGTGGGACTTTCTGTGACAGCATTTATATCTAATCAGTTTATCCTCATTTGGTATAGATTTCACTTGCTTGACTGATGAGTCAAAAATGGGTTCCCACATCAGTGCCAGTTATTCCATCCGTTAAGATAAAGTCTCTCATTTTATTTGAATGTTGGACTCTTCTTGAAGAAAGCATTCTTGATGTTCAGATGTGAGATTTTGGAGTCAGCCAGCAGGTTTTAGCTTCTTCCATTTCTTGATCCTGAGCCTTAGCATCTCAGCAGAGTTTTGGCCATTTGGCCATTCTCCCACATGCCCATCCGAATACACACTGATAGAAAATAAAACTGAACTTAAGAAAAGAACAAGTGTTGCCATCTTGGAGAATAAAGATACTCACAGAATTTCTCTTATTCTTTCACTCTCCATAAGAGCTACAAATACATAGGCTGAAATTATGTTTATGGTGTTTTATCTGCTTGTGTTAATAATGAGCACTGCAAGGCAAGATTACCAAATAGCTGGTTCATGAAATTGACTGCATTAGATCCTTTATTTCCCTCTCTAAGATGAACCAATGAGTGATCTTTCCATTTATCTGCAACATTTTTGTCTTCTGATTTCATTTATATAGGAATTACCATTTTTATTGTTAGACTGTGTTGTGTCCTAGTGTTTACAGGCTGTTGTGTCATGGATAGAGCCCTGGGCTCAAAGTCTGCAAAGACCTAGGTTCTAATTCTCCAATGGATATCTTATCAGCTGTGTCACCCTAGAGAAATCACTTCCCTTTATGAATGGCAGCCTCCTCCCAGGCTGTTTGAGGATTGAAAGAGCTCATGTATGCAAAGTAGGTTGCAAGTCTTAAAGTGCTGTATAAATGGGAGCTAGCACTATTGTCATTGCTTAAAAAGCCAACATTTCTGTCCCCATTCTGCCATGTTGTATATTAACAGTTTGATCAAATTAATTTCAAATAGTGCAATCCTAGGGTCTGTTTCTCAAGAGGCTTATAGTGATGGTACTCATCTCCTATTACACTTACATGTACAATTTACTTTTACCTCAGGGTGTTGATCTAGCAAATTAAATATCTGTTTGATATCAAGGAATTCGTCTAATCTAGCAATAAAACCTTATGACTCATATCTATATAATACCTGAAACTCTAAATTGTCTGTTAGCTCCTTCAAATAAGATAGCTATTAAAATGGTGTTTATTATGGTTTTGTCCTATTTAAAAATAAGTTTAAATTATTCAGTCTGTGCACTATATTTCTATAATTCACATATCTAAAAGTAGAATACTAACACATCTCCAATGCCATTCTTTCTTCATGAATACTTACTCTAGAGTACTATGCCCTATAACTGTCCTTAATAAGAGCTAATTAAATGTATGTAGTACTTTTGGGGACCAGTCCTCTAACTTGTATTTGACTCTAAGAATGGATACTCAGAGAAAGAATGAAACCTCAGGTTTCAGAGGTAGCCTGTGGGGCCGTTTTCTACAAAAATAATGTTTATTGTTACCTGTTTTGAAGTTGAATGATACTAACAGACATGACTCTCATAAACAAAGAAGAGAAAATTATCATTTCACATGAAACCACAAATGTCTAATATGTAATTTTCTTTTTTTAAAGATATATAATAAACTCAATATGTTGATTTCAAAGCTCTCTTGATAGTCTCTGTCTCCTTTTGAAATACCTTCTTTTCTGTACACTGGGGCCACTTTTCTAAAACTTCAGTTCATAAGACCCATTGTTGTGCTTCCCAATAACAATTAGCCAATAGATGTTTCACTCTTAGTCGAAGCATTTATTGGGATGAGGTCTTAAAAAGAATAACTACAGAACTTGCCCTTTCCCTAAAATTAGAGTATACTCTACCACAAATATACAAAGCACCTTTGCCAAGAGTGGATACAAATTTTGAATAAACATACGGTACATCACAATTCCCAAGCTATAGAGCCTGGAAGTTCTTTTATGCAGTTCTTTTTTCTCCATAAACCAATTCTCAACTCCCAGGGCTAGATCTCTCTTGAATCTATAGTAAGCTCTCTTCTCTGCTGCCAGTGTTTGCATTTTTTGAAGCTGCTGCCCCACTGATTGTCTCTCTATCTATACTCCATCTATATTTTTCTGGAATGTGTGTCTCTGCTCTCTGAAATGGAGCTCAAATTGATTCTCCAACTGAAGGACTAGATGTCTCCTTCTGAGCAAATAAATCTGCTACTTGACCCTGGGTTGTGCCCCCTGACACAGGTACATGCTATGTTTATTAGTGTACTAAGAACATACATAACCTGGAGCAATACTAGTACCCCAAACACCACAACACAATATACCATGTACACCAATACCTCTCAATCATTCCTGTTCTCTTCCCTACAAACACCATAATTTGAGAACTTATGTTTTCTTCAAACCAAGTAACACATTCTTTATACAGCCGCTCTTAAATAATTGTTAATTATAATAGGTAGTGTAACTACTCCTAAAAAGGGTTGATTGCACACAAAACCCTCTGGAATTTGTAGTTCTTCTCAGTTTGGGAAGAAAAGAAAAATAAAGGAAAATCAGCCCTCTGGAAATGGGGAAATGAAAGGATATGGCATATATAGGATATGCCTAACATATCAACAATTCACTTCTCTAAGACCTAGAGAGATGATCTTTATTTTAATGGACAAGCCAGAAGGTACATGACTATGTATTTTATTGAAGGCACTTATCCCAGTACTAGGAGCGCTGGATAAAAAAATAAAAAAGAACCAAGCCTTTTCCAGCTGGGGCAAGGGGTGGGCCTACTCTGCCTCAAGCTAACTTCCATTTGTTTTTCTTAAATTTATTCTTTTAAGGAATAGATTTTCTGAATTTCACATTATTTCTTGTAAACACCTGTGGACAACTCTGCCCTTATGTTGTTAAATCTTTTCGTTTGGAGAATGAGAGTACAATGGGAGTCACACGGGAGAGAGGCATCTTCCCTGAAGCTGGGCTGTAAGCTCAAACCTTAAGCCAATGGTCCTATGAATACCTAGGAGATATGAAGCAAGAGTTTTAAAAAATGAAATAAAACTCTGCAGGAAATAACCAGAGAATAAAAAGCTAAGAAGAGAAAGTATTCCATCTCATCCACTAAAAGGCTCTGAAAACTACAATGGCCCAAACAATAATAAATCACCAGAAATACAGGGCACATAGCACTTCATGAACATTTGTTGAATAATAATGAGTGACTGAATCTATGAGATAACAAGGAACATCAGAACAAAGCAAAAGATTGGAAAAAATTAAGAAAATGTAAGATCTAGGGGGTGGAGTCAAGATGGTGGAGTAGAAAGACACACAAAGGCAGGCTCTCCCCACACAGCCCATAAAATACCTGGAGAGAGGGACTCTCAACACATTCTGGAGCAGCAGAAGTGGAGAACAACAGAGTGGAGGAGATTTCCAGCCCAGGGTGACCTGAAAGCCCACAGGAAATGTCTGTTGCACCAGACGCAGAGTGGAGCCCAGCCCAGCCTTGGCCACCTGGCTCACCAACAGCTCTCAGGGGCGGAATCTCCAGTCACAGAATCCCCAGTTGTAGCAGCAGCAGTTCCCAGATCCCTCAACCCACAGGGGCCAAAGGTCAGTGATGGGGTTTTTTTCAGCTGGCTAGGAAGGGAGAAGGGCCTTCCCATAGCTCCAGCCTTAGGCAGCTGTGGCAGAGGCCACAGCAGGCGGCAACAGTTCCCATCTCAGCTCCTACAGCAGCCTGAATCCATTGTTGGATTGTAAAAACCCCTGGGGGCACTGAGGAACTGACTCTTACCTCAGCCCTGTGTAGAGGCCCTGAGGGAGCTGGTCTTTGTCTCACAGTAAATGGTGGCCCTGCCCCCTCAGCTTGAATGAATCCCAGCCCCCAGTGCTGGCTTGGTGGAACTGGAGGCCAGGTGGCTGTGGAGAGGTAACTGCTAAGATTCTGGGCCCAAAAATCCCTCTCTGCACCCAGACCAGTACATGCTTGATTGTGCCACCTTGGAGGAACTGCTATCTCACAGATCCCCAGAGTATACCCTACTCTTGACAAAGAACCCAAAAGTCAAGTAATTACTTGGGAAAATGCCCCCAAAATGGAAAAAATAAGATCATAGATAGTTACTTTCTTAGTGAACAGATATCTCCTCCCATCCTTTCAGATGAGGAAGAACAATGCTTACCATCAGGGAAAGACATAAAAGTCAAGGCTTCTGTATCCCAAACATTCAAAATAAATATCCAATGGTCTCAGGCCATGGAAGAGCTCAAAAAGGATTTTGAAAATCAAGTAAGAGAGGTGGAGGAAAAACTGGGAAGAGAAATGAGAAAGATGCAAGAAAAGCATGAAAAGTGGGTCAGCACCTTGCTAAAGGAGATCCAAAAAAATACTGAAGAAAATAACACCCTTAAAAATCAATTGACAAAAGAAGTCCAAAAAGCCAATGAGGAGAAGAATTCTTTAAAAAGCAGAATTAGCCAAATGGAAAAGGAGGTTCAAAAGCTCACTGAAGAAAATAGTTCTTTAAAATTTAGAATGGAGCAGATGGAGGCTAATGACTTTATGAGAAACCAAGAAATCACAAAACAAAACCAAAAGAATGAAAAAATGGAAGATAATGTGAAATATCTCCTTGGAAAAACAACTGACCTGAAAAATAGGTCCAGGAGAGACAATTTAAAAATTATGGGACTACCTGAAAGCCATGATCAAAAGAAGAGCCTAGACATCATCTTTCATGAAATTATCAAGGAAAACTGCTCTGATATT
>CM053771.1:539301960-539331894 GCA_028658325.1 Potorous gilbertii | reverse complement strand
GATTTTCAAAATCCTTTTTGAGTTCTTCCATGGCCTGAACCCATTGGATATCTATTTCAGATGTTTGGGATACAGAGGCCTTGGCTCTTATGTCTTTACCTGATAGTAAGCATTGTTCTTCCTCATCAGAAAGGAAGGGAGGAAACATCTGTTCACCAAGAAAGTAACTTTCTATGGTCTTATTTTTTTTCCCTTTTCTGGGCATTTTCGCAGTCAGTTACTTGACTTCTGAGATTCCTTTCCACACCCACCTCAGCTCCAGATCCACTCAGCTAGTGCTTGAGATAGGGTCTGAGATTCAAATGCTGCTCCCCAGTCTCAGGGCTTTCAGCGGGGGCGGGGCTGCTATTCAATGTGAGCTTAAGTTCTGGTGCTCAGGTTGGGGCAGGGCCACCTCCCAGGCTCAATTCCCTCAGGGGGTTTATGCGGAGATGTTCAGTAATGGAGCTAAGGTCCTGCCTGCTCTGGGAGCCTCTGGCTGCCTCTGCTGCTGCCTCCCAAGGGGGCCTGAGTTATGGAGACACCCCACTCCCCTCTTAGCCAGCCCAGAAGTCTCTCTCACTGACCTGTGTGTCTGTGGGTGGAGGGACCTTTGCGGCTGCCAGAGATTCCATCCCTGAAGCCTGCTCGGTTCTGTTCCTCCTGGTGCCGCGCAGCCAGGGAAAGGCTGGGCTCTGCTCCTGACTGGTGTGCGATGGACCTTTGGGATCGGTTTTTCAGGGCTCTCTGGAACGGAAATCTCCTTCACTCCGTTGCTGCATGGCTTCCATTGCTCCAGAATTTGTTGGGAGTTCTTTTTACAGGAAATCCATGGGCTGTGGGTTCAGAGCTAGCATAAGTGAATCTTTCTACTCCGCCATCTTGGCTCCTCCTCTTACCCCATATTTTATGCAGAACACTTCATTATGCCAGCACATGAAGATTCTAGACATTTTTTCCCATGAAAGACTGAGAGACTTGCTAGCTTCTGTCCTTCATGGTGGACTTATATCGGGATATATAAATCATTGAGAGTCACATTGTGGAGTTAAACATTTCTGTCTCTAACTTCATGGTCCTTTCCTTATTGCTCAACTCTGTTTTTGTGGCTAATTCTGATCTAGGTCATATTCTGTGAAAGTTGATGACTAAATTAAATGTATTCTACAACCTCTCAGAATTCCAGGCCATTTCTGTGCACTGAGCATTGTGAAGAGGACTTATTTTGTGTGTTCAATTTGTAAAATTTACGTTACATTTATCTGTAAGCTTTTTAGCTTAGGTAAGCCGGTGAAAATTTTAATTAGTGATCAAATATTAAAATATCTTACATTTCACTAGAGGCTATATTGCCCCTTGAAAAGCTTGGAAGTAAAGTTTCCATTTCTGATTTTTAATCTTGCTTGGGAAAATGGATGTACCATATGGATGTGACAATCTGCTGTCACTTGCCAAACCAGTGGGGAAAGGGATACCAAGCAGCATACGCTGAAAATCACCTCCATTGGGAGATATCCTTATCTTCCCCAAAGGAGTCATTATCTTTATAGCCATGGTGTACAGGTACAATCTTTTCTAAGAAAATCTGATTTTCAGAAATTGGAATTTGTATTATTGGAAATTGCATAATGATAATTTGCATTATAAAATGCTGCTTAAAGTGGCTTATCACTTATAAGCTATTTCACTTATATGTCACTTATTACTGTCACTTATATAGATATTTCTTATTGAATTTGAAAAGATTTAAAACATTTTTTTCTGATGCTGTACTTTTCACTATAAAAATGCATATGTAACAGTATTAAATGGGCTTCTACATGATTAAAACCCAAGTATTACTGTTTTTTTAGCATCATATTGATTCCTGTAGAAACTTTCCATTTAAAAACTTCATTGCATTTTATTTGGAAAAATTCCATAAAGATGACTAGCCACCCCTAGTGGAAAAAAATTGGAATTGCATGGAAGCCTGAATCATGTATCTGCATACTCATCTAGTGGTATTTTTCTTCATTAATACATATTGAACAAACTATTAAAGTATTTGTTATGATGCCAATTATAGTTTAAATGATTTTATTATAAATACTATTATTGAGTATTCTTGATCGCTATTAACCAGGAAGTTACTTTTATTATTATTTTGTTGAGATGTTTTTAGTCGTATTTGACTCTATCACCCCATTGGGGGTTTTCTTGACAGAAATACTGGAGTGGCTTCCTTCTCCAGCTCATTTTACAGATGAGGAAAGTGAGGCAAACAGGGTTAAGTGACTTGCCTGAGGTCTCATAGTTAGTAAGTATCTCAGGTCCAAGCTGAACTCAGGAAGGTAAGTCTTCCAGAGTCTAGACCTGATGCTTTATCCACGGCACACCCTAGCTGTCCATTGTTGTGCACTATTAACCAGCAAAGTATTACATTAAATACAGTATGATTTGGGGATTGATTAGTTAAATGGGAATTAACTACTCTGAATAAGTTAATTTTGTTACTATGAAATGTGAAAAAGAGTAGCATTCGATGTCATGGCTGTTAAAAAGTAAGGCTGCTTTTTAGCAGTTCCAAACCTTTTCCTGGTCTCCAGTCCTGTCATATCTCCTGGCCCAGGTCTTGCTCATCCTTGAAAATATCCCCACTTGACCCACCCATCCCCTCAAGTTATCCTGGTGCTTTCTTTTCCCTTTCAGAGCCAAACTCCTAGAAAATACTACTTCCACTTTTCCACTCCCTCCCTCCTTAATCTAACTGCAGTTTTCAAAGTTACCAATGTTCTCATTAATTGCTAGCTCTGATAGCTTTTTCTCCATCTTTATCTTTCTGGACCTCTCTGCAGAATTTGACATGGCTGACCACCCTATCCTCCTGAATACTTTTGTCTGGGTTTTCTTAACACTGATTTCTCTTCATTCTGCCTGGCTTATTGATTGTTTCTTCTTCTTGTTTAATTATTGCAGTCATGTCTGACTCTTCGTGACCCCATTTGGGGTTTTCTTAACAGAGATACTGGAGTGGTTTGCATTTCCTTCTCTAATTTGTTTTATAGATGAGGAAACTGAAGTAAGCAGGGTTAAGTGACTTGCCCAGCATCATAGAGGTAGTAAGTGTCTGAGGACAGATTTGAACTCAGGTCTTCTTCACTCCAGGCCCTATATTCTATCCACTGTACCACCTAGCTACCCTAAGGGCCTTCCCCCTTACCACTTGGTATAAGTCAAGGAATCACTTTTCCCTTCAGACTCAAATACTGCAAAAAGCCCCATCTGGTGCTCAAGTCAGGCTGTCTTGGAGATGGTGGCAGTTCCTCTTCCTCAGTCAATGGAAAAAGATTCTTCCCAAACATGCTAGGCCAGTGTGGAAAGTCCTTCATGCTCCCAGAAGCAGCTCCCTAATGGATGACGCCATCTTGGCAAACTTGCATGTGCTACAGTCTTCCATGATAGAAACATTAAGCTGCAAGACTGCCAAGCACTTTGGTGCTAAGTATACCAAAGTAAAATATGATCCCAGCAATCAAGGAATTTATATTTCCATGAGGAATGATACCTTTAGAGGAGCAGTGCCTGGAGAGGGAAGGTTGATTTGAAAAGTTCCTGGAGTGGAAGTACAGGGGAAGTAGATTGCTTACCCTTTCCAGGATAAATGTCAGCTGATAGTTCCATTACTATAAAGGTCTGGGGGGGAGGGGGAGGTGGCTTTGGAATGAAAAGTAGTATGGCTATAGCCAGGCTTGGATGTAGTGGACAATGACCCTCTTGGGGCAATGCCTCATCAGGAGCCCCAGTTAAAAAATGAGCTTTGGCAAGGAGGCTTCTTTAGAGGATGAACCACAGGAGGAAAGGCTGGCCTTGATGTAGAGTTTTGAGGTTTGGAATGAGGGAGAAGAGGAAGCTCCCTTTGGTTGGCCCCACTTTGCTTTATAAAGAAGAAAGTTCCTTTGTGGAGGAGGGTAGAGGGCTAGTATTGGGGCCAGGGCAGAGAAAATTTTGAATAGCTCTTGTGGGGAGTGTCAGTTGGGAAAGAATTAGAGGCCAGCTACCCAGTAATGAGAGCTTGGTTGGGATTAGATAACTTTGGAGTGAGCCTAGTTGGCTCCTCATTGTTAGTGAGACGGGGACAAGAGGACAGTAGCTTGAAGGGTTAAGACTAACAGAGTTGAACTGATCAGTCATCGAGTCAAGCACCGGAAAGGGCACAAAGGGAGGCTAGAGCAGGGGTGCTCCACTGAAGTACCAGGGGGTAGGGGTAAGGGTTCCTGGTGCAGGAGAAGTGAGGCAGCAGGGGAAGCACAAGGATAGGAGGTTATGATCAATGGGCATATTCAGATTCCCTCCTATGAATGTAGGAGTTGGGGAAGACTGAACTGAGTGTTAGACTCTTTGATAAAGGAAGCAGAATGAATGGCTAGGAGACTATAACAAGACTTTATGTGACAGAATGATGAAAGTGGAAGCAGGTAACCTCAAAGCAGACAAGGTGCAGAATGATGGGTGACAAGTTCTGTCAGGATTACTGCGGGGCTCTTTTTTAGTAGGGATTCTTTTGTTTTTCTTTTAAACATTTTTGTTTGAAGTTTTGAGTTCCAAATTCTGTCCCTCCCTTCCCTTTCCCGTCCCTGAGATGGTAAGCAATCAGGTATAGGTTATACATGTGCTGTTATGTAAAACATTTCCATATTAGTCATTTTGTACAAGAAGACTTGAATAAAAGAAAAAGAATGAAAGAAAGTGAAAAATAGTGTGCTTCTATCTATATTCAAACCATCAGTTCTTTACCTGGAAGTAGAGAGCACGTTTCATCTTTAGTTCTTTGGAGTTGCTGAGAATAGCTCAGTCATTCACGGTTCTTTGTCACTGTGTACAAGTTTTTCTGGTCCTGCTCTCTTCACTATGCGTCCGTTCATGTAGGTCTTTCCAGGTTTTTCTGAAATCATTCTGCTTGTCATTTCTTACAGTCATTATAATCATACACCACAGTTCGTTTAGCCTTTCTCCAATTGATGGGCATCTCCTCAATTTCCACTTCTTAGCCACCACAAAGAGAGCTTTAGCAGGGGCTCTCAATCTGGAATCTGTGAACTTTTTTAAAAGTAGTTTGGTAATGATTTGGTTTCCTTTGTAATTCTAGTATTTCATTTTATGCATTTAAACCATTCTGAGAATGGGTCCATAGGCTTCACCAGATTGCCCAAGTCATCCAGAACCCAAAAAAGGTGAAGAGCTCATGCTCACAAGTACATGGTGTCCAAGATCTTCTGTCTCTACAAGATCTTATCACTTTCTCCTCCTTCCCGTCTCTGATGAGGTAGCCCCCTCCTAGCCAAGGAGAACTCCTCTCTGTGCCCTTGAACCCAACTCCTCATGTCTTCTCCAACAGGTTGCCTCCTTAACCATAATCTTTTCTTTCTCTAATCTTCAGTCTCTTCCTGTCTACTAATTCATTCCCTACTTCCTTCAAGAATGCCCAGGTCTCCCCTTTGTTATGGGAGAAATATGTCTTCTCCTCCATATGGTAGGTGACTTTTGCCAAATGTGTGTTCATCCTTCATTGCCAAAGAAGACCATGCCATCAGAGAAATAATGACATGACTTGCACTTGACTTTGTTTTGAGTGAGGGAGGGCTGTGCAGGTCACCAGCCTCACTTTTCCTCCAGAGCCATCTGAATCCAGTGACCAGACATTCATCAGAATGACTGGAGATTGCCCAGAATCAGGTAGCTGGGGTTAAGTGACTTGCCCAAGGTCACATCTAGTGAGTGTCAAGTGTCCGAGGTGAGATTTGAACTCAGGTTCTCCTGACTCCTTCACTGGTGCTCTATCCACTGCCCCTATTTTTGTCAAATATATATTTACTGTAATACAGCAATTATAGAGGTAAAAACCTAGGCTTTGTTATTATGCTTAAGTATAGGTCCAGGCCTCAGAGAAAACATGAACAATCATGAGGATCCTGACAAGGCTTCTTATAGACAAAATTATGTCAAAGTGATAGAAAAATAATTCTTTTATATATTGTGATCTTGTACCATAAAAGGCCATAAAAGTTAAAGAGAAGATAGATCCACAATCCCATACTCCTTCAATGTCATTAAAGTTGAACAAAATTAAGTAGAGTAATAATCTCATATATTCCCTTAAGGAAACAAATTTTGTCATAGATGAACTAAGTCAGGTTACAGATTAAACTAGAGGATTCATAAATGTTGTTTTTTCCCAGAGGACTAATGACATCATGGGGTGATGCCTTGCCTCTGAAGTGAAGTGGATTGAAGTGAGCAGAACTGCGCAAAGTCATCAGCCTCCCTTTTTATTCCAGTACCAAGACAAAAGTCAGGACAACTGGCAATGGCCTGGAATGTAGTGGTCTCAGTCTTCAATGTCTGATCAAAGTCTAAGCACCTGCTTCCACTTTCTTCTACTCATTCTGCTGGGAGACATTTTCACACACTTGAGTAGACATCCCCTTAACTCACCAAAGGGTCTGAGATCTGTCCATTTCCCTCCACCAAGTTTAGCCCAGGGGTAAGACAGTTTTAAAGGGATGTGGTTGCTGAGAATGCTTCTTGGTATAGAGGTGAAAGTAGAGTGAATGTTATGTTAATTAGAGAGTTAAAGATCTTCTCCCACGCATTTATGGACCTGCCCATTCAGGGAAGCTTGACTGGGAGGTCCACACCTTTTGTTAATTTCTAATGCACTGGTTCTCTAGGGTGGGATGCGGTCCGGCTCTGAAAAGTGCATAATAAAAGGTGACGTTTTACTTTGGGACTTACTCTTTAGAAGTGTTTGTTTGGCCAGACCCGACTCTGAGCAACCTCTGAGGAGTGGACTTCCCCCTCCTTTGAAAACTCAGATGTTGGTGTTTCTGTCTCTGATAACTATGTATGTGTGGTCAGCCAGTTGGATCTGTCTGTTGATCTGTCATATATATATTCCTTATGGTCAGATAGTTGAAAGCCCTGTCTCTTGGTTGATCTTTGTTTCTCTATATTTTCTCTTCTGAAGTTCAGAGTGCTCACTTTTCCCTCTGAACTAAATGAATGATACATGTGCTTGATTAAAGTAATTGTGGACCCCTCAAAAGTTGCTTTCCTTTTAGAAAAACATCTAAGAACCTGTACAGCAGGTCCTCCTGTGTACATCTGGGTCCTTGCTGATATAGTGAATCAGCTGTACATCAGAAGTGGAAGAGCAGCCCTCATACACAAATGCTTATCCACCCCGAACACCCCTTACACCTCACAGACAGGCTGATTAAGGAGAAGGATTTACATATCACCAAAGACTTAGGGACAGTAGTTTTCCTCTGGCTTCTTATCTAAGGAATGTTTGAGGCTATGAAGTACATTTTTACATCCATGTTTCCATTAGGTGAGATAAATCTTAACCAAAAGTTGCTGGAGAACTAAAAGGAAATAAAAAATTCCCATAACATAATCCTTAAAAAAGCCTAAACAAACCTTCACTAGAAGGTACCGTGGCCTCAATCCTTTATCTCCTCATGTTCGTCATCTTCCCCTCTAAACTCTCCCTCTTCTGCCTTTCGTATTAGTGTAGAAGGTATCACTATCCTTGCAGTAGCCTTAGGGGGCATCTTGGATTCACTATCTCCCACCACACCCCTTTTCCCCCCAACTGTTAACAGGGCCTATAGATCTCACCTGGGCCATACGTCTCAAAGACAGCCCCTTTTTCTCAGGACACTTGCCTCACCCTGGTGCATGCCCTCATCAACTCATCCCTGCATTATTGCAATAGCAGCTGGCTGCCTCCAATCTCTCCCCACTCTAATGTTTCCTCCATTTAGCCACCAAAGTGGTTTTCCTAAAACCTAAAACAGGTCCAGTCATGTCATCCCCCTACTCAGTCTCAGTACCCTCCAGTACCCTCAGTACCCTTTCCTATTGCCTCTAGGAGCAAAAGCAAGATGCTCTGGCATTCAAAGACCTTCATAACCTAGCCCACTCCTACCTTTCCAGTTTTTTTATCCTTTCTACCCATCATGAATTCTTTGATCCAATGACACTGGCCTCCTGGCTTTTCCATGAACCAGACACTCGATCTCAGCTCAGGGAATTCTCTCTGGATGCCTCACGTGTCTGGGACATTCTCCCTCTTCTGCTCCATCAAATCCCAGTGAAAATCCCGTCGTTTACTGGAAGCCTTTCTCAACTCCTATTAATTCCAGTGCCTTCCCTTTCTTAATTATCTCATATGGGCCTTAAACACAGCGAGACAGAATCTCAGCTAGACAGTCTGAACTGGATTGAATCTGAGCACCTTCCTGGAGGCAAGATGGAACTTAAATACAGAAAAGACTGTAGGAGGGATCTAGAGGTGTCTGGTAGTCTACGGTGATGGGAGGAGGGGTTTAGCGAGGGTCTTGAGGAGAAGTCCTAGAAGGACCTCAATGGAACTGGGGTGACTGGTCAAGGGTTGGAAACAGCTGGAGGTAATCAGGAGATATCAGACAAAGGAGGGTTTGGGTGTAAAACAGGTGGGGCAATCCAGAGGTAACAGACAATGGAAGGCCTGGCTAGGCCTAGGGCAACACATTTGAATATGAAAGGCCAGATTAAGTGGGAAGATTCAAGGGGAGTTCAAGGAGGTTCCCAGAGACTGAGCCCCATCTCTAGGACATTTAGGCAAATCACTTTATGGAGGACTTTGATTCAAATCCTGCTGGCCTCACACACAGGTGACCTAACTATTGGATAATCATTTTAGCCTGAGCCTATTTCCTCAACTCTAAAATATCTATCCATGATATCTGCTGTTATATAATTGCATGTCTAAAATGAGACAATGCATCTAAAAGGTATTATAAATGTCAAAAAGCTATTATTGCTTAGAGTCGCAAAACAAGTGGTTTATGTCAGCTGATGAACAAGCTTTTAATACCCTGGTACTGTGTGCTGAGCCTGGGAGGTATAGAGAAAGGCAGCCCCTACCCTCAAGAAACTTTAGTTCTAATGGGGGAGCCCACATATGCAAAACATATACAGGATATATAGACACATACATATATACACAGATATACATATATACATATATATTATTGACCTGAAACTTGGTTAGAGAAAAAGCAACAGGCTAAATGCATACATTTTATGATTTAATTAATTAAACAATCAATTCCCTATTAAAGAAAACGGTAACATAATGCACTATGGAGCCAGAAAAATGTTCTGGCTGACTCAGTACAGAAATTGACTGTCTTAAGTACATTTTGCCATGAGAAAGAAGTTCTCTTAGATAAACAGGTTGTAAACAAAGTAGCGTCAGTTGGGTTTTATGGTCCCAAACTACTGGCATCTTCTTTCCGTAGTATGTCTGGGATATAAGATAAGGAACAAGTCCCATCACCCAGATGACAGGCATCCCGCCCTAAACAGGCACTTGAAGTTGTGGTTTCTTAACAGAGTTGACAAAGCTGAAGTTACAACTCAAGGTATCTGTGTTTTTCCTTATCACTAAGATGCCAGAAGAAGGGTCTGGTAAGGAAGTCCCTTCGGCTGGCTTGACATCAAAAGGTGTCCTCTAAGTTAAATAAAGGGGACTGTTAGGTCCAGGCTCTTCTTAATTCAAACTTTGACCCTTATTAAAGTCTAAAATTGTATTAAATATTATCTATCTACCTATATATACAGCAAGAATGGAAGGTCACTTTCGAGGGGGCATAGGGAGGGGTGGGGGGGAGCTTTGACAGGCCCCCCATCATGAGAACGAATGAGCCGAATGGAGCCCGACACATCCCGCATCCCAAGCCGGCTCCGCAGGGCCGGTTCCCATCGGGCTCAGAACACGTGCCCACGCCCGGGGGTGGTCGAGGAGCTCTCGCGGTCCCGCGTGTCTGCCCCCGGCCCCGCCCCTCACCGGGCCGAGCTCGGGCTCCTCCCAGCGGCGGCCCCGGAGGCGGGGGCTGCGTGCGGGAAGCTCCGCCCCGCCCCCTCCTCCCTCCCCCTCCCGCTGCCCCTCCTCCTCCTCTTCCTCCAGCCCGCCCCCTCCCGCCGGGGCCCAGAGAGACGAGGTCGGAGCGCCGCGGCCGCCTGCCCCTCGCCTTCGTGCCGCCCGCGCCGCCCGCACCCATGGCCCTGTGCAACGGAGACTCCAAGGTCAGTGAGCGGGGCCGCCGCCGGCCTGGGCGCGCGGCCTGGCCCGGGCTTTTCGGGCGGCCGCGGCGGGAGAGTCCCCGGTCGGGGCCTGCCTCGCTTCCAGCCGCCGCTGCTTTGTTGGGACGCGAGTGTGCGCGCGCGGACGTGAGCGAGTGTGAGTGTGAGTGTGAGAGTGTCAGCGTGTCCGTGTCCGGACGTGGGGGCTGTGCCCGGCGCGCGCGTCCGGGGCCCGCGGGGGCCCGAGAGGGAGCGCGAGGCGGGGGGCGCGGGGCGGGCGGGGGAGGGGCAGGGCCGCCTCCTCCCCTCCCCCGGTCCGTCCGTCGGTCCGTCCGCCCGGCCTGGGGGCGACGGGCCCGAGGCGCGCCCTGGCCCACGTGCGAGCGGCGCCCCGCCCGGGCCCCACGTGGCTGCCCAGCTTGGGCCCGGGCACGTGGGAGGGGGCCGGGAGAGGAGGGGGAGAACCCGAGGCCCGGGCACCCCTGCCATCCCGCGTGGCTCCCCTGCCCCCCGTGGGTCGGCCGATCCCTTGCCCTCCGGGGTCGCCTGGTTCGCATCCGCCGTGGGATCGATGCCCGGTCTTCCCTCGCGCCCCCTCTCCCCATCGGGTGCCGCTCCTCGGATTCCGACCCCTCCTCACCCCCTCCCCCGGAAGCCGGCCTTGTTTGCCTTTGGCGCTTCTGACTGTCGAGCCGAGGCTTGAGAATGAGCAGGGTCGGGTCCGGGCTTCCAGGCCAGGGGAGCCCTCCCTTCACCCCGAAACTTCTCAGGAAGGCCGCCTGGGCCCCAGCGTCGGCGCCCGGCCCCCAAGCAGCGCTGCGGGAGGAGGGAAGCGTGCCCGCAGAGCAGCGCGCGGTCCTGAGGAGGACGGGGCCGGGACCCTCGGCCCCTGCTCTCCGCTCACATCGCTTCCTTGACCTTAGTCTGCTCCTCGTCATGCGGGGATGCTACGTACTCCCAAGGCTGCAACATAGTATCCTAGAGTTGAGCCGTAGACGCCGCAGCCTGCTTGTTACAGGGTATAGATGTATCTGGGTCCCTGGAAAGTTGTCACCTCTCGACAGCCTTAGAGCAGCGTTTCAGCGAAAGCCTCTGACTCCTGGGCCCCTGCAGGGAACGGACAGGAGGGGCTTTGCAAACCTTAAACATCACTTTATTATTTTCGTAGGTTTAATGAACAAGAAGCGTTTTAAGATCAATTTATATTCCAATTAATTTCAGTCATAATTTAGTGCATATGAGTGACCTCTAATTAAAAAGGGACCTTTCTGCTCCAAACCTGGAGGTTTGCCCTCATCCCTCAATGAATGTTACTAGTTTAACTTAACTTCTAAACTTCGCCCCCAATATATAAAGCTTGTAACCATTTTCCTTTCTGTTTTCGTGTTATCTGCTTCGTAGCTGGGACCCACTCTGGAAATTTATGGGGTTTGAGGATGACCCGACCAGGCTTGATCAGGATGAGGTGGGAACGGGTCACACAGTTTGTTGGAAGGTTTGCACGGTGCTAGGAGAAATAAGTAGTGCAGGTAGAGTTTTGCCTTAATTTTTAGAAATAAGCCATCTGAGGAACAGAGAGGCGAAATGATTAGGGCTTTTGTAAGGGATTTTAATGGCCTAGTTCAACCCCTTCATTTTACAAATGAGGAAGTCAAAGCCCAGAGGTTTATCGACTTTCCTAGGATCTTGCAGGGAGTGACAGAAGGTAGAATTTGAACCCAAGGCCCCTGACTTCAAATCCATTGTGTTCTGTCCACTGTGATTAATGGGCTGATTACACAGCTAAGAAATCATTTAGGGGGAATTCCTGCAGAGTGCTCCTGACTCTATGCTGCTGTATTCCCTCTGCCCCACCTACTGCCCAAGGGAAATGAGTTTTAAACATTGAAGACCCCAAATCGAAATTTGAAATAGTTGTGCCCTAGTGGAATTGTTAATTTCTCCCCATTTAAAGGCATTTGTTATCTCTTAGTATTATTAAGTCCTGGTTTTTCTGGTAGATCAGATTTTAAAATTAATCAGGGCTAAGTTGATGAGACTTACTAAATAAGTCCTGGAAGTCAGAATAGGAGTTTCAGTGGCCCACCGTTGTCCTCCCCACATCCCCCAAAATGCATTGTCATTACTAACTCGTTTTAAGTCTGTACTCCTTAAAGTTGTGTCACTTGTCACATTCAGAATGCCTGTTTTAAAAATTATTCAAGGGAAGTTGATGGTGAATTCTTTTGTAAAATGACCCATTGTGGGTTTTTTTTTACTTTTTTAAAGCAGGACAGCTTTATTACATAGATTCTGTAAAGCTTTCAGGGATGTAAAAATGTGGTTTAAAATTTCACCTTTTTTGTTCATTTAAATAAACTAGAACTATAAATAAAAATTATTGTTTACTATGTGCCAGGCAGCTGGAGGTGGTGGCATACACCAGGAATAAGTAATGCTTTTTCCTGGGGAGGCTGAGTCTGATGGACTGCTTGAGCTCAACAGTGCTAAAGTGGGGTGAATGTGCTAAGTCTGGAAGTAAAGTATTGAATGCCCTGGTGGGGTGGGGTGCCACCAGACTGCCCAAAGCTCTTATCAGAAACAGCAAGTTTAGGCGTCTCCATTGATTTGCTATGGGATAGATCTGTTCCGGTTGGCTGTTATTTTCTCTGAGGGTAAGCCAGGGATTCCTGGTCATTTTAAACCAAGATGGAACACTTGTTTCCAGGTGCTGCCAGAAATGATCTTGGCATGTAAATTAATTCAGCATCTTTGTATGGATGAGGAAACTGAGTCCTAGGGTTACAAAGATGAGACCTCCATCTTCGAGTTAATGCAGCCATTTAGATTGGGGGAAGTGGTTGGGGTGTTTAAGGCTTGAGAAAGTCTAAAATGAGGGGAGCCCAGGCAAATCTCCCAGTCAAAAACAACTGGTGAATTCTCTTAGGGTGCTGCTATTACTAATACAATGACGTTTTTGTAAGATCTTTACTTTGAATTAAAACATAGAAAATAAAATTTCTAGTCTCATTAAAATCAGGTTATTTTATTTTTGTTATTTATAATTTCCACAAAACTCTTGTTTTTATAGAAAGATCATTGGACCAGGAGTTAAGTGGCCTGGATTTCTTATTTAGATTGGGGAAATGGACAAGCGGCCCAGTATCTTATTTGACTTCTATTCCAGTGAAGATGACTTATTTCAGCTTAGAAGAAAGCTATTATTTTGGTATGAATTGTGAAGCTTCTTGTAGCTTTTTGGATAAAAGACCATAGAAATGTCCACTTCGAAATTGTATATGGAGTTAAATGGCCTGTTGTGTGGAATGTGAATAATTTTAAGTGTTTCAATTAAATATTGCTTGTATAGTGAGCTTATAGGTGAGTAATGACCTGTAAGGTTTTTGAGCTACTTAATTCTTGAAATGAAAGACCAGTGTGTCCTGGTGGATCAGAGCTGACCTTTGAGTTGGGTTCAGGTGGAGCCTCTGACACATGGCTGTAGGATCTTCCCTCAATGAATTTCTCACCAGGGTCTTCTTCCTACACTATCCCTGGACTAGTGGGAAAAAAGTCTGCAAATAACTAAATAGAAACTTTAAATTATGCTCAGGGCACGCAGCATATAAAAACTTCTGATCACGTAATAAACGTAGTCAGTTCTATGTGAGAAGTAGGAAGACCAAATATTATCAAACTCATTTTCATAGAGAGAAAACAAACTTGGAGGTTAAGTAGCATTTATATGGCTCCTACTGTGTGCCAGACTAAAGACCAACTGCTTTACAAATATCTCATTTGATCCTCACAATGACCTTGGGAGGTGCCATTGTGACCCCCATCTTACAGTTGAGAAAACTGAGGCAGATAGAGGTTAGTGTGACTTGCCCAGGTCACACAGCTGGTAAGTGTCCGAGGCTGTATTTGAACTCAGGTGTTCTTGGCTTCCATCCCACAACTGTGTCCACTTTGGTGCCCCTTAGATACTGTAAATGAATTGTCTATGGTGGAGGTAGGATTGTCTCAGATTCCAAGTCATGTCTCAAAGACTTGTTATTTCCGTCTTAACTTTTACTTCAGATCTAAAGATTCCCAGGCTGTAATGGTGACTGGAACATAGTAAGTATGTAATAATGGCTTATTGAATTCAATGTGTCAAAAGACACAGGGTACATGCTGCTATTAGTTTACTTTCAGTGGCATTATGTTGCAGAAAGTTGGAAACTTTGAAAATTCTCCAGGTAGTAGGCTATTATTGAATGAAGAAGACAAACTTGTTACTTGAGAAGTTTTTTTTTTGTTTGGTTTTTTTGTTTTTAAAGGACAAATGTTTCCTTTTAGGTATTGAAAACTTTTTGAAGGTCCTACCTATGAAATACAAAGTAATTCCTTTCAAGGATTTGTGGGAAACCACGAGGAAATCTCCTTCCCCTCTAATGGTGTTTGGAGTAAACTGTTCCTCTGCTCTCCTCAAAACTCCATTGATGAATGATTTTAAGGCTTTGTAGGTACCCACCCCTAGGGGCATCTGAGGTTCCCTCTTCCTGCCCCTTCTCTCTCAAGAAGAGCTTGCTTGGTTTGTTTCTGATTGACTGGAAAGGACCTTGGATCATAGCCAAGAAACTGGGACTTGGGTCTCAGCTCTGATACTTACTTACTTTGTCTGTGGGAAATCACCATGTTGTACTGTAAAAACAAAACTAAACTAAACTGAGAATCTATTATATAATTCTTACACTTCCTACTTTAGTTGCTTTCAGGAAAGAGCTTTATAAATATAGCACTATAATGTAGCCTTTATTAAGGGCCTACTGTGTGCCAGACTGTATGCTAACTTATCAGTAGAAAGGCAGAAACTGTCCCTGCTTTCAGGGATATGCTAATAATTTGTCAAATGAAATACCCTGTTCTTCATGCATGATATTTAATGGAGTCTAATTTGATTAAAATTCAAAATGGTAAGATTATTTTAATATAATTATAAACAATGAATCAGTCACTATCATTTGGAAATATTTAGTGTCTATTATGAAGTACCCTCCAGAATTGGCCTCCAGGGTTTGGGGAGGTCCTGTTAGTAAATAAATCCTCTTGGCTGCCGACAATTCTACCGTATGTAGTTCTGGTCAATTTCATTTGTTTTTATGCCTGGATATATGTTGTGTCATTGGTTTATGGTAATAAGAAAGATTTAAAGCAAGTCCATAGGTAATTTATCTTCCCTGAGCTACTAAAACGGCACCAAGAAGTTTAACTTGGGATAGTTTGAACGTTGTTTTTAAAATCAGACAAATGTGTTAGAGATGCACTTGACACACAAAAAAGTATCAAGGAAAATTTATTAAAATAGAGTTCAGAGGAGGGAGGACCTATATGTTCATGTCTCCCCAGTAAGGCTACCAGAAGACTACAATACGTTCAGAATAATGGAAACTTCTTATAGTGTTTCGAATTTTGCTTTGTACTTAGCTGGCCACTATCCCCTGGTTCTCCTCTCTGATAGGCTTTTCCCTAAATAACTCATTGAACCTTTGAACAAGTTTCTGACCTTTACCTGACTGTACTAGGTCACAATCCTGGTCACCCAAAACTGAAAAGAGAACTTCCTTGTTTCCCACAAGTGGTAAAGGAACTGCAATGCTCTCTACTCCTTGATTACCTTTCTCATTAGTATTTCCAACTGTATAGCATTTCAAATGTTCCATTTGTCCCTTCTCTTGGAAAATGAAATCTCCTCCAAAAGCCATGGAGGATCTCCCTCTATGCATATACAGTCTCTGTTTTGTAGGCTAGAGAAACGAATTCAAAGTCTTGGCGTTGGAAGAGATGGTGGAGGCCTCTCAGTCTAGTCCATACTCTCATCTCTGTTGCCTGCCAGCCTCCAGGACACTCTCCATCTTTTCTCAGTGAGATTAGTGCCTGGTTCATTCTTTTAGTCTTCCACAGCTCCTGACTTTATAATGAATATATATTAATACTCCTTCAAATACTCTTAATTTCACTGTTCAGTATAATCATTTCCCATGACTTATTCCTCCATTCCACCTCAGTTGCATACAACAATGCTCATAACCACCCTTGATCTTTCCATCACCCAAAAAAAGCACTGCTTCTGTGGTCATAAGCTCCGAGATTCCTTTATCTGATCACAATTGGCATTCTATCTGTACTGCTGCCTTGCAATCCCAGACCTGGTTCTTTGTCAGTGCTTTGACTTCCAATCCCTCTTCCCTGAGTCACTCTTGTGCTAGCTACACTATTCCTTTCCCATCTTGACTTTTTGGTGAACCAGTTCAATCTTATACAGTCCTCTGGAGTCCTTTACTTGCTTTTATATTGCTGATCTTGCCTAGCTAAATCTCAGCCTTGGATCATTCGAACCAACTAGTGCCTTTACTCCTACACAAGTACTGCTGAATGAAGTTGGAGAAAACACTAAATCACCTTGATTCAGGCCTCTGGAAATTTAGGTTACATAGCCTCACCTGGGTTCTCACTGTGGCCAGACAGTCCTTGTCCACCCCTTATCCCAGTGGCTTTTCCAAGTGTTTTCACTCCTCTTAAAAACCTCCTAAGACTCCTTTTCTCCCTCTCCTGTGAGAACTTTTCCTTCATAGTTTATTGGGGGGGGAAACAGACCAATTCACCATGAACTCCCTCTTTTCATTTCTTCCTCGTCTCATCCCACTCCTAAGCCTTCATAGCCCAGCATGATGTGTTGGCCCTTTTCCTTGCCAAGGGAAACACTTTTATATACATGAGTAATCCCATTCTGTCTCATTTTCCTCAGTAGATTCACCTCCCTTCAAATTACATTGTATTTACTTTGTAAAGCACTTCATAGGCACAATCACTTTTCCTGGTAGATTTGTTTCTCTGGATAGAATGTAAACTCCTTAAAGACAGGGGATGTTTCTGTTTTTGTTTTGGTATTTTACTGGCCATCCCCACAGTAGGTAATTGTTGATGATCATTTGGATGTCCACTTTCTACTGGATGCCATAAACCCTCCCTTTTATGATTTGGATGAAATAGCATGAAAGCTAGACTGATTTTGTTGTATTCTTACTTCTTTCTTCCTCATATAATAAGAACTCATTCATTTGGATGAAAGGTGCTATGTAAGTGAACAGAAGGAAAAACAATAACAACTGTTAATTCCCAATAGGGCTTGTGTGTGTGTGTGTGTGTGTGTGTGTAGGTGTGTGTATATGTATCTTTCTAGTTTGAGACCTTTTCTTCCTGGACCTGAACCAGTTGAAGGAATTCTTAATTTGTTAAATACCTACTTGAAAAAAACAATTTTTTCTTAGAGTACTATTTTAAATGAGGGAAGTAACCTCTCTGGGTGGGAAATTGGCTTGATTTTTCTTTCTTTTTTTTTTTTTTTTTTTGGTAAAAACTTGAAGTAGATTTTCTCTGACAGTTTCACAATCTTGAAAAGTGATGGATCCTGGTGGGCTCCGAGGTCCTTATTGTGGTAACCCTTATATATCAAGTGATAGACAAGAGAACTGAATGCAGTTAGTGCTGCAACTGACGTGAAAAAAAAATGCTGCATTGTGCTGCTGCCTTAACCAGCACTAAGGATATATATTAAGCAAATATTGGCTTTTCAGCTTTAATGGGAATAACACAGGTTATTGCTAGGGTAACAACTTGATATTTCATATAAGCCTGTGATGGTTACTCAAGATCATAAATTAGCCTTTTATGCAGGAGACCACACTCAAAGGGAAGGGAGGAGCTCTTGTTGAGTGATAATCTAATGACAGTCTTGGCTAGTGGGTGTCAAACCCCAGCAGAAATGGGCATCGGGAAAGCCTACAGAAGGAGTCCTGCAAGTTACAGATTAACTTAGAAAACAACATACTAATATTGCCTCTGTTTATGATATTTTTCATAATTTTATGAAATATTTCCTGGTTACATTTTAGTCTAGTTCAGGTGCCCTTGGAATGTTGCGGGCCTCATTGCAGGTTTGACATATCCGGGCTAGGTGTCCATTGATGTAGATGCCATACTCTAGGTTGTAAAGGTACTGCCCCTGATTTCTGGAATGTGAATTCTAATTAGTGAGGTGTGAGAAGTGATTCTAAATTCCGTATGTGGCAATTAACTAATTTTTTTAAAATGAGGCAGCTTAATATTTGGTAGAAAAGGGTCTTCAGAAAGCCACATGCTCTGTCGAACTTAATAAAATGATTTTATTACATTATTGGCTTTTCCAGCAAGTGAGCTGTGGTTCAGACTTTCTTGACGATCTGTCTCAACGGCGTGAAGGTGGTTTATGGAGTCTAATAGTATCACTTGTAAAAATGGACTCAAAGTTTATATTTGTGAAAGCTTGACAGTTTTACTGCTTTAATTTCTAAGGTAATTTTTTCTTGCCTTTGGAAGAAATTCATAGGTCACTTCTAAGCTGAAGTAATATATTAAGTAAAGTACCTTCAGGAATAAAGACTTGAAAAAGATGGAATTGAAGCATTTCACAAATTCAGCAGATTTGAGACAAAAATCCTAAAACCTAAATTTTATCTGTCTGTAGGCACTGGCCCATTATATTTAATCGTACACAAATGTATAGCTGCAGTACGTTAATGCCAGTAATGATAATAGCTAACTGTTATGTAATGACTACTGTGTCAAGTGGTTTATAAATATCATGTCGTTTGAGCCTCATAACAATCCTGGGAGATAGGTGCTGTTATTGTTCCCACTTTATGGATGAGGAAATTGGGGGTGTGACTTGCTCAGGGTCACACAGCTAGTAAGTAAGTGTCTGAAGTAGGATTTGAACTTGGGACTTCCTGACTCTAGGCCCAGCGATTTGTGCACTATGGTGCCACCTAGTGGCCTATATCTTACTTTGCAAGACAAATATGCTTATGAATAATTTTCAAGTGAATTTCTTTATTTCAAATCCTGATTTTCTATTGACCAAAACTGTACTTTTTGAAGGGGATTCTCCCCTTTAAAAATAACCAACTTGGTTTTCAGATATAATAGAAATACCAGGCAAGAAATTATTTTAATGCTTCTTTTTTTAATAGAAATCAGGTATTCAGAAAGTTATAATGTTAATGCAAAGCAACTATGGCTATTTTTTTTTTGTATTTGGCACAGTATTTCAAAGTCCTAAAAGGAAAAAAGAACCAGTACCAGTTGCTTAACTGAATGGAACCTGGTGACTGAATGAAATGTCGCTCTGCCCTCCTTGCACTGTGGCTTTCCAGGGGAATGCTGCCACCCTTTTCCTTAGCACTTAATGGAAGCTTGAATTGGCTGATTTGTGCTAAGGGAATAAGATGAACATAGAGCAGAGGCTATAACTTGGAATGTTCTGGGGAATGATCAGTTGGGGACAGGGCATCTTTTACTGAAACCTGAGCCCCATACTCCCTGAAAAGCAGTTAAAAGTGTTCTTCAAAGTACTATATAACAATTACCTGACTTTAATCTAGGAAGACTAAATTTTTATACTTAGTAAAACCTTAATTACTTGTAATCTGTAATTAATGGATTTTCCCTCATTAAACTTTTTCTTTGAGGGAGATAAGAAACAAAGGCTAAAACGAAAAAGGTTTTCTGATTAATCTTTAGTTAACTTGAAAGGTTAATTTAATCAAAATATTATTTTCATTGAACATTCTGGTTAAGTGCTGCATTTTAATTTTTTATTGGGATTTCTTGTTATATACTTCTTGAAGAAATATGCACATTTTTTTTCAGGGTTGCATTTTAAAGCTCACAAAAAGATAGATGGAATGAATTAATATTTTTTTCCTAATTTAATGTGTGCAAAGAAGAATTTTTAGTGCTCTGCCCATTAAACTTGGCAAAGAATAAGACTGGTAAATAATTGTAGATGGCTTCCACATTAGGTTGGTGCCCTGAATGAGAATAGTATGCTCTGCATGCCACCTAGTTGCATATTTGTAGGCAACAGGGAAAGAAGCAATGACTTGTTCAAGGTCTCATAGGTAGGTTAGTAGCTGAACTCAATTAAACC
The DNA here is from genome assembly GCA_028658325.1 of Potorous gilbertii. Classification (NCBI taxonomy): domain Eukaryota; kingdom Metazoa; phylum Chordata; class Mammalia; order Diprotodontia; family Potoroidae; genus Potorous; species Potorous gilbertii. Next base: position 539,311,811 of record CM053771.1, on the reverse strand, counting down.
TAAATCTTCTGTCTCCTTTTTTGCTTTTGCTGTGTTTTCCCAATAAATAATTATTGATGAAATGATAAGAAAATAAACCTTTAGGCAATAAGGGACCATTGATTTTTAAAGCATTTATTTAATATTTCCCCCCAGTTACATGTAAAAACCTTATAACATTTTTCTTTAAACTTTGAATTCCATATTTCCTCCCTTCCTCTCCCCTTCCCCCACTGATAAGGCAAGCACTTTGACATGTGGTATACCTGTGCCGTCATGCAAAACATTTCCATGTTAGTCACGTTGTGGAAGAAAAAACAGACCAAAAAACTTTAAGAAAAGTAAAGTAAAACGTCTCCTTGGCTCTTCATTCAGACTTTACCCACACTTTCTCTGGAGGTGGGTAGCTTTTTTCACTATAAGCTCTTACGAATTGTCTTGGATCATTACATTGCTGAGAATAACCAAGTCATTTGCAACTGGTCATTGTGCAATATGGCTGTTGTGTACAGTGTTCTGGCTCTGCTCATTTTTACTTTGCATTGGTTCATGTAAATCTTCCCAGATTTTTCTGAAATCATCCTGCATGTCGTTTCTTGTAGTATTCCATAGTATGATGATAGTAATCCATCGCAGTCATGTACTATGTCATGTTTAACTGTTCCCCAAATGATGGACAGTTCATTCACTTTCCAACTCTTTGCCACTGCTAGAAGAGCTGTCATATATATTTTTGTCCTTTTTCTTTTTTCATCTTTTTGGGATACAGACCTAGTAGTGGTATTGCTGGGTCAGGGTATGCGTGGTTTTAAAAATCCTTCTGGCATAGTTCTAAATTGTGCAACAGTTCCACTCCGACATTTTCATTTTCATTTTCTGTCATATTATCCAATCTCATAGGTATGAGGTGGTACCTTAGAGTAGTTTTAATTTGCTTTTCAAGGTGATTTAGAGTATTTTTTCATATGACATAGTTTTGATTACTTTGTCTGAAAACTACCTGCCTGTTCATATCTTTCGACTATCAAGATTCCAGCACCCATTGCCTGCAAATCTGACCATTTGTCTGTCCCGCATACTCTCTGTGGGCTGAGAGTTCCAGAAGCAGCTGCTGCCTGCCATGGATTCTGCCACCCCCAGGCCTGCCTGTTGATGTCTTCTGAGGTGCAGCCTGTGCTGGCCTGCGCTCCTCTCTCACCCTGGTGTGATGCATCTTCCCTGCTAACCTTCTAAATTGTCTTGGGCCAGAAAATGGTTTCACCCCATCCGTTTGTGGGTTCTATTGCCCCAGGATTTGTTTTGAAGCATTATTTAAAGTTGTTTGGAGGAAAATTTGGAAAGTTTAGGGGGTCCCTGCCTCTTTGCCATCTTGGCCCTGCCTCCCCCCCCCCCCCATTGATGGGTTCTTGAGGAGGGATGTGAGTAATGGGACTAAATTTTTCTTATTCTTTCTTTTGTAAGATTTAAAATTTATTTTAAACTTAAATATAAAAGGAGAAAAAAAACCAATGCCATGTACATAAAATTAATATAAGAAAGGATTCAGTATAAACATTAAATTTCATTTCATGAAAACTTGTATAGTAAATAAATACTACACATTATTTTCAAAGCTAACCAGCTTTTCTTTGCTTCCTTGAGAATTTTCTTTGTTCTCTATTGTGCACTTTTTACTTTATTCCCCTCCCCCTGCTCTGCTTCTCAAAGAAGACTACAATTAAGTGTGGAGATATTTGTGTGTGTGTGTGTGTGTGTGTCTGTGTCTGTGTCTGTGTACGGTGTGTGTATGTATGCATGCATGCACACATGCATAGATATCTATAAACATAAACACGTGCATATACATTCATACGCATATGTAAGGCTGTACTATGCTTATTTCCTTCTAATATCTGATACCTGTTTCTCTCAAGGTGGATAGTGTCTTCCTAAGTCCAAGTCTGTCCATGTTTTTCTTTTTGGTTTGTTTGGTTTTGGAGGGGCAATTGGGTTTAAGTGACTTGCTCAAGATCACAGAGCTAGTAAGTGTCAGGTGTCTGAGATTGGATTTGAACTTAGATTCATTCCCCTGACTCCAGGACTAGTGCTGTATTCACTGTGCCACCTAGCTGCCCTATCCATGTTTTTCTCAGTCAACCAGCTCATCATTTTCTACACAGCAGTATTCAAACCCAGTCACATTTTATTTGAGAGATTGTCTGTAAAAGTTTTTCTTCCCAATTTTCTGCATTCCTTCTTTCCTTGGCTGAATACGTTTTATTTATACAAGAAAATTTTAATTTAAAATAATAAAAATTATCCATTTAACACTTCAACAATGTTCTCACCTTATAGTTTAAGGTCTCATGTTGCTGAATTTAAAATTTTTTCTGACTCAGTAAGATAATTTTTTAGTAATGGCTAAATTGTTCTTAGGAAGACAATCTGGCAGTGATGTATAGGATGTGTTGGAAAAGAGAGGCTGGAGTTAGACTAGGAGTGAGGGATAGTGAAAAAAGTATGAAAGGGAGTTTGCTGGTCTTGGGCAAAGCTCTAAATGTGGTCTCAGAAGAGGAAAAGAGCCCTAGACTGGGCTTTGAGCCCTGGACTGGGCTTCGGGCCCCGGGCTCAAGGCACACCTCTGCTAGTTATTACCTGGGGATCTGGACCTCTGTTTTCTGTGCTGTAAAATGAAGCAGTTGGGCCAGAAGATCCCTCCCAATCCATGATCCTGTAAACTGGATTAGATTGAGACCTCTGCTGCATTTCTAACTTGGCAAAGTTGCGCGATCTCTTTGGTGGGACTCTTTTCTTATCTGTAAATGAGAGGATTTACAAAAGGCTTTCCAGGGTCTCTTCTAACTCTCAGTGCTGTTACCAATCATAGAACTCTTTCCTCTCTGCTTCCTTTTTGAAAAGCCAAGAGGCAGCCCCAGGAAGCCTCTCTTGGCATTCCTGAATTCACATTTTACTATCACGTAATTTCTACTGAAAATACCTTTAGTATCACAAGGAAATTTCTGGGTACTGCCATAGTAACTTAGTGCTAATATTTGCAGTATCTTCTTTTAAGGTAACTTGTGTCTGAAAAAATTGCTGGTTCTCCAAATCAGTGTGGATACCAATGAGTTACCAATTTGATATTGATTTAAAGTTTCTCGAACCATAAGCTGCAGTAGTCTTATCAAATATATTCATCTTAAAACTTTATTGTGCTTATTTTTTTCTTGGTATTTTTAATTTTGCTTTCAGTAAGTAAACATTTCATCAAGTGATACTTGTGTAAAAGAAGAAAAATGGGATGGTGTGAGTGCTCTGGGGACAGTGTGAGTGCTTCAGGAATGGCTCCACCACTCTGGCTAATAGGGTAGAGCCTCTTTCAATTTCTACCCCTGTTCTGACACTGTTTGTTCCACAAGGGAGACAGGGTAAAAGGAAAAGGGAGCCATCCGCTTTTGAACCTTACAAGTGATAGTAAGGTCTTTCCTGTAAGAGATTGAATGGAGGTTGAATTTACCTCTCAGGTTCTGAATTTTCTGTAACTATGGCCTAGTTAAATTTGAGTATCTCCTACTCCCCTGAATTCAGTTGCTCATAACCTGTGCAGGTCATACCTCCCACACTGAAAACCTCAATGGATTTGAAAACTAGGCTGCATGGTTAAAAAGAAATGCAGCTTTATTACATACACACATAGAAACAGTGAATAAGAAGACAGGCCTTTTTCTTGATTAGATGACAGTCTGTCCCTTCCTGTAAACCGGGATTTTCCAGGCCATTTTCTGCATTGTATAGAGGTGTCCTAGGTGAATGTGTCAATGCTGGTGACATTCTCCTTCTAAAATAATATGAAATAATGTAGAAAAAGTGCTGGATGTTAAGGGCAGGTTTTCAGCATGAAAATCAGCTTTATTTCTCCTGAGGTCCTTTATAACTCCCAGAGAGAGAGAGAGAGAGAGAGAGAGAGAGAGAGAGAGAGAGCTCGCGCGCGAGCGTGCGTGCATGCATGTGTGTGTGTGTGTGTGTCCTCTATTTCCTGTTAGAATTTTATTTACAGTGTAGAGAGGCTTCCCTGTCCTCATCTTGGGAGTATTGCATATTCCTCTTCTCCCTGACTTTAGAATTTATAAAGGTTCTTTCCACATATTTCAAACTACTGTGACTACTTTGTAGCCAGGACATCATCTTAAATATATTCAACATATGCCCAAAGGCCTGTTTGTGTCATGTTTACTTAGAAAAGAGCTATTCCACATAAAATGGAAAGTAAATTATGTTCCACGTATTAAGAATTCTGAATTGTGGTGTTCAGATGAACTCTCACTGTATGACTAAAAAGGCATCTTGCACCCCACCCAGAGCTCACTTACCTCCATCATTTTTGATTACGTCTAGTGGAATAGTTGGGACTTTTTCTCCCTCTTCCTCTTCCTTCTCCTCTTCCTCTATGCCACATTTGACACTATTAGACACTGTCTTTTTCTTGATACTGTCTCTTCTCTCTAGGATATCCTGACACCGTTCCCTCCTTGCTTTGCTCCTACTCGTCTGACTGCTCCTTCTCTGTTTTCTTAGTTGAATTCTCAGCTCTCTTGTACCCACCGACTGTGACTGTCTCCCAGGGCTCTTTCAGATTCTTGAATATTCAATTATCATTTCTATAAATTGAACTTTATCTTACTTAAACTATCTCCTCACCTTCATTCTCACATCTCCAGCTTCTTATTGGGTGTCTTGAGCTGGATTTGGAGGTATCTCCCCTAGGAGCAAGAAAGTGAGTAGAGTTTATTTGGAACAAGACTCTCCTGGTTTTAGTCTTGGAACTCAGCTCCAGGCCATGTAGGCTAAAGATTCTTCTCAGCCCTGAGCTGGGTTTGACTGCCCTGGGTCCAGATCCCTCCATCACTGTTTGGTGATGGAGATGTCAAGTAGAACTCAGTAAGAAGCTCACATTTTATGTCCCTGTAATTCATAATAACAGCTGGCCTTTATGTAGCACCTGCTGCGTGCGGCCATTGTGCGAAGCACCTTTCAAACAGGACTTCATCCACTCCTCAGCAATTCTGGCAGGTAGATGCTGTTATTGTCCGCAGTTCATTGCTGAGGAAATTGAGACCATCAGAAGTTAAGCGTATGGCCAAGGTCACGTCCGCTGGATTTGAACTCGGGTCTTCCTCTCTCCTCTGCACCAGCCAGCTGACCTATAATTCGTGGCTGTTCTGGTTTTTCTAATTGCTCCTCAGTAAAGATGAAGCAGTTAAGTAATAAAAGTAATAAGGCTCACAGGGGAATGACCATAGAAGGCTAATGTGTCCGCTAGGAGTTGGAGAAACATTAAAAAATTGATGTCTCTAGTTTGTTAACAGGCATGTCTGCGTAGTCTGCCTAGCGAATCGTGCCAGTGTGCTGTGTTCATGGTTAATAATTTAGTATTCTACGCGGTAACATTCTCATCGTTTTATATGTCTGGGGATTCTGGTCTGAATTGCATGATTTGGACTGTTGTGCACGTGAAAGCAGTTAACATGTCAAACAAAGGAAATGATTGTTTACATTCATTTTATTTGCATAATTTCCTTCCTTTCCCCTTCGTATTATTCCAAAATAGAGTGAAGCCTAGGATTATGTGAACGGCTGAATCCGAGTTTTAACCATAACCCTCAACTTAGAGAAGATACACTTTAAGTGATGAATTTAAATATTTCAATGAAGAATTCCTTTGGAGACTTGGTTTCTCAAAGTTTTTAATATGTGATAGCATTTATATGAGAGGGTCAGAGGAGAACCTGGCAGGAGGGATCCAGGGCAAAGCACGTGGATAGGATTAGTCAGGCAGTAAGCATTTATTAAGCACCTGTGGGATGCCAGGCTATGTGCTGGGTTCTGGCTATACAGGGATAAAGCCTGAAGCTGTCCCAGCAGTCTAACCAGAAACCTACCTGTTGGTTCTCTAACCCTGGGCCTCCCAGCTGCCTACATTTTGAGGGGAGAGACCATAGGGACATATAGAAGTATAAGGAGAATAAATGCAAGTAACTGCAAAGTAATTAGGTACAAGATAGTTTGAGGGGAAGAACCTGAGCAATTGAGGGGATCAGGATTTCTGGTCTAGGACTTCCTTTCCTTTTGTATTTTTTTTCTTTTGGTACATTTTAAAATTTTAAACTTAAATAAAAAATGAGAAAAGAAAAGAAAAACGTTGCCATGTACTGTACACAGCCGCCATAAGAGAGGATTCAGTGATTCGGTGTAAAACAATACATTTCCATTTCAAGAAAACCTACATAATAAATACTACACACATTGCTTTAAAAAATGCCCAGTTTTTCTTTGCTTCCTTGTTTTCTTTTGTTCTGTGCTGTGCATAGATACCTATATATACACACATATATACAGACACATATATGTAAGACTGTACTTTGCTTATTTCTTTCTATAATCTGTTTTCTGTGAAGGTGAATAGCATCTTCTTTCTTAAATCCAAGTTTTTCTAAGCCAACCAGCTCATCATTGCCTACACCATAGCAATATTTGAACCCAATCACATCCTGTCTGAGAGATTGTCTGTGAAAGTTTCCCCCCTAATTTTTGTACTCCTTTTATTCTTGGTTACACAGGTCTTGTTTATACAAGAAGGTTTCCTTTATAATGATCGAAGTTATCCTTTTTACCCTAAAACAGCGCTCGTACCTTATAATACAGCTTAAGATCTGATACTGAAGAATCTACTTCTCTTACATCTTTCCCCCTGGTTTCTCTGAAGTACCTGACCTTCCAGATGAACTTTGCTGTTATTTTTCCAACTCAGTAAAATAATTTTTTTTAGTAATTTCATTGGGGTGACATTGAATAAATTAGATACATTTTTCATTTTAAATATTATTGGCTTTGCCCACCCATGAACAATAAATATTACTTCACTTATTTAGATCTGAGTGTATTTGTATAAAAAGTGTTTTGTGTTTATGTTCATATAGTTCCTGTGACCGTTTTGGTAGGTATGTGCTCATGGTTTTATACTGTCTAGGTATTTTAAGTGGTCTAAAGCAATATTGAATAATATTGCTGACACATAATGTACTTTCTCTGTTTTTCACTTTTGATTAAATCTATTTTAACTTTAAATCTGCCTGAGATCACAATTACTATCCTTGATGTTTTTACACACTAAATTCTACTCCTGCCCTTTATTTTATCTTTTTGTGTCTCTCATTTTTATTGTTTCCTGAAAGCAACATATTGTTGGGTTCAAATTTTTAATCTGCTTTCCGTTCCCTTTTTATGGGTAAATTCTTCCCATTCACATTCTAAACTACAATTACGTGTGTATTTTCCTCTTTCCTATTTTTCCTCATTCTTCTCTGTATTCCTATTCCTGCTAACTCCTCTACTTTACTTCTACCCACTACCTTGTCCTCCTATTCCTTAACCTACCCACCCCTCTAAGAATTCTGCCATTATCCTCTCTCCCTACTCTATTTCCTTGCCCTCTTATTTATTTCTGAACATAGAAGATTTTTATATCCATATATATGTATATGTTGTTTCTTTTTTAACCCATTTCCAAAGAGAGTAAATTCTAACATTACCCGTCCTCCCCTCTACTAGCTTCTTTATCAGTTTTTCCTTGTATGCCTCATTTGTGTGACATAATTACTCCTTTTTATCTTTCCCTACAGTTTTTATTTTTTTAGAATTGCCCCATCATACATAGCTCAGCACATGCCTTTCAGACTACCAAATAAGAGTATTGCTAATATTTTCACATATAAAAAGTAAACAGTTTGGTCTTTAGTGTTTACCTTATGTCATATGTTGAATTTTACCTTAAGTTCTGGGGTTTTTGTCACAAAAACTTGAAAATCTTTGAGTTTGTTAAGTATCTTTTTTTTCCCATTCATAATTATACTTAATTTTGCTAAGTTACCCTGGATCATAATCTCTGCTCTTTTTCTTTATGGAATATAGTATTCCAAGACCTATGCTCCAGCATAGTAGCTGCTAGGTCTTGTGTAATCCTTATTGTAGTTGTAGTTCCATGATATTTAAATTGCTTTTTTCTTGTTTTTCCAATATTTTCTCATTAACCTGGGAGCTTTGGAACTTGGCTATAATATTCCAGAAAGTTTTCTTCCTGGGATCTCTTTCAGGTGGTGATTGCTTGATTTTTTTTTTTTCTATATCTGCTTTGCCTTCAGAACTTAAGGGCAATTTTCCCTGATAATTCCCTTTTTTATCATAATTTTCAGGTAGTCTTGACTATTTTGTTATTTTTTCTTGATCTGTTCATCAGTTTGGTTGCTTTTCTGATGCTTCACTTTCTCTTTTGTTTTTTCATGCTTTCGATTCTGTTTTATGATTTCTTGGTGTCTTAGAATGTCATTAGCTTCCCCTTGCCCAATTCTAATTTTCAGGGAATTAATTTCTTAATTGTTTCTTTGCATAATTTTCTTGGGTTGCTTTATTTTTTTTTTCTATTTTTTCCCTCAGTCTCTCTTATTTGATTTTTTTTTAAAGTTAATTTAACTTGTTTTCAGTTTTCTACAGTTAACTTCCGTAAGTTTTGTTTTCTCCCTCTCCCTCCCTGAGATGAAATGTAATCTTATATAGGGTCTATACATACATTCTTATTAAATTTTTTTTAATGTTTTAATGTTTATTAAACACATTTTCACATTAGTCATGTTGCATAGAAGAATTAAAACGGATGGGAGAAACCATGAAAAAACCTAAACTGAAACATAACACGAAAAAATAGTCTGGTTCATCCTGTGTTCCAGTTCCATAGTTCTTTCTGAGAGTATGGATGGCATTTTGCCTCAAGAGTTCTTTGGGAGTGTTTTAGATCTTTGCATTGCTGTGTAGGGCTAAGTATATCAAAAACACTCCTCGCACACAGTGACTGTTACTATGTATAATGTTCTCTTGGTTCTGGTCATTTCACTCAGCATCAGTTCATATAAATCTTTCCAGGTTTTTCTGAAGTCCACCTGTGTGTCATTTCTTATACCACAATAGTATTCCATTACATTCATATACCACAACTTACTCAGCCATTCCCCAATTGATAGGTCTCTTATTTGATTTTCAAAGTCCTTTTTAAGTTCTTCTAAAAACTCTTTGTGCTTGAGACCATTTGACATTTCTCATTGAAAAAGGAGTGGCTTTTTTAGCTCCATTATCTCCCTCTCACTAATGAACTCAGATCTTCTGTATTCCTAGAGTAGCTATCTATGGTTGGGTTCTTTCTCCTTTGCTTACAAATTTATAGTTATTTTTTGTTTTATTTTATTTAGCAGCTATTAATCTAATTAAGTTGTATTCCTGAGATTTGAGGAATCATGCAACAAGCCTTAGGTCCTTCTTACTGTTATTTTCTGAAGTCTGGGTCTAACCTTGGGCTCTCCCCTCTACTCTTAAGCCACAGCTAAAGCTCCCAAACACCCTTTTTCACAAATGATCTTATTCCCTGAGGTCCTGATGAGGTTATTGGTAATAGGTGAAGGGGACCCCAAAATACGGACAGTCCGGGTCGTGCTCGAATGAATTCGACTCGAGCCTTCTTAAAGCCAAAGAAAACAGTTTATTAAGGATTCGCCTAATTGGGTTGCCTCTTAAGGAACCTAAGCATTTGTGACACTTGTATTCATAAGTGGGCCAGATAGAATCCCAGCTAGACAGAGTCTGAGCTGCATTGTATCTGAGGACCTGCATGGAGGCAAGGTGGGACTTAAATAAAGAGTATAGAAGGGATGGGGGCTGGGGGTGGTCTGGTAGTCTAGAGTGATGGGGGAAGAAGTTCAGGAAGGGCCTCCAAGGAGGATCAAAGGTTGGAAATGGCTGGAGGTAATCAACAAACATCAGACTGGGGCGGGGGGGGGGGGGGGGGGGGG
>CM053771.1:539285459-539301460 GCA_028658325.1 Potorous gilbertii | reverse complement strand
AAATTGCTAAAAAAAAAAAAAAAAAAAAAAAAACTTTAAAAGGCTCCCTATGCCCCAAAATATTTACAGGAGCACTTTTGTGATGGTGAAGACCTGGAAAAAGAAGGTGTCCACTGATCTAGGAATAGCTAACCCAAAATGTGGCCTGTGAATGTAACTTGATATTACTGTGCTGCAAGTAACAAACATGATGAATACAGGGTAGCATGGACAGACTTACATGAACTGAAACCCGCCAAACTGAGCAAAGCAGAGCCAGGGAAACAATACACCCAAGTTAAACGAGAACTAACAACACAAACGGAACTTAATGGTGCAAAATTCTAAGCAACAAGCTTGGCCCCAAACATTTCATATAAAGGCAGTTTATTTCAACTTGTTGATCAGCTTTACTGAATTTTTTTCTTCTTAAAAAACATTCACTGAAAGCGATGGCTCTGGTGGGGGGTGGGAGGGACACAGGTAGAAATCCAGGCAATCAATAAATATCTATTTTTAAACTTTTAAAAGTATTTTGGTATTTATGTTTCTGCATTTTTAGTTAATTTACTTTTTAAAAAATGAGCAGCATTCTTCTACACTAACATGGTGTCAAAATATTAGTTAAAATTAGTTACTGCTTTTTTCCGCAAAATGGTAAGCATACTCACTTTTTAAGTGTATTTTTTTTAACCAAGAATCATATGAGTAAAAAAAAAAATAAACACAAAAATCAGATGAATATCTTTTTGCGCATGGTCCTCGGTTTTATGGTAATTCCTACAAAGATAGCATATCAGTATTTAATAGTGGAGATGATCAAACCTGATACTTCAATCCTACTAATTTTCAATCATCAATTTATAAAAAGGAACATGATTAAACCAAGTTATGTTTAATGTCACAATTCAGCTTCATGAATTTGATAACTGCTGGAATAAACATTGTCATAATTTTATAGTGATCAAATTTTCATTTTTAATTCTCAGATATTGTGAGCCTTTTAATGAAAAAGGTATATGGAATTCACTGGTCATATTTTAAATAAATTTATATGATTATCTATTAGGGTAATAAGTTATAAATACAATATGTAATAAGCTAACTTATTTCCCTACAAATTAAACTAGTACCTCAATACTAGTACTAAACAATGTCTTGTTACTTATCCATTTATTCCTCATGTAATTTTCCTATAAAAGGCTATATGCTAAGTTAAATTACAATAAAATAAACCAAGAATCATACTCTACATACTCTTCTAGATGTGCTTCATGTGACCTATCAAACTTATTAGAAGTCCAATAGTAATTTGCTGTATGTGACCAAAAAAATAGCATCTACTGTGAAAAATAGGAGTCACCAAAAAACAGAGAAATTTTGTATACTTAAAACTATAAAACAGCAACACAAATTTTTTTAAAGCCTAATTAAATCCTTTCACCTAAGAAATTTAATACAAGGAACACAAACATTAGGCTTTCAAATGTGGCATCTCTGCCCAAACGATGGTGACATCTTATTTTACTAAAATATAACAGCAAAAATGTGAAGAATGCATTAGTCTAGCTGGCAGAGCCTATCAAGGCTCTCAAAGAGATCCAGGGGAGTAGATGAGGATATGTGGGATTGCTAACTCAGGGGACATACAAGCTCAACAGAGAAAATAGAGCTCCCACCTGCCTTCTTAAAACTAGGGATAAAGGAAAATTCTTGTCTGCCCTCTCTCAAATGATAAGCTATCATAAAGGCAATGCTAAAAACAAGTCTCTGTGGCTGCAAGGTGATATCTATATCTAGTCCTTATGTGGAAACTAGTAGTGTTTAATATTGAAAATATAAAAGGGTAACAAAAAAAATTTTTTTTACTTAATGGATCAGGTATCAGACAAAAAAAAAGCACACATTTATAAAAACAAGAAAATTTCACAAGTGGTAAAAGTGTAGAAACAAATGTTCTCAAAAGAGTTACAAACTATATTAAAACCATGTGCAAGAATGCTTTCTTTCTAACCTTTTGAGAACCTTATGAAAAATGGAAATCAAAGCAATTTCCAAGTTTTACAAAACCAAGAAATTGGCAGAGGGCAACTGGTGGGCACATTTATATTTGAGGGGTTATGCAAAGACCAACACTTACAAACTTGGTGGAATTGTAAAGAAATCTAACTAGTCATTCTGGAAAGCAATTTGGAATTATGGTAAAAAACCAAAATAAGACGAAAATCCCACATTGCTTTGACTTAGAGATTCCATTGCTGGCCACGTACCTCAAGATCAAAGACAGAAGGGTCCCCTATACGGAAACAGCTCTTTTTTATAGTATGACAGGTTCAGCATTCTATGCACTCTGCCACCCGGCAGTCATTACATTTTACAACATTCTGTTTTAGATGAATAATTAGTGTGGAAAGCTAACATTCATGTAAGTTTCGTTAGCATTATGACAGTCTGACAATTTAAATTGTAAATATGCCTAAGATTGGGTACAATTTACAAACCAAGATCCAGTTCACTTGGTGGCTCAACTCCAAGTGAGAAGAGGGGTCCTTTGTATTAGAGTCTGCCATTTGGGCTACCAGAACCCCAAATGAATTGCTTTACCCCTATTTCTGCCAGCATAGCTGTTCTCCTCTCCTCTCTAGGCCTTGTTTAGTAAACATTCTATAAACATGTTTTCAGTTTTGTTGCTGTTCCTTCAACTTGGTTTTCAAGAGATTTTTAGTCAGCAACAGTAACTATTTCAAGTTTATGTATCGATAACACATTTAAGTTAAGGATCTAATATATATTACCCTGCTGGGTAATTTCAAAGCAAACTAAAATACTAGAAGGCATGAACAAATTCATTTCCCTAACATATCTTTCCTCACTGACCTAATTTCCCTAACATAGCTTTCCTCACTGACCTAATAAAGTGAGTGTCCCCAAAACAGGATGTTTTGATTTTTTTGTTTACGGTGAACGCTGGGCATCAATTGCACACCACATACATCTACGTAGGCACATCATTGGTGTCATTCAATAACAAGTCAATGTGCAACACCGATCCTCCCCAGCTAGAAGTGGCCTCAATTCTTGAACCTCCTGTGCTCAGAGGACATCTTGTGTTAAGAGTTATTTGTGCACCTGTATCATTTCACCTTATGAGTGAAGTGCCTCAAGAGTGAAGGCTGTGTCACTGTGCATCCCTGCAGCCCTACTGCCCAACAGAGTCCCTTGAAACATAACAGATGCTAAAAAATATTCAATTTATTTAATTCTACAAATTAATTATAAACAGCAGCCAGCTTAACCAAAAGAGGTTGCCCAATGTTCACAGTGTAAAACAAAACAATGTAAAAACTTCTTGCCCCTTTAAAGTGTATTTCACCAGATTTAGTCAAAAGTCAAAGAACCCCAAGACAGAAGGTGTTGTACTTCTTTGGTATTAAAGATTACAATGGCTCCTTTCATAAAGGCAAATTCCTTTTGAGGGTGATGCAACTGGCGATTATAATCTATGCAAAAACATCATGGCTGATATTTCAAATGTGAAATTTTATTAACAAATCACCTTGGCATGTTATAATCATTTGTATATCAAACAGCTAATTCATGACATTAGTTATGTGGCTTTGATATTGAAAATGACTGATTACTATAAATTCTTCTAGTTGCAATAAATGATTTTTATTTTCAAGTGTTAACTTAAAAAAATACTTTAACGTCCAAATTATTGAAGTGTCCATAAGCTTACAGTTACAAGTCATGTATTCAGATATATAACGGCCTTCTAATGGATCAGGAGAACAATGTAATCATGTGCCTAGCTAAGCTTCAAGCTTTTAAATCCAAAATGCTAAGGAAAAAAATACATTTCACATTAAGAGCTATTTTTTCTTTATTCAAGTAAATCATTTTAAATGAAATACACAATGCTGGACCATCATGACAAGTGTCTGGCGGTGCGCTGGAGTCGGTGCTGCCTTCTATCTAGAAGGGGTTCTTCAGGACGTGGCACCCACCCCAAGATCAGCAGCAGGCCCCAAATACTGGCAATCCTGGAGGCTCACAGGACCCTGTTCACGTGTTCTTCATATGCTAACCACCTTTAAAAAAAAAATCACTCAGCTCTTATCCTTATAATCATAAAACCCCACCCACTATACAAGTTTATGTTACAAAATTAACAAGGTCATAAATTAGTAAACGTTTTTCAGCCAAAATCAACTCATTAAAGAAAACCAAATATGGCTAGGGAAAACAAAAAGAGCACCTTCAGAAATTTAATTTCAAAAGGATTAAAAATCAGTATCAGAAGATATTCTTTCTTATCTTTGCCTTTTAAAGGTATTAACATTATCTCTAAAGAGACATAATGACTTAAAATATAAGGTATGCAAAGTGCCTTGTCAGCAGATCTACATCTACATGTGTTGGAAATTGCAAAGGCACTCAAAATGAATTCACTGAACTTATGCAACACAGCAAGTATTGCTCTGAAAATGTTGGTTTGCCAACAGCAGCTTCTGTGACAGTAAGTGGAAAAAAATGTGACAAACAACTTGTTTGGCACAACTGAACTGTGAGGTCTTTCCTCACTAATTGTAAAGTGCTTTCATAATCAGCCTTTCCATTAGCATCATGATTTGCTTCTGTCAAAGGCACTAATATCTTTGACATTTTCTTTGAAACAGATCAGATGTTAAAAAAAAAGATGAATGTTGTAATATTATTAAAAATTAAAAGGGTTGAGAAAAGAAAAGGAATGTTAGTTACTAAGCTTTTATTATTTTTTCTTAGGAACAAAGGAAAACTACTTGCATAACATTGTGCTTTATTTTTATTTCTGAAATCATACTACTAAAGGTGACCCTTCTCTACAAGTCTGTTTTTGTGAGACGCTGGTAACAAAGCCCCACCCCTCAGATTTAGTGTAAGAAAAGTTAACAAGGCTTGCCCCCAAATGAAGTCAATAAATTAAAAAAATCAACTTTCACGTTATAAAAAATATTTCTTTTCATCTTCTTATAAATCTTGAAATGCTTACAAAAGCCAGAAAATACAGTTAAAAGTGTTATTTTTAAACACAAAGATCCACCCTTTAAAACATAGTTATGGTCAGAAAAGTGACATTTAAAATGACATCTTAGTAATCTAAATTTTCCCTCTCAGCCAATTCCAAAAGGAGATTTCCAGCTGTTTATCTCACAAGGCCCTACTCATATCTGCAGGTCATCCTTTGTTCCACTTACTGCATTTGTCCCAAATCTGCCCCACAGTCCCATCTCAGCTGAATGGGTAAGTAACAATATGTGGGAGATATGATGAGCTCTCCCAGAGCCACGGCACTGCAGCCTGAAACATGCACTGGTCAGTAAACTAAAAAACACAATTCAAGAAAAAGGAGAGGCTATTTTGAGAACCAATTTTCTGACCTGAAGTACACCTTTATATTGAAAAGGCAAGGAAAAAAAAGATTACATATACATAGAGGTCTCAGCTTTTCAACCATTTGGCATTTTTGTATGAATAATTTTCTTCTCTGAAAGTGTATTTATACTCCTGTGTATTACCATAACATTTGCATTACAATCATAACTATTTCCCCCTTCGTAGTAAGTCCAGTAGTGAATCGCATCAGTTGTTCCTCCTGCACTTCCAAGATGATGGTCCTTCATCCTGGAGTTTTTTAAATTTTGGACCAAGGAAGAACCACCAACCAAATCCAATAATAACACAGATAATAGATTCCACGTAATAACCATCCAATGCAGTCACGCAAGAGCCACCGAGTTTTTTACAAAGCTGTAAAAACAAAAACATTAATGAGAATTTGTCGTCGGATACTTATAATCAAAATATATTTCAAAGCTTAAATTCTGCACCATTTGTCTACTTCTAGAATACTTCAAATGATTTAATTATAAACCATCTTCATGAAAGACTTAAAAAATTCTACATTCTTTCTCCCTTGTAAAATCAATCATTTTGCATTAAAAACTTAAAAAAAAAATTAGAGCATCACTTTCAAAGTCTGTATGTATTTTCAATAAATTTGCTCTTTCTAGACTATTTTCAACAGAAACGATATGCCATATGGAGAAGGAAGATATACTTTTAACTCCTACTATTACTTTAATAGTCATTAATATTTCAGAACCTGTAATTAGCCTCTCTCCCCATTAGAACTTGTAAGCTCCGTGACAACAGGAATTGTCATTTGTTCTTTGTATCACCAGACCTGTGATAAGCCTGGACCACAGCAAGTGTTTAATAAATTCTTCTTGTTTATAGAAGCTGTGTATAATTCACTGTGCATATACTAAGTACCTATGGCGTACAGAACACTGTTAAGAGTGCTGTAGCAGAGGTGATAAGGAATAAAAGACAAAACAATGCTAGAAGAGTCAGTGAATGGTAACTTAATTCTGGGCAGCATCAAACCAAGAACTCTACTCACGTCAGCTGCTTCAGGAGTCCAACAAGTCTGTTCCGGCACTCCCGAGCACTCCTTCACTGTGAGAGGATCCACTAGCCAAAGAGCCACTGTGGAGGGCCAGTTCCCACCCAGATTGGACACAGTATTTAAAAGGGTCATATATGTGCCTCCAATAAGTGGATCACTAACTTTGGCATTGAAAGCCATTATAGAAACGTACATGCTGTACAATGTGATCTGTGGAGAGAAAAATCAAACAAATCAAAGCAAGGAAATAGAGAAGTTTAGCCTATCAAGGACATCTTTCTCAAGAGAGTAGGGGAGGGGTGATGGGAACAGATTACTGACCTCAAGAGTTATCACATATAAAAGGAATTAGCATTTTCCTGTGTGGTTCTAGAGGGAAAAGCCAGCAGCAGGGAGTGGAAGTCACAGGTAGATAAATGTTGTTCAATGTAAAGTATTAACTGTGACAGTCCAAAACGGAATTGACTATCTTGAAAAATAATAAGCTGTCCTCAAGTGTTCAGGCAGGGGCAGGGCAATTTTGTGTTAGGCATGTAATAACAGGAATTTCTAATTGGGTAGGAGCAAGGTTTTAAGATTTAGTTTATGTTTTCCTAAAATTAGATTCTAAATTCTAAAGATACTAAATGTTAACAAATTCAAATTTAAAAATGACCTGTACTAATAAAGAAAAAAAGTTAATTAATCCTAAATGGCAAAAGTCAAATCAAATTATTTGTACATTAATACTTTAAAGGCTTATCTTTGACAAGTGGCATGCTTAAGTGATTAGTAAGCAATACAAACTAATTTTGACGTTAACCTAGGGAAAACATGGAAAGTTGATTGTATAACCGCTTAATCAAACTGTATAATTCAAAAGGAAATATTTTAATGATAAAAATTGCTCCTTAGCACATAGCGACAAGATTATAGAAACCATTAAATCAACCACCTATTAACTGAGCCTCTATTAAATATTCTGTATTGAGCGAGGGATTTCATATAATATACAAATCAATTTAAAAAATGTCCTACCCATAAGAAGCTTTCTATAGTTAGCTGGAAACTGTAATCTCTGAAGTTCTCATGTGTTGAGAGGAATGTAAATTTTGGGTCAATCCGCCTGCCATGGCATTATTTGGGGACACAAGAGATAACTTTTAAACAGGTAGAAGCCCCAAAGTGTTCAGCTCAGATCAACAGCTAAATCTCCTAGCTTTTCACCATGCTTTCTAGGACCAAAAACTGGAGCTAGAAAGGGTCCTTCTACTCTCAAACCCCTCAGTTTAACAGAGAAGAAAACTTGAGGGGAGAGAGGGTAATGGGCTTGTCCAAGGCCACACAGGGAAGTTGCTTGAGATGTAATTTGAACCCAGGATTTTCCCATTGTTCCTGTTATCTGCTCAATGTTTGTTTGAATCACTTTCCTAAACATAACACAATTCACTCTGACCAAGCAGTTTAACTGACATTAAAATCAAGTGGTGATCAGCTCTTTTCCAACAAACTGCTAAAAATCATGAGATCCTACAGATACATTCCTAATAGAAAAAAATATTCACTGTCTAAGGTGTAGTTTGAGAAGTCTGTCTAACTGTCTCACATACATACAGACACAATTCAGCAGAAAAAGTTCTACTAAAGTCAAGCTGGAAACTAACTGAGACCTCCAAAAGCAGTGGAGGAACTCGTTGGAAATTGTCTCCTTCCCTTCAGCTGTCCCTATTGAATGGACATTTCCAGTAAAGAAGAATGATTGAGGTTGAGGAAGAAATGCTTAAAACCTAAAAAGAAGTCAATGAATGGAGAAGTATTTTGGGCATGAGGACCTTATTTTAGGATTATCTTCTGACATGTAACAATACAGTAAATAAATAATACCTTTTAATATAGCAGGTTCACTAATGTTTCTAAACTAGGGAGATTCAACTCCAATCCAAGATTTCCCGTGACCCTCAGTGGGGGCTTTCAGCATAAAGCCTTGAACATACGTCCATATGGAGCATAAAAGGCTGGAGCCTGAGGCTTGAAGGAGATTCTCCAGGATAACTCTTGGTCCTCTAATTAAGGCAGTTTCCATCTCGGCTAGGATGCCCTTTGGCTTACTATTGATAGATTCTCTGAGCTCTCAATCACTTGCTTTGCACCTGAATGAGCACTGAAGTTAATAATTCTTATATTTAAATAAAGTCTTTTTTTAAAAGGCTTTCTAGATTGGATTTTTGTTACTTGTTATCATGTCACATGCTCATTTTCCCCCAGGCCAAAGCAAGTATGGCAGCACAAAGGCTCCCAGCTGAAATGGCTCCTCTCCCACACATCCTATACAAACAATGAAGGGCTGATCAGGCCCAGAGAGGTCCCTTAGGTCTGGGTGGCACATGCTGAAGTCCTCTTACCTCACAGCCTCACACCATTCTGAAAACCTGTTAAGAGACAGAGGCCTTCTCAATTATTAATTCCGTCTAATTCCTTTTGCTTTCTGAAGTAACTAAAAGTAGGACAAATCTGGGAAATAGCACCTTCACAGAGGAGAAGAGCTCCTCAGCAATCACTACTTTTTTACCTGATGTAAGGCATAACTCAGCAGCACTGTAATATAGTAATAGATTGGAAATCCTCCTTGATGCGCAATTTTGGGAGTCCACCAAACCACCAAAGCATACTCCAAGCCAAGTAACAATCTGCATAGAAATAAAGACTTAGAAGCTGCTTTCAATTGAGGTGCACACCAAATCTTATAAAACTATTAACGTACACCTATAATGACAGGATCCTCCACCTAAATGTGCTTAGGCCGATAGATAAGAAAATCATTTAAAGAAACAAAAGTGAATCTGACTTTCACACACTGTGCTCCACTCTCTTCCCCACTCACCTGTAGGGCATGGCTTTATAAAACACATTCAGTGGCTGTGGGCCTGCAGTATATTTGCTGATGATTAGAGGCAGTATGATCTGCAAGGGAACCATGGGAACTGCCAACAGGGCCAAGTGCTCCTTGGGCACACCTACTTCTACCAATTTCAGACCTGTTACTGCATCTGCTGCTGAAAAGCCAATCTGCAACATAAAAGGAAAGGGAGAGTTCAACTTTTGAGTGGCGATGTCTTTCACCAAAGCAGGACCAGACAATTAAGTGTTTTTAAAGCTGGAAAGGACTTAAGAGATCATGAATACAACTATCTTGTTTTGAAGACAAGGAAACTGAGGTCCAGGCAGATGAATGGATTCTTCAAAGGGCTATATTTATAGCTGATAGGGGTAGAGTCAGAACTAGAACATGAGTGTTTTTGCTTAAAATCTAATGCTCATTCAATGATGCCAAATTAGTTATTCATTACAAATCTATGTCCATCTCAGGACCAAGTAAGACGTTACTGCCTCTATCTTGTAAGTTAAAGAAATCAAGTCAAAGAAAGGGGACTTGCCACATGGTCCTACAGTTTCTTTAATGAAACCAAGAATAAATTTCAGCATTTCTACTGTATTCTATTAGATAGGGAACAAATTTTACTCCTGTGAACTTCTATGACAAAAGCACCAAAATGGACTCGTTATTTTTTAATTTTCATAAACTATTTTCCCTACTGCCTTAAAAATTAAAGATATTTCTCCCTTTATAACTAATTTCTAATTAACTAGAAAACTCCAAGAATCTTTCAATGTTTTCCAGAATGAAGGAAAAATATGGAGGGATGGAGATCACAGATCTAGAGCTTGGATAGGGCTTTGAGTTCATCTAGGGTAGACTTTTTATGTCATGGAAAGGAAACCAAGGCCCAGAGAGGTTCCCAAGACCTGAAAGTCAAGCCTGTAACTCCAAACTCAGTGTTCTTTACATTATATTGCTCTGAAAAGGAAGTATGCTATGTTTTTTTTTTTAAATGATAGACGATAAAGTAAAAAATATATTACTAAAAAACCTCCAAAAATCCAGCATTTCTTGATGTTTATACACAGAATTCCACTGGTATTGTTATTCTTTTATAAAAGTTACTTATATACATTTAACACTGTATCAAAAGTTATACTATACACAAAATTAATCCACCATCATTTTTCCCTGTGTGAATCTAAAAGGTAGTTGAAAAAATTGTTTACATGTTAGTTTTAAATTTCTAATTAAGCTCTAATTTGAGAATGTAGGATTTTTTAATTAAGACTCTAAATATTCAGCACACACTGAGAAAAATAGTTGTATTCTTCCTAACCCAATTATGTTTATGCTACTTACATTATTGCAGACACTTTCATTTTTATTATGGTATTTCTTTTTAAGTATTTCCTGACATAATTAAATACAATTATTTTTAAATAACTGAATTAAATTAATAAATTATCACCAATATTAACAGAACTTGTATGGTGCCTATGTCATGTCACAGACTCTGAAAGTACATTTTCTGTTCCCTCTAGGACAGGTATTTACTATCAGATATTCTTACTGCTAAGTCCTAACCCAAGTAAAGGAGAAGGAAAAGTGAATGCTATAAAAAGGTAGAGGGAAGCGCAGATAACTAGATAAAAATTATGAAAGCTGAGTAGGCCCTTGGAGTCAGAGGTCCAAGGTCATGGCTTTGCTGATCTCCCCCATTTATGGCCTGGAAAGAGCTCCTCACCTTCTCGAGGCACAACCTAAAAGGCCTCTCCAAATCTCAATGTATGATCCTTTGATAATAACTGCGAACAAAGATTACAAAGTATGAGAAAAGCAGGAAGTAATAAAGTCATCAGGATGGTAGAAAAGCTGAGTACAGAGAAAATGAGAAAGCTCAAATGTATAAACACTAGAATGAAAGATTGCCTATCAATCAGAACTACTACAAATGAATTAACTCATTAAAATAAAATACTGAAAATACTATTTAATTTCAAGAATTTGAAAATTTATGCCATGATGACCAACCATTTTGATTTAAGGTTTATGTTACTTGTTACATTTAAATTCTGTCAAGTTTTTTTTTCCCTTTTAAAAGACTTGAATTGAAAATTTCATATATAGCATTAAGATTAGGAAACAACAGAGACTGACAAACTGTATGTGGCCTAATTCTTTTAAAGTCCCTTGTTTAATACGAGTCAAGTTTATATTAAAATACTTAAAAATAAATTTACATATACTGAATTGATCTTTGAAATAAATTTAAATGTAAGATAGTAGCATTAATAGAATTACATGAAGATCTGAGAAATGTACTTACCTTTGCAGTTAAAATCATGAGGCAGAAAGTCATCACTGCCGGCATCTTTACAATGGTAAAAAGCAGTTTGTACGTGTCCATGATCCCTTTTGTTTCTTCTTTCAATGGTATGACTTCTGTGTTTTCTTTTTTCAGCAGAGCAACTAATGTTGTTGTTATCAAAAATATGGTCCCCCAGAAAAACAGAAAATCTAAAATAAAAAGTAAACTCTTTAAATCATAATTCACTTCAAAATGGGCATATAAATTGAGTACAGGATGGTTCTATCTTTTTGCTTGAGAAAATGAAGGAAAGAAGGCACAAAATTGATCATAGATTGGTCTTTGTGGTTGTCCACTGAATTATGGAAACATCAATGTAATTTAAGGGGAATTTTCTAATTTATGGTTTTGAAATTTATATTTTTTAATCTCTCCAATTACGGTGGTATAGGAAAAAGTTATAAAAAATGTCTTAAAAAAGATGTATTACTAGCAACAGCCTACAACAAATATTAGTAGATATAAATATTAATTTGGCTGAGGCCAAAGTCAGTCTCCTGAAAAGGCAGCTGGATCAAGGCAACGAAAAAACAGCAACGCTGAGAAACTGAGATCAGCCACCTGGGCCAATCACAAGAAAGTGAATCAGTGAACAAAGAGAGGAAGAGAATCCTAGGAAAGGACTGTCTGTGTCCCACACAAAGTGCGACCACACAGAGCCAGTAATGACTTGTTCTGCCTGAAGGCCAGACTCGGCTTCTGTCTTGGAATCATCATTCAGGGAGGATCTCTACCTACTGCATCCGGCTGTCCTGGCCAGAAATCACTTTAGAACAGCTTCAGAAGAGATCAAAACTGATAACCCAGGTAACCCAGTGAAGAAGGCTGAAGTAGGACAACATACGAGACAAAAAATCTAAGTGGAAGCAATGCAAAGCCTGAAATGAACCACTGCTCACACAAGGTTCATGTTGTAGCAAAGAGCTGAGAAAATGCAAGCCCTGGATTCTTTGCCAAGTTGAGTGAGATGTGCAGCTCTGCCCCCAGCGTTGGTTTGATTTTTCCTCCTTTCCCCCTTCTCTGTCTTAATCACTGTTCCAAGGGGACAGTTCACTTGGGAGGGGAGGGATATGATGGGGAATGAAGGCTATGCAGAAATAATACCTGTTACTTAAGAATTACTTAAGAATTGGTTTATGAGTCATCAGAAAAATCTGTCATTCTTTATTCTCTAAGCAGGATTAGTCAGTAATACAATCATCAGAATTAGGCAGGTTAATTCCTTGTAATATTCAAGAGACTTGGCTCTAAGCAACTTAGAGCTTTTTTCAAATCAAATTCACCCTCTAAGGATGAAAACATGGTGAATATTCAAGAGGACAATGGCCCAGGTTCAGAAGGCAACAGGGAAGGTGTAACAAGGCTAAGGGGTGTAAGGTGTGACACACAGGGCAAGGCAGGCAACACAGTCGAGGGTCACCTGTTCTTCCACATTAGCAATCTTTATGAAACTCTTCCCTAGCAGGGCACTTAAGAAATTAAATGAGTAAAAATGACGTACATTTCACCTTTAACTGCAGTTGTGTTTTTTCAACTCCTTCTTTCACTGACTTCATTTGCCCTCCCCTACTTGCAAACAAGAGGTAGCATGTCTGTGGCATCTTAAGGCTTATAAACCACCTTCCTCCCAATTTCCTCATGAGGTAGAAAGTAAAAATACTTCCATTTTGGAGATGAGGAAGCTGAAGTTAAGAACTCAGGGTCAAAGAGCTGGTAATCCTACTACTAGCTGACATGTCTACGGTAACAGTGAGGCTGGCAGAATGTTCGGTCAATTGTCTGATCTGATCCTCAGAGATCCCCCTCTCAGATGGGAATTGGAGGCTGTCACCCAACTAAGAAGCTATCAAAGGCAGACTTGGAACTCAAGTATCCAACACTCACTGCCCTCTAAGCTACCCCCAGCTTCCGGGAATTCTGGAAATTCAGAGGTGAAAAAAGTACCACGGTGAGAGTCAGATGCCTTTGAATTCAAGCTCTGCCCCTGAGTGACCCCAGCGAGTCATCTCTCATGTCTCACTCTCAGAGTCCTACTTTGTGGATTGAGAGGGTAAGGTCAGATCATCTCTCCACACTGTAAGTCAATGGTTGTCAGGGTCATGTAGAGACCTGGCTGTTGTTGGAGGACCATTCCAGGCAGGTCTGGGACACCCCCGCTCCAGTCTGTCTCTCCACCCTCAAAGTTCTGGAAGATGTTCAGGGTGGTCCATCTCCTTTTCCCTAAAAGCATCTCTAACAGTATTGATGGGGATGGCAGGGGTCAAGAACCAAGTACTACAGCTCTACTACCTCATGGGTTAATTATCATGAATCAGCTTAATTGCCATTTACATTTTTTCGCAAGAAAAAATGAGTTCTGGGTTTCAAACAATAAATTTTTCAAGTAGCCTCTATTTCTTGCTTGTAGAAATAAAATTTCTTTCATGCTACATTTCATTAAAATGGCAGTGACAAAAGCAAGCACACACTGGGGGGTGGAGGGAGAAGGACACTTGGATCCAAAAAGGGGATCTAAAATGTGTGAGCAGATTCTTCTAAACAATCCTGGTAAGGTGGGGGTGGGGAGACTGGAGGTCAGGGAGCATCACTGAACAACCTGGGATGCATGTGGGAGCAGCAGCTAGGAATCTGTGTCACCAGTTTCTTTCTCCTCCAGTGGAGAGAGAGGTGATTAGTGGCACAGCTTGAGCTCTGGGAGAATTGGTGAAGTCTCTGCAGAAGCAAACTCAATCAGGCATCCATTGTGGAGATGAAGGCCTATGGCAATCAGGGTCCCTCTCCTTTTTGGAGGTTCCTTGGGGCTCTCTGAAGGTGAATTCTGGCCTCATCTGAAGTCCAGAGAGCACATGTCTGGTATACCCTGGAGGTACATGACCCCCAGCAGCAGAAAGCCACAGACATCAGACTCGGGCAATTCAAAACACTCAAGATACTACAATAACTTGGTCACACCAACAGAAGTTTAAATCTACTGAATGTTCCTTACGCATGAAAAGACTGAAGTGAAAACGAAGCTACTTCACTGGCAGTTAAGAGTTGATTCTAGGAGGAGGCAAAAAGTTTATATTTTTATTTACTAGAGCAACTGGGCACAAGGTAAGCCAAACATTTCTCTGCTGACTCCAGTAACAAAACACAAAGAAAAAGGAGTTAAATACAAGCTAAACAAGTTTGAACCTACTCCTAATTACAGTTTAGAGAAGAGATTATACTGGTTCCTTGTGTCTTACATGAAAGAAGGTTGTCAGGAACAATGTGAATAATTATTTCAAAATACAGCCCATTGCTGAAATGGGGGAGGATATAGGGAACTAGTATGTCAGACAAAGGAAAATACTGGAAGGTCGTGGTGGAACCAAAATGGCAACGTAGCAGGAAAAAGTATGCCAAGTTACTGCTGTAGCTCCTTCAAACAGGTAGAGAAAATGCATGTGACTGAATCCAGATGGGGAAATCCTGAAAAAGTCACGGTGAGTCCTTAGTCCAGCCCAGGTCAATAAAGGGAGACAGACAGAGAAGTCTGTGGACCCCAGGGAAGGGGATGGAGAGACTGCATCAGGGCCCAAAGTCCCAGACCCCTCCCAGGCCCTAACCTGCACTTCCCACTTTGAGGTATGAGACCAAGGTTAGTGCAGAGGGATGGCCTGTCAGAGTCTCTGGGCTGCGTACAGAGGAGCAAATTCAGAAACAAACAGCAGGAGCAGAGCAGGGCCTTGGTTTCAGCTTCTATCCCAATCTGAAGTCTGAAGATGAATAAGCAGGGCAAAGACCTGACCAGATAGTCTGCAGTTCTGTCTTCTTCGAACCATGAGAACTTCCCAGCTGATGGACAGGGACTGGGAAGAGCATCTGCCTGAAAGAGCTGTCCTGAAAATCACCTGAGATAATAACTGTACAGCACCTAGCACAGTGCCGGGCACAGATTAAGTGCAAATAAGTGTTTTAAAAAATACTCATTATCATGACTGTCCAGGTCAGGAACTTGTAGAGGTTGAGGAGTACAGGGGAGAGAATCTAACAGATACAGGCTTATGGCCGAGAGTAACCTACCCAGCAAAAATGAGTATCACACTACTGGGGGAAATGGATTTTCAATGCACTCCGGGTGAGAAGACCAGAGCTGCAGAGAAACTTTCAAGTTTAAACCTAAAAAAGTAAACACAAATAAACAAGGATAAATTACTTCCAGTTAAATATGGGGAGATGGGGGGGCGGAGCCAAGATGGCGGAGTAGAAAGACTCACCTATGCTAGGTCCGAACCCACAGCCCATAGATTTCCTGTAAAAAGAACTCCTGACAAATTCTGGAGCAGTGGAGGCCGCACAGCAACACAGTGAAGGAG
>CM053771.1:539107740-539284959 GCA_028658325.1 Potorous gilbertii | reverse complement strand
GGGAAGCGGGTAGGGCAATCAAGAGATTACCGACTGTGGTCACAGATTTGAGTATGAAAGGACAGATTCTGTGAGGGGATACCGGGAGAGCTCAATTTGAGTATGAAAAGCCAGGTTAAGTGAGGAGATTCCAGGGGAGCTCAAGGAAGTTCCCAGAGTCTGAACCCCATCAGTCCCTCTGGTGTTTGCAAACTGCAGCTTTCTGCCCTGAAACTGAAACCAGGGCCTCTGCTCTCTCAACTAGCAGAGTCTGTGCTGCTTTGCTACCACTCTCATCATATGTGTGCTCGCTCTTTCTCCCTGCAGCCCGAAATGTATCTAGGCAGCACTGCTGTGTCTGGCATGCCTGGATCATCGAAGGTCGTTCAATCTTCTCCGCCATCTGACCCCAACACGGTCTGCAGAATGAAAGTTTCCAAGGTTGGCCCTCTACCCAGTTGTCCCTAGGGCTTGTTGTTAGTTGATTCTGCAGAGTTGAACTTGGGGTGTTTGCACTTTACTGAAGCCAAACCTATGACCCTGGAGTCCAGGTCTTTCCTGGGGTCTTCTCATATTGTCTCAGGAGGACATCTGCTTTAGTTTTTCTTTGTGCTCTGAAGCAATGTTCTGTTCTTCGTGGGGGAAATTTGGAGGGCTGAAAGTTTTCCCAGAAGTCCCTCTCCTTTTGTATTTCAAATTTGGTTGAAGGGAAAGTGGCCTTCATTCTCTTCTTCCTAGGATGCTGAAAGAAAACAATAGCAGACAACTGTAATGGTGCAGTAATCTAAGATTTCCTTCAAATAGGTACAACATCCATACAACCTAGAACATTCCCTGAAGGCCTGTCATTACAAAGTACCTTAATTTAGTATTCAGAATAACCAAGAACCATAAATGTTGCACAATGATCAGCATGCCTACTCTTTTTGAAAAGGTGGTATAATGCATCAGATATTTTAGACAGGTTCTGTCTGAAATGGCTAAAATAAAACAAGTTAGCACTAGAGCTTTAGTGTTCCTTAAAATCTCAGTTAACCAGAACATTTCCTTCCTGAAGGATGCAGATGCACTGTGTTCACTTGCATATTTCCTATCTTCTTCAACTGAGTAAAAAATCCAGAATTTTTTCCTAAAATCCTCTTGTGGCCATCTAGTCCTCATATGCACATATATAGCTGCCTTCAGACCTGACCACTGGCTGAGGTTAAGTTTCCCAGGCAATTCTTCCATCAATGAATACTTCATGTAGGAAACTGAATCGCTTCCATTTGAATTGTCGTAGGAAGATTCTGAGGGTCACCTGGCAGGATAAGGTACCAGACCCTGAAGTCCTTGCTTAAGCTGAACTGCCAAGTATTCAAGCTCTGCTTCAGAGAGCGCAACTCTGATGGGCTGGCCACGTTGTTTGAATGCGAAATGTACGCTTGCCAAAAAGACTATTTTATGGAGAACTTGCATGGGGCAGGTGATTGTAGGGGAAGACCTGCATTCCCCACGCGGCTCAGTGATGTGGTGAAGAAGAAAGACACGGGAGGCAGGAGAAAACAGATCAACTCCATTTATTGATCTCTGAGGGTCAGAGTATATATAGACAGAAACTTCAAGTCTATGTGGCATTCAGCTTGTCTCCTGTCCTAGTGATTTGGTCAGTCTTACTGTCTTAAATACTGTTGGCCTAGAGGGCATTTATTTTACATATCCCTTGTTTCCTGTTGTTCTCTTGTTTGTCTCTCTGAGACAGCACATCTCGGGGGCATGGAGAGCCATTCCAGATGATAATGAGCACAGTCTCAAAGAGCAGTTTCCCGGAAGGTCTGTCCCTCAACAGGTGATCACATGGTGTCCCGAAGAAGTGATACAAGGACACTCTCAAGATCTCTCTCAAGAACTTTGTATTTGACTGTGCAACATGGGAGACACTGGCACAGGACCACTCAGCATGGCATACCCACATAAGAAAGGGTGCTGTGCTCCTTGAGCAAAGCAGAATTGAGACAGCACAAAGTAAACACAGGATGTGCAAATTTGGGATATCCTCCCCAAATATTCATATGGACTATCTGTGTCCAGCCTGTGGTAGAGCATTCTGAGCTTGTATCAATCAGTCTGATCAGCGACACGCTGAAATTTCACTTTACCATGGTGATGTCATTTTGGTTCCCTTCACAGACTAAGGACAGTAACCAACCAACTTCACGTAAGGCTGAGAGAATTTTGGACCTTGGCACCACCGGGGTTCAACACATGGATGCTCACTCCAGGTCGTGAAGAAAAGGGGCTACGTGAGCAATCCAGCCGGCACTCCCTCTGCTAAGGGCCCAAGACCTCTGTCTTTAATCAATCTACCTGCTTCTCTTCTTTTCATCTTCCCTGAGCTATCCATGGGTCAAGGGGTATACATAGTTTCATATCTCTGGACGTAAATCTACATTGCTCTCTGGAATGGTTGGATCACTTCCACCAACAGTTTAGTCATGCCCCATCCAGCATTTGTTATTAATCCCTTCTATCATTTTAGCCTGTCTAATAGGTGTGAGATGATATCGTAAAGTTGTTTTAATTTGCATTTCTTTAATCAGTAGTGATTTAGAGCATTTTTTCATATAACTGTATATAGCTTTGATTTGATCATCTCAGAACTGTGTGTTCATATTCTTTGACCATTTAACAATTGGGGAATGATTCATTCTTATGAATTTGACACAGTTCATCTTGTCTTTTTTTTTTTTTCAAATAGTAGGGAAATGTTTTATAATCTGTCCTCTAGGGCCATGGTTGGCCATAGCATTTAATGCGTCACTCAGTCTTTGAATACTGTTTTTATCAAGGTTATTATCATTGTGTCTATTTTTCTTGTGGTCTGCTGTCTTTGCTCTGTGTTAGTTTCTATAACTGTTGCCAGGAATCCAAATTCCTCATGTTCATTGTTTCTTACGGTGCAATACCATTCCATTATATTCTTATGCCATAGTTTATTCAGAAAATTCTAATAGATAGGCACCCACTTTCCCTAAGACTTTTGCTAGTACAAAGAACCTTATTGTGACTATTGCTGTCCTTGGTGTTGTATGCCTCGTCAGGTGAGGTCATTGGGTCAAACCATGTGAACATTTTAGTAATTTTTTCTCATAATTATATTGTACAGTGGCTGGACACATTCACAGCATACTAAGAGTGTGTTAGTGTGCCTGACTATCCTTTGTCATCTTTGCAGTTTGTTGACTGTCTGTTGAAACTAGAATTTATATTTCTCTCAATTAGTGATTGATAACATTTTTCCAAATAGTTTTTGATCATTTTTAAGAAAATTGGTTTTTTTTTGTAACATCTGTTGGGAAACTTCATAGTATTCCCTTCATGTCTTTGATTGTAGAGGATTTTTAGAAAAGTTTGATGCAAATCTTTTCTCCCCTTGGCAGCTTCTCTTCTTATTCTAGACACATTGATTTTGTTCCTGCAAAAAAAAATTTTTTTTAAATAATTAAAATTATCCTTTGTCTTTATCCCATTTTTAAAAATTTTTATCAACAGCTGTGAAAGAAACTGCCTTTTTTTCCATTTTTAAAATGATGTGACTACATTTTGGGAAATTGGGCTGCACAATTGTTAGACTGACTTGGAGTCAGAAGACCTGAGATCAAATCCATCCTCAGACACATAATAGCTGTGTGACCCTGGGCAAGTCACTTAATCTTGTTGGCCTCAGTTTCCTCATCTGTAAAGTGAGTGGGAGAAGGTAAACCCCTCCAGTGTCTTTGCCAGGAAAGCCCCAAATGGGATCATAGAGCCGGACACAACTGAAATGATCAAATAACAACAAAATTTACACTTACGTTGCAAACATGTATTTGAAATTCCCATTTTATAAATGAGCAGACAGATCCAGTGACTCTTCCATGTTGACACATCTCATAAGTCAGTGAGAGGCAGGAGAGATTTCAGATTCTAGTTTCCCTTTCCTCTTAAGTCCAGTTCGCTATTCACGATACCAGGTTCTTAAAAAGAAAGTATGTCATTCTTTTAAAGCTTGGATCAAGTGTAAGGGGTGGAGGCTTAATGGGTTGTACTTCTTGAGAGAGGACAGGCAAAGCTGGCAGCAGTACAGCAGGTCATAGCTTTACCTCAGCTTATCATTCACTTCTGTGGCAGCTTCAGATGCTGTGCCTATGTAGGAAGCTAAGAGGACAACGAAAACCTTTAGTCAAGATTCGGGTGTGTCTGTATCTACTCTATGTTTGGGTCCTTCTTAGAAAGCCATACCATCTGTCTCATTCAGCTGTGGGTGAAATTGCATTGTAACTTTCTTCTTTAGTGTTATCCTTCTTGTGCCAACCATTTACCTTATGAAAACAAAAAGTTGTATTTTAAACTTGTGTGCATCTCTCTCTCTTTCTCTCTCTTTCTTTTCCTCTCCTTTCCTCTGTGCACAGTAGTATTATATTACATTAATTCATAAGCAGTATTTTGTTCAGCCATTTCCCCCATTGATGAATGTCTCCTTAATTTTCAGTTCTTTGCTACAACAAAAAAAGCTACTATATAACAGTTTCTGTGTAGGGGACCTCTTTTTCTTTATAGACCTGCTAGTGGTAGGCTGGATCAAAGAGTATGCATTATTTATTAAGTTGGGGTATAGTTCCTATTTCTAGATGTTTGGACCAATTTATAGCTCAGTCAAGAGTGCATTACTGTGTATGTTTTCCCAACATTTGTCTTTTTTTTTGGTTAACTTTGCTAACCAATCTATAATAGGTATGAGAAACTCAGACTTGCTTTAATTGACTTTTCTCTAATTAGTGATTTGAAGCACTTTTTCAAATGATTATTTTTAGCTGGGATTTCTTTCCTTTAAGAGGTAACTTGTTCATATTCTTTGACTATCTGTCGTTTGGGGAATGGCTCTTATTGTAGATTTGAATTCATTCTTTTTATAGCTTGGTAATGAGATCTTTATCAGTGAAACTTGGTAAAAACAATTTTTTCCCAAGTTAACTGTTTCCTATCTAATTTTGAATGCATTGATTTTGTTTGTGCAGAAACAATTTAATTTTTCATAATTAGAATTAACCACTGTGTCTTGTCTATCCCTTGTTTGGCCATGAACTCATACCCTATGTATAAAACTAAAATGTAGTTTCTTCTTTATGCTTCTAATTTGTTTATGATATTTGTCATATTTCCATTTGGATTTTATCTCTTTATGTAGTGTGAGAGATTGCCCTATACCTGGTTTCTGCTACACTGACTACTTCATGATTTTTAACTACTTTAAGTTTTCCAGCAGTTTTTGTTCTTAATCCAGAAGTTAGGGTCTTGGCTTGCCCAAATACTTGGCTCTTTTGCTTCTGTATATTGGGGCCCTTATCTGTTGTATTGATAGACCTCTCTTTTTCTTAACTAGTACCAGGTCATTTTGGTGACACCGCTTTGTATTAGAATTTGGGATTTAATATTGCAAATTCAGTTTCATGCAATCCTTAGAGATGCTTCTTAGAATTGCATGTGTATTAAGGTGAAAGTAAATATCTTAAACTGATTAAATATGTTTGGTAGAGGTTGATGTGATGTACCTCTTTGTGGTCAACAAATAGGAAGACCTAGATCTGTTGTTTGTCTTTAGACCTGCAAATGACTTGATGGCCCAGGAAAGTCTGAGTCTTACTTTTGTCCTGAGATGTAGGGTCTATGTCTTCCAGTAAGCACGGGACTTGCAATGGAAAAGTCTTCTAAGGATGATCCAGGCCTAGGCTGGTGTGGAGTAGAGAGGGCTTCTGTGAGTGAGACATCCTGGCTATGGGGAAAGAGCCTTGGAGCTTGGGCCATTGTTTGAATCTTGCCTCCATGGTTGTTAAGTGAGCTGTGATCATGGTCAACCCACTTCACCTGCTGGAGCCTCAGTTTCCTCATCTATAAAATGGGGCCAGTGTTTGCAGTACTGATCTCATGAGGTGGTTATCAGGAAATTGCTTTGTAAACCTTAAAGTTCTATGTAAGTTAATTATTATTTTTTCTTGCCCCTGTTAAACTCCAATAGATTTTATTCTCAAATTTTGTAGATGATATATTTATTCTTCACCGTTCAGCACTAATAGCAACTCTTCTTTAGATTTTTTCATAGACATTATCTTTGTTCCTATGGAATGGAGAAATAATGGCTTTTAAAGGAAGTTTGTAAGCCTAATATTTTAGAATTAAACGTTGTTTAAATGACTAATGAGAAATCCTGAGACCGGAGGGAAATTGTCTTGGAAAGGCCAGATGGTAATTAATCTTTTCCTGTTTAAAAATTGCCTGGTTTGGTGATTCACAAATTGAGAGGGTAAAAATAGTGAGGGCTTTGGTTGTGGGGGAAGGCTGTGAGTTGGAAGATACAAAGTGTGGTCAAAGGACTGACTTTGAATTTTTGTGTGGAGATATTTTTAAAAACTGGATTTCTATCAAGTGGCTTAGTTCAAGCTTAAAAACAAGCTGTGCATCCTTTTTTTTTTTTTTGGCATTATAGGAGGAAAGTTTTTTATTTTCAGTTTTTAACACTCCCTCTGTGGGGACAGTTATTGTCAACTATCCTTTTTTGAAGTATTTTGTACTGGTGGCTCACTAGCTCCCCAATTACCAATATTCCCTTCTATATTTATTGAAGTAGATGCTTTGACTCCTCTTTTACTCTGTACTCATTCTCACAATTGAAAATCCTTTTGTAAATTGTATTCACAGTTGGAGAACGCTGGAGGAGACCTCAGTGATGGTGGGCTTCACTACGAAGGGGCCGTTGTCATTCTGGATGCTGGTGCTCAGTACGGCAAAGTCATCGACAGGAGAGTGAGGGAAATGTTTGTGCAGTCCGAGGTCTTCCCTCTGGAAACACCAGCCTTCGCCATTAAAGAGCAAGGATTTCGGTAGGCTTGGTTCCGGATTTGTGCAGGGGCACTTCAAGAACCTGGGGCGTTGTTTGATCCCCTAAATGTCTCCATGCCATGCTCTGGGACGTTTTGTTCTGAATTTGTCTGGTCATCGAACTCTTCTAAGACAACATGATGTTTTCCAGAAAATGTTCTGGAAGTTACTCTTTTTTAAAAGGAAAAATGATCTAGGCTTATTCATTTATTTAATTTTTAAAAAATATTCTCAGTTCTTATAATTAGACCTCTTCCTTGGGCAGGCTGAGGGCAGCTGTGGACAGAGCCCTGGGCCTGGAGTCGGGAAGACCTGAGTTCAAATGTGACCTTAAACTCAGCTGGGTGACCCTGGGCAAGTCACTTCACCTTTATTTGCCTCAGTTCCTCATCTGTAAAGGGAGATAACAGTCCCTACTTCCCAGGATTGTGAGGGTCAGATGAGATAAATACTTAGCCCAGTGCAGGGTGCTGTATAAATGCACATTCCCTTCTTTTTCCCCTCTTTGTGGGGATACATTATTTCATAGGTTTTCTTATGTGTCAAATTGAAGTGTTAATATTGAAGTGGTCAGTACTGAAGTGTTAAGCAATATGCCTGTGAAAGAAAGTGGGCAGGGGCTTGCTAGAATACTTTTCCTTAAACATAGAACTTCTTTTAAAATTAGTCTGTACTGTACTACTGTGCTGTAAGAAATGACGACCAGGTGGAGTTCAGAAAAACCTGGAAAGACTTGTATGAACTGATACTGGTGAAGTGAGCAGAACCAGGAGAACATTAATACCCAGTAACAGCCACAGTGTGTGAGGAGCGATTTTGATGGAGGTAGCACTTCTTTGCAATGCAAGGACCTAATACATTTCCAAAGGACTCATGATGCAGAATTCCATCCACATTCAGAGAAAGAACTGTGGAATCGGAATGCGGAATGGAGACTATTTTCTCTTATGTTTGTTTTTTTTTCCCATGGTTTCTCCCATTCATTTTAAATATGTGACATGACTAATGTGTGAATATGTTTAATAAGAAAATATGTGTAGAACCCATGTAAGATTGCATGCCATCTTGGGGAGGGAGGGGGAGAAAATTTAAAACTTATGGAAGTGATTGTTGAACACTGAAAACAAATTAATTTAAAAAAATTAAAAAAAATTAGTCTATTTTGACTTCATGCAGAGGAGATTTAGTTACAGAAATACCAGAAAGGTCTCTTAAGTCCAACTCAGAAGATACACACAGAGCATGATGACCCCTGAGGACATAGCAGCAAGATTCTCCAGTATTCAGTTTTCAAGGCTTAGTTTTTAAATAAGTCTTTATTGATACTTTACATCACCCTAGTGTTCCATGGATCTCCCTCCATAAGCCTTTTCCCCTTCCCACCTTCCTTCCCTGCCCATTCCCAATGAACCATCCCATAGGACAAATGGTATTTTTAGAAAGGAAAATGTCAGCGTGTTTGATCATTACCTTGCACAGTGTGTGTCACCTGTGGATCCTTTCCCTTCACCAAAGGGCAAGTGAGGGGGAGGGGGCGGGGTTCGGGTCTTCTCATCTCTTTCCTTTCAAGTCCCACTTGATCTTTCTAACTTTGTCTCTCCTCTCACAGGCACTCTTAGTCTTAATTGTCATGAGAAATGTACGTAAACAAAACAGCATTCTGTGAATGAGATGAGGTCAGAAGACTGGCTTCTACAAGGTGCCTTAAGAAATCTGATGTGAGAAAGATCGCTTGTAGCTGCCAGGATTAAGGAGAGAGTTAGGCAAGATTGGTATAACTGGGCTGAATAGAGTTTAGAAAATGTAACATGATGTTCCCAGCTAATGTTTCATCTTTCATTCACAGTGCGATCATAATCTCTGGAGGACCAAATTCTGTGTATGCAGAAGATGCTCCCTGGTTTGACCCAGCAATCTTCACCATTGGCAAGCCAGTCCTTGGAATTTGCTATGGCATGCAGGTACTCTTAGTAG
Organism: Potorous gilbertii; assembly: GCA_028658325.1. Classification (NCBI taxonomy): domain Eukaryota; kingdom Metazoa; phylum Chordata; class Mammalia; order Diprotodontia; family Potoroidae; genus Potorous; species Potorous gilbertii. The sequence continues at coordinate 539,276,112 of CM053771.1, read as the reverse complement.
ACATGTCAGTTTGCAATTAGGAATTTGTTTTGAGCATTGTTTATGTTTTGGTCTATAGTTGAACCTATATCAATATTTTTTGTGCTTCAGATAAAATGTGCTTTGAAGTCATTAAAATTGTACCTCATATAAGGAACCAGCCACAGATTATATGATGCTGCAAAAAAAAAAATGTCCTTGCAGCACTGGAAAACTTGGATAAGCCAGAACTCAAGTAGTCTGGCCAGAGTTTTTTTTTTTCTTCTTCTCCACTTTGGAAGAAGCAAATCACAAGGAAAACAAGCCCATGTGAGGAACTGGTTTCTGAAACACCAAACTCCAACTCCTAGGCATAGTGCAGTTGCAGCCCATGTCTCTCACCTTCTACAGCTATAATCTAGGCATGTTTCATGGTTTCTCTGGGGACTTCGATATTTGATGGAAATGAATTTTCCCCACAACTGAAATTTTCACTTTTAATTCCTTCACATTTTAAATTCTGATTATTAGACTGGTTTTTTCTTGCATTTCCTATTTTTTTTGTTTGCTTCCTCTTTAAAATTTGTGCTTTGTCTCTGAGATTAGTTTCATTTGAAGTGTTTTGCTTCTCAAGTCTTTTCTTGCATGTACTTTCTCCCCCTTCCCTACTGTCCTACCCTTTCGCAAGTGGGACATCTAGATGGTGCAATGAATAGAGCACCAGTGCAGGAGTCAGGAAGACCTGAGTTCAAATCTCACCTCAGATACTTGACACTCACTGGTGTGTGACCTTGGGCAAATCACTTAACCTCAATTGCCTCATCCTGGGTCATCTCCAGGCATCCTGATGAATATTTGGTCACTGGATTCAGATGGCTCTGGAGGAGAAGTGAGCCTGGTGACCTTGCACAGCCCTCTCTCACTCAAAACAAAGTCAAGTGCAAGTCATGTCATTATTTCTCTGATGGCATGGTCTTCTTCGGCCACGAAGGACAAACACACACAGCCTGTCCCAAGTTCTTGGATTTCACAAACTTTTTCAGCTCTTTTCTTTTCTTTCTCTTCCCTCTCTTCATTGAGCTGTTATTGAAAAGTCTCTTCCTTCCTCTCTCCCAACACTTTAGACACTTTCCTTTCACTGCGCCTTTTCTAAGGAGCATCTTTGTTCTTGTCATTACTTGTTTCCCTTCAGTCTTCTGGTCTGTGGGTGATACGGTTGTTGTTCCTTCTTTATTCTCTGTCTCACATGGGGTTAAAATTTTGGAGTGGTTGGTGCATCAGAATGACATCACCGTGTCAGGGTCACAGCATGCTGTGTGTCCGGCTGTGGCTGCTTAGACCCATACGGACTCTGCAGGCTTCACAGTCATGGATAGTTTGTATCAACACTTGGAGTGGAGAGTCTAGATTTGTGTACCTCACATTTCCTTTGTGCCGCTGTGGTGCCTTCTTAGATGTGTGTGTGCGGTGCTGAGCCATCCTCTGCCGGTGTCTCCCATGACACACAATCTGTTCCAGAGTTCTTCAGAGAGACCTTGAGAATGTCTCTGGAGCCCCTTGCCTTAGGTAGGTTCTCTGGGGCAGCTAGATGGTGCAGTGGAGTTAGGAAGACCTGAGTCTCAGAAATATACTAGCTGTATGACCCTGGACAAGTCATTTAACCCTGTTTGCTTCAGTTTCCTCATCTGTAAAATGAGCTGGAGAAGGAAATGGCAAACCACTCCAGTATCTCTGCCAAGAAAATCCTAAATGGGGTCAGGCAGAGTTGGGCACAATTGGACAACAGCTATGAAAGCTTTGGAGTACACCAAGTGTGAACTCTTGTTTCTAATTAATTTCCATATTGCCTTTGAAGGTCCTGCTCTATCCTCCTTTTTTCCTGCTATGAGTCACTTGAGACATTTCAGTTTGTGAGGGAAGATGGGTTGGCCAGAAGCAGTCCTGAGTGGGAGAAGCTGCTCAGTGTCAGTTGCTCATCAGTCAGTAAACATATTTTAAGTACCTACTGTGTACCTGGCACTATACTAATTGCTGGAGATTTGAAAAGAGACAAAGGACATTCCCTGCCCTCACAGAGCTCAAAGTCTAACAACAGCCAGTGCACAAGCACAAAGCCAGGTCTGTACAGGAGAAATGAGAGGTAATGAACAGAGAGAAGGCACTAAAATTAAGAGGAATTTAGGAAGGTTTCCTGTAGAAGGTGGGATTTGATTTGGGCCCTAAAGGAAGCCTGTAGTGAGGTAAAGGAGGTCTGTAGTGAGAGCATAGGAAGGGAGAGCCTTCCTGGCTTGAAATAATGACTTACTTCTTTTAACTAGACCTCCTGAAATGAGATGAACTAGTACATCATTGTCTGGTAAACTCATCCCTGTTCTTATGTAAGCCTCGAGCAGTGTGTTCCAGGTTACTGAGACTGACAAATAGCTTAATCACTTTGCCTGCTGGGTTTGAAAGTGTTGAGGACCAATTAGCTTTTGGCTAACCAGGATTTAACTTCATCCTTTGTAGATTATCCTGACCCTGGTTCCCTTCTCTCTGCTCCTGATGTTGGACCATTCTCCTTGTTGCTAGCATCTATGAGAGATGATGACAAAGTAGATATTTGTAGAGGGAGGGGAGAACCCTACCTAATGGGGTAGAAACTAATGAGCCAAATGAGTAATGTAATTCAGTCATATAGTAGTTGTATTGTGTTCACTGATTTTTTTTTTTCTCTTCCCAATTGAGCTGTTTTAAATCCTTCTGAGGAAAAAGGCAAATTTACAATTTCTGTAATTGGCCAGAGCAGGTATTTGATCAAAATGTGACCTACGTGTCTTGATACTGAACATTTCAGAAAGGAACACTGTTAGAAATCAGGAAGTGGGCAGATCGATCTCTTTCCCTCTTTTAGATGGCTCACAAGCTTTGAAAATGAAGGGAGGAAATAGAAATCAATGTTTCACACATGTGCAAGGAATGCAGATGGAGGCATGGTTCCTCTTACTGATACAGGTTCATGAGAGTGGAAAGCACTGGCCTCAATCAATCGATTGCAGATTTTACTTGGATTAATTCTTGGGAAAAGAAATACAAATGAAAATCATCAGTGATACACAGTCTTAATGATCCATATGCTTCCTTTAAGGCAGCACCTCCAGTGAAAAGGTTTTCATATGCTATTCACCTTTCTTTGGCATACCATAAAAATAGGTCTTGACTTAATTCAACATTGAAAAATACTGCAAGAATTTAATAAATGTATCTTTGCTGCTACATTTATTTGCTTCCTGGAATGCTGGGGGCTTTAGCCAAATATATTCCAAATTGTGTCAATTAGTGGAAAATTTGTTCAGGTTCCCCCCACTCCCCTCCCCTGACTCTTATAGTTAGTTATAAATATCTCTTTAAACTAGCTTTTACAGTCGGGCGTTTACAGAATTCACTGATAATCCTTTGCCCAAAAAGCGGTCGATCATTGTTCCTTTAATAAATTTATGATCAAGCTAAGTAGAAGGGAGTAGCTTGAGCCTGTTTCATGGAGAATTGTACAGGATCTCTATTCAGGACTTTTTATAGAAAAATTGGAGAGGAATTTATAGGCATCTGGAGAGATCTCTTCATGATTTCAGCCTTCTACATAAGGACCAATTTTTGTCTTGAGACTTTCACAGGGTGCTTCAGGATAGCCAAAGCAAAGGCAGTCATATCTTTATTGTTTATTTGAAGTTTCATGAAAGGGAGGAATTGGGATGGCCTGAAGACTTTTCTGTTTAACTAGTCTTACTGCACTGCTCAGATGTTTCTAAGAAGTCTTCATAAGAATTTGTGAAAGTAGGTCATAAAGGTGACTCTTGTTCCCATATTCAATCCAGAGTACAAGTCTGACTCATCTTTCCAGGGTGTCTACCTAGGTCCCTGCCTGAGCCCCCTTCCCAGGGTTCCTGAGAGAAGAGCAAGTTAGTGCATGCAGGCTATAGATCAGTAGCCATGATTGTCCTGAACAAGTGCTTGTTACACACCTTCATGGTAGATTAACCACCTTTCTTTCCTGTTGGGCTTGAGAGGTACCAAGTCAGCACTGGAATCACATGGTGAGATGGATGGAGATTTCAGGATGTTGGTAAATGGATAAAGTGTTCATGTTCATTTTTGGTAAGGAGAGTTCCGTAGAGTCTGAAAGCAGAGTAGGGAGACCACATGACATGAGTGTATATAATGATGATTGCAAAAGCCAGCACTTAGAGAGGACTCTCAGCTGGGCGGTGCTTTACAAATACTACCTTATTTGATCCTCACACAACCCAGGGAAGGAGAGGTGCTATTTTTAGTTCCATTTTACAGATGAGGAGGAGGCAACTGGGTGACCCAGCAGATAGGGTGCCAGGCCTGGAGTCAGGAAGACCCAAGTTCAAATCTGGCCTCAAACATTTACTAGCTTTGTGACCCTGGGCAAGTCACTTAACCTCTTTGTCTTAATCCACTGGAAAAGGAAATGGAAAATCACTCCAATAACTTTGACAAGAAAATCCCATGTATCATAGGGTCAGTGGGGTCACAAGGAGTTATATACAATTGAACCACAATTACAGATGAGGAAACTGAGGCAGGCAGGCAGAGGTTAAGTGTCTGAGGGAGAATTGGAGCTCAGGGCTTCTGACCCTAGGTGCTCCCTGGCTACCCCATGGGAACACCATGAGAACTGCAAGAAGCAGCCTAAGAGAGGCTTGCTCTCTGCTCCCCTGCTTTTTCAGTTGTTCATTTGGGGCTTAGGCTGACCAGAGCTGATCTGGCCCTGAGTCTTGTGGGTAACCTTCATTTAGAAGAGATCTGAAGTGTTTTAAACCAGCCTCCCTGTCAGAGCTGTGAGGTCTTGGCCTTCTGTTGAAATTCTAGAAAAAAAGTCTGCTCTTTGAGCATTTCATTGTGAACCAACTCTGGAGCAGTGAAATCCTCTGCTCTTGATAATGACATTGAAGGCCACAGAGCATGTTGAAGGAGCTCTTGGGGGTACAGCTGTCTTATGGCATGTTCCCAATTCAGTAATCTGTGTTCTGTGTTCCTTTCTCCTGAGAGTGTGTTATCCTGTGACCACAGAAACTAGAACCTACAGCAGGGGCAGATGTCACAAATTCTTAGTCTGAAATGCCCTAGTAGTGCTTATTCATCTTTCACTTTAATATAATGCAACAGACATTCTCTGAGAAAATGAGAAGAGCCCCAGACATGGGCCTGAGCCCAGATTCTGCCACCAGCTTTGTGATGTGAGGTCCTGAGCCTTGTGTCTGACAATTCGAGGAGATGCTGAGGAAGCCACCGTACAGATGGACATGGTTGTCACCATTTCCACCATGGTCAGCAAAGACAGCACACTCTTAGTCATGTTCCTTTGACACATTTGAAAACTTCTGTTTTTCCTGGTGTAATTGTAATTTTTGCTTTGACAGATGATGAATAAAGTATTTGGAGGTACTGTGCACAAAAAGAATGTCAGAGAAGATGGAGTCTTCAACATTAACATAGACAACACCTGCTCGTTATTCAGGTATTATAGAAGAGATGGGAATGGAAGACCATCAGGAGTGTAGTGTGCTAAGGTTTCTTTCTTGTTACCTCTGAGAATAGTTTTCTCAAGTTTAGGACTGTTGGCCAGAATCAGTATCCAGAAGGATTGCAGGACTTGACATCCCTGTGTGGTGGGGGTGGTGCCAAGCACTCAGGGGGAGCACTAGCATTAGTTTGTAAAAGTTATCCTTTATTTTAGAACCACCTTTCTTCCTCACCCAAATAAAGCCAACACAATGCCTGCCAGAGCAAGTCACTTAATGCATGGAAGGCATCTCTTCTTAGCATCACTTTTTGTGTCTTTGTTTTTGTTTCATTTATGAAGATCTGCCGCTGCCCCAAAGCTTGCGGTCCTTTGTGCCTGTGTACTTGCCTTTGGAGTAGATAAGATTGGAGTTCCTGAAATCACTGTCTTATACCTTGCCTTGACTTCAAACTAAAGTATAATTCCATTTTCAGCTTTGAGCAAAGGGGAATGAAAAATTTTTCTTTAAAAACATTAATTTTGGAAAAAAACTACTTTTCCTGGCCAAGTTTGGAAAGGCTGCATGTTTGTAACATGAAGAGAAAGTCTGTAGTGGTTTGGTAGTCAAGGTTGGCATCCCCAGGGACCAGATGACAGGAGAGTTCTGAGTTTCAGTTTCTTCATTTGTGAAATAGGACTAATAACGCTGATGTGGCTGACCTTACAAGGTCATTGTCAGAGAAGTGCTTTGTGAAATGTAAGGTTCTGCTCTAAGTGGGTGATGTTATTCTGAGGGGACTTTTTTGCAACCATCAGTTACTTTATTGACTATGATTTGAAGGCCAACGAGTGCTTTCCCTTCACTGAGACAGAGTGGTTAGCTCCCCCATTCTTATGTCTCAGTCCTAAGATAGGCTTAAAAGCTGGAGAGCTCCGCTGCCCAGGATGGAAGAAGGAAACAAACCTTGGCTCCTGGGCCTGACCCTGTCACCATGAGCCATCACATTGAGGGCCATCCAGACTGTTGCTTTGGCTTCTCTGGCCTCTGTTATCTCTGAGATTAGTGGGACCAAGTTAGATGATCCATTTTGGTTTGAATGTTCTGATTCTATCATGGATTTTTTATTTTAGGAAAATGACCAAATTATGGCTTTAGAAGATTTTCAAAGTCAGAATTCTTCTTCGCCTGCGTCTCAAACATTAGCTCCCTGATTCTCTTTTGAGCCCAAAGGCACTTTATTATCCTGCTGCTATAATGCCACGTTGTTGGTGTGTCGTTTTAGTGCATTGTTCTCTCCATAAACTCAGCCCTGAGCTGCTGTTCAGGGGCTGCCTCATTTTACAGTTACTTTTCCAAGACAAGTTTTAAAGCTGTGTATCTCGATGTTGTGTGTTAGGCCATTGTTTGCATTTGACTCTAATTGAAATTGTATTTTCAGGGGTCTTCAGAAGGAGGAGATTGTGTTGCTCACGCATGGAGACAGTGTAGACAAAGTAGCGGATGGATTCAAGGTTGTGGCACAGTCTGGGAACATTGTAGCAGGTGTGGCTTTTTTAATGTGTTATTGGTTCCATGTATTTTTGTTTGTATGTAGAGTATAAATGTATCTGATATTTTAGAATGTTGGTTTCTATTCTCATTTTCAATGATACAGCAGTTAAACAACTACTTTAAAAGAGAGAAGCCCCTCATGCTCTCAGTTACGTGATTCCGAGTTCTTCACCCTGACAGGTTCCCTCTCTCCTTTCCTTCCTTTTTGAAAAGAAGGTTGGGAATTAGAGGCTTCAAATCCAAACCCTGTCCTTGCCAGGTAATATTTGTGTGACCATGGGCAGGTTAATCTTTGTGCCTCGGTTTCTTCATGTATAAAATAAAGGGGTTGGGCTAACCTCTTGTGACTCCAAATGTAAAATCCTCTGGCTTCTGGCTTCATGCTGTAACAGAACAATGTGAAGAAACCACTCTAACGCTGTTGATGATGGGAAGAGGGCCAACGTGTGGTGCGGTCAGGTTCGCCACCTTTCCACTTAGACTCCAGACAAACTGGCCTAGTCATTGCTCCTTTTACCTCCCTGTCTGTTCCTCTCTGCTTCCTTCAACCCTAATTGAGGAAGCAGGGAATTCAATATAGGTCTAACGCGTAGCCATGCAAGATGCTTCCATAATAGTTACCTTGTGAAAGACTAACCACATTTCCCTCTGTCCTGTCCTGCCCTCCATTCCATTCTCTCCTTTGACCTGTCCTCCCACAATAGTGTTTGCTTCTGATTATCCCTTTCTGCAGTTTGTTGTCACTTCTATTACCTTCCCTCTCTTATCCCCTTACCCCTTCCCTTCCTGCTGGGTAAAATAGACTTGCATACCCTATTGAGTGTACGTTATTCTCTCCTTAAGCCAAATCCCATGAGAGTAATTCACTTACTCCCTTCCATCTCTCCCCTCTTCCCCTCCATTGTGAGAAGCTCTTTTCTTGCCTCTTTTATGTGAGATGACCTGTACATTCTACTTCTCCCTTTCTCTTAATCCTGGTACATTCCACTCAGCCCTCCCTCACACAAAACAAAGTCAAGTGCAAGTCATGTTGTCATTTCTCTGATGGCATGGTCTTCTTTGGCAACAAAGGATGAACACCCATTTCACTCAACAGAAAATTTTTATATTCACATACATATATATCCTTATACACCTACAAATATATATATTCCCTTTAACCTAATACTGAAAGGTCTCGTGAGTTACAAATATCATCTTTCCATGTAGGAATGTAAACAGTTCAGTTCTAATAAGTCCCTTATGACTTCTCTTTTCTGTTGACCTTTTCGTGTTTCTCTTTATTCTTATATTTGAAAGTCAAATTTTCTATTCAGCTCTGGTCTTTTCAACAAGAGTGCTTGGAAGTCCTCTATTTCATTGAAATTCCAATTCTTTCTCTAAAGTATTATACTCAGTTTTGCTGGGTAGGTGATTCTTGTTTTTAATCCTATCTCCTTTTACATCTGCAATATCATATTCCAAGCCCTTCAGTCCATTGTAGAAGATGCTAAATCCTGTGTTACCCTGATTGTATTTCCATAATACTTGAATTGTTTCTTTCTGGCTGCTTGTAATATTTTTCTTCTTGATCTGAGAATTTTGGAATTTGGCTGCAATACTCTAGGAGTTTCTCTTTCAGGGTCTCTTTCAGGGGATGATCAGTGACTTCTTTCCATTTCATTTTACCCTCTGGTTCTAGAATATCAGGGCAGTTTTCCTTGATAATTTCATGAAAGATGATGTCTAGACTCTTTTTGATCATGGTTTTCAGGTAGACCAATAATTTTTAAATTATCTCTCCTGGATCTGTTTTCCAGATTAGTTGTTTTTCCAATGAAATATTTCCATTGTCTTCTATTTTTTCATTCTTTTGGTTTTGCTCTATAATTTCTTGATTTCTCATAAAGTCATTAGCTTCCAGTCTAATTTTTAAAGAACTATTGAGCTTTTAGATCTTCTTTTCCATTTAGCCAATCCTGCTTTTTAATGCAATCTCCTCATTGGCTTTTTGAAACTCTTTTGCCATTTGGGTTAGTCTATTTTTAAAAGTGTTATTTTCTTCAGTTATTTTTTGGGTCTCCTTTAGCAAGCTGTTGACTCATTTTTCACGATTTTTTTGTATTGCTCTCATTTCTCTTTTCTTCCTAATTCTCTTTTTCCTCCATCTCTCTTACTTTCAAGGTCCTTTTTGAGTTCTCCCATGGCCTGAGACCATTTCATATGTTGTGGGAGGCTTTGGATGGAGGAACCTTAATCTTTCTACCTTCCTCTGCTTTCTTCTTTGTCATCCAAAAGGAAGTAACCTTCTATAATCTTATTTTTTTTCCCTCTTTTTGGTCATTTTCCCAGCCATTTACTTGACTTTTGAGTCCTGTCAAATGGAGGGTATACTACCCCAGGCTTCAGAGGTTTTGTGCAGCTGTTCTCTGAGAAATATCTATAGACCTTTCAGTTCTTGGTTCCTCTAAAGTGGCATAGTCAAGAAGAGGTGTTTACTCTTCTCTTGGCCTTCGCTCTGGTCTGTGAGCAACTCCAAGCACTTTTTCTGCCCTGGAATGGAATAGGATTCCCTCTCCTTAGCCGCCACCAGCTCTCCCATATCAGCCCTCCTCTGCCACCCAGGACTGAGACCCAGATCAGCTGCTTCATTCTCCCAGGGTCTGTAAGCTGTTGATACCTCAGGGACTGCCACTGCCCTAAGGCTGTAAGCTGCTGATACTGCCACTGCCCTAGGGCTGGACATGCTCCCCTTTGATCCAGGTGAAAGTGCTTTCTAACTGACCTTTGAAGCTGTCTTGGGCATTTTGGGGTTGAGAAATCTGGAAACCCCCCAGCAACTGTCAGTGATTCCACTCCCTGAAGCCTGCTTCAGTCATGTGCCCATGCTGGGCTATGCTGTTGGCCTTCCAGGCTGTCTTGGGCTGGAAATCTGTTTCACTCTGTCATTTTGTGGCTTCAGTTGCCCTAGAATTTGTTTAGAGTCATTTTTTACAGGTATTTTTAAGGGCTTTGGGAGGAGAGTTTGAGCGGATAGGTGCTTCTATGGTGCCATCTTGGCTCCTCCCCCTGGGAGGCTTTCTTATCCTGTGTAATCTTCATGTTTTCTCCTTGAAATGATGCTATCTTATTTGTATGCGAAGGTTTGCAGGTTTGTCTCTGCTATTAAATCTTGACATCCTCGAGAACCAGACCTGTTGGGGCTTTTCTTGGTATCCCTAGCCCTGGGCAAAATGCTAATTGACTGACCAGTTATGACTTGGCTTTTTAGGTATTGTCTCTTCTTGATAAATCCCTTGCCCCCAGGGTCCAGCACCTTGATTGTAGAAGGCACTTGAATTGGTGGTTGGACTGAATTGAGTCATTCTGAAAAGGTGACAGGCATTTTGTTACTGTGGCATTGTAACTTGTGTATTTTCTATGCCATTCCATGCTCTACTTGTCCTCAAATTTAAAAAGTAATTGCAAGGAAAAAAAAGTCTTTTCAAACATGAATAATTTTTTAATAGTTGCTAATATATTTCTATGAAGGTATAGCAAACGAATCTAAAAAATTGTATGGAGTACAGTTCCACCCTGAGGTTGGCCTTACAGAGAATGGGAAAGCAATTCTGAAGAATTTCCTGTTTGATATTGCTGGCTGCAGCGGGACCTTCACTGTGCAGAACCGAGAGCTCGAGTGCATTCGTGACATCAAGGAGCGAGTGGGAACATCCAAGGTTTTGGTGAGCATCTGGAACAGATGAGCTGGGACTTGACGTCAGCTTGCCTGATTTACTTCTCTTTTGCATCAGAGTTCATAAAATGGGTTATTTGCACATGAAACAATTATCCCTACTTAATCTTTGTTTTTAGCTCAGTAGTTCCAAACCTTTTTCATCTTGTACTTTTTAGTCAGTAAAAATTTTTGAACACACACCTTCTAAATATGTGTGTTTACTTATAAAGAAATTAAATCCCCATATGATTACACTAATCATTGTATAGGTTGTATAATTTACACAAAAAATAGAAATTTTAAAAAGGTGAGATAAAAATGAAGCGCTGTTTGAGTCTAGATGCCGTAGGGAGCCAGTGGAGTTTATTGAATAAACAAATTTATTGGTCAGACCTGGGCCAGAGGAAATTTGTTCATTTGGGCAGCTGTGGAGGGTGGTTTGGGTGGCAGGGACAGACTCTACTCCAGTAGGCGAGAGGTGAGAGCCCTAGGGCAGTGTCTGCCTGGCAGAGATGGCAGGATGGTAACCCAGTGAAGACATGGGCTGATGCAGAGAGCAGCAGCAAAGATGACAACTGTGGCTTGTAAACTAAGACCCCTGGAAAGATGGCAGTGCCCACCTCAATGGAAAGAGTAAAGTTTGGGAGCAATGAGTTTGAGGAGAAAGGGAGTGGCCTCAGTCTTCCCCACCAGGAGGGAAGTATCTCCTTCACTGTCTCTACCTTGGGATATTGAGCCTCAAGGGTAGTGAGGAATGCTGAGGGGGCCTAGATTATTTAATGTAGGAAGTCATTGGTGGGATGGGATTGAGGGTTGGGGGTAGTTATGTTGAAGAAAATTTCATGATTCCTCTGGGTGAGATGGGATGAGTCTTCCCATCCTCTGATTGACCGCATCTCTCTGGGTGAAGCCTGGACTTCCCCTTTGGAGATCTCTGATCTACAGGAACAAATACTGGTTAACACTTCTTGGAGTTGCTTCAGTGTTACCATCAGCTGCCTAAAACTAGATAGTGGTGGTGGTGGTGAAAAATGAGCAATTGGGATATGCTGAGGCATATACAGTTTGCCTTTGTGCAGTGCTGCTTTTCAGCCTCTTTTCATATGTTTGAACAAGTTCCATTTTTCCCTCTCTCACATCCTTCCTGTTTAGGTTTTGCTCAGTGGTGGTGTCGACTCAACAGTTTGCACAGCTCTGTTGAATCGGGCTTTGGACCAAGATCAAGTCATTGCTGTGCATATAGATAATGGCTTTATGAGGAAGAAGGAGAGCCAGTCTGTGGAAGAAGCCCTCAAAAAGCTTGGAATTCAGGTCAAAGGTACGGCTAAACATTACTTTCCTACAGAGGTGGGGTTCTCCTCAGTATATATTCTGTGCGCTTCATTAAACACATCACATCCTTTCACCAAGACCTGTGGAACGTATTCCCTGGATTCCAGTTAGTCCCAACTAAAAATCCCATCTTCTACTGGAACCCTTTTTCTATGTCTCTTCATTTTAGTACCTTCTCTTTGTTAATTGTTTCCTGTTTTTCTTGTATGTAGCTTGTTTGTACATGTTGTGTGAACTCCTTGAGGGCATGGATTGTCTTTAGCTTCTCTTTGTGTCCCCTGTGCTTAGCACAGTGCCTGGCACATAATAGGCCCTTAATAAATGTTGATTGATTGATTGTGGGATGTTAAAATCCATTTCTTCCCCTAATATAGCATCTTAAACCAAACTCATAATCACTTCGATATAGGCAATTACTGTGTTATTGATGAAGGTCTTTGAGCTCATCTTTTCACATCAGCCCTAGGGATAGTCCTCAAAGATGTTAGTTGAGCAAGAATTATCATTAAGCCAGCGAATTTGTATTTGCCCAGTTCAAATTTCACATCATCACATTTCTTCTGCCATTTTACTTATCCTCATGATTTGTAATTCTGTAATTTTTCTTGGATTGTTTTCCCTTTCTTAGTGGTACCATATGAGTACAGAAGAACCCAAGATCTTGTTTCAGATTCCTCTGAGTCACTAAGATGGTGGAAGGCATGCTTTCCGTCTTTGTTAGAGGTCCATTTCAATCCTTCGATATTTACAGGGCTCTGGTAGAAAGGCCCTTGACTTTTCATTTTTAGTTAATTAAAGTCAGTAGTTAATGGCAAACTATGTTTGCTCCTCAGTCAGCTGGGATGGGTAGACGGTTGCCCAGCGTGAGCAGATGGGATCTGGCTATAAGTGTTCAGGAAATTCTAGTGGTGGGCCAGTTGTGATGCTTGGTGCTGGGGATACCAGTGCCAGCACTGTAAGTTGTGCTTGGTGTTTCTTGTGGATGATGTGAACTTACGTTAAGTGAAGGGCTGTTGTGAGGGAGAGGAACAAAGGAGATTATGTATGTATATCTGTATCTATATATTTATGCCCTTTTCAAACCTTGAAAATGCTGTATGAATGAAAGAATGAATTCATTGTAAAGTAAGACTGGCCTTGCCCTCCATGAGCTCCTACTCCAATGCAGGAGATAACACTCAGGGAAGGTTTCAGCTGCAAATCCAGTGGAAAGGTCCCATGGTCCTTAGGGTGGAGGGGGAGAGCCGTGAGTCAGTTAATTAAGGGAATGAGGGATTCTGAGAGGAGAGAGTAAAAGAGGAATTAATTTTGAGCATGAGGTATGCAAAACCGCAAAAATGGAGATGGGAGGTCCTGTGTCATGTGTGAGGAGGGGCAAGAAGGCTGTTTGGCTGGACTGCAGAGTACAGGGTGGAGACTGGGGCCAGCTGGAAGCTTGGCTTGGTCGCACCATCTTTCCGCCTTCTCTGTGCCTGCATGTGTGCTGTGGCACAGAGCTGAAGTGACGGGCTCTGCTGCAGCCTAGCAAGGTAGCCCCTTCCCCCTCCTCAGCCACTTCTCTGTTCCTTCTCAGGGCCCCCACCTCAGCCCTTCCCCTCCTCAGCTGAGGACCTTACTGCTTACCAGGACAGCAGAGACCATTTATCATGAGCTCCTCCACATCACCGAAGCCCTTGGCATCAGACTGATTTCTCTCCTTCTGTGCTCCAGTCACTGATGAAGCCACAACCTTTCGGGCCAAGGCCAGCCCCTCTGTGTGTTGTGGGTCCTGTCGCTTCCCATCCTGTGCTGCTCTGCCTCATGTCCCCAGCATGCCCCCCTCCAATCCTTCCCTGTCTGCTGCCTACAAATCTGCCTGAGTGTTGCTCATCTTTAAAACAATACCACAACCATCTCCTTCAGTGCCCTCTTTTACAGGTAGACTTAGAAAAAGTTGCCTCTATTTCCCTCTTCTCTCACTGGCTTTTACAATCTGCCTTCTGACCTCATTGTTCAACCAAGAGTCTTCCCAAGGGCTCCTCCTACTGACCCTTTCTCATCTCCACCTCCCTGACCTTCCAGACTTGCTGTTTACCTCAGGCAACAACAGCTAAAATGATCTGCCTTCCCTGGCTCTCAGGGTGCATTTGAGAACTCCCTTCAGTGGGGTTGATTGCAGTTCACTCATACTTTTTCATTATTTGTTATCTTTTTTGTTCCTAGAGGATCACAGGGTGGGGAAGGCAGAAACTCTTGGGAAAGCTGGAAGTGCCATGGAATGCAAGGTCATTTTCTTCATTAGGTTTTGAAGGGTGTGGTAGCATTTTTATGAGAATGTGCCCCATCAGATCACTTTTAGGGCCTGAGAGCTGATTATACTCAGTAGGTACTCAGGAAACATATTCCTTAACTCCGCATATATTTCTCCATATGAAAGCTTATTTTAAAAGCTGATACTCCCTTGGGAGTGGAAATTATGACACAAAATAATGTTACTTTTAGAATGTTATGAAACTTGATACTTCTTGTCAAAAAGATTAGTATGAATGTTTCTGGAATCCTTACAGAAAGTGACCCTGTACAAACACTGCCTTTCACCCCTGACCTTTCTTGCCACACCACTGGATTGTCTTGGGCAAACCTGTTCTTCCTATTTATGTCAGTTGGACCCATCCTTGGTGGCCCTTGTGTTCCCTACAGCCTCCAGTGCATTCTGGTAACATTTATTCTGGGTCTCTGCCCCATTTTAGCAAACTTTGCCTTTCTTGTATCTCTGTACCCACCTAGCCAGGTGGATCAGGAGTCTTTGAGAGAGTAGAAATGGTTCCTTAAACTTGCTTTTGGGTTCACCTGAAGTCCTAGCTCAGTCCTGTACACAGTAGGCCCCATCAAGAAGTGTTTGTGAACCGCACAATTATATGTAACGGTGATGATAACAGGTAACACGGCGCTTCCTGGGTGCCGGTCACCGGGCTGAGCACTTTACGTTATTGTCTGGTTTGAGCCTCACAACAGCCCTTGTGCTGTTATTGTCCTCATCTGACACTTGAGGAAACTGAGGCAGAAAACTGTTACATGGTTTGTTCAGGATTACTCAGCGGGTAAGTGTCTGCGGCTGGGTTTGAATCCAGATCTTCCTTCTTCCTGGCCTAATGCTCATGTGAATATAAAGAGTTAATTCATGAAAATCGGTGTTTCAAGTCTAAGTGGGTAATCTGGAAAAGGAATGCAGTAGATGAATTCATGTTGTTCTCTGGTACCCTGCCGTTCAGGACTATCTTGGATCCCTGATCCCCTCTGTAGTTCTTCTGGCTGTGCCAGGAACTGGATTCTAAATAGACAGATAGACTTTGCTTTTCTGGGACTGGGCTAAGGGGGATCTCCTGGAATCTTTATAGAAACTCACTGTCCTTTGTTCTTGAGAGCACATGTGACTCATGGATTGCTTTAAGTGAACACCAGCAGTTCTGGCAAATGTGAAAGACAAGAGTTTGGGAGGATGACTTATTCGGTCTTTGATGGTTCTTTTAAAAGAAATGTACATTTGTCTCATAGTGGTAAATGCTGCTCATTCTTTCTATAATGGCACAACAACTTTGCCGATATCTGAGGAAGACAGGACTCCCCGAAAAAGGATCAGCAAGACTTTGAATATGACTACGAGTCCTGAGGAAAAAAGAAAGATCATTGGAGACACCTTTGTTAAGGTACTTTTCTGATTACTTCTAAAGTGACTGTTTTACATGGGCTGTAGTACTGGAAGCTTCTGTAAGTGTTTCTCAGTGACTCTCTGGGGAAGCTGCTACTTGAAAGTATTATCACCCCATAGAAAACTGCAGCTTAGAGAGATCACTCACTTTTTAGGAGATACTGTTGTCCAGAAGCGAACTGGCCAGCTGTGAGAGCTGGAGGGAGGCAGGACCGCCCTCAGTGATTGTGGGGACAGCTTCCATGGGGGACTGGACTTGGTATCCCTCATGAGCCTCCCAACTCCTAGGGTTCTGAGATTCTCTGAGAGGCCTAAAGTGCCCTAGGGGATTGGAGTGTGCTTGTTGAACTCTGAACCGGTTTCTGAATCTGGGAGTCAGAGTATTTAATACTCAGTCACAGTATGTGTGAGATTGTGTCATCTAGTTTTTCTAGCACTGCTCTGAAAAGAGGGCTTCTTAATTGAACTCTTTTTTTTTGTCCATGTTATGAAATCAGAAGTTGCTTGATTTTTCAATTAAGTCAGGAGGGAACCCACTAACTTTTCTTACTGAGTTTAATATTAATTAGCCCACAGAAGTTGTGATTGAAATGATAAATCTAAGAAAAACTGAGAGTTCAAAGCCAGTCTCCATGATTTTTGGATATTAGTGTTTCACTTCATGACAGGTGGTCTTGGGATTTCATGCTGTAGGTGATTGAGTTTCCCTCTCTCTCTAAAAGGGAACACTTGCAGTTGTATCCCCAAGCTTTATCTCCATGTTTGAAATCCGCATTGTACGTGCTTGGCTCCTGTGCTCTGATGCCATCAATTCATTTGGGTGTGTTTTTTCTCCTTGGATGAGAATATAAGAAAAACACCTGTTGAGTTCAGAGAGCTGCCTCTGGGAACAAGAGAGGGAGAGATGAATATTGTATGAGAGGCCGAGTCCTCAGCAGAGCCTTATCAGCAGGGGATGAGAGGAAAGAGGTTACTGGGCTGACTGCTGCAACAAGGGATAGAGAACCTGACCATTTGGTAAAAAGAGGCACAGCCTTTAAGATGAGAGAGACCCCTTTTGGCCAAGCTGCAGTTAGTCAATCAGTAAACATTTATAAAATGGCTTCTATGTGGCAGGCACAGTGCTGAGCCCTTCTCAGTTTTAATTCTGAATTAGTGGGTAGTTCTTCCTTCTGTGGGGGCAGGGAGCTCCTACTACACAATGTACTTGTGGGCCTGGTGGAGCAAGCCTGCCTCCTGTCCACACATCCTGCTCTCCTGCCTTAGGTATAGGGGATGATGGGGGAGGAAAGATGGAGGAGGAGAAGGAGGTGGTGGAGGCAGAGGTGGCAGCGTCTTGCTGGTTGAGGCATTTGTCAACATTCTTAATTCGTTTGGTGTCACAGTGTGATGATCGTGGGAAGAGTGAGTGGTTTGGAGACTTTGATAGGAAAGGAGTGCTTCTGTTTCAGTCAGACAGAATGGGCCTAGCATTGTGCTGCTCTTCCACTGGAGCAAGATGAACTGGGGCAGCTCTGTGACAGAAGGATCCTTCATCTGCTAGAGCCTTATGTCCATCCTTTTGGTTACAGATTGCTAATGAAGTAATTGGAGAGATGAACCTGAAACCAGAGGAGGTTTTCCTTGCCCAGGGAACACTCAGGCCTGATCTTATTGAAAGTGCATCACTTCTTGCAAGTGGCAAAGCTGAAGTCATCAAAACTCATCACAATGACACAGAGCTCATCAGGAAACTGAGAGAGGAGGTAAGCAGATAAGACCAGTCCGTCTCACATGCAGGAAGCATGTCCTAAATCAAGACAGTTGTTCTAATTGCCTTTGTACAGAAGGGGGTTCATGGACTCCAGGGAGTGTGGGTGGGGACAAATGTATTCTGTCCCTTAGAAAAACTCAAGGTGTGCCTGGTCCTGAGGGTGTCAGCAGTGCCAGCTTCACCGGGGATATGCCAGGCTGTCAAATACCAAGCCCCACGAAAGAGCACTGGCCTGAGAAGCAGAAAGCCCAGACTCAGGCTTCAGCTCAGCCTTTTAGTATATTAACTGGGTGACTTCAAGTGGCTTTGACCTCTGTGATCCTCAGTTTTCCAGGAGGTGGAACTAGGTCATTTCTAAGACACCTTTCACTTCTATCATACGAGCCTGTTATTTTAAGCAACATTTGCTAATGAAAAGACTACTTTGGCTACAAAAAAAGCCTGTCTTTTTAAAAATTCAGTTTAATTTTTATTGTCACTTCCATATTCTTTCCTCCCCCCCACCTATTGAGGAAGCAAGAAAACAAAATCCTTTACAGATAATGTATAATGAAGCAAAATAAGTTCCCCTGTTGGTTTCATCTCCCCAAAATGCTTCAGTCACCCTTTCTATCTACAGGGGGGTGGGGGAGTATGTTTATCTCGAATCCTTTGGAGTCCTGGTTGATCGTTGTGTGATCAGGGTTCTTAAGTCTTTCCAAGCTGTTTACCTTCAAGATTGTCTAAATTGTTCTCCTGGTTCTGCCCACTGCAAAATTTTGCATCAGTTCATACCAGTCTTTCTGGGGTTCTCTGAAAGCATCCCCTTCATCTTTTCTCATGGCACAGTAGGATTTCATCATGTTCATAGACCATGACTTGTTCAGCCATTCCCAAGCTGATGGCTGTCCTCTTATTTTTCAGTTTTTTGCTACCTGAAAGAGCTGCCAAATATCTTTTGTACATGTGAGAAATATTTTTGTGCATATATGGGTACTCTGCTACTGTCTTTGCTCTCTTTTCAGAATAGACCTACTAGTGTTGTCACTGGTTCAAAGGGTATGTACAGTTTAATAGCTTTTTGACCTAGGTCCTGATTGCTTTCCTGAATAGTTGGACTGGTTTACAGATCCACCAACAGGGCATCAGTGTCCTTGTTTTTCCCATAGCTCCTTTAACATGTGTCATTTCCCTGTTGGGTCAACTTTGCCAATCTCTTGAGTAGAAGTTGTTTTAATTAGAGCTGTTAATCAGAGTTGTTTTAATTTTTCATTTCTCTGATTATTAGGGATTTAGGGCATCTTTTCATGTGGATATTGATAGCCTGGATTTCTTCCTCTAAAAACTGCCTATTTGTATCATTTGCCCATTTATCAGTTGGGGAATGACTCAAATTCTTGAAAAACTGGCTGAACTTACTTCTTACTTGACACCCTGCCCAGGACCTTTCTATCTGGGAATGCCACTTTGGTTGCAGGTCTCCTTGGTATACTTTGAGTTTGTGACCTGGAACTGGGTAGTAGGAATCAAATCTGCCAGTGCCTGGTATGAGTTTGGAACCTCCTCTTACTTTGATGCCTTGCTATGCTTCTGGCCAGCCCCCATCCCTAATGTCTGTGGACCTCTCAGTTTCTCACCCTGTGTTGACCTTGAGCTAGAAAAACAGCTCATTGACGTTCTGGGATTTTCCAATCAAAATTGGATCTGGTGCGTTTCCTAGATCTGCCTTCAGTAGTTGAGGCAGAGGGAAAGCTTGCTGTGACTTTGCCATCTTGGCTGTCTAATTTATTTATGATGTCAGTATGTGTCTAGATTATGCTCTCATTTGGAGCTTTCCTTGGTATGCTCTGTGAAATGCTGTTCTGTGCCTGCTTTTTGCCAGCTTTCCCAGCAGTTTTTGTTGAATGGTGAGTTTTTCCCCAATAGCTGTGATCTTTGGGTTTCTTGAATGCTGGTTCGGTGTGCTTATTTGCTTCAGCATGCCTAATCTCTTCCGATTAGCCTTTCTATTTCTTACCCAGTACCAAATGGTTTCAGTGATTATGATTTTGCAGTACAGTTTGAGAGCTGATGCTATCACTTACCCTTCCTTCCCACCTTTTTTTCACTGATTCTCTTGATAGTGACTTTTTGTTTCTCCAGTTGGGTTTTGTTTTATTTTTATAGCACTACTTTGGCAGTTTGGTTGGGATGATACTGAGTAAGCAAATTTAGGCAGTGTCACCCTTTCTTGTTACATTGGCTTGACCCACCCATGAGCAATTAATACTTCTCTGGCTATCTATATTTATCTTGATTTGTGTAGAGAGTATTTTATTATTTTCATCTAGTTCTTGTGTGTGTTGGCAGATAGACTCCCAAATATCTTATACTATGTGTAGCTATTTTAATTGAAAATTCTCTTTCATACTTTTCTTTGTCTATGCTGATGACTGCAGGTGTCTTGCAGTTTTGGTGAAGTCATTGTTCTAGTTTATAGTTGGCTATCTAGGCTTCTTAGACTAATCCACTGTATTGTCTTCGAAAATTGATAATATTGTTTCTTCTTAGTCTAGACTTATTCCTTCAAATTCTTTTTAATGTCTTATTTCTACATACATCATTTCTTAGTGCTATCTCAGGTAGTGATGGTGATGATGGACATCTTTACCCTTGATTTTTTTTTTTTGAAAGATCTTTAGCTTATCTCAGTTAAATGTAATACTTACCCTTAGATTTTACTAATTGTCATCTTGAGAAAAATTCCTTTTATTCTTTTGCTTTCTAGTACTTTTGACAGTGTTGTTGTTAGCTTATAGTTTTTCAGCATCTGTTGATTGCATTGTACGACTTTTACAGTTTTTATTAATGTGTGGTCACTTATCTTTATGGTATTACTAATATTGAACCAGTCCTACACTCTTGGTAGAAATCTAGCCTGATCATAGTATTTCATCTTTGTGATATGTTGCTGCAGTCTATTTGCTAATATTTTATTTAAAATGTTTGTATGAGTATTCTTTGGAGTTACTGTTCTGTAATTTCCATTCCCTGCTTTGACTTTCCCCATTTAGGTATCAAGACCATTATTGTGTCATTGAAGTAATTGAATGGAGACCCCTTCTATTTCTATTTTTGAAATTTACGAAGAATGGAATTAATTGTTATTTAAATGTTCAGTAGAATTCATTTGTAAATTCATATGATCTTTGGGTTTTGTTTTTGTTCTTTTTTCCTTTTGAGGTCATTAATAACTTGTTTCAGTTTCTTTTTCTCAGATAAGACTAAATACTTTATTCCCTGTTTTATTAATCTGGGCAGTTCATATTTTATTATTAATTTCATTTAGATGGGCAGTTTTGTTGGCATATAATTTGATAAAATAGTTCCTATATTTTTTATTTCTTCATTGGTTGTGAATTCACCTTTCTCATTTGTGATACGGGTAAATTTGGTTTTCTTCTTTATGAGTCAGTTAGCTAAGGGCTTATTTTCTCAACTTACTATTAGTTTTATTAATTAATTAAAGGCAGGTTTTGCTTGTCTCTCCCCCCTCCCCCCTTGACTTGAAAGATTTCACCTTTGGCCTTTAATGGTTTTTTGGGCTTTTTAGTTGCTTGCTTCATTCATTCTACCCTTCCTCATTTTTATTGATGGAAATGTTTAGAGACACAAGATTTCCCCTAAGTCCTACTTTGGAATGTTGTCCCACGCTTGTCCTTTCTTTAATTAAGTTACTGGTTTTATCATTTCTGTGATGGGCGCGCCAAAACCCACTCATTCTTTAGAATTAAGTTATTTGGTTTCCAATTTTTAATCTTTACTTCAAAGGCCCTTCAGTGAATGTAATTTTTAGCGAAATGTGGCTGGTAAAAGACACATTTAATAGTTCTGCTTTTCTGAATCTGTGGGATTTTTAATGCATGGTAATTTTTTGTAAAGATGCCTGAACATCTTAGAAATGAATCTACTCATTTCTATCCCCATTCAGTGTTTTCCAGGCATCCGTCTTGATCATATCTAGCTTTTCTAAAATTTTATTTTTTAATTTTTTTTAACTTATTTTAAAATTAGGTTTATCTAGGTTTGAGAAAGGTAAATTGAAGCTACCCATTTTTAGTTTTACTATTTTCCCCTGATAATCATTTACTTTTTTCTTTATATGTTATGCCGTTCGGTGCATGTATGTTTGGCACAGATATTAATTTATTGTCTTTGTTATAGTTTGGCAAAATCTAGTTTCCCTGTTTCTCTTTCATTAGGTCTCTCTTTGCTGTTGCTTTGTCGTCTAAGGTTGTGATTGCTGCTTTCTTCTCTAACTTCTTTTTTAACTTTTCTGTTGTATATTCATTTCTAATACATTCTGCTATCCTCTTACCTTTTACGGATGAGTGAGCCATTCCACAAAACTTTAAATCTACTTCACTGTGAAGCCCATAGATTGGACCACAATAGGCCCCTGCCCACGCTCCACTTAATAGCTATATTTTGGGCCCTCCTGGATTAGAGGGAATGTCAGTGGTAATTGTTTCTCTTTGGAACAGCAACCTTGAGGGTCTTCCCCTCCCAAATTGATTTTTTTCTAATTAAAGGGACCATCCCTTGCCTCACCTCTTAAAGAGGCCTCTTCACTGAATGGGCATTACCTCACTTTAAGTGAGTACCTGAAAAGGCCTTAGTCTAAAAGGCCAAGGTCTCCCAGTGCATCCTGGGCCATCTCCAGTCTTCCTGGTCACTGGATCCAGATGTCTCTGGAGGGGAAAGAGAGGCTGGTGACCTTTCACAGCCCTCCCTCACCCAAAACAAAGTCAACTGTAAGTCATGTCATCATTTACCTGATGTCACAAATGCAGTAATGGGTGTGTTCTTCCTTTTCACATTGATAGTTATTGATTGTTAATTGTATGTTTCTCTCTATCTTTTGTTCTTATACTTTTCCTTCTCTTTTTTCCTGGCCTGTCTTTAAGAGTTTGTTTTTCTTAATCTATCTTCCCTCTAATTCTCCACCTTCCTTTTCCATTTAACTTCCCCCCTCCCCCACTTTATTTTTTATTGGGTGAAATGTATTTCTGTACCCAACGTGTGTGTGTATTTTTCCTTTGATTATTGCAGATGAGAATGAAGTTCAAGTGTCCCTCTTTTCCCTCATTTCGCCTTATTTAGACTTTTTACCTATGCACACAGTTAGTGTAAGATGATTCTTCCTGTCCCTTTCTCCTCTACCAGTGTATTTCTCTTTCCCACCCTTTCCATTCTTCTTTTAAGAGCATCAAAAACAACAGGATCAGATCCTCTGTCTAATTAGGTTCTTTATATAACACCCCCTCTTGCCCCCTTGTGACAAAGTTCTGTGACAGTGACATCTCCCCATGTAAGAAGGCAAATGATTTCTCCTTGTTTAGTCCCTTTGTGATTGCTCACTTACGTTTAAGCCTTTATACTTCAGGACTCCTGTGTTTGCATCTTAATATTTTCCTCAGCTTTGGTCCATCAGGAATGCTTGAAAGTCTTCTATTTTTCATTCAAGGTCCATTTATTCCTCTGTAAGATTATATTTCGTTTTGTTGGGTAAATTATTCTTGGTTGTAAGTCTAAGTTTTTTGTCTTCTGGAATATCTTATTCTAGGCCCTTGTTCTTCTAGAGTGCCAGTTGCTGAGTCCTGGGTCCAACTGTGGCTCCTAATGCTTAAATCTTTTTTTGGCCGGCTACAATGTTTCTTTCTTTGTCCTGGGAACTCAAGGTTTTGGCTTCAGCATTCCTGGGAGTTTTCATTTTGGGATTTGTTTTAGGAGGAGGTTACCTTTGAATTCTTTCCATTCCTAGAAACTTTTTTTTACTATTTCTAGAAATGCATCTAGGCTCTCTTTTTGGTAATGAATTTCAGGTAGTTCGATGATTTTTAAATTATATTTGTGCAGGCCCTCATTCTCTGTCATGCCTGGCCTGCTGTTGTGTTGGCCCATCCAAGTATTTCCCCTCTCCAGTCCTTCTGCATTTAGGGACCAAAGTCTCACTCTATCACCCCCTTATTCAGCAGAACTCCTGTGACTCCTTATTGCATCCAGGACCAAAAAACAAAATCCTGTTTGGTGTTCCAAGCCCTTCGTGACCTCACCTTCTGCCTGTCGCTCAGCAGTGCTTCCCTCCCAGGTCCCCATGCATCTCCATGATTCTTAGACCTTACTCCTTGACCTGTGCTCTTCAGTTTAGTAATGCTGACCTCCTGTCTACTCCATGGACAAGACCCTTTCTTTCTCAGCTCTGAGCATTTTCTCTGACTTGTTCCTCTCCTCCTGTCCTCTCTAAAATCCCATCAGTCTCATCTATGCGGGCCTTTTCTAACCCTTCTTATCTCTTTTAATTATCATACTTAATCCTGTATTCAGCTTGCATTTGTATATGTTTGTTTTCTTGTTGCATCTTCCATTAGGCTGAGGACGGGGACTGACCCCGGCCATGAGCACGGTGCCTGCTTGGCTAATATATCTTCAGTGTTTTCCAGCTCAGTTTGTGTATGAGAGACCTGACATTCTCTTCTGTTTTTTTCAGTGTCTTTATTTTTAATATTTTTGGTGTCTTACTGAGTCAGGCATTACTGATATTCGTGAAGTTATTTTCTTGGCTAAGATTTTGTATATTTTTCTAAGCTATTTTATATTTTTTCTATAGTTCTCTTTTTCAGTTTTTCCTTCTGCCATTCTCATTTGGGTTTTTAAAACTATCTTTTTAGCTCCTTTTGTTAACTGTTGCTTTAACTCTGCTAGGAGTATTTGTTGGGCTTGTGTCCCAGCTTCATTTTTCTCTATTGCTTTCAGATGTATTGGAGTCATTTTCTTTGTTTGGGCCTGTGTCGTGAACTTCTGTCATCATAATGGCTCTTTATGGGGGGATCCTTTTTTTGTTTTGTTCATTTCAGCCTTCTTTTTTACTTTAACTTTATGTCAGTGCTGTTGGGGTCTTCTCTTTTGGTGGGGGGGGAGTGTCTGGCCTCAACCTTTGCTTTCTTACATCTTTTTGCTGCTTTCTCAGCTTGGGTTTAGGGCCTGTACCCTTCTAGTGTAGTGACCTGTGGTGAAGTCTACTCACTGCCTTCCTGATCTGAGCTCTGCAAGTTCCTGAATCAAGTCTTGTGTCTTTCAGCTTGTCCTTGCATGAGAGTTTGGTAGATGGCTACTGGACTCTGTCACTGTTAGCCATCCGGGAACTTCTATAGGTTCAGAGCAACTGAATCACCATCTCCCCTAGTCTAGATTCCTGCCCTGCTTCCTCCCTGGCAGGCATGCTCTGTGTAGGGCTGGGGGCCAGCCCTAGTCGTCCCTGTTCTGCTTCTGGGATGACAGCCAAACAGCTAGGGCTTACTGGCAGTCACTCTCCTTCCCTGCTGCTGTGTTCAAATCCCTTACCACACTCCCAGTGGATTGGAAGCACCCTGTGTTAACGCAGTCCTGAGATCTCTTCTGGCCCAAGGACCATCAACTCTGATGTCCATTTTCACCTCTCTCTGCATCGTGGGTCACATTATTCTCCACATGTGGTGTGCTCCTTGATACACCCTGTCCCCCATGTCTGCAAACTTTTCTCTCTGGGCTGCAGCAGTGGCTCAGTTTTCTTCCATTTCCCATCAGAATTTGGTCCGCGGTATTTTCTAGAGCTCCATGTAGAGGGTTTTGGTGGTGGAGTTATGCTGTATTTCTTCTTGTTCCTCTTGCCATCTTAACTCTGCTCCCCAAATGAATTGTTTTTACACCTAAATAAGCCTGCAGTTTTTACCTCACAAGGTGTTTGTTGTGAGGGTATAAACTTTTTCCTTAAAAGCAGAAATAGATGGGGAATAGCTCTCTGTGATCTGCCTTAGGGCACAACCTTATTGACCACCATACCTTACCAACTATGGTTTTTGGAGTCAGGTACACCAGGTACCTTGTGCCTTTTGGAGCTCCAACAGATATGTGTTATGCTGAACAACTGTGTTTTCTTTTTAGGGAAAAGTCATAGAACCTCTGAAAGACTTCCATAAAGATGAAGTGAGAATTTTAGGCAGAGAACTCGGTCTCCCTGAAGACCTGGTCTCTAGGCATCCATTCCCAGGTAAAGAATCTGGCATAATCCGTATGTGTCCCATAACAAGGCAGGTACAGAAGGATGTGGAGTCCTTTGTTCATTGTCTCAAGCCTTCAATGCAAGTGAGGGGCAGAGATGGAGGGTCAGGACCCCGATGCCTGTATCCTCTCCTGACTGGGCCCAATTCATGTTCAGTTCAAGGAAATGGAGCACAAGTACAGCCATGGGTAAAGTACTTGGGTGTCTTCTTTTTGTGCAGTAACTGTACTGACCTTAAAGACCCTTATCATGGAATTGGAAAGTGCATATAACTGTCCTTCAGGTTTGCAAACCTCACAGTGCCCTGTAAGGCTGATGGCATATCACTCTCATTGAGGCCCTCAGTGGTCACCCTGGTCTGTGGTGACAACTCTTCTCCATATTTGCCATGAAGAATAACCTGATAGAAACGTCATTGTAATGTAAGTGGTGTGGATCTTAGTGCTGGTATCTGGGCCCTTAAAGTACATTCTGTAAAAATGCTTTCTTTGTATACCAAGAGCAGTGTATCCTGGACAGGCCTTTGGAGTGGAGAGACCCACTTTGGAATTTCAGATCTCCTGCTTCCTTGCTATGTGTGATCTCAGTCAGCCTCAGTTTCCTTATTTGTAAAATGAAATATAATACTTGTATTGGAGTTATAGTGCAAATAGCCCTAGTTTTCCTGGGTTTGAATCCTATCCCTGCCACTGACCATATTAGTTTGAGAAAGGGGAAAGTATTGCTAAGTCATGTCAACAGGCATAGTTCAGCTGTGGTTTGACATTTGTGAATGAACATGCTTCTGATGTGGTACTGGTAGGTACCTAAAGTGTAAACCGGTAGGATCCCTTTCCATCCGAGGAAGGCTTCAGGCCCAGGCACTTGTGACTTGGCTTGGCTCAGACTCTCTTCCAGCCCCAAGCAGCCCACTGGCAAGGATCCTGAGCTCCAGTCCTACACCTGCTGCCTCCCAAAGGTGAGGCAGAGAAGCAGGGTGGACTCTAATTATACACAATTCTGTGGGCCCCTAACAATCCCCCCAATGGCGAACGTTTCCTTCCAATGCTAAATTCTGTGACTACTCTAAGAAAAGCTTTTTGTAAACCTTTAAGAGTTCAACAAATGTATCAAGGTGTTACTACTGTCATCATCGTCCTTGATGTTCACGCCAATTAACCTTCCTAATCCTTTCCTACCTAGTCAGTGTATTTCTCCATCACGACACTTTTACAGACTCGATCTAGTTGAGAGTTATAGTTGGAGAAGTATCATCCTAGATCTTAGATGGAACATTTGACAGGGCCTTAGATGTAATCTAGCCCCAATCCTGTCATTTTACAGCTGAGGAAACTGAGGCTTCTGGATGTTCCATGGTGTGCCCAGAGTTGCGCAGGTCCTCTGCAGGCCACAGATATGTCCTCTTTCCACTGAAGGAAAAGGAGCCCCAAATAACCGTAAATGATTCTGTAGTAGGTCCTTTGCCTTATGGCAGTGCTCAACGGCCTGGCTGTGTTGTGAAGGGGCAGGTTCACTTTAGGTGCAAATTCCCAAATGGCCAGGAGAGAGTCATTGCCATTCCCGAGTTAATGATTTTGCATTGTCTTCATCGTCTTCCAAAAAGTATCATCATTTGAAGCATCTGCACAGGGAGCACTCTTTCACCTACATCCTGTGGTTTGCTACTCTCACAGTCGATAGATTGAATTGTGTGATTAGAGTGAATAAGTGTGCCTGTAGAACAGCCTTTAAGATCCAGGGATTTCCAACTTGTCCTCTTTTATACCATTCAGTTTTAAATGAGCCGATGATAAAGCTGAGGCACAAGCGGGTACTTGGACACTGATGTTGTTATTTGGTACTTGAATTGTAACTTTTACTCTGGTCTTTAGGTCCAGGTCTGGCAATAAGAGTGATATGTGCTGAAGAGCCTTATGTATGTAAAGACTACCCTGAAACCAACAACATTTTGAAAATAATAGCTGATTTTTCTGCAAGTGTTAAAAAGGTAATATTTGTGCACAATTTATACATATTAGTAGTTTTAAGGGAAGAAGCTAGTGATTACAGTAGATAGTAAAGTTCTTTGTTTAATTTTTAAAAATTACTTAATCACTTACAAACTTGGAATTTCTTAACAATATTATTAATTATAATGATATATTAAATTATATTGTTATCTAAATTAATTATTAATTAAATTATAATATCATATAAATGATTATAATAAGAATTAATTGTAATAATTTTATAATCATTTGTGTTCTGAGACATATTTTTAACTCTGATTGAAAAAGAGTTTGCTTTGGAAAATAGCATAGGACGTAGAACAATCTGTGTACAAGGAGTAGGAGTGCTAAAATTGTGCCAGGGATTTCTGAAGGTTTCTCTTAGCTATTTGTCAGGGGTAGGCAGCAGGCTGGCTTCACAGCCCTGGGGCGCTGGCATCTCCTTGTGGCTCTGGCTCTGGCCTGCCCCCAACCCTTTCGAGTTGCTGCATCCCCCCGCACAGGAGCACCTCATTTTCTTTTGTAAAACAGAGGTCTGTGCTAACATCTCTCAGACCTTTTCCCACTCTGAAATTTATGATAAATTCATTTTTCATGAGTTGATATTTGTGTTGTTCCGCAAGTATTCTTAGTCAAGGCCTGAAGCCAAAAGGCAGTTTGTCAGAATGGGAAAAACCTGGGATCGGTCACAAAATGTGGGGGACCTCTTGCCCCCAGCATGTAGTAGAGGGCCTTTCCCATTGTATTGGGCTTTCACTGCTTCATGCTCGATCTAAAAATGCACCTGTGTGTCATAGTGGTGGCTTTCTGGACTCTGAGACCCTGCAGTCCTGACTCTGAAGCAGAGGGCAGTTATTTTATTACAAAGACAGACCTCCTTGTGGAGTGAAGTAAAAGTAAAGCAGACAGCACAGACTCTCAGAATGAGGAGAGGGTTTTCTTTCTGATCCCACAGAGCCCTCTTTCTGGACTTTAATGTGACTTGGGCCTCTTCCTCCTTGTACAGTCACTTTGGGCTACGTGGCTGCCTCCCTGCTGTGCTTGCAGGCCCTCTATCACCTATCTCCCAGGAGGCCTTGGTGGGGTCTGGCCCTGTCTGCCTGCCAAACTGTCACTAACCTCTCCTCCCCGATCCCTGGTGCCTGGTGCCAGGGCCTTCCCAACAAGCTGACCTTGTAGAAATTTGTTCCTAACTAGATGGAGCCGTGGGGTCATCTCCCACTTTCTGCTTTTTCATCCCCAGCACCTGGCACCAAGTGGAAATGGTGTTGATAAATGCTTATTGATTAGGTGAATTACAGCTAGAAATCTATGGCAGTTAGATCTGTGGGATCCCTCCGAGCAGATGTGGTCTTTTATTACAGATAGTGAACTCATTTCCAGAGAGCTGCTGGACCTCAAACCTTTTGTCTTTCTCCCTTGTGCTCAGCCCCACACGCTGTTACAGAGAGTCAAAGCTTGTACGACAGAAGAGGACCAGGAGAAACTCATGCAGATCACCAGCCTACACTCTCTGAGTGCCTTCCTGCTGCCCATTAAAACCGTAGGGGTGCAGGTGAGTGTCCTCAAGTGCATGCCCACAACATGCCCCCGCCCTGCAGTTGCTCAGTCCAGATTTGGATATCTGTGAGATTGTTAGATGTGAGGAGAGCTGATGAGCCCTCTGGAGAAGATGCAGGCGCCATGTTTGGAGTTGCTGGAAGATATTTAAGAAAGAATTAAGTACTTGAGTTGAGATTTTCTTGATCTTGGACTTGTGTCTTCTTGAGAGTCCAAGGTTTAAGGGTAGATCTTTTCACACCCAGTCTGGAGATGCTTTCCCATTCACCATTTTGATCCCAGATGAATGCTGTGCAAGACATCCTCTTTGAGAATGGAGGGAGGAGATTTCTTGCCATAAGACTTTAACCAAAAAGGAATTCAGCCTGCAGTGTTTGCATAGCCTTTTAAATTTCCTTAGACTAAAAGTGGATGCCAGATCAATGTCCTCTTTACCCTAAAGGAATCATCTTGTGGGAGGAGATTTTTAAAAATAGTTTTTTCTCCCTGAATATGTGTGAAGCCTGCTGATTTGTTTGGAAGGATGACCCTTCACTCAATTACCTTTTAATTAATCTGAAAATATTTGAAATATTGAAAAAACAGGTTTTGGACTGTGTTAATTACATCAAGAATTGAACACTGACTAAACCCTGACTTTAATAAAAGATCATAGTTTCTACCAGGCTGCTGAAGAGAAATTTCTTTCCCTCCTCCCCTACTTAGGGAAGTTAGTTGGAGCAGTGTTCTTTCAGAGTAGTTGAGAACTAAGTGTAGAAGTGCATTCATTCCTGATCAGGTTTGTGAGTGGAGTCTGGAAGTCCACTTAAAGCCATAAGTTTAGATCTTACAAAAGGCTTTGTCATTTTAAGGGAGGAATTTAAAGTTAAGAAAAAGACTCATCAGTTTCCTTTTTTAAAATTAAATTATTTTATTTGTTTTCAGTGTTCTACAATCACTTTCACATATCTCATATTTTTTCCCCTCCTTCCCTACTCCTGAGATGGCATACACTTTTATATAGGTTCTACCCATACATTCCTGTTAAATACATTTTCACCTTAGTCATTTTGCACAGAAGAATTAAAACGAATGAGAGAAATCGTAAAACAAAACGTAATATAAAAGAAAATAGTCTGCTTCATTCTGCGATCGAATTCCATAGTTCTTTGTCTGGATATGGAAGGCATTTTCCCTCAAGAGTCCATTGGGAATTTTTTAAGTCCTTGCATTGCATAGAAGTACTAAGTCTTCCAGACAAATTCCTTGCACACTGTCGTTGTTGCTATGTACAAAGTTCTCCTGGTTCTGCTCCTTTCACTCAGCATCAGTCCATATAAGTCTTTCCAGACCCCTCTGAAGTCTTCCTGTTCATCATTTTTTATAGCACAGTAGTATTCTGTTAAATTCATATACCACAATTTATTCAGCCATTCCCCAGTTGATGGGCATCCTCTTGTTTTCCAGTTGGGAAAATATGGGACCATATGGGACCCTTTCCCATTTTTATAATCTCTTGGGGGTACAGTCCTAAAAGTGGTATTGCTGGGTCAAGAGGTATGCATATTTTTGTAGCCCTTTGGACATAGTTCCATATTGCTCTCCAGAATGGTTGGATCAGCTCACAGCTCCACCAACAGTGAATTAGTGTTCCAAGTCTCCCACATCTTCTCCAACATTTATCATCTTCCTGTTTTGTCATGTTAGCCAATCTGACAAGTGTGATTTGGTACCTCAGATTTGTTTTGATTTGCATCCCTCAAATCAATAGTGATTTAGAGTAATTTTTTCATATGACTATAGATAGCTTTAATTTCTTCTTCTGAAAACTGCTTGTTCATATCCTTTGACTGTTTATCAATTGGAGACATCAGTTTCTTTTGGAAATTAGGAGGGAACTTTTTAGAGGGTGTTTTTATTATATCTTGGTTGGGAAAGGTTGGGAACTAATGATACACAGAGAACTAGATTAATAGTTTACTATCTGTTTTGGAACGAATGTCTGTGTATCCCACATTGAGCACCTTGCTGACCCATTTATTGACTAAGGAGTTCTTGAGTTTAGAGAATATGAGAAGAGGTAGCTACTAAGGTGGGGTTGCAAGAAGAGGGGAGTCTCTTACTGAGCCAAGCCAAACATTTTTATTAAAAGGAGTTTGAACCTCCTTGTACAGTGGGAGAGCAGTGAGACAAATAGCATTTTGTACCTTTGGACTTTGAGTTACAATGGAAATTGTAGATAGAAAGATCAAAAAAATCTACAAAACAAAGGTGAAGGTGAACTAACATTTAGTTGGAGGGCAGGGCCTGAGAGTGTAAATTGTATCTAGAAATATTGCTTCAAATCCTGGAAATAAGAGTGTTTTTATATTTGTAAGAAGAAGCTATTAACACTTCACAGATAACCATGTCTTTTCCTAGAACTCTATCTTGTGCCATCAGTTTTAAATTTAAGGCAGCTGTCCCCACTATTACAAAAAGAGAAATAAAGGTATAGGACAATTGTTCTATTTTCAAAAGTTGATTGAGTCAGAAGCAGATGGAACTACAGTTCTGTGTATCATCTCGTGTACTCCTTAAAAGAGGAGTGTTGTGGCTTCATCATCTCTGACCCGTACACATGCATGCACATACGTGCACACTCGGTACTCCTTTGTCCTGGCACAGCCACTTGGCTGATGACTTGTCCTGTGGTGTGTTTTCAGGGGGACTGCCGCTCCTACAGTTATGTTTGTGGCATTTCCAGTAAAGATGACCCTGACTGGGAATCCCTGATGTTTCTTGCAAGGCTGATTCCACGTATGTGTCACAACATTAACAGGTAAGTCTCTGGTTGCTCAGGTTCTGCTCCTGTGGAAAAACAGACCTGAGAAGGACAGCATTTGGGCTTCTTGGCAACATTGGGTATAGAGTGATGCGAAGAAAACTGATTTGGAAATTTCATATCTTGGGTATTCCCTGGAATTTTATTTATTCAAGAATATCTTTTGTGAAAGGGAATAAATAGGAAGTAAATATTTTTACAAATAAGATATTCTATAACTATTGGTATAATCTAGTAGTATTTTTAACTGTGCCCTGTACTTAGAATTCTTTCCTCGGAAACACTTCTCCCATCTTAGATAACAATTTTAGGGGCTCCTTAGCTTGCCAGTTCCTCAGTGTATTTGATCTGGTAGTAGAGAAGAAACTGTTCTTTTTCTTCTTTTTGCTTCAGTCTTCAAGTTTTAAGTAATTATTGGAACAAGTGGTATTTGTCTAAATTAGAAAAATAATTTGAAGGCAAAAAAACTGGATGCTAGACCTTACAGAAATAGTGCCATGGACCATTCAGTCTAGTTTTTGGTCAAGAGGTGCCATGTTTCTAAGTCTGCCTTTCTTCTCTTGGACTCTTGGATGGCTGTAAACAAGGCACACTCTGCTCTGAGCAGTTTCACAGAGTGGAGCTTGTGTTCTCAGTCAACCCACCATCCTGATTTCATATTGTGTTTAGATGACCAGCATCAAAGAGGAGAAAGGGCATTTCGTGGCTCATTTTGCATGGTTTTGTGACTGAAATTTCACATTAACTTTTGAACGTTAAGTAAACAGTCTCTAACAGGATAGGAGCTGTTGCGGGTGTTGCTTGGTACCCAGGGAAGCTGGAGCACAGTCGTTAGGGGTCGTCCCTCAGAGCTGTGTGACTTTTGACAATGGGACAGCAACAAAGGGTGTTCTGCAGACATGCTGCTTGCTATGGTGCATGGGAATGATGGATTATTGATGGTCAGGATTGACAAAGTATGACTGCTTTCACTGAATGAGCTTATTTGTCAGTTCAGATAGTGCTCAGGAGGATAATTATGCCCAGAAGTCTGGTTGCCCCCTACAAGGTTTTAGCAGTCTTCTGTGAAGTTCTCCTGACCTGCTCTTTTCCCTAGTTTTCGCTCCATTGCTCATATCTTCATCCTCTCTGGACCTCCTTTCTCGTGTGTAAAAGGGAAACAATGCTTCTACCTCATAGGGTAGTTTTGAAGAAAGTACTTAGAGGGGCCTTTAGAGTTAAGTGTAGAAATGAATTTTTGTTGCAAGCTCAAGCTGTTTGGCTACTTGCTCTCAGAAGGCTGAGCTGCCGCTGGTGCTGCTCCGGCTCCCTGGCTCTTGCTCCTGAACCAAAGTTTCTGTCCCAAACCAGAAGTTCCTGTTAGGCAAAGAAAGAAATTTAAATCAGGATCATAGCACTTAGATACTGTTTTTCTCTTTCTCTAATAAGTGCACCCAATGACAAAAGAAATGGCTTTTAAAAGAAGACATTCGAGGTGATTGAGGATTCCATCCACTCCATTGTTGAGACTGGGGCTCATTCCCCTGGAAGCTCTTTGAGAGAGGAGACAGTTACGTTCTTAGCCTTTGTCTTCCCAGAGTCTAGCACTGTGGCTCACGCAGGATAGACATTTAGTAAATGCTTATGGACTGATTTTAATCTGTATTTTCTTCCTCCTCCCACTCTCTCAGATGAGAAGATAAAGGCTATCTACTCTGAGTTTCCTTTTTTCTTTTTCTATACTTTTCACAAGCTCTTGACAGAACCTCTACTGCCACCCCACACCCCCATCTTCCACCTTCCTCTGCTCCCGTCCTTGCCAGAACCAGCCACCTTAGGTGGGCCTGACCCCATCCCCTCCAGGCTTTCTTCTACCAAGCTTCCAGTTTACAGAGTTCTAGCCTGAGCTCTGCAGATGTTGATTGTCCTTCACCTAGCCCCATATTCCCCTATGTCCCTGTAAGCTGTCATCTTCTGTCTTTCTTTTTGTAGTCACACTCATGGAAAACAGCCATCTGTGGTCATTTCCTCCACTTCCTCCTTAAACTCTTCGTGATGTAGCTGCCAACTTCACTCAATTGAAATTTCTTTCTCCAGTGTAATTGGTGATTTCTTAATAGCCATCTCTGATGGTCTTTTCTCAGTCCTCATCCCATTTGATCTTTTAAACACTCTCTTCTCTTCCCTGGCTCTTTGTCACACTTATTATACAGGTAGGAGAAAACCAGGGGTGAGAGTGGCCTAGACAGCCCAGAGATGGGATAAGGTAGCCAGCCATGTCACATGCGCATAGCAGATAGTTGGAGCAGGATCAGGACTGAGAACAGACCATCAGCTCATTGGGAACTTTGGAAAAAACAGGTTTAGTTGAGTAAAGGGGTTAGATGTCAGATTTGCAGGTGGCTGAGGAATGAGTGAGAAGTGAGGAAATTGAGGCAATGAGTTTCAGTTGCTTTTTCCAGAAAGGTCTTTAAGAAGGGAAAGATGGAGCGAAGAACCTTGGGGTATGTTTGAAAGCAACAGCAGTATTACCAGTAAGTGGAGAAAGATTAGGAAGGAGTGGGGAGGTTGAACCCTTGTTGTGCTGGAGGAAATTGGAAGAGCTAGTAGGGAACACAGAAAGGGCCATGGCCTTGACTTTGGAAAGGGCCACCTCATTGTCAGATGTCAGAAACTGCACGACGGTCAGGGAGGGAAAGATGATTAAAAAAAAATTGGGGAGGAGAAAACGGAAAAGGGGGAATTCATGGCATTTTCTCAATAGAATAAGTAGGCCAAGTCTTTGGGTGAGGTGGGGAGAGGAAAGTGTAGAGGCTTCGAGGAGAGGAGGAATAGTTTAGCCTGGCTATCAGTTCTGGAGAGGCACAGCCAGGTGAGATGAGACACCAGCTTGATAACCTTTTACCCTTTTGTGGTCCGATATTTTTTGTGAAATTATACATGAGATTTGTTACATTCATTTTAACTGTGATCCCAGACAAGTAGCTTTGTGAGAATCAAATGAGAAAACAAACAGGCAAAGTGGTCTGACAACCGTACGGCACTATATACGTATTTACTATTGTTGTATCATTGTCAGAGTTAAAATAGGGAGTCTAGGGTTCCTGACACTGCTGCGTACTTGTCTTCTGTTTAGTCAGAGACTGAGGCCTTGCTTCCAGAAAGCAGCCATTTGATGTGCAGGCTGGGCCGCCTCACACTTCAGTGCTTGTGTCTGTGTCCCAGGCTGGGCAGCGAGCGTTCGGCCTGTGCCTTTGGATTGGGTGCCTGCCTTCCACGTGGCCACCAGCGACCTTCAGGCAGGAGCCCAGGCGAAAGCTTCAAAACACTAAGTCTGATAATAGAACTATTAACAGAAATGTTAGTAATAAATAAGTGAGGTCTGTCCTTCTGTGCTGTAGTCACCAGATGCTCGGCCTTTGTTGGAACCTCTTGCTAAGGACAGTCTTCTTGATGTGCTGGCTGCCACTCTGGCCTTGGACTTGGAAGGCCCATCTTCATGTCTCCTCTCTAACCCATCACAGTTGGAGCCTTAGTCAGTTTTCTGGACTTCTCTGAGGCTCAGTTTTCTCCCTTGTAAAGTGAGAATACACTAATCCTTATTCCACCTCATACTGTTGCTGGGGAGCGTTGTGATCAGAAACAGTGTCTGGCAAGTGTTTGATGATCATGTCAGTGGGAGATTTTAGATAGAATATCCCCAGGAATGTGAGCGAAAGCAGCATACTTCCTTGCACTAAAAGGAATGTTTCTCATTCTTTGGCCTCTAGGGTCGTCTATGTCTTCGGGTCCCCTGTCAGAGAGCCTCCCATGGATGTCACCCCCACCTTCTTGACCACTGGAGTGCTCAGCACGCTGCGGCAAGCTGACTTTGAAGCTCACAATATTCTCAGGGAGTCCGGTAAGGTTCCGTACGGTCTTGTCATTTGGGAGGAGAGAACCGAGAGGGAAGCTGGGTTTGTGGGGAAGATTGCCTGCCGTGTGCAGCCATTTGATTTGTAAGACAAGTATCTAGGAATGAACTTCTGAAGTTTTCCTTGATCAAATATATTGGTACAGAAAGCCTTAAAAGTGCAGCCCCAAGAAGGGAGGGCTAGGTGTGGGTCCTGTGAATGTGGAAGGCAGGTGGCATGGCTCTCTCCCTTCCCCTTCTTTTCTATTTCTGTCTGCTCCCTACCAGTGTTCTCACTACACCACCCCCATCCATAGCATACAAGACAACGCTCTTGTTCCTTTCTCTGTCTGTTTATGGTTGAAGGCAGAGAGGGCTATCTGCAGTAAATGCAGAAAGTTTGGTTCAGGGACCTCTCTTGGGGGCATGGCGCAGCCCCCTGCCCTCTACAGTGGCATGGCAGGTAAGAGAGGTCTGGGCACCTTGGGGGTGGGGTATGGTTCTGAGAGCCTCTGGAGGAGAAAAGCAGGATATGTCTCTAGGTTTGTCATTTTCACCACTTTGGAGGTGACAAGGGTCCTCCTTCCTGCTCCATTTCAGAGTCCTGTGGGATTGAAAAGTACCTGGGCTCCAGCAGTGCCCTTGGAAAGTTTGGACTTTGGGGAGGGGGATGTCAGCCTGAGCCCCAAAAGCCCAGCTTGGCTGCTTCCCCTTTGGACTGCTCTACCATGCAGGGTGGGGAAGTTGCTAAAATTCTCCTAGTCTGACTTGCTGGCCACTGCTTTCCTATTAGGTTCACTGTGTGGAGGGTACAGAGGGCAGGGGAGCATTGCAGCATATGGTACTGGATCCAGCCCTGCCTTAGAGGGTTGTTGTGGCTGAGTCGATTGCTTCCTATTCCCCCTCTCCTCCCTGCAGAGAGTAGGGATCATTTGAAGATCTTTCCTGCCCTCCTTCCCCACCCCAAGACTCCTCTTCCTTTAAATGTGATAACTGTCTTTGCAGTTTTCCTGAACATTTTTCTCACCTCCCCCTCAAAGGTCCATCCACATTGGCCTTCTCTGTTCCTAACACATGATTCTCCATCCACATTGTCTAGGCTTCAACCCTGCCCATTCCTAATTCCTCCTCACCTCTGCCTTGGAGAATCCTTTGCTTTATGCAAGATGGAGCTCTCACTGCACCTCAATTATGAGTACCCTCCCTCATGATTAACTAGAACTCTCTTTCACTTATTTTAAATTTATTCTGCATACATTTGTTTAGTATATAATTGGGTCTGTATATCTCCAGCTCCTAGCCCAGTGCTTGGGACCTGCCAAATAAATGCTTTTGTCACTTGATTGCCAAGGCTGTTTAGACCCTGCAAGGGAGGGGTGTTTGTAGGGCTGCTTGTACTAGCCATTTCCCTTGTGTGCTCTTGAGGTTGTTGTATCAGTCTGATTAGAGTTTTGTTAACATACTCAGAAAGTGTCTTAATGACTTCAGACATGATGTGTAAAAGATTATTTTTGGCAAGATGGGTTTGTGGTTACTTACAAAAAATGTCTTTTACCTATCATTTACACCTGAGTCACCCTCAGACAAAGTGAGGCAGACTTAACTGCTTGCCTTCCCCTAGGGTATGCTGGGAAGATCAGCCAAATGCCAGTCATTTTGACACCGCTGCATTTTGACCGAGACCCTCTTCAAAAGCAGCCGTCCTGCCAGAGATCGGTGGTTATCCGAACCTTTATCACAAGCGACTTCATGACTGGTGTCGCAGCAACACCTGGCAATGAGATTCCTGTCGAGGTAACTTTATTTTAAAACATAAAAAAAGGCACTAGTGTCCTAAAATAACATAGCTTATAGCTAAATTGTAAGTCAGAGAATTCTTTGGGCCAGTGTTCTGTGGGAGAAAAGGCCCAGCCTGAAGGGCTGAATCGTAGAGAAGGGACCCCTGGGGCCCAAATGGTAGCATACAAATGCATGTGCCAGCTTGCTCAGAGCTGCCTTTCCCAGGGGCCCATCCACCTCGACCTTCTTTGTTTTACTGTAGGTGGTGCTGAAGATGGTCACTGAGATTAAGAAGATCCCGGGTATTTCTCGAGTTATGTATGACTTAACATCAAAGCCCCCAGGAACTACCGAGTGGGAGTAATAAACTTCCTTTTAGATCCAAGTGCTGTGTGCCGTTGAAATGATCCGAGACGTTGCCAGTGTTGACATGCAGTACTGTGAGGAGGGCAGCTGGGGCCACTCCTTCCCACCTGGGTCCTGTCCTGGAGCCGCAGGTGCCAGGGAAGAGCCGTGTGGGAACCCTGAAGGGGGGCTGAGGATTTGTACGGGTAACTAGCCAAGGCGCCATGGCCTGTGCTCAGACAGACTCATCTGACTCTTGCCTTTGTGTTCATACATTCATTCTGTGCTGGGTCTTACCGTTACAGTCACTGAGCTGCTTCTTTGTTCTCTAAAGGCGTATCTCTTCTGGGTGACTATTGGGGTGCTTCCTGTCTCCTCCTGGGGGGTCGGGGCCATTGGAAGGTACAAGTTGTGGGGGGCACAAGTCTCTGGGAAAACTAAGTTCACAGGTAAATCACCTTGTTCCTTCCCTGGGCATTTACATATCAAATCATCATTGGCACAGGAGGATTTTGGAGCTGTAGAAGTTAGGGCACTTTGGAGTGGGGGAAGCCTTCCCAAATTGCTCAAAGTGTGGCACCATTTTCTAGCCCTCCAGGGTAAGGACATGCCGATGGCCCTGGGAACTTTCTTTTCACTAGTAACAACTTTGAGTTGTCTCAGTATCAGATGTACTAGAATCACACAACTTTTAATGTTAATATTTTTTCCTAAGAATAAAAGGGGAAAGTAGTTTGTGTACAGGCTTTCTTGTCTCTGAGGCAGGGATGCAGGTAGTGAAGGGAGAGGCGGGCACCATCTTCTTGGGCTGGCTCTTCCATATAGGCCTGAGGTATCAACCTGGACAGCTCTGTCATGATTGCCCCTTCTTTTCCCCAGAAGAGAGACACCCTTGTGTATTCCCTGATTAAAGTTATAGGAAGACTAAGGAGGTATGACTTTAATTTGTTCTGCAGTAGGGCTTAAGAGCAGCTCTAGATCAGAGACCAATGGGACAGAAAAGTGCCATGGGGGGTGGGGGATGAGGACTTGGAGGTCCTAGAGAAAATGTCTGCACCCTCAGACCTGCTTTGGCTTGCCAGCTGGCTTGTATTTATGGATGATAGAAGGCATTCTTCCCAAACTTTTTATGCAAACTAAAGCTGGAGGAAAATTCTCTAGTACTTCCCCTGATAATATTAGCAACTTTCAGAGTCCAGTCACTCCTAGGATCCACTCAGATATAAAATAATAGCTTTGTAGTAACCACAGCCAACAGGAGAAAGACTGCATAGTTTTTCCTGGATTGTGAATACTTCATCCTCCCATAATACTTTTCTCATCGTTTTCAACTTAGACTGTCCTTGAGTTGTGAGGTAACCCAATGGCCCTCACAAGCAAGCCACCTGGTCTCCCTCAGCATCTTCCTGGAGAAGTATGGACCTCCATTTAGGATCTAGAGGATAGGTTAGTATCCTAATCTTCCAGGCCTTTGGGTGACAAAATTGGTATTTGCTTCTTCCTGAAGTGGAGCTACTGGGGTGTAATTAGACTCTGCAAAGCCTCACAGGGCTCTGTCCTGTCACAGATGATGGTGTCAGACTTTTACCAGCAGATGTCAGAGTATTATAAGTACTTCCTGTTCCTGGTCAAGATCCCTTTTAAAGGGAGCTGGGCTTGTGTTTCGATGGCCGTTGAGGTCAGGAGTACCCATTTCTGGAGAGGAGTTTGGTATCTTAAACAAGGATCAAGAATTTCACAACACCACAACATACCTAAGACAATCCTTGGACACAAAAATGCCTGATTAGATCACACAGCAAAACTGTTTTCTCATTGGATCTTCATAACAGCTCTGTGAGTTAAGATCTGAGTCTTCGCTGAAGTGAACGTACCTCAGGCATACAGCTCATTATGTGAATAGACCTTCAATTCAGCCTCAGGCCATATACAGTGTGTAGTTACTTACATTATGTGAGCCCTCGTTCATCTGAATTCAAGAGGGATATTTTTGGAAGATCCCTTTTGACCTATGCAGGTATAGGTGTGATGTTTCCCTGCTTTTACAGATACAGAATGAGATTGCCTTGAAAAACTGATGCATGAAGTTACCCACTAGCCATATACCTTCCTCTGAAGGTGTATCCCAAGCAGGCTAAGGGATAGAATTAGGAAAAGTAGGAATCTCACCATGGGCGTGACTGCTGCTTTTTGACCAAGCCTCTGAAATGTGCTGCCTCACAACAAGTGGGCTGAGTCAAAGCCGTTTCAAACTTGTGCTGCCTTATCTAGGGTTATAGTTGATTTTTAGAAGTGGCAGCATCTTAATCACTTCAGGCTTTACTGGAGACCAAACCTTCATCTTCATCCAGAAAACCAAGCAACCTCTTTCTTTTCAACTCGAGTTTGTAGAATAGGAGTTGGGAGGGACCTTGATGGCCATCCAGCCTTTTACTTGCAGATCCCTTTAAAGGGGAAGCTGCCATCTTCTGAGAGCAGGCCATCCCAGCTCTAGTTGTTAGACAGGTTTTCTTCACATTAAGTCTGAAGTTGCCTTCCTGGTTGGCGGAATTATTGTCACCAAATAATCACCCCAGCTAAAGATGAATTGTGTAATGTTGCTGAAAGAAGGAATGAATGAGTTAATAAAGATGCTGGATTAGAAGTTAGGAGGCCTGGGCTTGAATTTTGCCTCTGACATTTATTAGCTGTGTGACCTTGGGGAAGTTCTTCTTTCTTCCGCTCACCTCCATACACACTCCTCTTTCTCCAAATGTCAGAAATAGCCAGGATTTCAAATGTGATCTTTTTTAAAGAAAGCTTCAACATCCATTCCCAAGTAATGGGGTTGTTTCTAAGTGGACCCCTGAGATGAATCCAGGCTGGCTTAAGAGAGGGTTGGTAGGATGTGGAGGAGGGGAGTGATTATAATCCCTTCTGCAATGGTGAGAGCCAGTTCCTTCCACATGAAATATAGAAGCTGGATCAAGAGAAAGGATGTTGGCCATGGTGTGAAGGGTTAGATAAACTGAAGCTTCCAGATGGTGCTCCCTGGTTCTCAAGTCAGAGGACCTCCATTTGAATGTTGTCTTTACCGTGAGACAATGAGCCAGTCATTTTTGGGCCAAAGGTTTGAAAAGCCTTTTTCAGCTCCATGATTTTATCCTAGCATTGGTTTTGCTAAAATGAGGCCACATAAAAAGTCAAGGTAATCTCTCTCCCTGTCCCTTCCAACTCCAACTCACTGTACCAGGAGAGCTTTGACAGGTCTATATGCCGATATCTGGAGATGAGTTATCGTTGAGTAACCTGACTCCATGGCAGTTTGGTGTTACTCTACAATGAAAGGCTTAAAAACCCGTAGTCTTGTCCCTTTGTTACACATATGAACAGACCCAGACTAGGGAAGTGATGACTTGGGAAGACCCAAGTCTCCTGACTTCCTCGTTATTGAACCTTCCACCTCATGGCAAGTCTTACTTAATTAACTACTGTTGGTATCCTGTGGTGGGTAAGTCTTGAATGTTGTAGACATTGTCTGGAGTTTTTCTTTTTCTTCCTACACCTTTTCTTTCCTAAGACTATAGCTCCAAAGGTCTTACCTGGATTCCCCCACCTGCCATAACCCGGATGGAGTGTATATACGTATCTATATCTATGCCTTTAGAGAATATAGATTACATAACAGTAAACTGTACATTTTGTATACCATATAAAAAGAGGCAGTTTATGTACATTTACCAAGACCATTGTTACAACTTCATAATGGAAAATGGGAAAAAAAATGTGACCAACTGCTTTTGAACAGATTTGTTATAAATAAATATTTTGCCAAATGGACTAGTGTAGTAGATATTGTTGAATTGTGGAAATACTATGTATTTGTTGGCTGTGTGCTGTTAGTCTGTTCCATGTTGTTCAGGCAATAATGTTGAAATAACAATAACCTGGCTAAGATAATGTGAAATGACCTTCATCTTTCTCTTGCTGACATATTCTCTCACCTTCCTGGAAGCAACAAAACTGTTTGTATATA
Organism: Potorous gilbertii; assembly: GCA_028658325.1. NCBI lineage: Eukaryota > Metazoa > Chordata > Mammalia > Diprotodontia > Potoroidae > Potorous > Potorous gilbertii. Next base: position 539,234,203 of record CM053771.1, on the reverse strand, counting down.
AGACTTTCACCGTCTAATTCCTTAAGCTTTGGTGTCTGTGATAAAATGGGAGAGAGGAAGCCAAAGAGGATGCTCTCCTGGCATCTACAAAATGAGACTGAAGACACACAGATCACATCATCTGCTCACAGTCTGGTTGGCATGCCTCAGATGGAATAGCTTAAATTTATAATTGTATGCCTGTGTTATCTCATCAGATCCTCCAGACGCCATATTGAGGTAGCTAGTGCCGTTATCATGCCCATGTTGGCAGGTGGAGAAGGTGAAGCTCTGAGAGGTCAGATGATTGGGTTAGCCAAGGTCACTCTAGGCCTGGGCCTGGACTCCTGGTCTGATGCTCCTTGTCCTACATTAGAGGATGTTGGGCTTTTATCTAGAATGTGAATATTGGACATAAAATTGAGTGGTTTTTTTATCCCCATCACCAGCGAAAGATGTGTACTTTTCATTTTTCTTTTTTAAATTCCATGAACAAGAAGCCTTCAAATACATATGCAAACCTGCCCTGACCTCTTGCACATGCCTTTTTCTATTGGACCAGATATGGTTTTACAGTAGCACCCCGAAGATGTCTTTATCTTGATTGATTTAATTTCAGGGTAGCTGTCTTCATGGCTGGCTGTTGATCCATCAAAAACATGGGTTACGGTGGTGGTTTACTTACTGCCCTCTAATTACTGAAGGCTATCATGCTATCCAGAAAAGAGAATCCTTGGTCCCAGTGGCCACACTCCTCTGGTACGTTTCCTTGAGGCCAAAGGCCCAGTGCCTTCAACTACCTGAGAAGTTTGGGTGTTTTGTTAGAATTGTCCGTGGTGCAGCATTCTGGCTTCATGAGAGTGCTTAGCATCCAGCTTGACGCCTTTGGTGGGCATTTGTCAAGTCAAACAAAACTTTTAAGAAACAAAATCATTTCTACCCAGTGGACTCCTACGTGGTTACTGCTTTCATTACCTTACCATTTTCCCGCCCTCAAAATTCAAGACCAGTTTTATAAAAAGCCATATTTCACACCTGTCATGTCTCTTTTAATTTACAGCAGCTTCTTACTGGATGTTTAGTTCTATTGGTTTATGTGACAGGTTATAGGAAAAGCAGCCTGAAACCACCACTTTCCCTGTATCCAATGTTCCTATCTGCCATGTTTATTCTTAATGTCATGACATGCAGCGTTGCTTTAGAGGATGTGTGTAGTACCTTTGTGGGAACTCCTGTGATCCACATCATATCAAATTAAACTCTATGCTCCTCTCTGGGGCTCTATATACATCCTTGCCTAACTAGCATTAATTTTAAGTAGGAAAAATTTCAAATAGATGGTTAATTTATAATGAATAAGAATAAGAACTTGACAGGGTAAAAGAAAAGTTCCTCTCTTAGGTTCTTTGAGAAAAACCCACTTGGCTCTACTTGTGGTTGGTTGTGTTTCATCAGAGCCCCCAAATGGAAGGCATTCTGTGGTGCTGACCTGTTATTTTTGAATTTTGGGCAAATCTCCCATACCAGGAATTATTCTGCATCATGACCACCAAAGGTACTAATGAGACTTTTCGATGCGCTTGAGTGGGCCTTGTAGCAGATGTGTGGAATTTCGCCACAAATATCCAGCAATGATTATATAAACAGGAGGAGATTTAGGGGGGAATTGGAGACAAACACACTTGAAACTGCTGCTAACAATTAGCTTCTTCTAGCTCTACCTGACAGTAAGTGGTTAGAGAGAGGCTGAAAGCTTCACCGCTGAGGGAGGAAAATGTCATTTTAAACTGTCAAATTTCCACATGAGCTTTTACAGGCCAATCTCTTAAAGTACTTAATAGAAACTAGTATTTCTGATTTCATTATGGTAAGTCTTCATTCCTCTCCGTAAAGTTATAGCTTCTCTTAAGGTATTGTTTAAAAAGGAGTGTGTATGATCCCAGCTTTCAGAGAATGGGTTTTTCTGTTTTCTTGGAATGTGTTGCAAAGATTCAATATTTAAATACCTTGTTATCTTTATAGGAGTGGTGTAATGAACATATCATGTATGTCTACTTGTGCACATATATGGTATGTGTGGATCTAAGTTTGGTTGGCAGGTGACCTTTGCCAGAAGCGTCATCATTCCTGTAGAGGTTTGTAACAAATCCCATGCTTTTTACAACGATCTCAGCTAGAAAAGTGATTATTTTTATCTGATATCTCATGTATAGAATTGTTACTATATTTAAGGATTCCCATGTGTCAGATAATGGGAGATAAACGTGTACTGTCTGTGGGGAAATGCTGGGGAGCTTTTTTAAATTTTAGAATTCAGTGGACAACAGTTACCCCGGCCTGCCTTGAATGTGTTTTATGGAGTTTACACGGTGTAGTTGTTTTGTTCCTACAGAGAGGAAGCTGATGCTTTGCCCATTAATGTTAAAAGGAATTTAGCTTAAAGCTTAATACAGAATCGTAGCTGCCCTGTACAATATGTTCATTTCAAGTCTTCAGTCGAGTCATATGTCAACATTATTTTAAAAAAATTTGTACTGGGGTAATTCTCATTTTAAAAATCCTGCTTGTGAAACAATATAAAGTACTGTGAGCCTTAATTTTTACCCACAAATAAAAATTTAAATTATGTTACCACTTAAAACGTGTGGTTTTGTTCTTTGTTTCACGGACTAGGGGGCTGTGAAAGGAATGATGATTTCCACGCTAGTCAGTGTGTGCGTAATGAATAGACTGATACTTTCAGCTTCTCCGAGTTGCCTTTTTCCCAGGAGACTCTGGCGTGGGAGGCGGAGGCAGACTGTGGCTTAAGGAGATCAGTCAACCTCTCGACAACTTTCTCACAAACACTGCATTCCTAGACATGTGGAATAAAGCCCCAAGACTCGAAACCATCGACTTGAAGATGGTCCCGTAGGACTGGAGAACACCTGAATTGTCTTAGACTTGGTAGGCTTGTCTTGGGAAACTGCTCAGGCCCTGGAAATGATTGTATTGACGTCCCAGCCCCCCAGGGCCCCTTTCTACTTGTGATTTATGTATATAAACTGTGCCTTCATTCTAGCATGTAGGGGGCTCCTCAGGAGAACCCCCAAGGTTTGCTCATTGAGTTCCTTGCTCTGAAACAGATTGAACTGCTGTTTGATTTCTAACAGCTTGCCCCTGACCTGCTGTTTCTATTCTCAGGTTAGAGACTGGTCCAGTAAAATTCTGTTAACAGGACCAAATCTTGGAAGAGTATCTTTTTAGAAAATCTACTTGCAGCTTAAAATTTTCAAAGCGTCTCTTATACTTCCTAAGGTAAAGTTTCCCACCATTAATAAGCATGAGAATTACTTTAAGAACCTATTTCATTAGTAACAGTTGGCCTTAGGGCCTGCTAATAATTGGAACTGACTTAATAACTAACAGTTACATAGTGAGGGCAGGTGAGTGGTACAGTGCATAGAGCATTGGGCCTAGAGTCAGAAAGAACAGAGCTCAAGTAGGACCTCATCCACTTCTTAAATGTGTGAGCCTGGGCAAGTCACTTAAGCCCTGCCTGCGTCACACTGGAGAGGGATATGGCAAGCTACCTTATGTCTGGAAGAAAACCCCATGGACACTTGGTCCAGGGGGTCCAAAGTCAGACAGACTGAACAAAAACTGTATAGTGATTTAAAGTTTGCAAAACACTTTACAAGAATCTTCTCCTTTGGTATCTGAAACATCTTGTGGGGAGGGCAGTTACACACTGTTGTGTCAAACAGATGTTAAATAGCTTGCCCAGCTGCCCACTCTCCTACGTGCGCAGGAGCATGGACATGGACATGGAGACCATCTTTACCATCTGAAGGTTTCCTGTAATTCAGGCGCAGGTTGGGACGTCTCCACAGGGACATGCCCCCACCATCCCCAACCTCGCCCAGCCTAACAGAAGCACGGCTGAGCCAACTCAGATCCCAGGGCCCTGTCGCCTAGCAACAAGCGTGATTCATTGGCTGCACCATCCTAGTCTGTCAGAGCCTACCACTCTCGCTTTCCCTTTCCTTTTGTCTCTGTATCATCAGTCCCATAGAAGCAAACTATCCCCAGCATCCATCTCCTGTTCTCATTCCCATCCCACTCAACATCCGATCTGACTGACGACCCTTCCTCTGTTACTGGGTTTCATTCCACTCCCCTTCATCCTTTCCTATTCCTTCCATCTCACCCTCACTTAAGAGCAGCTTTCCCCAACCTGCACTGCATCCTGTATCGTTCTTCAGTGGAGGCTGCACATTTACACCTCCCCTGCCCCTTTGTACACACACACTGATCTTGGCTGGAGACTTGGGACACTACTTCCTACCACCACTGCCTGACTCTTCCTTTGTCTCCATGGTTCAGCTCCCCATGTGCTTTGTTCTGTTCCGAGGTGGTTGCCATTGTTCATCCCTAGGTGGTACCTGACTCGGTGTGGTCCTCCCCTCCCCATCTTTTGCTCCTCCCCATTGCTTCTCCATCAGACTTCCTAATCTCCCGATGCCTCAGTCTCCTTAAATTCTAGGTTCGATTCCTTCTCTCCACCTCAGTTACACACAGGCTTAGTCACAGCCTGGATCTCTTTGTGTTTCTGTTCCTAATTAATAACTGACACTTCCCTATCTAACTGGTCCCACAATGCCAAACAACGCCCTGAACCCGATAAATTTCAGGAACTCCGTTACTTTCAGGATCAAATAGCATTCAAAGCCCTTTGTAACCTATCCCCCTCCTACCTTTCCAATTTTCTTAAAGGAGTTCCCAGCACATTGAGGAAAGGGCCTGGCACATTGTTTATTGACTTGGCCAATCATCTGTCCGTTATTTCATTTTGTAATGATACAAGCGTGTTAGCACGGGCTCTAGTCACTGCCAATACCTTGTACGATAAAAACCCTTGGAACCCCACGTCTCTCATCTACATGTAGGACAGACTTCATTTCTTTCTGGTTTTGACTTGCTCTTCCAATGTGCCCTTGGAACTAGCAGATCCAAGTTCCCTGTTAGTCCCCTACAACATGACAGCATTCAGACACTCTCAGGATCTTAGGACTAAGTCTGTTGAGGGGACATACACTTCCCCTCTCCTAAACGCTAGCTCATGAGCCCCCATTTAATACAAGTTTTGTCTACAGCCATTCACACTAAGGACACTTTTAAATCTTAAAACATAGTCATTTACCTAAGGTAAAAAAATAGAAGGCAAATACAAAAATAATAAAATATATTACATATGTACATGCATATGTGATATATGCACAGGTATACTGGTGACGATCTGATAGCTATTATGCAGCAACATGTGACACATGGATATATACACATACATGAGGTATGCATGTACACGTGGTGCACATGTGTATGTTATATATGCATACATGGATGTATTATTTTGTGTGTATGTGTGTGTTTGCATCCAGATCACACTTATACAAGTATGCTTAATAGCTAAAAGTGAAAAGTAGGCTTCCATCTAAAGGATTCTGGCAAGGAGGCAGAAGAGGGAGAAAATGCCCAGGCTTAGGGGAACTCAACTCTCTGGACTACAGGTTCCCATGTTACTGGTCTTTCAGGAATATTGAGACCACATGGAGTTGTTTTTCTGCTGTTAACCTCTTCAGGAGAAATCTCTCCTCAAACAGCTCTCTGAAGAGTTTCCCTCTTTGGTGTCCTTGAAATTGGACGTTCTTCACATTCTCTCTCATTTCTCTAAAAGATCTTTCTCTGCTTCTTTATAACTTTAAACCATTTGCACACAATTGAGACTTCCCTTGATATTTTTAACAGAGATCCAAGTTCTCAAATCTATACCATAGATAATTTTTTCTCCAAAAGTGTACAAAATCCCATCTGAAAACTGTATTTCTCCACATACATATTTTTAGAAGCTTTTATTAGAGCAAAAATCCTTCTCTACTAGTATTAGGTATCGAAATGTTCATCTATAATAGTAGCAATATTTTATATCCTTTTATACAAAACACACTTTTATCATTAACTACTTCTTATGAAATGGACCTTAAAGAAAAAATGCATATCATTCCATCTGTCCCTCTGGCTCATCCTTTCTGAACCTGTTCATTATTCTCATCATAACCTCCAATCGATCCATTTCTTGGAACCTTTCCAGGGCATTATTCTTGCTCTTTCTTCACTTCCCTCTCCCCCTGTCCCAGTCTGGACCCAATAGTTAACCAATTCACTTGTGTTCCGTGATCAGCTTTAGAATCCCTTGCCTCTTTGTCCTGTCACCACTAACCCCTTGCCAACCATCAGCCTCCATCGTTTGCTATTCATGTGCTGCTAACTGGATAGATGTAATCGATTCATGTTATTCAACTTCAACTGGACTCGTTGCAGAAATGATACCATTTTATTCCTCCTAATTCATTCCCTGTCTCACTTTCTAGAAATTATTCTAAATCTCTCCTCAAGCACACCTTCTCTTCTGATACTCTTGGTTGAAGACCTCACCTATTACTTTAAAGAGAAAATTAGGGCCATTTTCTCTCTTTCTTTCCTCTAGTCTCTGATAATGGAGTGATCCTTTTCCCTAGTCAAGGTTAACTCCTGTATATGTGTTCTTAATGTCATCCCTTCCCATCTTCCATTAGATTGCTACCTCTCATGCCTCTATCATTCTATCTGTCTCTGTTCTCTCTTTTTTACCCAACTCTCAAATATTCAACGTCTTTCTATCATATAGGTTCCTTCCCTACTGCCTACAAACATGTTAGAATCTCCCCAACTTTAAAAAACACTTCATCAGACCCACCAGTGCCCTCTAGCTGTCATCATCTATCTTTTCTCCCTTTCTTAGTCAAATTCCTAAGGGAAAAAAAAAAAGCTGTCTACACTCATTACCTCCACTTCCTTTCAAATTGGCTTCCAATTTTATTCTCAACAGAAACTTCTCAATGATGTCTTACTTACCTGAACAAATGGTATTTTCTCAGTCTTCATCCTTGACCTCTCTGCCGCATTTGACACTGCTGGCCACCATTTCCTCCTGGTTACTCTCTCTTCTTCAGGATTTCATCACATTTGCTCCTAGTTCTCCTCCTACCAAAAGGACCTTCATTTCTTAGTCCCCTTAGTTTACCTCTTTTCCCCATCATAACTTTGGTTGTCCTGTCATGGGCCCTCTTCTTTCTCAATGTTTGTTCTCGATGACTTCATCAATTCCCATGATTTTAAGTATCTCTATGGAAATGACTCCTGATATTTTAATCTCTTGCCTGACCTTTCAGGTTGGATGTCCTCAAAACTTCTCCAACTAAACATGACTAAAACAGATCTTTCTCTGCAAATCCCCTCTTCTCCCACACGACTTTATTTCTCTTGAAGACACCACCATTCTTCTGATCTCTCAGGTTTGTGACTTTGATGTTGGTCTTGATCCCTCAGTGTCTCTTGATTCTACATTTCCAGTCACCAAATCTGGCATTTCTATTTTCACAAGATGTCTCTCATCTTTACCCTTGTTTGTTCTGATTGATAATTAGTCTTCCTTCCCCCAAACTCTGCTTGCTGCAGTCCATCCCACATACGTTTGCTGCTAAAAATATTTTTTCTTAAGTACAGATGCACTTCTCTTTCCAAAGTTACCAATCTTCTTTTAATTACCAAATCAAATGGTATTTTCCAAATGGTATTTTAAGTAACTCCTTGACTCTCCTACTCAATCAACCCCAGTGGTTTCTGCTTGATTCTTGCATAAAGCACAAGTGCTTGACTTTTAAAGCCTTACACAACCTAGTCCTGACCTGGTCTTTGCATTGGTTATTGCCCATACCAGGAATATGCTTACTTCTTACCTCTGTCTTCTAGAGGACACAGGCTAAGCACCATCTTCTTTAGGGCAAAGGAAGAGGGCTAGCTTTTTAAGCACCTAGTCACCTACTATATGTCAGTTATTATACTCAGAGCTTTACAAATATCTCATTTGAGCTTTATGAAACTTTTCTTGATCCTTCCACATTATTAGGGCTCCTCCAACTACTTTTTATTTAACAACCTGGTATTTCTTTTGTATTTATTCCACATATATTTACTTATTCTTTATATAATTATGTATATACTTGTGTCCCTTATAGAATATGCCTGACACATAGTAGGTACTTAATAAATGCTTGTTGGTTGATTGTTGACTAACTGAATCTGAGAATGTTTCTAAAGGGAAGCTAGTTCCTTAGTTTCCCTGGTCAGTCTCCAGTAGGGTCAGGTTTGACTAAGATACGTTGCTGGTCATCTTCATGCTTTTGTCAGGGCCAGTGCTTGATTGTATTAAGTGTTTCAAAAATGACAAATTAATCACTTTCCTCTCTAGTACAGAAAGTCTAGGATTCATAGGTCTTTAAAAAAAATCTGTCCAAGATCCCAGTAGTTTGTCAGATGGAGCGATATCTCAGAGCTCTATCTTTTCTCAATAATGGATGAAGCCATTCAAGGAAGGAATGTCAGAAAATTTGCCTGCCAGGCAACAGTTGTCTTTGGTTCCTTTTGAAATGAGTTATTAAAGATTGATGAGTATTAAAGAATAATGATGATGTTCTGCATAAATGTGTCTCACTTTGTCAGTATCACAGCAAATTTCTTTGACTTCTCTGCTTGGATCCTTTCCTTGGTGTAAAAATGTTATTCCTTGGCAATCATAGTTGGGACTTCATTCAGTTGAGTTGGGTTGTCAGCCTGACATCTTCCTGCTGGTGGCTCAGTTAGGGAGTCTAGTGAGTCCCTTCTCAGTGAATAGGAGACTATTTCCTCGTGCCCATGGTAACAGATGTAGTACTGCCCAAACCAAGGAGGGAGAGGGCTCAGGAAAACTCTATTCCTGCCACTGCTCTTGCTTCCAACGAAACCAATTTTCTCTGCCCTGCCCAGAGGTTTGCTTCCTCTAATTTTTCCTTTTGTAATGCAACTTCCTCCTGGCTTCCAAGCTGATATTCCCAAGACATTGATCTCATCATGCTCTCCCTAATCAGAAACCTTCAATGGCTCCATATCCTCATTTCTCAGCACAACTCATTTCTCAGAATTCCATTGAAAGCCTTCCACAACAGGTAACATCTACCTATCTACTCTTATTTCCTATTACTCCCCCTTACATGGTCTACATTTCTATCAAACTGATGTGTAACTGTTCCCGTATGGAATAGCCTCTCCCTTGATGCACATGGTGCCTCATCTATGGATTGCATCTCCTTCTTGTTTTACATCTTCAAAGCTTAACCTATGCACCATCTCCTTCATGAAGACTTTCCAGATGTCCCTGGTGGTTAGTGCTTTTTCTCCTCTAAAATTGTTTTCTGTAATTTTGTCTGTACTTTTTATCAGATTTCTCTCCATTCAAATGTATCCTATACTTTGGCAAGGGAACTGATTCTCATTTTCTTTTGTATCATCATTGTCGAGCACTATACTTTGCATAGTGTAAGAACCTAATACAGATTTGTTAATTCACCATCAATCATAATACTAATAAATAGCTCCTAATTCTATATAGCATTTTAAGGTTCTCAAGTCAATCCTATAAGGCTTTTGATATTATTCCCTAAAATGGGAAGAGTAGGGAATAGCTTTAGGATGATTAAATGACTTGATATGCATATGGTATCATACTGCATATTTATAAGGCTTCAGCACTAGCTGCCAAGTTGGTTGACTATTGAGTAGGGTGGAGAAAAGAGAGGGGTTATTGAGGTTAGAAAGAAGAGAGGAGCCAGAAGAGGAATAAGTCTGGTGATGGTGACAGATGTGTGTATGTAAATGAAATCTTTTTACAGATACTCATCATCTTAATGCCAGAAAATGCCATATTTATAGGACTTGGAGCTGAAAGGGGCCTTAGAGGTCATCAAATCCAATCTCCACTCCCACAGTCACAGAGCAATTAAGTATCTGAATCAGGACTTTATAAAGGACCAGATAGAGGATCAATTAATTACCTGCCAATAGTAATATCGAGCATATATATGGCACCTGAAGATTTTGGCAAAGCACTTTACAAATTTTATACCACACTATGGGCCAAACCTGGTGCTAAGCTCTTAGGGATACAAATACAAGTCAAAAAGGCAATTTCTTTCCTCAAGGAGATTCATTGGGGAATGAATGGGGAAAGGCAACATAAATGGGAGCTGAAGGGAGAAGAGGGAGATGAAAGATGGGGGAGGATACCCATGCAGAGCCAAGGTTGCTGGTTGGGAGTTTGAGAAACATGAGGAGTGAGAAGCAGAGTCAGAAGTGAATTGAATGTGGCCAAAGTGCCTCATGACATGGTGGCTGAGGCCAAGGACTAACTCATCTGAAGGGAAGGGCATGGGACAGATGGCTTTCCAAGGTGAGGGGGTGGAGAAGGCTGTAGAGGAGTTGCAAGTGGACTTGGAGGGGTTATTTATTTTTTTTGCCTCCATGAGCTTCTTTTCATCAGGTTTTGTCTTCCCACTGGCATCCCTCATTTCACCCAGAGATTCTGCTCGGTATCCTAGGAGCAGAGAGACCACACCTTTCCTGCTGCACTGCTCTGGTGAGTCCTTCATATTCAGGGGTTTTTCTACTCCCTGTCACACTCCCAAGGTAAACAGTTAAAAACGTGAAAAGGCCAGCATAAAAGAAGTTATCCTTGAAGTTTTTCTTTTCTTTTTTAAAAAATGCATTTTTATTGATATCTTTTATTTTTACATTATTTATATTTCCCATTTTATTCTTTCCCCTAACTCTTACCTAAGATAATCCTTTATAATAAAATATGAAAAAAAGAAAGAAAATTCACAAACTAAATAATATGTCAAAAAAGTCATATTTAAATACATCATCCCACAGCCATGATCCTTCATTTCTGCAAAGGAGTGGGAGAAGCTGTATTTTCACATCTATTATTTGGGGCTAAGCTTGCTTATTATAATTCCATAGCATTCAGTTATAATAGTTTTTATGACTCACTCCTTGTACATCATTGTAGTCATGTATATTGCTTTCTTGGTCTACTTCATTTATTTTTTTCTTAAATTTAATCGTTTTTTTTTCAATTAGCAAGTATTTATTTTCTTTTCTTCCCCTCCATTATTTCATTTTGCATCTGTTCATGTAAATCTTCCCATGGTTCTCTCCATTCATCTTATTCATGTTTTCTTACAGCACTGTAATATTCCATTACATTCATGTGCCACAACTTGGATGGTCATGTTGTGGTAAATGGGCTTCTACTTTGTTTCTGGTTTTTTGCTGCTATAGAAAAGTGCTTCTATAACTATTTTGGTGTATGTATGTGGGTTTATATTATTTTTGTCATCAAGGAAGCTGACTTTTCTTATAGAAAATATAATTTGACTTAAATATGTTTTATTTATTTTCTTAGATATTTCCTAATTACATGTAAGACAATTTTTTAAGCAATCATTTTGCAACATTTTGAATTCCAAATTCTCTCCTTCCATCCCTCCCTCTTCCTTGAGAAGGCAAGCAATTTGATATTGATTATACACATAAAAACATTTCCATGTTAGCCATGATGCAAAAAGAAAACTAGACAAACAACAAAAAAAAGAAAACAAGGAAAATAAAGTAAAAAAGTTATGCTTCAATCTGCGTTTAGAGTTCATCAGTTCTCTCTCTGAAGGGGGAGAGCATTTGTCATCAAACAAGGAAAATAAAGTAAAAAAGTTATGCTTCAATCTGCGTTTAGAGTTCATCAGTTCTCTCTCTGAAGGGGGAGAGCATTTGTCATCAAACAAGGAAAATAAAGTAAAAAAGTTATGCTTCAATCTGCATTTAGAGTTCATCGGTTCTCTCTCTGAAGGGGGAGAGCATTTGTCATCACGGGGCCTGTAGGACCGTTTGGGACCACGGTCTTGATCAGAGTAGCTAAGTCTTTCACGGTTGATCATCACAATATTATTGTTGCAATGTAAAGTGTTCTTCTGATTCTGTTCACTTCACTTTGAATCAGTTCATATAATTCTTCCCAGGTTTTTGGGGAAAGATCAGGGATTACATCCAAGAAAGAGAAATTATAAGGGACTCTGTGATTAAACTGTTTACCACTACTTTATTTCTTAGTCCTAACTTCCCTAATAATAGTAAAGTTCTTAGAAGCTCATGTATCACCTTCCCATATACAAAGGTAAACAGTTTAATCATATCAAGTTCCTTATGATTTCTCTTTCATATTTACTTTTTATTGCTAGTCTTGAATCTTGTATTTAAAAATCAATTTTTCTATTCAGTTCTGGTCTTTTCATCAGGAATGCTTGAGAGTTCTCTATTTTATTAAATGTCTTTTTTTTTTCCCTTGAAGAATTTTACCCAGTTTTACTGGGTGGGTTGTTCTTGGATGTAATCCCTGATCTTTTGCCTTCCAGAATATCATTCCAAACCTTCTGCTCCCTTAATATGGTAGCTGCTAAATCTTGTATGACATTGACTGTGACTCCACACTATTTGAGTAGTTTCTTTCTGGCTGTCTGAAGTATTTTCTCTCTAACCTAGGAGCTCTAGAATTTGACTGTAATATTTTTAGGAGCTTTCATTTTGGAATTTCTTTCAGGTGATGATCAGTGGATTCTACTATTTCTATTTCGTCCTCTGGCTCTAGGATATGAGAGCATTTTTTTCTTGATAATTCCTTGCGATATGATATTTAGAGTCTTTCTTTAATCATGATTTTCAGGTAGTTCAATAATTCTTAAATTATCTCTCCTCTATCTATTTTTCAGGTTAGTTGTATTTTCAAGGAGATATTTCACAATTTCTTCTATTTTTTCATTCTTTTGTCTTTATTTTATTATTTCTTGATGTCTCATGGAGCCATTAGTTTCTAGTTGCCCCCATTATAATTTTTAAGGAATTATTTTCTTCATTGAACTTTTGTACTTTGTTCAATTTGGTCAAGTCTGTTGTTTTAAAATAATATTTTATTTTTGCCCAGTTGCCAATTTTGTTTTTAAGGTGTATTTTTCTTTAGTATTTCTTGTACCTCTTTTACCAGACTTTTAATTGTTTTTTCACAATTTTCTTCCTTTGCTTTCATTTCTTTACTTAATTTTTCCTTTGCCACTCTGATTTTGGAAATCATTTTTTGACACTTGCAGGAATTTTTTTTGAGTTTGTGTTCAATTCACATTTTATTTTCTTTGAGGCTTTGCTTATAGTTGTTTTGATTTTATTGTCTTTTTCTGAGTTTGTGATTTGATCTTTCCTGTCAACATCATAACTTTTTATGGTCAGGTTCTATTTTTTGTTGGTTTTGGGGAGTGTCCTGTCTCATACTGTTGCCTTGAGAACCAGTTCTGGAGGTTTGGAATGTGGTGTTTGGAAGGTGGCTTCCAAGGTGTTGTGTTCTGGGAAGGGGTGTGGTCCTTGGTGTGTGCTCTGATCCTTATCTGGGAAGTGCCCCTGATCCCCTGGGACTAGAAGTGATACTGCTCCTCAAGGCCCCCTTCTCCCTTGGGACCAGAAACTATACTATTCTTGTGAACAAAAATCATACTGCCCCTCAGGGATCCAATTACCTCTCGATGAAAAGTGCTCCTCTTTGCCCTTGAACTGTTACCCAGAAGTGGGTATAGGCAATGGAGTTGCCAAATAGCACCTGGTCCTATGTTCAGTGCCAGCACTGGGGTCTCCTTCTGACTAGTTACCAAGTTCTCTTACCATCTCTCATTTAAGAACTCCTGAAACTGCTGCTACTTCAGTCCCCACCACCAGTCCCCACCACTAGTGATTCATCCATGTGGGATCTGGACCAGAGGAGGCTGGCTTTTCAAAACGAGATTGAAAGTCTTTTTAGAGCGGTCCTGACCTGCTCAATTGTACCGACATAGCTAAAGGATTCAACTCCCGTGGGTCAGTCTTGTTGTCAAAGGCCCCTGGGATCTCCCAAGAGTGCACTTGATTCTAGTGTCTGGAAGGATAGCTGTTTGAAGGCTTTCGGGTAAGAGTCTGAGAACTGGCTCTGGACGCCCTCCACCATGGTAATACCAAAAGAGCATCATGAGTCTAGGGCTTTGTCTATCCCAGAGGTGAAATAAATAATATGCGAATTGGCCAGCCAGCTCCCCTGGCCTCCTGGGCACCCAGACTGACAACAGTTTTATTAGCATGCCTGTGGGACTTTGTATCTATTGAGCTTTCTTTGAGTTCCTCAAAGGGAAAAATGCTGCCAGGCCCAATAACAACAAACCCTTATTAGGACCTGTCATGGGTAAAAATGTCTATTAGATTCTGGGGGAGGTACAAAGTTCACATAAGTCATGGTCTCTGAATTTAAGGATCTTACAATCTAGAGCAAAATATCAACCCAAATTGCCATGGCATGTGTTATTACATGGAATGTACCTTGGATTGTGAGCTCCTTGAGGGCAGCAATTGTCTTTTGACACTTTTTGTATCTTTAGTGCTTAGCATGGTGACTGGCACATAGTGATGCTTAATAAATACTTAGTGACTGATTGTGCAGTAAAGCAATAAAGGGCCATGTGAAATCTGAGGCAGTCTTCCTGGAGTAGGTGGTATTTGATTTGGGCTTTAAAGGATGGATAGAAATAAAATGGACAAAGAGAGGGAAGGAGTCGTTATTCTAGGAACAAGGAACAGCCAGTGATTAAAAAGGGCATGGTGGGTTGGGCGCACAGAGTGGGATCTGGGGTAGTTAGTCATGTTTAGCTAGAGTACCGAAAAGGGTGAGGGAAAGTAATCTGATTTAAGCCTGAGGGCAGGGTGGCACCCATCATGGTAGCTGAAATATCTATGTCTACATCTGCATATATATTTACATATATATTTGAAGTTCGCAAAACACTTTCATTTAAGGCTCCCAAGAACCTTTGTTCTCATTTTATAGACGATGCAAGTGAAAGTTGTGGAGAGCCTTGAATGCCAGTGAAAGGAGTGTGAACTTTACTTAGTTGATGATAAAGAGCCAGTGAACACAAGGAGGTGGCCTCACTCCTTACCAAGGCTATCCTTCCACCTTCACAGCAATCTCATTCCACCTCTTCTCCTCCAACAGATTGATCCCCTGTCATCCCCACTCTGTCACTTATGCTCCCTCTCTCCTTGTCTACTGGTTAATCCCTACTGCCTACAAACATGCCCATGTCTCCCCTGTCCTGAATAAAACCTCACTGATCCCTCCATCCTTGCCAATTACTGTACTGTATCAAAGACAAAATACAAATCTTCATAACCTAGTGCCCTCCTTGCTTTCCAGTTTTCTTACATCTTACTCCCTGCTATATACAAGGGAAAGTCAGGTAGTACAATGGATAGAGCGCCAGGTCTGGAGTCAGGAAGACCTGAGTTCAACTCGCAGCTCAGACACTTGCTTGCTGTATAGCTCTGTTTGCTTCAGTTTCCTCCTCTGTAAAATGGAAACAATAGCAGTACTTACCTCCCAGGGTTGTTGGTTGTTGTGAGGGTCAGATGAGATAAAATGTGTAAAGGGCTTAGTGCAGTATCCAGCACATACTGAGCATTTTGTAAATCTCAGCGTTTATTATTTAATGCCACTCATCTCCTGGCTGTTCCATGAACAAGACACTCCGTATCCCATTTCTGGGCAGTCTTTCTGGCTGTCCTACATCTGAAACACTGACCAGCCTCTTCTCCAACTACTGATGTGTTGGCTTCCTTTACATCCTAACCAAAGTCCCTCCCAAATCGCCGTGATTCCAGTGTCTTCCCTCCATTAATTATTTCCAATTTATCTCTATCACTTGTTTTGTGTGTATTTGCCTGCATGCTATCTCCCCCATTAGATTGTAAAGTCCTTGTCCAATGAAACCAGTCCTTGTCTCTTTTTGTATTCCCAGCACTTAGCACAGTGACCAGCACATAGTAGATGCTTAGCAAATATTTATTGATTGAGTATTCCAGGAAAAAAGAATAGTCCAATTTGACTGGATTATAGAGTGCATGGTCCTCAAATTACTAGGCACGTTTAGCTGCATCTCCAGAATAGCTGGGTGGTTCAGGGTATAGAACACTAGATCTGAAATCAAAAAAGACTTGAGTTTAAATGGTTTCAGACACTGTATCCCAGTGCATGCCACCTAACTTCTTTGTGCCTCAGTTCCCTCATGTGTAAAATAGTAGCAGTTATCTCCCAGGGTCTTGTAAGGATAAAAAGATTAAATAGTTATAACATGCCTTACAAACCTTAGGAGTAAGTAAATGTTAGCTAATATTGCTTTATTGGGTGCTCGAAATATAATTAAGTGATTATTAAATAATGCTGTAGAGAAGGGGTTCTTTAAGGATGGTGGAGGAATTTCTCAGACTTTCTTCATCCTTTTCAATGAATCCATGAGATCAAAAGTATTTTCATGATACTTCTAAGATATTTTCCTTTAAATATAGCAAGTATTGATAGTTATAACCCACATAAACAAAAGTTCTTGTTTTTTAAGAGTGTAAAGGGGTCCTGAGACCAGAAAGTTTGAGAACCTCTGATTTAGACAGACCAGGCCAAGATGTCACTTGATGTAATAGGACAAAGGTATTCAATTTTCAGCCTTCGGTACCCACATGACTACTTGTTATTCTTTAAGATACATTTTATTGATGTTCCATGTATTTCCATTATCTTCATTTCCTCACATCCCTCCTCCTCCTTTTCCCTCCCAAAGAATAATATTCACTCAAGTAAAGTCAATAGTAAGCACTTGCTACATTCTGGGCACTGTGTTAAGCTCTGGGAACACAAATATAAGCCAAAAAAAAAAAAAAAAAGAGTGCCTGCCTGCAGGAAGCTTACATTCAAAGAGAAAAGACAGCACATAAAAGGAATCTAAAATAGGGAGAAGTTACCTATGTGAGATCAACCAAGAAAAAGTCCAGAGAGGCAGGAGTGGATCTCAGACAGGAGTGAAGATTAGACTGGCCTGGGTGCTTCCCTTAATGTGAAAATTGAGCTTATAGAACCAGTCAATAAAAGGAAGGGATGATGGGCACAAAGCAAGATGTCCAGGAATAGTGTGAATATTCTCATCTGTGTAATGTGCTCTCCCACAATAAAAAGTGAAACATCCGTTTTTTATAAGAAACCTGTGCATTGAACTGTTAGATACACAACCTATGAGCCTCAGAAACTCAAAATTATTGCCCTCTTGGAAAATCACAATTATCAGTTTGCAGCCTTATCGAGTTTGCTATGCACTCTATAGTTTGGAAAGTGGCAGGTAGCACCTACCGTGTTATTTCAGGATAAATAACACCTTTTCAGACAATTCTTGGTTAGTTCTTGCACAACTATAAAATAGAAGCTAGGAGCTGGAGGGAGGGCTTCTTCAGAGTCAGAAAACAGATGACGGAAGCAGATTTCCTTGTTGACAGTAAATAACAATCCTGCTCTTGGTCTACAGAAACATGGCAATGTGGATTGGATTTTTACCTAAGTCATTTTCAATGTGAAAAATACCAAGGAGGAGACAGCTTCTCTGGCAGGGAGGACATAGGTTCTCATACTTCTATATGAGAATGATGTGTATGAAAAATGGATCTTGAAAATGTTGCAAGAAATTGGAAATACATAAAAGATAACGATTACCAGAAAATGGCCATTATTATCATCTGCACTAGTTCAATAATTCAAGGAAATTTGGCAAAGACCCTAAAAAAATGAATCTCTTCTGAATTTTCTTCTGTTTCCTTTTTGTTTGTAGTATTTTTGTGGGGGAACTTTGGATGAATTTTCTTTAGGTAAATGAATATAGCACTGACTTTTGGAGTCAGAAGACCTGGGATCAAATTCTGTTTCTGTGATTTATTGAACCACCACTTATTGAACTCAACCTTTCTCAGCCTCATCAATTTCCTGGTCCATAAAGGAGAGCTAAAACATATGCTTCCACACTCACAGAGTTGTGTGAGGCATGTGGGGAATGTCTTCTCTAATACAACCTAGTTGGACCCCCATTCTGGGGTGTTCTTCCCAATGTTAATCATCAGTGATTAATGTCACCATTGTTTAACCAATTTAATGTCATTTCATGTTTGCAAAGGAATATTAGTGGGGAACTGTGGCAAGAACATAAATTATACACATTTTCCCCTCATAGCAGGGAGTGGCGGACACACTATTCCATATACCATCTCAATTCTTGGGGAGAATTGACTCAAACTTCAAGCAGTTTCTACCAACCGAATTCACTTCCAAGTGTTGCATAGTGGTTTGATGAGTTGCTATCACTCCTCTTTGCTTTTGATGGATCAAGGTCATTCAGGACAGCCTCATGGGTCTCAGCTGTCTACAAAATCTGGATGGACCTTTCAAAGCTCACGAAGTCACAGCCTAGACCAGGCTGATATTTCTTCACCTAAGAACAGGTCACCCATAGACTTATGGCGCATCTTCTTCACTCAGACCAGTCAGCAAAGAAAGAGAAAACCCTTGGCCCTGTTGGTACCTTTGGAATGCATGCACAATTAGTTCCAGTTCAGCAATTAATCAAATGTTCATGTCTTCACTACATGTTTAGCAGATTGGAATATCTTCATAACTGCACATGTTCAAGAGCCCACTTTGAGACTACTTCAGGGAAGCATGTTGACCATGCTCCCAAGGCTGGGCTGGGCTGGTTGTTGTTACTATTGTACATTATTGTACATTGTACTATTTAATGTACTATTGTACATTGAAAAATGAAGTAGTTACTTCCTTCCAGGTTCCCAACATTTTTATCCCAGCAAGCAGCTCTTCCCTGATGAGAATTTGATCAGAATAAAATTTCTTCCTGTTGTTTGCCTTTTGAAGACGAAAGGCAAAAGAAGTAGAGAAATTTTTAGCTCTTCTGCTTTGGTCAGCAAGAATTCTAGACGATGCTGCACCAGGTTTGTTGCCTATTTCCTAATTTAAGTCTTTTTCCTGCTCTGGTATTTTGTGGTCTGCTCCAATGACAGTATTGTTACCATGTTTTTGCCTTCATTGATATTCCCTAAACCCTCTGCTATGCTCCCCCAGTCTGGTTTCAGGATTTTGTTACATTACTGTATTCTTTAAAATGCAACAGTTCTTTACCTATCCTTTTTCTTTTGGATGTCCTTCCGGAGCCATGTTCCAGTCCTGGGTCCCATCCAGTCCTGGGTCTCATCCTACAAAGTGCAGTGGATAGAGCACCAGACCTGGATTCAGGAAGACCTGAGTTCAGTCCTGCCTCAGACACTTACTAGCTGTGTGACCCTGGGCAAGTCACTTAACCTCTCTCTGCCTCAATTTCCTCACCTGTAAAATGTGAATAATAATCTTACTTACCTCATAGAATTGTTGTGGGGAGTGTCATAAAATATAGGGTTAGATAACTGTTAGCTAATATTATTATTATACCTTTGAGGTACAATTTATCTCCATGGGTTAAGATCTCTAGGTCATCAGAATTTTTGCCATGTATTTCCACATAGATGTTTGAGATCATAGTTCCTTTCTCGGCTTTTCTGTCTCTTCCATCCTCTTTGCTACATCACAGCTGCCTTCCTACAGCATCTGGCTTTGTGGATAGATGAAGGCAGTTTTCTTTTTTTTCTATTCTTTTCTAGTTTAAAGGTTTTTGATCAAATTTAAGAGACTCCAGACAAAGAGTTTCACTAAGCCAGGGTACAAATGGAATACTTAATTATTTTACTTTTTGCAAACTCTGGTTTTTGAGAAAGGTTTAAATCTGAAGCAGGTGGGTCTAAATTCATATAGTCCTTATTGTTTCTATGTGGCTGTGAAGTGCAGAGCTGGAACTTCCAATTTGGACGTACATCAGAGGGCCTGTAGACTGAGGCATACCCCAGCATCAATCAATCAACAAACATTTAGTACACACCTAGTGTGTGTCAGGCACTATGTTGAGCACTGGAGACATAAAGAGAGTCCTTGCCTTCAAGGAGCTTACAGGCTAATGGGGGAAGACAACATGCAGCAAGTATCTAACAAAGCAAGGTCTATACAGGGTAAATAGGAGATAATTACCAGAGGGAAGGCCTGGAGATTCAGAGGGACTGGGGAAGACTTCCTGCAGAAAGTTGGATTTTAGTTGGGGCTTAAAGAAAGCCAGAGAGGTCAGTAGTTGCCAAGGAGGAGTGAGAATGCTCCAGGCATGGGGGACAGCATGAATCCTGTCCAAAAGTCTGGACTGTCCACCACGTCCGATGGCTTTCCCTCCTCATCTCTGCTTTGAGTCTTCCTTGCTAAAATCTGATCTTCTACAGGGATCCTTTCCTGGATTCTGGTGTCCTCCTTCTGTGGATTATTTCTGATTTATCCCATATATAGCTCATTGGTACACAGTGGTTTGCATGTTGTTTCTTGCCTATTAGGTTGTGGGTACCTTGAGCTCAGGGAGTGTCTTTTGCCCTCCTTTGTATCTCCAGAGTTGAGTTTAGTGTTTAGCACATCATAGGTACTTAATATATGTTCATTGACTGCCTGACTGAAACATCCT
Organism: Potorous gilbertii; assembly: GCA_028658325.1. Taxonomy (NCBI): domain Eukaryota; kingdom Metazoa; phylum Chordata; class Mammalia; order Diprotodontia; family Potoroidae; genus Potorous; species Potorous gilbertii. The sequence continues at coordinate 539,213,798 of CM053771.1, read as the reverse complement.
TTCCACATGGCCCTTTTGACCATTACTTGAAGAACTGTACAGATAGAAAATCAATTAACCCATCTTGTTATCAGATTCACCTTTTGCACTAATTTTTATTTTACTCTTTTTCCTGTATTCCGAGTCAAAATCTGCCCCTGTAATTTATTCCCATTGGTTGGCACACAGTGCTTGGCACATAGTAGATGCTTATTAAATGAGACGTAGACAGAGACAGAGAGAGAGATAGAGACAGAGAGAGGGAGACTGTTCCAGTCCAACAGTTTTAAGATGTAGTCTGTTCTAGCTAAGCAACCAATTGAAGGAGGCTACTTCTATACATTTGAAAAAAAAATACTTTCTCCCAGAAGCAGAGAAAATTCAAGTTAGATAATCTGGGCATGTTCCAAAGCCTCCATTACATTTCTGTGTCATATTTCAATTTCTTTTAGTTATAACTTTCTGGAAAAAAACTATTGTGATCCGAATTGATACTACTTCATGCCATATTTGTTTCAGTCATTCAGTCAATTAACATTTATTAACATTTATATACATATAGGTATATGTACCAGACCAGCACTAGGCATATAAAGAAAATATATATATATATAATATAAAGGAAAGCAACAGACAGACTCTACTGTCTTTTTTGTCATTATTTTTTAAATGTGAAGTTATGCAAAATGTATTTCCATTAGTTAAGTTGCAAAATAAAACAGAAAAAACCCCAAGACAAATAAATAAAATTTTAAAAAGTCTGCCTCAACCTACACTCAAGAGTTCATCAGTTCTGTCTCTGAAGGTGGATAGCATTTTTCATCACGGGTCCTTTGGAATTGTCTTGGATCATTGGACAGACCCTGCTCTCAAAATCTAAAGGAGCTTGCTAATAACTATGTAGAAGCAAGTTGTGTTCAAGAGAAAGCCAGAAATAATCTGCAGAGAGAAGGCACTAGCATTGAGCTTCAGGAAAGACTTCCTGTGGAAGCTGGGATCTTACAGTTCTCTTCATCTTGAAGGATTTTTCTTTTTCTCTTTAAAGTGTAAAAGAATGTGTCTGGGAGAAACATTTGGGTTTGATGGAATATTTTCATTTATAGAGTACCATTTTGGGGGGAGTTGATTCTAGAAAATTTGGGGGGAAACTTATCAAGTAGTTTCTTTCCTATTTCTAAATTCTCCAGAATTCCAGTCATCCTGAAAGATTGATGGATTTGGAATGAGAAAATCTGGGTCCAAATTTTGGCTCTGGAACGTATTGCTTGGGTGATCCTGTTTCCCTGGTCTCATCATCAATGAGGAGCAAACCCCAGTCCTCACTACAGAATTCCAGTGTGTGAAAGGGACCTTTCTTTCCTATTCCTTTAATCTACCATCGAGAAAGATGACCCTCCATTGCTAGGTTGCTTCCACAATATCCTGAGCTTTTCAGATGTTAACATACAGATAGACACTTAGAATCCTTTGGTTTTTATTTGATTTTTACATTTTCCTCCTCTCTTCACCCCTATCCCCACTCATTGAGAAGGCAACAAGTATGATCCCTATTATACATATACAGTTATACCAAACCTATTTCCACAACTAGACTCTTTTGGAATGTTAGCTGCACACGCTCAGACATGGTCAAGTTTTCTTGGAGTACACTTACTGGATCTTCTAAACACTCACTGCAGCCATGAAAAGCCCAGAGGATTATCTTCCTCCTTAGGTGCTTTCAGGTAGAGAAAGAGACCCAAAGGTTTGGCTTAGATAAAACTCAATAGTTTTTTGTCAGTATCACATGGAGAATTCGATGACTTACCTTTAAATTTCTCTGGGGTCTTGCTTTTATTATGTTAGTGAATCTAACAGAATTACACTGTTTTGAATCTGTCTAGGACTAGCTCTCTACATACTTCTCATGTAACCCTCCAGAATCCACTCATAGGAAGTAAAGCTACCAGTGTTGCACATGAAAAAAAATTCAAGGATACATACATGTGCTCAGTATCCTGACAACCATCTAATTTCTCAGCTGTTCTGGTTCCTGAGAGACCAGGCAGCCCTTGAGTTGCCTGAGTTGTCCTGATGGTTAGGGGAGGCATTGACTCATATGCAGGAGGTTAAGGGAGCTGGAGCCTTTGGTCAATGCACCAACATAGGCCAAGTAAATCTCAGACAGCTTTCAAATACACTGACCATGAATGAGCTACATAACAAAGTACCCCAGGGTTTATTTATTATTAGAATTCCTTTGAGTTGTCCTTCATATGTGTCAGCCATTCTGGCCCATTCTGATGTGCCTATATCAATATTTATTTTATTTTATTAAAGCCCTATTGCCTTTTGATTTTTACCATTACAATCACTTCCAAATACATACCTCACCCCTGCTAGCCATAGATAGTTCTATGAAAATAAAAGAGTTAGTAATCATAACTGTGGAAAAAATTTTACAGTAAGTTTCTCTGATAAAGACCTCATTTCTCAAATATATAGAGAACTGAGTCAAATTTATAGAAACAAGAGCCATTTTCTAATTGATAAATAACCAAGGTATATGAATGGCAATTTTCAGATAAAATAAAGCTATCTCTTCTCATAAAGAAAAAGCTGTTTCAAAATATAGCACAATAACTGTTAGCCAACATTTGACTTTTCATATTCATTCCTTATCCCTTCCCACCAACTGAGAGGAGGGAGGAATGCTTTATTATTTCTTCTCTGGAATTAAGGCTGCTCATTTCATTCAGGTTGAGTTCAGGGGCCCTTTCATATTATTTTTCACTTATACTGTAGTAGTCACTGTGTATATTGTTCTGATTTTTAAAAAATGCTCAGCATCATTTTATAGGTCCATAGGCTTTTAGGTCTAAAGCTTCAAAGGCCCCTAGAGGTTGTCTAGTTTAACCTCCTTATTTGACAGATGAGGAACCTGAGATCCAGAGAGCCTAGGGTGGTAACATGAGAAGCAGGGTTAAAGTCAGGTCCTCTGACTTCAGAATCATTGCTCTTTATGTTATTTCCAGATGCCTCCCAGTCTTCCTCAAATTTCTCCTATTGATAATTTCTCACAGTGTAATTAAAAATACAAAGTATTCTGTTACAACAAAAATTGGTCCAAATAATTCCCCAATCATTGGACACTCATTTGTATCCAATTTTGTTTTGTTTTTTTCTAATCCAAAAATGTTACTAACTATTCTCGTAATTAGAAAGTACTTTCTGTCTTTGATTTCCTTGGAAAACATGCCTAAAAATGAGATTTCTGGATCATCTCCTGGATAATTACGTGAATTACCCACATTGGGTCGTTTTCTGGACTTCTTGGTCTCTGAGTGGCCACTATAAGGCAATGCCAGAGAGAGGAGGTGATGGTTTTCTGTCAGCAGGAATTGATGCTTGGATGTATGTGCTCAGAAAGAACATTATCATTTATGGTCCCACTTCCTTCTCATCCTCTGGAGAGGCTGAATCATTCACAGAATCAAGGGCACCCCTGAAGAGCTGAAATAAGTCAACACGCAGCTTCCCAGTAAAAGAGTTTCTCCACGCTTTACTAAGCCTCAAATGCAAAAAAGTACTTTCTGGAAGAGGGACAGATTTTGTGGCCTTGCCAGTTAAAGACAGAACAACCCAGCTTTTGAACTTCAACATTTCAGGGTATTGAGAAACCTCCTAGTGAAGGTGGCATGCTCAGTCTTATGCCTCAGCTACATAGCCCCTTCCTTGCTTTTTGCATTTCTGCCCACCTCTTAAAGTCCAAATCACTGCCTCTTCCATGAAGCCTACTCTGATTCCTTCTACCCTCACACGTAACAGTAAAGCCTTCAGATTTCACATGGCACAGGTGGGCAACTCTCTGAGGCACTTATCACGTAACATGGAATAACAGTTATCTGTGATTTCCTAAGCTCCTAGGAGCCTAGATGGAGAGCTGAGAGGGACCTTCAAACCAGTCCTTTCATCTTATAGATGAGGAGACTGATCTCCTTCCCTGACAGCTCAATAAGGGCAAAGTCTGTGGTGGTGTTTAAGTTTTGCATGCCCCTGGCTCCCAGCACAATGCCCTATGTAGGGAAGTTGCTTAATAAATTCTCAATGAGTGAATGAATGAATGAATAAAAGTGAGGACTGGTTAGCAACTAGTTAATTTGATGATTACTCTTTGTCTCTTTTCCACCTTTAATTGAAAGGCAGCAATGTCTCTGAGCTCCGTCTCATCCTCAGAATTATAGGAGTCATTGTACTCCTGAGGGATTGTAGGGTTTTCTTTAAGGCTATGGAACCCCTTGCTCTGACACTGGGGCTACACTCTCATCTTTATCCTTTCAGTCTGTGGGGAGAGTGGGCTCAAGCTTCCAAGTTCCCTCTCTAATGTGATGTAGCCAAAAGATGGAGTAAATCCCTTGCTGCTGCAGGAAACATTGTCTTGGAGTCAATCCGATGTTGGTCTGGATCCAGAGGCTGATCCTCTAGACCTTACTGGCACACTGGGCTCAGCTATTGGCAAGCTCTGGCATGGCTTCTGGTTCCTGGACTGACAACTGCTTGTTCTCCAAGATTTTTAAAGCTTCCAGGTTGCATCCATTTACTTCCCCTTAGAACAGGAGAAATCAGACACCATAGAGAAAGAAGCAGTAGCAGGGCCACATGTGCTCATGGCTTCTTGTTGGTCCTAGTGGGGAGAGGAGACCACTGGCCCTCTCCCTATTGGGAGATTAACAGCAGTGATTATCTCCTTCAATTGGAGACAGTGAGACAGATGGATTTGCCCCTATGGCAGGCAGCTTTGTTTGGTTGGTTTTTAGCCTTAAGGACTGGAATTGCAATACAGCATTGGGTCTTTGCAGGAGGCTTGGTGACATGATCAGAAGCAGTAAGCACAGCTTTGGCCAGGTCCTTTGGAGGCTTTGGGTTTGTCCTTGTGTGCTCTCTTTAACCTCGTAACTAGCCACAAGTCAGCAGCCAGGTTGACAGGCTTTCTGTGCTGAGTTCCTTCTGTGCTGAAGGTTGGAGCACTAGGGGAGCTTGGGAGGGTCTCCAATGACTCTGTGGGCAGAAGGACACATTAGGCTATTCTTTATTGGAGCAAATGAGGGTTTGGAAATCATTTCTTTGACCTCTCCCTCCCCCTTCTTCTTCCTTCATTCTCTTTTCAAGGAATTAGAAAATCCATGAAGATTTTTGCACAGGTCTTCAGGTCCTTTTTGACCAAGGAGACATACTAATCTAATAATTATGCATCTTGCCTACCTTCACATCATCTCTCTTATCAGATACGTTTTCTCTACTCTCACAGTTACCTCCTTGGTTCAGGCCCTTATCACCCTTCCCCTAGATTATTCCAACAGCTTTAAGTCTCTCACCATTCCACTCCATCATCTTCACAGGAAGCCTTTCTTGGCCTCTGTACCCTCAACTGCTAGTTCCCTTCCTCCCAAATTACCTTACATACATACACATATACAAATATGTATATATATATATATATATGTATACATGTACACATATACATATATATCTGGTTTGTGTGTCTATGCATAATTTATATTTATATAGTATATATTTTTAAATGTAATATAAATCCTTGTGAGTAGGGACTATTTCATTCATCATAGTTGTATCTGCAGGGCCTAACTCAAAGTTGGTTTTCAGTAACTACCTGAGAATGAAGTTATGGGTTTTAGGAAGCATTGCTAACAGAAAGGTAAGTGGAGGTGATGAAATTCCAGCTGAGCATCCAGAAAATGCTGTTGAAGTGCTGCACTCCAATATGCCAAAAAATTTGGAAAACTCAACAGTAACCACTGGATTAGAGAAGGTCAGTTTATGTCCCAGTCCTAAAGAAGGGCAATGCCAAAGAATGTTCAAATTACTAGACATTTGCACTTATTCCATAGTCATCAAGTTTTTGCTTAAGATTCTTCAATTTAGATTTCAGAAATATTTGAACTGAAAAGTACCAGAATAGCAGGTTTTAAAAAATGTTTATTTACTTATAATTTTCAATATTCATTTCCACAAAATTTTGAGTTCCAAATTTTCTCCCCATCTCTCCCCTCCCCCCACCCCCAAACACCAAGCTTTCTGATTACTCCTTCCCCCAATCTGCCCTCTCTTCTAACATCCCTCCCTTCCCTTATCCCCATCTTCTCTCTTGTCTTGAGGGCACGATAAATTTATACTCCATTACCTGTATTTCTTATTTCCCAGTTGTATGGAAAAACAATTCTCAACCTTCATTCCTAAAAATTTGAGTTCCAACTTCTCTTCCTTCCTTCCTCCCCATCCATCCCCACTAAAAAGGCAAGTAATTCAATATAGGCTGTATATGTGCAGTTTTGCAAACGACTTCCATAAGTCATTTTGTGTAAGACTAACTATATTTCCCTCCATCCTATCATGCCCCTCATTTATTCTATTTTCTCTTTTGACCTTGTCCATCCCCAAAAGTGTTTACTTCTAATTACTCCCTCCTCCCATTTGTCCTCCCTTCCATCATCCCTCTCACCCCACTTATCCCCTTCTCCCCTACTTTCCTATAGTGTAAGATAGATTTTCATACCAAATTGAGTGTGCATGTTATTTCTTTCTTAAGCCAAATGTGATGAGAGTAAGCTTCACTTTTTCCCTCTCACCTCCCCCTTTCCCCCTCCATTGAAAAAGCTTTTTCTTGCCTCTTTTATGAGATAATTTGCCTCATTTCGTTTCTCCCTTTGCCTTCCCAATATATTCCTCTCTCACCCCTTAATTTTATTTTTTTAGATATCATCCTTTCCTATTCAACTCACCCTGTGCTCTCTGTCTGTGTGTGTGTGTGTGTGATCCCTTTAACTACCCAAATACTGAGAAAAGTTTCAAGAGTTACAAATATTATCTTTCCATGTAGGAATGTAAACAGTTCAACTTTAGTAAATCCCTTATGAATTCTCTTTCTTGTTTACCTTTTCATGCTTCTCTTGATTCTTGTGTTTGAAAGTCAAATTTTCTATTCAATTCTGATCTTTTCATCAAGAACACTTGAAAGTCCTCTATATCATTGGATGACCATTTTTTCCCTTGAAGTATTATACTCAGTTTTGTGGGTAGGTGATTTTTGGTTTTAATCCTTTGACTTCTGGAATATCATATTCCAAGCCATTCAGTCCCTTAATGTAGAAGCTGATAGATCTTGTGTTATCCTAATTGTATTTCCACAGTATTTGAATTGTTTCTTTCTAGCTGCTTGCAATATTTTCTCCTTGACCTGGAAACTCTGGAATTTGCCTACAACATTCATGGGAATTTCTCTTTTTGGATCTCTTTCAGGAAGTGATCAGTGGATTCCTTCAATATTTATTTTGCCCTCTGGTTCCAGAATATCGAGGCAGTTTTTCTGATAATTTCATGAAAAATGGTATCTAGGCTCTTTTTTTGAACATGCTACATCTTCCCAACGTTCATGGCAATGCAGTAATGATATAAAATTCTCCAAGGAGAATCAAAGTAACTGGGAATCACATGAAATACTTACTGGTTCATTTAGTAATAAGTGCTACATTAAAAACAAATAGCATTATACATTATCTTTCCAGTGAGCTTCAGTAGGAGAAACTAACAGTAGAAACAGATCTTCTGGCAATCCTGTGAGTTTCTTGAGGTCTGTGAGATGTGTCAACAGGCCACAGGCATAGCTTACCTCTAATTAAAAACCATACCCAGAAGAAAAGACATTCTTCAATTTAGGGGAAATGAAACCAAACCTGGATATGACTTGCTGAAATAAAAAAAAAAAAACACCTGGTAGAGATGACAGCATAAATACTGAGCAAAACCAATAGTCCTGGTGGCAGATAAGAAATGGATTTGGGATTGGGCTGATTTACACAGCTCATTTTATTAAATTGTTTTGAATTAAACAAGTGAAATGCTTCATTATATTTTCTCAGAAATAACTACAAAGATTACAGAGTCCTACACAGTTTAAAGACACAAAGTGGATGCTGAGCAACTAGATGTCACTGCATGAGCGGAATTTTAGAAAGTTAGTCCTTGCAGTAGAATGACACTGTGGCTCTAGCAGCAGATACAAAGGAATGATGCTTGGAGAGGAGGTAGGGGACACTCTCCAGTTGGCTGGTGGACAAAAGGAAATCTATTCTGAGATGGACTCTTAGACTCCATGGTTTATCTTCTACTGCTCATACCTCTGTCTTCATAAATGGTAATTTCAATAACACGAAGTCCTCTCTCAATTGGGTCTGTCAGAAGGAGGCTCTGTGGAACATAAATCTTCTCATTCTGTTCCTGAATATATGTGTTGATTTTCTTCAGAACCTTCTCATAATGTGTTTCCATGCACAAAAAGATAGTATAAGCTGTCAAACAAACTAAACAGCCCTCAAGGTAGAATTGGCCGCCAAACTTTTCTACTTTTGCTTAAAGGTTATTTAGAGTGTGAACTGTTTCTTCAAACTGCTACTGGTCAGTCTGGTTCTCCAACTTGGCAGGGAACCTGGTCTGGAACTGGCACCGGCTGCCGCTGCTGTAGTCCCGCTAAATAAAGACCTTGCTGGACATGGGCACCTGCTGCGGCCTCATGGCAGGCAGGCTGGGCCTGGCCGTGAGGCGCTGCGGGGGACACGACAACATGGTTCTGCTCAAGACCCTGGTGCCAGCCACTCCTGGAGAGGCAGGGCTCGGAGCCGGCCCATGACAGCAACCCCGGAGCGCCCACCCACCCCATGTTACCCAGGTCTGCCACCCTGTGCACTCCCCTCAGGCTCACGCCCCAACCACCCCTGCCTACCCTCACCACCCCCCTCCCTGGCCTAGTGCCATAATTTTTAAATTGTTTCTTCTGGATCTATTTTCCCAGTTGGTTGTTTTTCCAATGAGATATTCCACATTATCTTCCAGTTTTTCATTCTTTTGGTTTTGTTTTCTAATTTTATGGTTTCTCATAAAGTCATTAGGCTCCATCTCTTCCATTCTAATTTTTAAAGAACTATTTTCTTCACTGAGCTTTTGAATCTCCTTTTCCATTTGGCTAATTCTACTTTTTAAAGCATTCTTCTCGTTGGCTTTTTGAACCTCTTTTTCCAATTGAATTAGCCTATTTTTAATAGTGTTATTTTCTTCAGCATTTTGGGGGGGGGGGTCTCCTTTAACAAGCTGTTGACTCACTTTTCATGATTTTCTTGCATCTCTCTCATTTCTCTTCCCAATTTTTCCTCCACCTCTCTTATTTGATTTTCAAAATATTTTTTGAGTTCTTCCGTGGCCTGAGACCATTGCATATTTAATTTGGATGTTTTGGATACAGAAACCTTGACTTTTATGTCTTCCCTGATGGTAAGCATTGTTCTTTCTTATCCAAAATAATGGAAGAAAATACTTGTTTACCAAGAAAGTAACCTTCAATGGTCTTATTTTTTTCCCCCTCAGCCATTTACTTGACTTTTTAGTCCTTTGTCAAGAGGGAGGTATACTCTAAGGACCTGTAAGTTCTCAGTTCCTGCAAGGTGGCACAATCAAGGGAGGGAGTTTACTCCTCTCCTAACCTGCTCTCTGGTCTGGGAGCTACCAAAGCTTTTCTGCCCAGGATCTGCAAGTAGAATTTCCTTTCCAGAGCCTCCACCAGCTCCACTATGTCAGCCAGCACTCTTCCTCACCCTGGGGCTGAGACTCAGATCAGCGACTCAATTCCCTCAGGGCTTTAGGCCAAGGGCTTCAAAAATGGATGCTGCTGCTGCTGCCTGGGGCTGGGACTAAGGGAGGACCCTGCTTTGAACCTGTCTTTGATGTTTGTGGGTTGAGGGATCTGAGAACTGCAGCTACTGCTAGGGATTCTGCCCCACGTCCTGTTCTAGTCTTCTTCCTGCTGGTGCTGTGTGGTCAAGGTTGGACTGGGCTCTGTGGTCTGTGCTCCACTCCACATCCCATGAGATAGACCTTTCTTATCAGCCTTCCAGGCTGTCTTGGGCTGGAAATCTCTTTCACTCGGTTGTTTTGTGACTTCTGCTGCTCTAGAATTTGTTTAGAGTCATTTTTTACAGGTATTTTATGGACCATTGGGGAAGAGCTAGAGTATGTGCATCTTTCTTTTCTGCCATCTTGGCCTAGTAGGTTGGTTTTTGAAGAGTCAGAGGAACCAGAGACCAAATTGCCAATATTAGGTGGATTAGGAAGAAAGTAAGGGAGTTCCAGAAAAAAACATCTACTTCTGCTTCATTGACTACTCTAAAGCCTTTGACTATGTGGGTCCCAACAAAATGTGGCAAGTCTTCAATGAGATGGGAAGACCAGATATCTGATTTGTCTCCTGAACAACTTGTATGAAGGACAACATGCAACAGTTAGAACAGTATATTGAACAACTGGTTCATTTAAGTTTGGGAAAGGATTATGACAAGGTTGCATATTGCCACCTTACTTTTTAAACTTATATGTAGAGTACATCATGTGAAATTCCAGGCTGGATGAATCAAAAGCCAGAATTAAGTTTGCTGGGGAAATATAAAAAATCTCATAAATACAAATGATACTACCCTGAAGGCAGAAAATGAAGAGGAATTCAGAAGCCTCTTTCTTGATGAGGGTGAAAGAGGAGAGTATAAAAGCTGGCTTGAAACTTAACATGAAAGAAACTAAAATCTTGGCAATTGATCTCATAATTTCCTGGCAAATGGAGGGAGAAGAAATGGAAATAGTGTCAGAGTTTATATTCTTGGGCTTAAAGATCACTGCAGATGTTGACTACAGCCACAAAATTAAAAGAGGCTTGCTCCTTGGAAGGAAAACTATGGCAAATTTAGACAGCATACTCAAAAACAGAACCATCACCTTGCTGACAAAGAACTGTAGTCAAAGCTATGATTTTTTTCAGTAGCAATGCATGGTAATGAGAGTTGCACTATAAAGAAAGCTGAGTGCCAAAAAATAGAAACCTTTGAATTATGGTTCAAGTACAGTTTGGAGAATCCCTTGGACAGGAGAGAGATCAGATGCTTACAATGCTTACAGAAATTAATTCCGGCTATTCACTGGAAGATCAAATACTGAAGCTGCAGTTGAAATACTTTAGCCTCACAAAGAGAAGATGAAACTCTTTAAAACAGACTCTGATGTTTGAAAATATTGAAGGCAAAGGAAGAAGGGGATGGTAGGGGATAGGATGGATAGATAATGTCATAGAAGAAATGAACATGAGCTTGGACAGACTTTGGGAGACAGTGGAGGATTGAAAGCCATGCAATGGCCCATAGAGTCATGAGGAGTCAGACATAATTGAACAACTGAACAAAAACAAAAATATTTTTGATTAGCTCTCATGTTTGAGATTCAGTTTTCTTTACATAGGAGTCATTTTTGATAGACCATTATATTTTAATATATTTATATATTTATTTAATATATATAATATATTATATATAAATAATATAATATATAAATATTATAATTATTATTATATATTATATATAATATATATTTATATATAATAAAATAATATATAATATAATATAATATAATAAATATTAATATAATAATATTAATATAAATAAAATATATTTATATATTAAAACACATTTAAGTGTTCCCTTTTAGTATATGAAATGATAATCACCATTAAAATTCTCTCTTGACCAAATTGTGAACTTATTTTGTGGAATTCAACTGGACCAACATTTACAAAGGACTTAGGAATCCTATAGGAGAGACTCCAAAAGAAAAGATGGTGCAACTTTGACTTTCATCTTTGTTCTGCTTTCATAAACATGTGTTGTCTATAACTGACCTAAGAAATACCTGTTGTCCATAACTCTGACCCTAGAAATATCTATTTTTGTCAACTCTAACCCTTGTTTAATATACTTATCTCTTGTGGCCCAAGATCTTGGAGCTCTGCCCATGTATGGGTCTGATATTATATGACCAGCCCCAAATATTTTTTACCAAATTATTTGAGGGAAAGGCTGCCCAAACCCAAAGTAATTATGCAAATAGAGAAAATATTAGCTATCCTGGCAAGCGAAGGGGAACCAAAGGTAATTTGTAATTTTAGTAATTGATGGTGATTCTTTTCTGCCAGCATCTTAGCTGGGAGATGCTTGTATCCAGAGTTCTTGAAACTTCTCGATCCTGGTCAAAGGTGACAAACAAGAAGAAAGAAGCCAGCATGTTGTCCAAAAAACCCAAAAATCTCATGTACAAGTTTGAGAGCAAATCTGAAAAGTAGACAAAGGGAAAAGTTTGAGACAAGGTTAACAAACTAGTTCTATTTGATGCAACAATCTTTGACAAAGTCTGAAAGGAGGTTCCCAATTCCATCCTTATCACTTTTACAGCAATCTCAGAGAGATGAAAGATCTGGGTTCCCAACCCTGCACAGCTCTCTAATGCCTGCTTAGAAAAAGTCTGATCAAGCTAATTTCACAACACAGAGCACAAATGATCTCTACCAGGAAATCCAATGATGGAGATGTTCCAGTTGGTGGTGAAAATGTATGAAATGGATCAGCCATATTTTTTTGTGCACATTAACAAAATACAAAACAAACAACTGCCTCAAATGTTGGCCATTCACTAAGAAGGGATAGGAATGAATTCAGAAAGAGGACTTAATTTAGAATCAGAGGAGCTGGATTGAATTCCCACCAGTTGCTAACTTCTTCTCAACAACCATGTATTTATTCTGAATATACTTTTATAGGTCCACATTCTTTTGTTAGAGTGTGAATTCTTTAATAGTAAATACTTTCTTTCTTTTCTTTTATATCTGCAGCACCTAGCATAGTACCTGGTATACAGTACCAGCTTAATACATGCTTTCTAAATAAATTATTAAATCCTGACTCCATTATTTACTGTCTGTGTGACTGTGTGTAAATCATTTTACTTGTCTGGGTCTCAATTTCCTCCTTTAGAAAATGAGGAGATTGCACTAGGTGCACTAATGTCTCTCTATAGCCTATGAGCCTAAGAAATGAAACTCAGGCACTTTTACAATGATCCCAAATCCAGTGACTTTTTGACTTGTCTTGATTTGGTTTGACTGAATTTAGTGGCTATTGACAAGGAAAAGCAAAGCAAAGAGATGGAAAGACATTGTGTCCACCTTTCTCAGTTTTAATTTTCTCATACTCAAAGTAGCACTTACCTGATAGTGTTGGTATGAAGATCATATAATATATGTGAAGTGCTTTGTGTTCCTTAAGGCACTGTATAAATGTTTGCTACTATTCTCATTTTCATTATTATGGAGGCTTGATAGGGCTTTGTGACTAATGATATTGCAACATGAATTTAGGAGACAACACATTGTAGGTGAAAGAGTACTGGAGTTAGAGGCGGGAAGACTTGGGTTCAAGTCCTTTTTTTTGGAGAGAGGAAGGAAGGGCAAGGGAATTGGGGTTAAATGACTTGCCTAAGATCACATAGCTAGTAAATATGTCAAGTGTCTGAGACCGGATTTGAACTCAAATCCTCCTGATTCCAGGGCCTGTGCTCTACTCACTACATCACCTAGCTGCCCCAAGGGTTCAAATCTTACTACATTTACAGACATTTATAGTAGCAGGGCCCTATGAGTAAAATGGTCAGTTCCTGCCTCAGACTCTTACTATCTGTGTGACCCAGGGCTAGTCCCTTAAACCCTCTGCCTCATTTTCCCCTTCTGTAAAATGAGGGGATTGGACTTGGTGACTTCTCAGGTCTCTTTACCCCTTCCACCATTCTTTGGATCTTGAATGAAAAAACCTCTTTAAAAGAACATCCAAGGTTGGGAACTAGACTAGGCAGAGAGTAGAGGTGTTTATTGTCAAGGATGGAAATCCTGGATGGGAGGGCTGTCTGTGGGGAAAGAGAGGATGCTAAGATGCCTCTGTTGATCAAGATATCTCTAGTGGAGCCAATGGGACTGAAAATGGGTTGAACCTTTTGAGTGTTTTTTTTAAATCATGAGGATGGAATCAGTTCTGTTCAGGTGGCTGCGCTGTAGAAGGCTCCTTTGTGGGCAGTTATGTGCCTACAGCCCAGTCTCTGCTTGTGGGCTTTCTGATTCAGTTTTTTATGTTCCCCAATTTATTCTTATTTTACAAAGGTTCCTCCTGACAGACAACATCTTCCATGCTTGCTGATGCATGGAACTTTCCATGGGAACCAGAGAGAAAGCACCTGCCAGAGAGAGGGTCCCTGGTGCTGCAGGTTTGGAAGGGTAGAGGCAGAGGGGACCTAAAATGTCCTTGGTTCCTGTGCCTTATTTCCATCCTGTCCTTCCGTTAGCCTTCTGCTCCCACATCTGGTGTGCACAGCAGTGCCCAAAGAATGGCAGTAATTGCAGCGGGGCGGGGGTGGGGCACTGCCTCTGGGAGATCCCACCTTGCTTTCCTTTCCAGGGGGCTGGGAAGCCCTTCTCAGCTCTGGCCAGCATAGATTCTCATGACTCTGATGTTGATCTTGCCTGTGTGGACTGGGCCTCCCCTGGTCTCTCAGATGGGGCCCCTCCAGCTGACTGGTCTGACTGGGGCTTATTCTCCCCCTTCCCTCATGGATTTCAAACCTCTCTTTGCTTCCTCAGCCAAGTGGTGACAAACCACTTCAGCCCCAGCCACTAGAGAACAATTGTTACTATAACAACCTGGCACCACATGGGCATCTGGAGAGCTTGGCTGTCTTCAGCTGGAATCTAGAGGCATAATGCGCACACGCGCACACACACACACACACACACACACACACACTCACACACTCACACATATACACATATACATACACACACAAGTAAGCATATGTGAGTACAAAGTCATAGCTGATAGATTTTAATGTAAAAACACTGAATTAACTAGCTCCTGGAATGGCCTTTTGAATGGCATCATCTCCTTTGTTGTGTTGTTTCCAGTTTAGCATAATGGAGGTTATTTCCAGGACCAGCTGATAGAGAGCTATGACAGTCGTTTGTCTAGCTCCTGCTCTTGGGTAAAGCACTCTTAGGCTTGTCTTTTCTTTTATAAACTTAACTCCCAGAGGACAAGGACTATTTTACTTTCGTTAAGTCAAATCCAGAAGTATTTATTAAAGTACCTACTATGTACCAGGCACTATCCTAAGCTATTGGGGATCCAAACAAAGGCAAAGGCTGGCTCCTGCCTCAGGCAGCTCTGTCCAAACAAGTTATGGATGGGATAAATTGAGAGAGTCTGTAGAAGGAGGGCACCAGCATTAAGGGGTAATCTGCAAAGTTCTTGCATTGACTTTCCCAGAGTCTAGCTTAGTCCCTGGCAATAGGCAATTAATAAATGATTAATTCAATGTCTTCCATTTGTAACCAGGACTGTTTTGTATTTTCTTTCAGAAATTAATAAACTCTGGCCTAAACAGCATCTGGAATGGATTTAAAAGAAATACTGATGGGAGAAAATGTGATTTCATTGGTACTGGGACCCCCTGGTTTGTCAATGTTATGTACTGATGTAGATTAGCACATTACTTACCACTCATTACCTGAGATAGTGATGGAAGACACTGAAAGACCTGTTTATAATCTCACAGACAGGCCATTAAAAAGAAAAAAAATATAGTCCCTGCCCTCCAGGAACTTAGAGTGTAAAAGGGGAAGACTTCTCGGATTCCCTCAACTGAAAATGATCTCCCCCCCCTAGAAATTCTCCCTGAATGTGTTCCATCTTGTATTGCAGTCATTTGTCTATTCTTATGCTCTCTACTAGACTATAAGCTTCTTGGGGACAAAGCCTTCTTTTCACGCATCTTCCACAATACCTGCCCTGGACAATCCCTTGTGGAATTTAATCTTACAAAGCAGGTGTTTGGGAAATGCTTGTGGAAAGGAAGAGCTCTTCCTCATACTGAAAGATTGAGTGCCCTTTCTGAATCCTACCAGATCTTGAACACTATCAACAGAATTGTATTTTCCTTTCTCAGCCCTTCCCCATATTCCATATATATCCCATATCCATCCCACATTCTCTTGGCAGTGGCAGTGGGAATCTGCAGTTCTATTCCCAAGCAAAAATATATTCCATAGTGACATAGCTCCATTGGGAATCTTGAATGGAAGTTCTACAAATGTTTGCTCCATCTAGTGATGACTTGGAGGATATCTGATTTCTAGTATTTTCAAATAATTATCAGAAAAGGGATGTGCCTCTAGAGCCTTTGTTGATGGCGCATTATGGTGCATCATATATTGGAAACTAAGGCAGAGCCAAGATGGTGGAGTAGAAAGATGCATATACTCTAGTGCTTCCCCCACAGCCCACAAAATACCTGTAAAAAAATGACAACAAATTTTAGAGCAGCAGAAGCCACAGAACAACAGAGTGAAAGGTTACCTGGCAGGCTGACAGGAAAGGTCTATCTCATAGGACCCTGAGTGGAGCAGAACCCAGCCCTGACCATGAGGCAGTGGGAGGAACAGGACCTGAACACACCTCCAGGGCAGAATTCCCAGAAGGGAGGGTCCCAGATCCCTCAACCCACAATCAACAAAGAAAGCTCCAAAGGTCAGCGTGGGAGGACTTTCCCACCTGGGCGAGAGGGGAATGAGATTCTCCCAACACTAGCCCCAGGAGGTGAATGGCTATGGTGGCTGTGGAAGCAACCTGAGTCCATTGTCCAGGCAACTCAAATTAGAGCCTCTGGGGGAATTGAGCAGCTGATTTGAACCACAGCTCTGAATGATGGCCCTGCCCCACCCAAAGCCTCTGGGGGAGTTGAGTAGCTGATCTTAATCTCAGCCTTGAGCATGGTACTGGGAGAAGAGAAGCACTAGGACATTCTTCTTCACAAAGGATCCAGAAGTCAAGTAACTGACTGGGAAAATGCCCAAAAAAGGGAAGAAAAATAAGACCATAGAAAGTTACTTTCTTGGGGAACAGGTGTCTCCCCCCATCCTTTCAGATGAGGAAGAACAAGGCATACTGTCAGAAGAAGTCAAGGCTTCTGCCTCCAGTACCTCCAAAATGAATATGAAACGAGCTCAGGCCATAGAAGAGCTTGAGAAGTATGTCAGCAGCCTACTAAAGGAGAACCACCTTTCTCTGAGGAAAATAACACCTTTAAAAAGAGGTTAACTCAACTGGAAGAAGAGATCCAAAAAGCCAATGAGGAGAAGGAGACTTTAAAAAGCAGAATTAGCTAAATGGAAAAGAAGGTTTAAAAGCTCACTGAAGAAAATAGTTCTTTAAAAGAGAGAATTGAGTTCAGGGAAGCTAATGACTATGAGATAAACCAAGAAGTTAGAAAACAAAATCAAAAGTTTTAAAAAATAGAAGATAATGTGAAACATCTCATTGGAAAAACAACTGACCTGGAAAACAGATCCAGGAGAGACAATGTAAGAATTATGGGACTACCTGAAAGCCATGATCAAAACAAGAGCCTAGACATTATCTTCCATGAAATTATCAAGGAAAACTGCCCTGATATTCTTGAACCAGAGGGCAAAATAAAAATTGAAAGAATCTACTGATCACCTCCTGAAAGAGACCTGAAAAGAGAAACTCCTAGGAATATTGTGGCCAAATTTCAGAATTCCCAGGTCAAGGAGAAAATAGTGCAAGCAGCTAGAAAGAAACAATTCGAGTATTGTGGAAATACAGTTAGGATAACATAGGATCTGGCAGCTTCTTTGTTAAGAGATTGACGGCTTGGAACAGTATATTCCAGAAGTCAAAGGAACTGGGATTAAAATCAAGAATCACCTACCCAGCAAAACTGAATATAATACTTCAGGGAAATAAATTGTCATTCAATGATATAGAGCTATAGATAGGTCTATCAAGCATTCATGATGAAAAGACTAGAACTGAATAGAAAATTTGACTTTCAGACACAAGAATCAAGAGAAGCATGAAAAAGTAAACAGGAAAGAGAAATCATAAAAGACTTTCCAAAGCTGAACTGTTTACATTCCTACATGGAAAGATAATATTTGTAACTCTTGAAACTTTTCTAAGTATTTGGGTAGTTGGAGGGATTACACACACACACACACACACACACACACACACACACACACACACACACACACATACAGAATACAAGTTGCGTTGGATCAGAAGAGATGATATCTATAAATGAATAAAATAAAAATTAAGAGGTGAGGGAGAAAAATACAGGGAGGATAAAGGGAGAAATGGAATGGGGAAGCCTGTAATTCATAAAAGAGATAAGAAAAATCTTGTTCAATGGAGGAGAAAAAGGATAAAGTGAGAAGGGTTAAATGAAGCTTACCCTCTTCACTTATGACTTAAGGAGGGCATAATATGCTCACTAAATTTGGTATGAAAATCTATCTTACACTACAGGAAAATAGGGGAATAGGGGACAAATGGGGTCACAGGGGTATGGAAGGGAGGGCAAATGGGAGAAGGGAGTAACTAGAAGTAAACACTTTTGAGAAGGGAGAAGGTCAAATGAGAGAATAAAAAAATGAGTGGGACAGGGTAGGGTAGAGAGCAATATACACATCCTTCCAGTGGACCTTCCAGTCTGTCCTGGGCTCTGAATCTGCCAGTTTGTCTCCTACTGGATTCCACACCTCCAAAATTTGGTCAGATTTTCCTTTCAGAGGTATCTGAAGGAGTTTGTCCAAGAGCTTAGGTGAGTCATTGCTCTCCACAATCTTGGCTCTGCTCCCCGCCCCCAATTCCTGAATTCTTGCAAAAAGTATTCTTCTTGCCTGATGTGCCAGGCAGGATGAATAATTGGGTAGCCCACTTGGTGAAAGTCTAATTGATTAATGTCTAGCATCTCTCTCCAATCTCTCTTCAGTGTTCATCTGAAGTTCTTTCTGGGTTTGTAAATAATGCTTTTGACTCCAGTAGAAGGGTGATCCTTTTCTTTTTTTCTTTTTTAGCTAGAGTGGGGCAGTAAGATTAGAGGGAACTTTTAACAGTTCTCAGAATTGTGTTATACTTGGATCTAGGTAGACTTGGGTTCAGACCTTGCTTCTGTGAGTGTATGAGTAAGAAGGCATTTTGCCCCTTTACTCTCAGTTTCCACATATGTAAAATGGAGGCTGATAATATATTTAGTCTCTACCTCATAAGAATGTAATGAAACTCAAATGAGATAAGGTAATTATATGGAAATTGCTTTAAAGGCACAAAACAAGTATCAGTTATTGTCGTCATTGTTGGTATCATCACCACCACTGACATCTTTTTCAGTGAGATTTAGATAGAAACTGTCTTGGACAAGTCACTACCCTGGTATTATTCTTTTATATGTAATATTCTATAGAGCATTGCATAAGTGGATAAAATCACTGGCTTTGGTACTTGAATAAAAATATCAGAATTGACATTCTTCCTCTACAGGCTAACTGAAAGCATCCTTGGGACCAGTCCAGTTCAAGATGATGTTTTTTTCCTTCTCCTCACAGGATCTAACATGTGTTGAGTACATCACAGTCACTCAAGAAATGCTTGTTGAATATGAAACACATTTTACAGATGAATATCCTGAGGGTCTGAGAATTTCAATGACCTCATCATCATGATCAGTCTTCCACAGTGACCTGGATGTACCATCAATCTACAAAAATTTGAGGGCAAAATTTTAATAGATGCCACCATACAGAATATTCACAAGCTCCAGTTGTATAGAACATGTTTTCAAGAGATAGAAATACAGCAAAGGAGATCAAAATTATGTGGGTACAAGATGCTGTTGTCAACACCATGGCTGCTACTCATTGAACAGCTTTTGTCCTACCTGATGTTATTCAAAAGACACAGCAGTAATGCAGTTCCTGGCAGAGGGAAAAAGAGGGCCAAGAGGGAGGGCAAAAAAGAAGCACTCAGACCACAGACTTCAAGACTATAGAACTCCAGAAGCAACTGGATATGCATCTTCTCCTGGATGGTGAACTCTCTGAGACATCATAGTGTTATGGAAAGTCTTAGGCTCAGAAGTATTAGAGTATCAATATTCACTCTGGACTTTGGAAAGTTGTATTTTTCTTAAAGTGTTTCTTTCTAGTTGCTTGTAGTATTTTCTTTTTGATCTGGGAACTCTGAAATTTGGCCACAATATTCCTAGGAGTTTCTCTGTTTTGGTCTCTTTCAGGAGGTGATCGGTGGATTCTTTCAATATTTATTTAGACCTCTGATTCTAGAACACTAGGGCAATTTTCCTTGAAAATTTCATGGAAGATAATGTCTAGGCTCTTGTTTTGATCATGGCTTTCAGATAGTCCCATAATTTTTAAACTGTTTCTCCTGGATCTATTTTCTAGGTGAGTTGTTTTTCCAATGAGATGTTTCACATTATCTTCTATTTTTTCAAATTTTTGGTTTTGTTTTCTAACTGCTTAGTTTAACTCATAATTATTCATTTCCATGAACTCAGTTCTCTCTTTCAATGAATTATTTTGTTCGCTCTTTTGAACCTTCTCCTCCATTTGACTAATTCTGCTTTTTAAAACTTCCTTCTCCTCATTGGCTTTTTGGACCTCTTTTTCCAGTTGAGTTAGCCTCTTTTTAAAGCTGTTATTTTCCTCAGCATTTTTTTTTTGGTTCTCCTTTAGTAAGCTGCTAACTTGTTTTTTAAGGTCTTCTATTGTATGAGCCCAATTTAAGTTCCCTTTGGAGGCCCTGGAGTCAGAGGCCTTGACTTCCTCTGAAAGTATGCCTTGTTCTTCCTCATCTGAAAGGATGGGGGGGAGACACCTGTTCCCCAAGAAAGTAACCTTCTATGGTCTTATTTTTTCCCCCTTTTTTGGGCATTTTCCCAGCCAGTTACTTGACTTCTAAGTTTTCTCTCCACAACCACCTGGCCTCCAATTCTGCCAAGCCAGCACTGGGGGCTGAGATTCAGATGAGCTGTTCCAAAGTCTCAGGAGCTTTAGACGGGGGCAGACCTGCTATTCAGTGTGAGATTAAGATCAGCTGCTCAGGAGGGGACAGGGCCACCACACAGGGCTCAGTTTCCTCAGGGGGTTTACGAGGAGACCTTCAACAATGGATGCGGGTTACTGGCTGCTTTGGGAGCCCCATCCACTGCTGCCTCTACTGCTGCCACCTGAGGAGGCCTGAGTTATGGGGACACCCTGTTCCCTTCTTGGCCAGCCAAAAAGACCCTCTCACTGACCTTTGGCACCTGTGGGTTGAGGGATCTGTGCTGCTGCTGGAGATTCTGTCCCTGAATCCTGCTCAGATCTGCTCCTTTTGGTGCCTCATGGCCAAGGCAAAGTTGTGCTCTGCTCCACATCTGACCTTTCCCGTTGGTCTTTCAGTCACTCTGGGATAGAAAGCTCCTCTGCTCCATTTTTCTGTGACTTCTGCTGCTCTAGAATTTGTTGAGAGTTCTTCTTTACAGGTATTTTATGGACTGTGGGGTAAGAGCTAGCATATGTTCGTCTTTCTATTACACCATCTAGGCTCTGCCCCCAAGTTGTATTTTTCTAAACTTCAATTTATCTACCTGTATATGTCCCATAGAAAAACTTGTAGAACAATCAATATCTTGATTTTCATCTCCCCTGAGTTTTTCTTTCAGCGGTCCAACTTGTTGGGACATTATAGATTGTCTTTCTACTCAAAGATAGGTTGTTCTAGGTGACATCTGAGGTCCTACCTAACTGAGAGTCTGCAGTTCTGTGATTCTGGCTTTAAGGTTGTTATGAAGAATGTGCTTTAGAAATGTTAGCAGTTGTTATTGTTCATATTTGTATTGCTCATAGTTTCCAGTCCAGTACTCAGAGCAGAGGAGCAATCATTTTTTGTTGTATTAACACACATTGACACGTTTGCATATATATGTACTAAGCAGTGAATCAAAACATTAGCTAAACCATGATGACATGTGTAATGATCCTCTATTGCTCCTCCTCCTTTTCTTTGATTTCTATAGTTACCACGGCGTTTTGGGCATCTCTGCAGGGAATGGTCCACTATTGAGGAGGAGAAAAATGGACTGAATCACAGTTGGGAAACAGTGCAGTGTCTTCATGAGCTAAAATTATTTGTAACCAAAAGGAACATTTCTTTAACATCAACGTTCTCTCAGTCATGTTATACAATGTACAAATCATGGAATACAGCCATCCCAGAAGAATCAGAATTATAAGTGAGCCAAAGGACAATGGAAAGGAGATATGACAGACACAAGTCTGCTGCAGCACTTTACTCAGCAGCATAAAAGGCACTTTGAGGACACCCAAGTCTCAAAAAGGAGGTGGGCCAGTCCCATAGCGAAAAGGAGAGAAAACAGATGGATAGTTTAAGTGCTACTTGGACATGTTTAAGATATTAAGAGACTAAAGGAAAGCTTCAGCACATTGGGTGGATTCTTTGTGCAGTACGTGTAGAAGGACGAGAATAAGATTAACACAAGATGAGAAGGCATGATGTTGGCACAGGGAGTATGCACATAGACAAAGTCATGGGCCATCAACATTAACAATCATTTTTAAAGTCAGTGCTCACTATGTGCCAGGAACCATGCTAAGCGCTGGGGATACGAGGAAAGTTAAGGAAACAAAGAAACAATCCCATGAACTCTGATTTCAAGGGAATCACAGTCTAATGGGAGAGACTACATGCAGACAGCTATGTACATACATGGTATATACACCCAGATATATGCACACATATGTGCACATATCCTTCCATATAGCTGTATATATCTATACATATGTATGTGTATGTGTGTATATATGGATATGTGTATATATACACATATCTGTATCTATATTAATATTTCATATAAATGGGAGTTCATCTCATAGGGAAGGCAGTAACAACAGGGGGAAGAGGAGAGACAGGCAAAGATCTCATTCAGAAAATGGGGCTGAGGCTGTATCTTGAAGGAAGCTGGAAGACAGGGATGAAATAATCAAAGAAAGTAATTCCATAGAGACCTCCCTCATATGCTCAAACTTTCCACAAAAATAATCAAGGCAGGGTTTCCTAGGCTCTTGAGAAAAAAAGAAAGGAAGGAAGGAAGAAAAGAAGGAGGAAAAAAGAGAGAGACAACACTAATAGCGGGAGATTTCTGTTATTTCTGAGATTATTTCTGGTGTGCCTAGCTTTGAGATTGTCTTACCAGAGTTGTTATTTACCTAAGATTGGAATTAAATGGGAAGGAGGGAGGCAGAGGCAGGGTAGATGAAGGAGGAAGGGAGTTAACTGTGTAGTCAACAAGCATTTATGAAACAGTGACAGCTGATCCCTTCTGACTTTGCTTCTTTGCTCATGGCTCCCCAGGAAGTCCTGGGACTTGTCCTTCCAAACAATACTCATTCCCTTTTTCAGATAGCATTACATACACCCTGCCCCTCTTTCCTTACACAAGTTTGCCAAGGGTGGCACAGGGCTGGAATTCCTTTGCCTTGAGCAGTTTGGGTATATGGAGCTATACTGGATGGCTCCCATTCAGGGCAGCCCACTTCTATCAGATCTAGGAGGAAACGTTACATGGTAAATAATAAGGTGCTCACTTTTCTCCTGGTTCTGCTCCTGACTTTGGATTTACTACCTCTGCCCTATCTCTATCCATACCCTAGAGATGTTTCCATTCCTGTGACCATCCTCCTTCTCTTCCCATTGGTGCATTCCTGCCCAGAGACTCCTTTTAAGGAAGTGTCCAGGGCCAGTGGTAGCTCACTCTCCTCTTGACCCCTCTCCTGACTCTCTATCCCCATTAGCATATTGATTACAGTATATTTACTATAACAATAAAAAATGCTGACAGTTCATGACATACTCAAACTGCAGCTGAGAGAAATTAAATGACTCTTCTACAGTCACAAAGGTGCTGTTGTTATTCATGCCTGACTCTTCATGATCCTATTTGGGGTTTTCTTGGCAGAGATCCTATAGTGGTTGTCCATTTCCTTCTTCAGTTCATTTTACAGATGAGGAAACGGAAGCAAATGAGGTAAAGTGACTTGCCCAAGATCACATAGCTAGTCAGTGTTGGAGGCTGGATTTGAACTCATGAAGATGAGTTTTTCTGTCTCCAGGCCTGGTTCTCTATCCACTTTGTCACACGGTCTTCCTGCATTAAGCCCCTTAAAGGTAGGAACTCCTTTTCTTTTAGTTCCTGTTTGTATTCCCAGCACTTAGCATAGTACCTGGTATAAAGTCAGTGCCTAATAAATGCTCTAGCTCTCCATGTCTCTTTACCTGCAGCATGGTGCCAAGAAAGAAATTCTGCATCTGAATAAAGGACACCCTGGTCTGGGTCCTGGTTGAGTCACTTCCAGCCTTTGTGACCTTGAACAAGTCACCTCAGTGCTCAGGGTCTCAGTTTCCTCATTTGTAAAATGTGGGAATTGGGCTAGATTGGGCAACTTATAAAACATTTTTGATCACTGTAATCCGATATAATTAATTTCCTTTGCAGCCAGTCCTGTGTGTGTTATTTCATGCATCTAAAATTCTGAGAAGGGTCATCCACAGGCTTCACCACACTGACCATTCTAGGGGAGCAGGACTCAAAAATGAACCCCTGGATATGATGATTTTTGAGCCAACTTCTGTCTCTAGAGCTATGATCCTAAGGAGGTACAAGACAAAGAACAAATTACTATGTGTAGTTTGAGGGCAAAGGAGGTACTGGCTTTGTAGTCCATGGACCTCAAGGATTGCTTTTGATGTTCACTACAGTATTCTTGGGACTGGTAGGTGATGCAGCATATAGAGCACTAGACTTGGAGTAAGAAAGATCTGAATTCAAATCCAGCCTCAGACACTTACTATGTGACCCTAAGCAAGTCCCTCAACCCTGTTTGCCTCAGTTTCCTCACTTGTAAAATGAGCTGGAGAAGGAAATGGTAAACCACTCCAGTATCTCTGCCAGAAACCCTCAAATACGATCAAGAAGAGTCAGACATGATTGAATAAAAACAACATTATCCTTGTGACTATAGAAGAATCATTTAATTTCTCTGGGCTGCAGTTTGCCAATTTGTAAGTGAAATGAAACCATTGTCCTGCATGGTCCCTTCTAGCCCTGGGTCAGTAGTGCTACAATGTCCTCTCGGTACTACTCATTCCACTTTGCATCAGTTCATATAAGTCTTTCCAGATTTTTCTGGGAGCATCCCACTTGTCATTTCTTATGGAACAGTAGTATTCCATCACAATCAAATCTGACAACTTTTTCAGCCATTCCACAATTGATGGACATCCCCTCAGTTTCCAATCCTTTGCCACCACAAAAAAGAGCTGCTATAAATATTTTTGTTCATATAGGTCCTTTTTCTTTTTTCTTTTTAAATCTCTTTGGGATATGGACCCAGTAGTGGCATTGCTTGATTTAAAGGGTATGCATGTTTTATAGCCCTTTGGTCATAGTTCCAAATTGTTCTACAGAATGGATGAATCAGTTCACAACTCCACCAACAATGTGTTAATGTACCAATTTTCCCACGTCTTCTCCATCATTGATCATTTTCCTTTTCTATCACATTAACTAATCATAATAGGTGTGAGGTGATACCTCAGAGTTGTTTTAATTTTCATTCTTCCAATCAATAGTAACTTAGAGCATTTTTTCATGTCTACAGATAGCTTTGATTACTATCTGAAAATTACCTGTTCATATCCTTTGACCATTTATCAATTAAGAAATGGCTATTATTTCTATAAAGTTGACTCAGTTCTCTATATATTTGAGAAGTGAGAACTTTGTCAGAGAAACTTGCTGTAAACTTTTTCCCCACGGTTATGATTGCTAACTTTTACTTTTTTCCATCCCAGATTTTTTCCCCAGAGAACTCCAAGTAGAGATCATAAGTCAAAGATAAACGTTTAGAACTGTGTAGCGATCTTATGAGTGAGGAGCTACTATTGCCATGGTCAATCAGGCACTGCTCTGTAACTCAGAGAACTGCCCAGAACCCTGACAGATGGTGACCACCCAGGGTGGTCAAAACCAGTCCTCTATTCATTATTTCCTACCACCTCTCTAAACCTTATTGGCCTTAAGGCTGGGGAGAAGTAAATAAGCTTCACCACATATCTCAGTATAAATGGATCATCAGATCCTACCCTGAAAGCAGTTTTTGACAAGACAGGAGGGAGAGCCTTAAGGACTGGGTACCTAAGGGAAGAGGAGGGAAAAGGTTGACCACAATGGGAGGGTGGGATATGGGAGAGAGAAAAAGCAAAACAAGAGAATCTATTTTTTAAAACTCTTTCACAATTTTTCCTTGGTTAAGTCTTGTTCTCCCTGCTTGTAAAATCTCCCCTGCAACCCTAACATAATTAGACATGATTTTTACCTTGGTCTGCCCACAGCTCAAAAATAATGTTTACTGCTTTAATTAAAACGCACTGTTGCCTTACTGTGTATTTGTGCTTTCATCTAGGCACACATGACCCGAGGGTAATCATGGTTTGGATGATTTGTTTTTCTGTTTCTGTGGGTTAGAGTTGCGCGGTTGCCTTTTTAGACTGAGTAGAGGGTAAGACAGGGAGTGGAAGGAAGCCATGGGGACAGAGCCTAGGTGGACCAGTACACTGAGCCTAGCCCAGTTTTGTGAACATCATCTGATTCTCATTAGCGATTTTCAACCAGACAAAATGGGGAATGGCGCGGGGGAGAGACTTGGTCTGATGATGTTCATTACCCTATTATAAAACATTTTCATTTTGTTCCTGGGAGCGTGGAGGCCAGAGCCTTTGGAAGAACTTGATTTCAAAGACAAACTGTCCTTCTGTTCCTATTCCCGGCAATTTTCTATGAATGTATCCTGTTTTCTCTCCAAATGGAGACATAGCCTATTTATTGAGCTTCTGACTATATGTAAAAGGCAAAGCAGAAGGTCACTAAGCTGGGAGTACTTGAGGATTGTAAAAAACCAAAACCAAAACGAAACTGATCTTCTGCCGAAGCGTGTCAGGGAATGTGCCTGAGGCTCCGGGACTGCCCTGAATTACTTAAGTTCTCGTGAGGCACCCAACAGTAAGGAGCTTCGCTAATCCCAGGAAGTTAGCTGCAAAGGTTAAATCAGACAGTGTCTGAACTGCAAAATTCTCATCGACACTAATAATTACCTTATGGCTCAGAAGGATCATGACATTTTCAAAGTCCTTTTACATCTGTTTTCTCACTGCGGAGTGACAGCAACTCAGTCAAGTCACAGACCTGGAAGTGTCACCCCAACTTTACAGTAGGCATAATGAAATTTTCTATGAGACTTAATTTTTCTGGGGAGGGAGGGACTTAGGTCCCAGAATCTGATCCAGGGCCTTTTGGGGGCAATGGATTCATGGGTGACGCATTATTTTAAATTACACTCCAGCCTTTTCTGAGGCTTAAATATATAAAATTTTCATGCAATGACTGGGTAATTTGGTTATGTGTTTTTAGATGCATCTTTGATTTAGATATAATATGCACTGTTCAGTTCTTTGCAAAAGGCTGTTAGAAAAAAATAGTGGAGTAGTAGCAGAATACATCCAATATAGTCACAAAATAAAGTAGTGAATGTTGCAGATCGCATGGACTCTTCATGGGGAGAAAAATTATATTAGGTGTGTATTTCCCCCATCTTCTGGCATAGGGCTTTGCAAACTTTAGGAACTTAATAAATGTTTGTTGAGTTGGATTTTAAAAACAACACCAACAATGTTAATTTCTACCAGAGGGTTTACTGAACAGTACCAGGTAGGCGTGGATTATCTGTTTATTTCTTGGCAATTTTTCCTTTGATTATAGCATGATCTGAGACTTGTGAGCCACGGTTCATTTCAGAAATCATGGATAATAACTCACAACACAGACACTAGATTTGAACATTAATTCATAAACACACGCACATATAAACACACGCACACTTACAGAGAGGAGAATGGGGAGGAAAGAAGATAGAAGTGGAGAGGGAAGAAAAAGGAGTGAGGAAAAACACAACTGAGATGAGAAGGAAAGGAGAGGAGGCAGAAGGAACGAAGGGGAGGGGAGAGACTAAGAGGGGAAGGAATGGAACGTCAGAAGAAAAGAAAGGAGGGAAGGGGAAAGGTAGAGATTGAAGAATAGAAGAGAGTAGAAGCCATGAAGACCATTTATAGAAGGGCAAAAGGTACGTTTGTGAAAGCCACCAGCTCTTAAAGATCACCATAAGGGAGCAAGGTGCAAGTGTCGAGGTCCGGGGTCCAGGTCCCTCTTACCCCTTCCCCTCAAACATAGCTATGCACCAAGATAACATCGAAAAGACTAAATGGAAGTGCTTGGCACCTGCGGAGTAAGACAGCCCCCACCAGCAAACAGGAAAGGTCCGGTTCCCTTCTCTATGGGGGGCCCAGGTAATGAGAAGATAGGCTAATAAAGAGACCACAACTCTTAATAAACCTCATTTGCTCATAGGTGTGGGGCAGATTTACTTCTATCCTCCTTGACTCTCCATGAATGAATGAATGAATGAATGAAATGAATCAACCACAAAATTTCTTATTTCTCCTTCTCCACCTTTCTTTTGTTTCAGAGTCTTTTCACTGCCTACCCAGGCATCTCCCGAGGTCCTTTGGCACAAGACACCTGCTGCTCGCACTTGGCAGTACTGGAGGATCGTCTGGATTCGGGAGAGAAGGGGAGTGAGGGGGAGCTACAGCTGTCTTGTGTGTGTGCTCATCCTTCGTTGCTGAAGAAGACCATGCCATTAGAGAAATGAGGACATGACTTGCACTTGACTTTATTTCGAGTTCATTCTTTTTAGAAAGCCGGTCCTTTCCTTCGAACTCGGGTTTTGGACCTGGAGAATCTGCGACCGCTATTTTTGGATAGGCCCCTAGCCTCCCAGGCTCTGCAAGCCTAAGGTAGATCCTCAGTCCGTAGGAAGGAGCGAGGGCGCCCTCTGGACCTGAGGCGCCCATCAGGAGAGGTCTTCGGTACCCAGCCTTCCCGGAACTGGTTTTTGCTTGGAGACCTCCACAGTGTGTTATTACACAATGCTTCAGATTTTCCAGGACGTAATTTCATTGGCACACAGTTTCTGCCTTCACCCAAAGCTGGGGGCATGCAGCCTAAGTACCAGGTGTTCCGGAGTTGTTGGTTTTGTTGTCGTGTTTGTCCTTCCTTCTCGAAGAGGACCATGACATCAAGGTGATGACATGACTTGCACTTGACTTTGATTTGAGTGAGGGAGGGCTGTGCAAGATCGCTAACCTCACCTACTTCTCCTGAGCCATCTGGGTCCAGTGGACTGATATTCTTTCACAACCAAGTAAGATCTTCCCTGCCTCCTCTCCCCTCTCCCACTCCCCACACCCTCAAACACACTTCCATTCTGTGGGCTACTCCATCGCCAAGCTTCTGAGGATGAACCTTACCAAACTCAGTTAGCCTAGTCCTCTGGAAGCAGCGACTAGCAGGAACAGTTGCTAACCATATCAGTGAAATTCCTTTCTTTTTCCTTTCCATTTCTTTAAAGTTTAATAGTATTTTTCCCCCAATTACATGTCAAGAAAAATTTTAGTATTCATTTTTACAAGATTTTGAATTCTAAATTTTTCTCCTTTCCCCTCTCCTCTTCTGATAATGGTAGTTTGATGTAGTATGTACATATGCTATCATGTAAAAATATTTCCA
Organism: Potorous gilbertii; assembly: GCA_028658325.1. NCBI lineage: Eukaryota > Metazoa > Chordata > Mammalia > Diprotodontia > Potoroidae > Potorous > Potorous gilbertii. The sequence continues at coordinate 539,184,293 of CM053771.1, read as the reverse complement.
TGTTAGTTAGTTGTGAAAGAAGAAAAAATTAAAAGGGGAAAAACACAAGAAAGAATAAAGTAAGAAAAAATGCTTCTGTCTGCATTCGGAGTCCATCAATTCTTTATCTGAATATGGATAGTATTGACCTTCCTCCTCTGTTGAGTTATCTCATTGTGAGTCTTGGATCCTCCTGTTGCTGAGAAGAGCTGAGTCATTCATTGTTGATGAATGAATTCGTCTGCAAGGCTGCTGACACTGCATACAATGTTTTCCTGGTTCTGCTCATTTCACTTTGCATCATTTCATATAAGTCTTTCCAGGATTATCAGTGAAGTACTTTAAAAAATTCTTCTGTTAATAAGGCTCTATTTTCTCCATCTCTTTTCCATGGCGAAAAAAAGAAAAAAACCCTCTTGTAACAAATATACACCCTATATGTACTCAAGCAAAAAAAACTTCTACATAGACCTTGTGTGAGTTTTTTTCTGCAACTGTGTAGTGGGTATCATTCTTCATCAGCTGTCCTCTGGAACTGTTGTATTGATCAGAGCTTATAGTTCTTTCAAAAATAGTTGTCTTTATAGTAGTGAAATCTCTTCCGTCTTCAAAGGACCTGCCAGAAGACAAAGTCACCTCCTCTACATAGAGCAGGATTTCACTGAAGGATACTTATTAGGATCATCATCATTGACAGATGAAAGAATAGTTAAAGTGTGTGTGAGTTAAAGTGAGTGTGAATATAAATATACAGCAGAATTTTGTTATCCTCATCAGTTGATAATTGGAATTCAGTCTCTGTTAAATGTGATTCCCCCCCCCCCAATAATAATTACACAATAACTAATTCTGTAGCCCTTTAAGATTTTCAAAACATTGTCCTTACAATTAGCTAATACACAGCACTGGCTAGCAGAAAGATGAGTGAACTTGGAGTATTAGAAGAGTGGAGTTCAAACCTTGTCTCTGCAGCTTACTATCTGTGTATCTTTGGATGAGTCATTTAACCTTCAGGGCCCCTGTTATTTCTTCTGTAAAATTAGGGGATTGGACTAGGTAACCTGTAAATTCCCATTTTACTAATTACAAAATCTGAAGTCAAGCCCACCAAAACATTTCATGTAGTGAGATGACAATGTAGATATGATAATATCTTTTACAAAATAACTATGATGATTGTTTAAATTTAGTGTAAGCTTTTCTGATAGAATCAGAGATTCATAAAATACATGGAACTTCAGAGCTGGAGAAGGAGGAGGTAATGACCCAAGGGCATATAGCTAGTTAAATGAAAGGCTAAGAGTTCTTTATGCATCGCTGTCTTTTTCACACCTTATGGAGTAAGGGAAAGGCGAAGAGTCTGCCTCCTCACAAACCTAAGAGAGAGTTCCTTGCTCATCAGTCTGGTTAATTTGAAAGGAGCAGCCTGTTCAGACTACGGTTGAAGGCAGTTACCCCCACCCACGAAGTAGGGGGAACAGTGGGTAGTAGATGCCTCCATGTTAGGCAATTAGGCCATGGTCTGGATGTGGGGCATGAACCTTTGCATCTTTAATATCTGACTTTAAACTTTGACTTGGCTTAATTCATAACATGCTTTTGAATAGGTCTGTGGGATTCTTTTGGCTGCCAAAGAAAGCATGGTGCAAATTGTATTAATGGCTTATCAAATGCCAACCAATCCCCTGCGGGCTGTTCTCAGAGAGTCACAGAACTTTTTTCAAATTAATCAAATAGATATTACATTGCTTTTTATTCTTTATGTCATTTTATTAGGTTCTGTTAGTTTCATTTTGTTGCTTTTGCAGGTAATTAATTTGATTTATGAAATCATTCATTATGTTCCTATAACTACAGAGTATCTCCGCTTACAACCTCAGCCCAACATTCCAATAAAATCTTAATCAAAGATGACAATTCCTCATGTGTACACGATGAAAATCATACAGTATGTGGAACAAGAGTGTGGCCAGAGGGAGCAATGTACATCTTACAGCTGAAGACAAATTAAGATTTTTGAGAAAATTATGCCAGGTCTAACACCCCCAGGGCTTAGTGCAGTGCCTTGAATGTTTATAATAAGTAGGCACTTATTAAATGTTTGTTGAATCACAAGCTCATGAATTTTTAGAACTGAAATGAACCTCAAGGTAACTGAGTCCAACTCCCTCATTTTCTGGATGAGGAAAGTGAGGTACAGAGAGATGAAATTTACTCAGGGTAATGCAACCATTAAGCATCTGAGACAGGATTTGAACTGGACTTTTTCTCACACTGTTCAGGCTCCTATCTGCTAGACCATCTGCCCAATCAAATTGAACTAAATTAGATGTTTGTAGCTACTTTATCATGCTGTGGAGTGAAATGGAGCTTACAAGCTTCTCATACGCGACTTCTTGTCAGGTTACTGTAAGGTGGTTATTGACTAGCCATCTCTCCCTATCCTCTAATGAAATTGTTATATTTATTTGAACCCAAGTTTAGGACTTAAAATTGATTCCTACTCAATTACATCCACCATTTTCTACTCTGTAGATATATCTTTGATCATTTATTATCTAATGAAGGACAGGTATAGGTACAAATTCTACATATGAACTTTGTGTAAGGGGAAGAGTGTTGTAATGTGCAATTTATGTATGTATGAGTGTGTGAAGTAAGTTCTAGGACCATTTCACTAAGCCCTCTTCTGGTTCCTCATAATGGCATTGAAGTCACCAGGAGACCTTCAAGTCCATGTTTTTCTATGAGGCTGGAAAGGATTAAAGAATTGGCCCAGATGGATTGTGTTTGCTGTTCTGGGTCTAATCCAGCTAAGTTGGTAGAGACTCCTTGATCAGAAGATTGACTGGCTTTTAAGTTATTTTTGTCTTTGGTCATAAACTCTAGGAAAGCCCCAAAGGGTTGTGGTCAGCATCAGTGAAGTTTCATTGCTAATGAAATTGAGAATCCTTGAAGTATTGAAGCAAGGCCTTTTGAATGGGTAATACCAAATTTTTAGAGAATGTCAGCCTAGGTCCTGTCTCAGTGTGGGTCCAGGGAATCTACCCAAGGTTCAAGGCACGCTTTGATTTAGTGTGTATTCAATATACATATATCTCAGGAGCCCCCAGTGGATGCTCCCCATATTTTTAACCAGAACAAACTAGAGAACATTAGCTCAAATAAAATGGAAGGATAAAACATGGGAAATTCCCCAACCCCCTCAAATTTTCATGCCACCAAGGGGAGGGGAAACCTATCTAAGGGAATTTGCATATAGAACAACCAATGACCTAGCTAGCTCTTAGAAGCTCCTGGGGTCATCATTCTGCCTTCAAATGTATTGCTTCAAGCTTCCCCACAGGGATGCTGATTTTCTCAGTAAGGTTGTGGCTAGTCTGTACTGCCATTTGCTTGCTTTCCACTACTGCCACCTGCCGGTTATTTGCTGAACTGAAGCAGCTCTTTCTGTTATGACTGAAATGATGAATTTCTTCCTCCTTCCTCATTACCATTTTGTGGTTCATTTACCACCTCAAGGCTGTTGACATCCAATAAAACTTGATTTTGCACATATAAACATGGTGGTGATGTTTGCTGGTGTTCATACCTGTGTAGGGACAGTGAGCTCTCCATGCTTGAAAATCCAGACTGATTGAAGTCAATCTGTCAGGAAGCATTTGCTAAGTGTCTGTTATGTGCCTAGTACTGTGCTAAGCATTGGGGATAAAAAGAAAAGCAAAATATGGGCCCTTTCCTTGAAGAGTTCACAATCCCTGAGGGAGGCAAAGTGAGACAGGGCAGCTCACCTCCAAGACCCATTGATTAAAATTTGATGTCTTCCGTTCTAAGTCCTGTCCTTGAAGGATTCTATTCCCCATAAGGCAGGGATTTTTAACTTGAGGTTTGTGAACTTAAAAAAATCAATAACTGTTTTTCAGTATGATTCATTTCCTTTGAAATCCTATATGCTTTATTTTATATGTTCCAAAACATCATTCGGAGAAGGGGGAGGAGTCCACAGATTTCCTCAGTCTGCCAAAGAGGTCCATGATCCCCCAGAAGGGGTAAGAATCCTTGGTAAGGAGAAGAGTGGAAGGACAAACTGGCCAATTATTTACAGAATTCTTAGGCTCATAGATTTAGCTGGAAGGGACCTTAGAGGTCACCCTTAAGACCAAACTCTGAATTTTATTAATGAGGAACTTAAGACTCAGAGAGGCTCAAGTGTCTCAGGTAGTAAGGGGCAGAACAGGTTCTTTTTGGGGTTCTGTTGGTTTCACCCTGCTTTGGTTCCTGGGAGCCTTTCAATGGTTTTAAAATAATTTTCTTAAAGTTGTAATTTCTTGCTGCACAATACTGTCCAAGATTCAAATCCTGTACCATCCGGCCTCCTTTCCCCAGCTTTGCTCGCCACGTGTTCTGATGTTAAAACTCTGAACAATAAACATTTGACCCAAAACAATGGTTTAGTCTGTTTACTACAATTTCTGAACAAATAAATTAATCCATCCATGAAGGGTACCAATACCAAAGCTTCACGCTTGTTGGCTCTTATGCCAAATGCTGGTTGTGCAAGTGAGAGAGGGAGCCTAGTGCTTATTAATTCACTTGGAAGATGTTAGATTGGGAGCCATGTGAAACTCCACTTAAGATAGAACAGCAAAGGATTGGAGACCACTATGGATTATGAAAATGGGATTTAGCTTGAAATAAATCAAAAGGGGAAATGAACCAGATGTTATTACCAACCTATCTTTTCCCTCTTCTCGCCTATGTTCTCTTTGCTTCAAGATGGCAGCCAGGCACCATCAAGCCAGTGCTTCATCAGTGTTAGGGACCAAAAAAAAAACGATGAACAAAACACATCTTTTGCATAAAAAGAAGTCAGAAAATAGCAGCAGGGATTCAGTAGCAGCTTTTTCCTCATTTATTTTTTATATTTTATTTTTAATTTAGGAAATAAAACATAGAAGCAGTAGAGTAATAAGGAGATAATTGCTCAGGAAATTGCGCCTTTGTTATGTACAACTTACAATTCTTTTAAAATACATAATAAATTTATCATATAAATTTCTGTCCTTTCTTTTCTTCCCCCCTCCCCCTAGAGATGGCTACCATTAGGCATAAATTTATATGTATATATATATATATATGTGTGTGTGTGTGTGTAAAATTATTCTGTACATCTATTTATCAGTTCTTTCTCTGGATGCAGATAGCATCCTTCTTCACACATCCTTTGTAGTTCATTTAGATATTTATAATAGTCAAAATTGCTTGGTCACTCAAAGTTGTTCTTAAAACAATATTGATGTTACTGCATACAAATATATTTCCTTGTTTAAATGGAATGTTGATACCAGGTCCACTAATGTAGATGAGGGAAAGGACAAAGCATTTGTGAGTCCTGGGCAAGGTTTGAAAATTGTCCCCAAAATTCTTTCCTTTTTTTCTTCCCTTTTTGGGGGGGTAGGAGGGCATGTAGTTAGTGAGGAAATATGTTGACATGACTTCATATGTATAATGGATAATATATTTGCTGCCTTCTCAATGCATGGAGGTTAGAAAGAATTTGGAATTGAAAATAAAAAATTTTTAAAAGGTGTCCCCAATGGGTTACTATTCACCAGAGGCCTTTGTAAAAACTTTATTTTTGTCTTTAAAAAATACCGCAGTAATTTCCAGATATACCCCTGCCTCCAGGGAGCCTTCCTTAGTAAAGTCCAGTGACAACAAAATAATAATAAGGCAAAAACGTCTGACACAAGCATCCTAAGCTGAGGAAGCGTGCAGCGTCTCTCACCAGGGCTCCACCAGAGGCTTTGGACCTTTGTGGGCACAGCTGGAAGATCTCAGTACAATTTAGAGATGAGGAAACAGAACCAAAGGGACCTGGCCAAGAGGACAAGTCATAAACAGAAGAGGTGAGGTTCAAACCCAGGTCTTCTGATTCAAAATCCAGGGCCCTTTCTTCTATAGTTGGCTATTGTAAAAGAGCACCAAACTGACATCACTAGGTTGGGGTCAAGGTTCAGTGTTTCTGACTGTGGCTGATCAGACCAGTATAAACTCAGAAGGTTCTGCAATAGGTCAGGCACAAGTAGTCTGTATGAACATTGGAATGGAGATGTCTTTCAGTTTGCACATCTCATGTTTTCTTTGAGCTGTTTCAATTCTGCTTTGCTCACAGAGCACAGCACTTTCTCTGAAGCAGGCAAGCCATGCTGGGCGATCCTGTGCCAGTGTCTCCCATGTCATGCAATAGATCTCAGAGTTCTTCAAAAAGACCATGAGAGTGTCCTTGTATGGCTTCTTCTGCCCTACATGTGAGCACTTGCCTTGTGTGAGTTCTCCATAGAACAATCTTTCAGGCAAAACCTAGCTCAAATACCAGCATGCTCTAGAAAGAAGGATTCCTACCATTAAAACCTAGTGAACTTATAAAAGAGAATATTAAATATCATGTCCTTTTGATATCTCTCTTTCTCCCCCGGCTCTGCTTTTCTCCTTGTTGTACAGAGCCAAGAAGACAGAGAATCACAAAGACATGGGTACGATAGGGGCAAAGATCCTGCCCCTGGTTCAATATAGCCAAACCTAATTTAGTCACTGATTCGGATCCCTCTAGAGGCTGTCCTCAAGTTGTGCTTTCTGCATTAATCCTGTAAATAAAGGCATAAGGAGAGTGTTCAGCACATCTGTGAGAACAAACTGTGTTCAACTAACTTAGAAATAGACATCTGAGTATAACTGACCTACTGTGAATTATAAATCTATTCATCACAATACTTTTTTTTTTGGTTTGGTTTTGGAGGGGGGAAGTCAAGGCAATTGGGGTTAAGTGACTTGCCTAAGGTCACACAGCTAGTATCAAGTGTAAGGCTGGGCTTGTGCTCAGATTCTTCTCTGACTCCAGGGCCAGTGCTCTATTCACCTAACTGCCTCATCACAGTACTTTGCCTAAGAACTATTCTAAATCCAATTCTGAATGAATGAATGAACGAGCCCACTTTTTTACTTCTATTGGGCTTCCTTCACTGGATCTTCATCCAGGTTATGCTCGCTAACTGTGGGTGCCCCCCAAGGCTCTGTCCACCATTTTTCAGCTAGTCTCTAATAGATAGAAACTTTGTTTCCAATCCTTGGCAACTAGAAAAAATTCAGATCTGTGTATTTGGGCACTAATTGGACTTTTTTCCCCGATCTTTCCAAGGTACTTATTCCTGGTTGGGCTTGTCAGGAATGCACACACGTATATATATACACACATTACATACTTACATACATATACACACATGTATATATACATATTAAATATCTTGAATACAAAACCTCACTGGTGACCCCCTTCTAAAACTGGCTTAAAGTAGCCAGGGTTCACAGCACATTTGAAGAGAGAAAAACTCACTAAGGGTGATCTAATGCAACAGTGCCACCCTGTGTTAGTGAAGACCCTTAACAATCCCTACTAGCCGGGCAAAGTGAAATAGGGATCTGGAAAGCACAACGGAGCCAAGTCTTGGGAAGTTTTAGAATTATTTTAGAAAAGTGAAGCTTGGGAAACAAACACCCATAGTCCTTGATTCCTTAGAGTGGTTGTTTCTTTGATAGAATTAAAACAGTGAATAACTTAACAATCTAGTGGTAAAAGTATGTTTATATGAAGATTTTAACATTTAGAGAATCAGATCACTAGAGCTTTTCAGATAGGTAAGACTTTTCAGGAAATCTGCAAAAAATCATAAATCTAGAGTTGCGGGGAATCTCAGGGACTGTTTAGCATAACTTTCTGTCTCTCTTTCTCTCTTCTCTCTCTTTCTGTTTCTATCTCTGTCTCTTTCTCTCCTCTCCTGCCCACCCTCTCTCATTGATGAGAAGCTGAAAAGGTCCAGGGCTTGGCTGACTGGTCACTTGTACCAGGCGTACATAGCACATCTGAGAACTGTTCTCAGGTTGTCTGATTCCAAATTCAGTATCATCTTTGATTTTCTCCTCCCTTTTTTCAAGGCTCTCAGGTGGTTCTCCAAATCACCCTTTTCTCTTCATCACTGAAATCTGCTCCCTAGTTATTTTGACTTGAAATTTCTGCCTGTAATCTGAGTACTAACCTCATTATCTCAAATGAGATCACTTAGTAATGAATGATTCTATTTTTTAAAATCTTCTCCAAAAGGCGTATTTCCTGAGAGATACAGCTAGAGCAGAAATAGAAACTGCCCTTGTACTGAGAGCATACTTTTCCTGTTCCACCCTGGTTCCTGAGGAGAGTGGACTCAAACTTCAAGGGGCTGCTATGAAATATGTGCCCCACCAAACTCATCTCAGGCCATGGGTGACATTGCTCTCTTGCTTGCATGAACTACTGTTGGCCCAGATCAAGCAGGTGACTTGGTGCTTTGTAGCCGCCTAAAAACTACTGTTGGTTCTAGTTCCTGGACCCTTGGTCTTCCGCTGACTTTTCAAAAATCACAAGGTCACAGCCTTTTGTCTCGAAAACTCCTTTACCAAAGGATAGAATAGGAACATAAGCGATGAGATGACCAAAGTAGAAGCCCATGGCCTTGGGGAGAGAACGCCAGGTCCTTCACCCGTAGCAGCTGGTGATCCTTACTTATGGGAATCTAACTGCACAGGGAAAGGCAGCCCTAACTTAACAGGTAGGAGGAAGGAAAAGTATAGGCTACAAACTGGAGGCTGTCAAGGAGAATGATGGGAGTATGTGGAAGCAATTCTGGAAGCTGACCATAGGCTGACTTTGGATGTCCAATCACTTTCTCGTTGATGAGATGAAGGAAGGCCAGGACGATGGGTGAGATGAGACATTTCTGGGGAGGCAACAAGGACTAGTAAGATAGAACAGTAAGATAGAGTTGGAATGGGGAGATCCATCTGCAGCCTCTGCCTCATCACGTCACTGTGGCTCACAAACAGAACTCTGGATCAGAGTGTCTTTATTTTCTTATGCGTCTAGTAGCCATAGGCCTGCCTCCTATTCCGAAGGTCTCTCAGGATACAATGGGAATTCTTTTTTCTTAAACTACTCAAATGAATTTGTTGTCCTTGACTATTCATGGTGATTAAATTGTCAGCTTTCTAAGGACAAGGGCTTTTTTAAAAAACAAACTATTTTTGTATCTCGAGTGTTTAGCACAATGCTGGGTACAGTGTTGTTGTTTAGTCATGTCTGACTTTAGGTGCCAATTATGGAGTTTGTCCATAGAATTTTCTTGGCAAAGTGTTTTGCCATTTCCCTCTCTAGTATGTCACCATTTTACAAATGAGGAAATGAAACATATAGGGGTAAATGGACTTGTCCAGCTTCATGCAACTAGTAAGTGCTGGAGGCCAGATTTGAACTCATGAAGATGAGTCTTCCTGACTCCAGGCTTGGTGTTCTATCCACTATACCCCTTACCTGCCAGACATACGGTAGGCACTTAATAAATATTTATAGACTGGCAAACAATTTCTCTTTGCCTCCTCTGTCTGCTATAAAGATCTGCCTCCCTTTCATATCACTAAAATGGTACCTTGCACACTTCATATGCTTTTCAATATTCTCTCTGCCTCTGGGTTATTCATATTTTGCTAGAGTTGCTTCTTAACAGATCTACAAAATTGATGGAGGAGGGATAAAGTTGGTATTTCTTAGCTCAAGTGTATAATAGACAAAGAAAGAGGGACATACACACACGGGGAGAAAGAGAGCCACACACACACATACACACACACGCACAGAGATAAAGGGATAGAGAGATAGAGATTGAAATAGAGACAAGGGGAGAGAGACAGAAAGATACTGAAAGAGATAGAGACATACAGAGAGATGGATAGAGAGACAGAGAAAGGAATAAAGATACAGAAAAAACAGAAAAGAAGGAAAAAAGAGAGGGAGAACAGAGAGAAGAGAAAGAAAAAGAAATTAAGAGAGAAAGAGAAGCAAAGAGGAAAGAGGGAGAAAGAAAGAGAGAGAGACAGGAAGAGAAGAAAGGAAAAAGCAGAGAAAGGAGAGAGAAAAGTGGGGGAGGAAAAAAGGAGAGGAGATTAGAGAAAAGAAGAGGAGGGAATTTTGTATTCTTAGCTATACTTCAAATACTTCAAGAATCTGTCAGTGATTTCATCAGGATGGTTCCTCCCTTCACTGAAATAGATCACCATCCCACTGTACTAAAAAAGGAGAGATTTAGTGAGTTCGGGAGGATTGAAACGAATGGAGAGAAGGCAGAGAGCTGCTTAGCTCTTATTTGGTTTCTGTTTTTCTAGGGTGAGGAGAAATGATCTTTGCATTGGAAAGAACAGAAGGAGATGGCTAATGGGGAACTGATACCCAAGATAAGTAAGAAGATAATCAAAGAGCCATTAGATTCCCTTGATGGAACTGAGTCACCTGGGCCAGGTGTGCACTCTCCCGAGGTTGAGAAAAACTGGCTGATGTGATTGCTGAGCCACAGTGGGAGGAAGTCCTGGGGAACAGGAGAGTTTTCGCAGTACTGGAGAAAGGCAAAAAAAAATTTTTTTAGTATAATAATAACAAAAAATCCTTTTGTCATCCTCAGCTTTGTTTTAATTTACAAAAGAGGAAAAAGGATGGAGTCTGCCAAGTCAGCAGCCTTGACCTTGAATCCTGGAAAATTCTAGAATGCATTATTAAAGACATGAGTGGTAAATATCTTGAAAAGGAAGCCTTCTGCCCCAGCCTTAGTTCTTTTGCTCCACTCAGGGAGTCGGGTCACACTTGTAACTTTATTCTCGGTTAGCTGTCTTTGTTTCCATACTCAGCACCTCTTTAAAAAATCCAAGTTGATTATAGAAGAAACATGGTTGTTGTTGTTCAGTTGTTTCAGTCATGTTAGACTCTTTGTGACCCATTTGGGGTTTTCTTAGCAGAGATACTCATTTCCTTTGCAGGTCATTTTACAGATGAGGAAACTGAGGGAAACCTGCTAGTAGGTGTCTGAGGCTGAATTTGAACTCAGAAGGAGGAGTCTTCCTGACTCCAGACCTGTTGCTTTATCTGCTGTGCCACCTAACTGTCCTAGGAGCACAGAATTTCAGGGCTGGAAGGGACATTCAAAGTCATGTAGTCCCACTTACACCTAAAAGATAGTTCCCTCTACTTCTGACAGGTGGTCACCCAGTATCTGATTTAAGAAATCCATTGAAGAGGAGCCCATGACCTCCTAAGGCAGCCTATAGCTCTAACCATATTAATGCTAAATTTATCTCGACTATTTCCACCCATTTCTCCTGGTTCAGCTCTTGGGTGCCAAATAAAACAAACATAATGTCTCTTCCTTTTCAACTATTTCAAGACAGCTATCATGCTCCTCACTGAGTCTTCTCTCCATATGGCATAGATTTGAGTAATTTAAGGTTGACCTTATGGCATATGGCATATGGCAGATCTGTGGGATCGGTGTTCCTCAACACCTCCCAGGGCGACCTCATATCAAAGACCAAAGACCACCCTCCCAACTGCCCTGGTATATCAGTATTGTTCTCTCTAGACAAGTCTCCTTTTTTCTTTCCATAGGAATGTTTCTTTTTGATCCTTTAGAATATCATTGACAATTTTCTGGGATGACTTCCCATGTAGAATTTTAGATCACAACATCCACAGGACTTTTTGTCACCAATCAGCAAACCACAAATTAATCTGTGATTTGTGTTGTTTGCTGATTTCCTAGGTGAAAACGCCTAAACTAAAAATTTAACGATTGTCTCCAGTGAGCCTGTTCAAGCTGGTTCTAACACATCCTTGATGACCTTTAAGGTTCCTTGAAATCCTGTGTAATATGGTCCTCTGAGTCTAAATAGAGAAACAGAAGAATAATAAATCATAACCTTCTAGCTATGGCAGTTTGTAAATGGGTGATCATCTCTGCATAATACCTCTCTATTGTATGCTGGCCTCTAATTAGTTGATATTTGTAAATGTGGCATTTACAAAACATTTAATTTTTGTAAACATAATGAAACACTAACAATCATGTATCTTTCCTTCCTGAACATCACTGAAGATATCAAGACGGAAGTAGTCAGTTATATTATAGTTATTTTGAGGTTGTCAGGGTCATTAAAAATGGATTGTGCCTATATTTTAGTTTTTATTTGTTAATAAATTAATTTTTAGTTTTTACCATTCACTTCCATAAAATTTTGAGTTCCAAATTTTCTCCCCAACCCCCTCCCCCCACCCCAAGACTACATGTGATTTGATAAGGCTCTACATATACATTCATATCAAACAGATTTTTACATTAGTCATGCTGTAATGAAGGATTAGAACCAGAGAGAAACTATGAGAAAGAAGAGAGAGAGAGACAAAGAGAGAAATAGAGAGACAGAGAGACAGAGAGAGAGACACAGAGAGAGAGAGAGAGAGTGAGAAAGGGAGACAGAGAGAAAGACAAAGAGAAAGGGAGGGAGGGGAGAGAGAGCAAATAGTATGCTTCTATCACCATTCAGACTACATAGTTCTTTTTCTGGATGTGGATAGCATTTCCCATCATGAGTCATTGTGAAACAGAGATAAGTCTATCAAAGTTAGTCACTGCACAATGTGACTATTTCTGTGTCAAATGTTCTTCTGGTTCTGCTCTCTTCACTCAGCATCAGTTCATGTAACTCCAGGTTTTTCAGAAGTCCACCTGCTCATCATTTCTTATGGAACAATAGTATTCCATTACATTCATATGACACTTTCTTTGGCCATTCCTCAATTGATAGGCATTCTCTCAATTTCCAATTCTTCTGCCTATATTTTTATGAGTCAGCTAGGTGGTGCAAAGGATAGAGCATCAAGAAAACTCATCTTCCTGAGTTCAAATCCAACCTCAGACACCTACTGGACAAGTCACTTAACCCTGCTGGCCTCAGTTTCCTCATCTGTGAAAAGAGCTGGAGAAGTAAATGGCAAATCATTGCAGTATCTTTGTCAAGAAAGCCCCAAAAGAGGTCATGAAGAGTCGGACAAAGACTGCTAGGCAGAATAAACATCCAATTTCCCTTTCCATGGAACAATTTCATAAAAGCCTTTTTCTCTTTCTCCTCTTCCCATTTCCTGTAAGACCATGACATTTTCCAGAGGTGAGATCTCTCTGTAGCTTGAATTCATCAATATGTGTAAACCAATTTTCACTATTTTTTAAAGTCAGTTTCAAGAGCTTACTTTTGAGTAGAAGAGCTAAGACCTGCATCTACTTTCTAAACTTCTCCAAAGCTGCTTCTGCTTATCACCCCTTGCCAAAGGCGATGATCCATGAAATTGAACTTTGAAGTCAGGAGCAGCAGTTTAATAGAAAACGTGATTTCAAAACTCACCTCAGAGAATTCTAAACTCCATTCTACCATTACATGGAATTATTTTTTGAGTTAATGGCTAGTAGAACATCTGAATTAGAATTTATAAGGAAACTTTCCTGTTCAAAGGGGACTCCATGATTTTCTTCAACTTGCCTTAGACTCCCAGTCTTGAATGGCTTCCTCACTAGAGGCCCTTCTTTGTTACTTTCATTACCCCCTCCCACAAACCCTTAAATAGCTAAGATGACACATAGACTTCATTCTTTTAGAATTAACTAGGACTGTCTAGAATAATATGAATTTATGATAAATGGTCAGTGGGCCCATTGGCAAAGTTAGAGCACTCTACCAATAGCTGTCGTTCATAATGAGTGACTCAGTAAATTGAAATCTCATGTAACAAAAGACTTAACGTCTTTGTTGATTCTTTTGGCTACATTATGGCTCAGTCTTCTCCTCTGGGAGATTAATCCTCATCAGTCTTCTCAAGAGAACAAGTAGAACACTTTGCAATCAGTTTTGCACCTCCATGAGTAGTTAACAAAGATCACTTGTGAACTTGGAGTGTGACAGACTGAAGGAATTTTGATGGGACAGCAAATTCAACTCAGCAAGGCAGCTGATATAATGAAAATAATGCTCCACTTAGAGTCAGAAGAAAGGATGTAAGCATTTATTAAGTACCTACTATGTGCCAGCACTGAGCTAAGCATTTTACAAATATCCCTTTTGAACCCCAACACAACCCTGGGTGGTAGGTGATAGTATTCCCATTTTTCAGGTGAGAAAACTGAACCAGACAGAGGTTAAATGACTTGCCTAAGGTCTCTCAACTAGGAAGCGTTTGAGACTCGATTTGAACTCTGGTCTTTAGGCTCACCCAAAGAGCTCACCAAATTACTTCCTGAACCACAACAGAAGGAGCAGCAGAAAGGCTCCCCTGCAGGTATCTTGGGACATTTGGGGAGTAGTTATTTACATTATTCCAGCAATGGATGAAAGGATGGATAACCTGCCTGTGTGGCCAGTTGCTGTGTGTGTGTGTGTGTGTGTGTGTGTGTGTGTGTGTGTGTGTGTGTGCTCCAGCTTGCACATTCTTTTTAGAAAAAAAATTTAAAAATGGTCTGAACTAACTGAAATTTACATGGTGATTTCAATTTTGCATCCAATGAAGTCTGTCTCTGGCATCTCATTTTGGGCAGGATTGACCCTTCATGGGCTTTGGAAGGCTTTGCCAGGAGAGTACAAACTTGAACAGATCTTCCCCTGCTGAAAAGAATCATAAAATAGATAGCTGGGAAATCCATCTTGTGTAATCCTCTCATTTTTACAGAAAAGGAAACCGAGGCTCAAAAAGCAAAGTGAATTACTCAGGATCAGACAGTTAATGTGTGATAGAAAGGCTGTGGAGTAATTGTGCAAGGACCAGCTTGAATAGTTCTAATATCATTAGTTATATAATTAAAATTTGTTATAATACTGACCATAAAGATAATAACTTATGTTTACATAATACTTCAAAGATTGCAAGGCACTTTGCATTCATTTCTCCATTTGATTCTCTCAACAAGCCTGTGAGATGGATACTACAGGTATCATTTTACAACTGAAGAAACAGAGGTGCCAACATGTTAACACAGCTAGTAATATTCAGGCTCTTCCTGACTCCAAAGCCAGCACCCAATTCTGTCCATGACACTTCTACTCAATAAAACCATACCAGTATCAGAAATACAAATGATACAATTTCAATTCATAGGCTACTGAGCAGAAAGAAAAGTAATTTGGCATACATCATCTATTTGGTCCTCACAACAGTCTTGTATGTAATCACTTTGTGGGCAAAGAAATGAGACAGTTACTTGACTAAGGTATCACAGATGGTAAATGGGGGAGTTGGGATTAAACTCAGGTCTCTCAATGCCAAGCCCCATGAATTTCTCATTACACTATGCTGACTCTCTGAAATCTTGACTGGCATGCTCAATAAAACTAGAAAGCAGATTTTATATTTTTTAGACTACTGGCAATGCATCTCAATGATAAAAACAGTGCGAGGAGTGCTTGGGTTTGGTAAAATCCAATGTATTTTCATGCCTCCCTGTTTCTCAGTGCTAAAGATAGAGGAAAGGAGTACAGCCAATTTCAAATGGAATTAGAAATCTTGCAAAAACCAAACTACAGGTAAGACAAAAGATTTATTGGAGCCATAAGTCAGAATTGGTCTGTATTTCTCATGGCCAGAAAATGCATCAAAAATGTGTCCTGTGATGTGCTGTATTGACATTTAGAGGGTCTATTTAAAAGGATGCTTGGTGTCATTTAGGAAACAAAATGGATTGTTGGTCTGTATAGAACATACAAATAAGGTGACAACTGAGGAAATTGTCAGAGATGCTAATGATTATGAAGTACTAGGAAAATGGAGTAAAGACCCATGAAACGCCTGCATTAAATGGGAGTTGTGCCTGACTCAAAACCTCTTATACAGCAGGGAGCACTATGGCTATCATTGCCACAGTCCTGGGCAGCACTGTCACTCTGGAGCTATTATGGAGGATCAGCTTTCCCAGGAAAATGTTTAGAACATCTCTGAAATCATTAGCATCTATTAAGGCACCACTTCAAGGCTGTTTTGTCCCTTGTTAGAAGACACAGGTGTTACACCTGAGTCAAAGGAGCAGCAAGTCATGACAAGTTTGTATGATTGTATTTAAAAAGTAGCATGAGCATTTCCAGTATCCTCAGAGGGAGCCAGTAGTAAAACAAAAAAACAAGAATGATTGCTGAAAGTCCAGGCATGAAGACTCCAACTTAGAAAACCCTCTCCCAATAGATGGCAGAACAGATTAACAGTATCCTTCTCCATGACTAGGTTCTTGAGACTGGACCCCAGTGGAAATGTAAATGAACATCACTTCCTCTGTGAAGTGTTCCTGATTCTCCTGAAATGATTTTTCTCTTATATTAATAACCAATTGTTAAATTAGGTTCTAGACTTTTCTCCTCTCTTTCTCTATTGAGGACCAGGTCTTGTGGAAGGTCAGCCTCTGAAGGACATGACTGATTGAGATTAACCCTAACCCTTGGGTCATATGCTCTTCAGTCTTCTCTCTCCAACTAGGAGAACTTCTGCTCAGAGCATAAAGAGAATCTAATCGGGGCAAATTCTTGCCCCAAGAATGACCCCTTTCCTTGTATCCCTCCATAGGCATTTAGGGTGACCCAGTTCATGAAAGAGAAAACCAATCAGTCTGGATGGAACTGGATTGCTCTGTCCATGTTGCTAGAGGAAGTTGAGTCTTATGATCAAACCATATTCTCAGCAGGAGTAGCTGAGGACTCCTAGCCCACTTCCTCATAAAATTTCATTTTCATTTGTCAGGCACTTTCCCTATCAAAAAATGTGTAAGGCTACCAGGTTATCCATATTTTTGTCTTTGATTGCTGAGAGAAACCATTGGGCATCAATTGATTGATTATTAGCTAGCCTAATTGATTATTGATTACCCAGAAACTCTGTCTCTTGGATTTCCTCCTCATGAGGAAATGATCTAGACTTTTTCCAATTTCCCCATCACTCTGGTCCTCTCGTCTACATTTGCTCTATAGTGTATTGTAGCTATTTTTTTATTTGTCTTACCTTTCCCTTCCATCTAAAGCAAGGCACTGCAGTGGATAGCGTGGTAGATTTGGAGTCAGGAAGACCTGAGTTCATAATTTAGCCAGAGACACTTACTAGCTATGTGACTCTGGACATGTCACAGCTCCCTCATCTGTAAAATGGGGATGATCATAGCATCTATAGCATTGGACTACTATGAAGACCAGATGAGTTAACATGTAAAATACTTTGCAAATCTTAAACTCCCACATGTGTGGTAGCCATCTTTTTATTGCTGTTTTTCTAATAAGCTCCCTGAGGACAAAGACTGGGCCATTTTTCATCTTTGTATGCCAAACACCTCCTTTAGGCCTTAACAGTGGAGTCTTTTTTGGGAGAGGAGGGGAAGTACATGTGCTTTTGTGGATGAGGAAACTCCCAGTGAGAGAAGTTTCTCCACCAATGACTGAGCAATTTATAGTCTTAGAAAATTCCCTGGGGTAGTGGGAAGTTGTCACTTGACCTGGAGCTCACAGCCAGAAGGTGTCAAAGACAGGAAGGGAGACTGGATGTTTCTGAAGGCAACTCTCCAAACACATTTAAACAGTAATTTTTTGTTTTCAATGAACAAAAACAGGTTTTCTTTTCTTCCCACCTCCCCCTGATCCATTAGAAAAAGAAGAAAAACAAAAACTCTTGTAACAAATATTCAGTTGAACAAAAGAAATTCCAGAATTGGCCATGTCCAAAAATATATCCAAGTCTCGCTGTACAGCAGCGATTGATTCCTTTTCTGGCAGGGGGTGACTAAGCAGGCTTTATCATCAGGCCTCTGGAATGGTGGTTGATCAAGGCGTTAATCTGAAATTTCTCGGTTACTTATATTTACAAATTTGTAAATTGTTCTGATTCTTTGCACTTCCCTCTGAATCAGTTCTTTCGGTCTTCCTAGGGTGTTTCAGAGGAGTAGTCCCTTTCATCATTTCTTAGGACACAGTAGTATTTCATCATGTTTTCTCTTTCCCTCTGCTGTGCTCCCTCTCAGTGGGTAACAAAAAGATATTGTGCAGGAAAACAATGAGCTGGATTGTTATAAGAGAACTTGCTAAGCTGTGCTTTGGATGAGAGCTTGCTAGAAGAGGCAGGGACTGATGGAATAGAAAGAGTTCCAGATCTGCATAACATGGAGCAAATCACTTCTGCCCTTAGGACATTCCTCATGTGGAAAAAGGCAGGATTAGGACAGATTTCTGAAGCTCAAAGTTGGAAGGGACCTCGGAAGCCATTGAGCCCAACTTGGACATAAGAATTCCCACTCTAACACACCCAGATCCAGGTGTGGGGTTCAGACTTTCTGTGAAAACCTCCACTAAGGGGACCTACTGCCTCTCAGGGCAATCTGTTCCTTTTTGGATCTCATTGTTAGTAGCTTTCCCTCACCATAAGTGTCAGTTTTTCACTTTACAGTTTCTGTCCAATATCATTGACTCTGCTGTCTGGGGTTAAAATGAAATAAAATCTACTAGGAATCTAGATGACTTATCGGATAGGTCAATGGACTTGAGTTCAAATCTTTCCTCAGATGTTTGCTATGTAGATGACCTTGGACCAGTCACTTAATCCTTTTGTGACTCAGTTTCCTCATGAGTAAAATGGAGGTGATCATAGCACCTCCTTCCCAGTGTTGCTGTGAAGATAAAATGAGGTAATATTTTGAAATGCTGTGCAAACCTTGAAGTATATAAATGCTCACTACTAGGATTAAGTCCTCATAGTCTAAATAGGAATAATCTCCTAACCGTGACATGCAATTATATTTTACAAACCCCTCTTCCAGATGAGAACCTTTCAAGTACTTGTAGAAAGTTCCATGTTTCCTTTTTTTAAAATAACATTTTATTTTTACCAATTACCTGTGAAAAAAATTTTTAACATTGGTTGTTTTAAAGTTTGAGCTCCAAATTCTCTTCCTCCCTGCCCCTCTATCCCACCATTTTCTAAAGTTTCTTTCGGTTCAAAAAGCCAGGAAAGCCTATGAGCTCCTGTGAACTGTATTTTTCTACACTGGCTATTTGCTTGGCACCCATGGTACATTTCAAAGTAAAAGACATGCCTTGGGAAAACCCTCAAGGTCTGAGCATTACAGATGAGTTGAACACCAGAGGCTGACTATCTCCCATCCAAGGACTGGCTCACATAGCTGCTGGAGAAGCAGGGACTGAGTGTGTTTAACTTGCTTTTATAAAACACACAGCATGGCCTGTGCCCAGGGGACTGATGACAGATCAAAACTAGATATAACCATCTCATCCTTCAACAGAAGTACCGGGCAACAAGTCCCTTGGGTTCTAAGAAACAGTTTTCCATGACAAGCCATCGAGAACAGAAAAGGTAATTCCAGGAGTGCTTAGGAGTTCTCAGCACAGTAAAGTAAGGACACTCTTTTCTCCTGCCCTTCCTTCCTTCCCTGCCCCACACCTTTAAAAAAAAAGTATTTGACTTTATAGACCAGAGAAGAGATCTCAGGTTGCCAGCGAAACATGCTTGAGCATAGCAACTTGGGAAGGAGTCAAATGCTGTTACTTGTTTAGGGGAGCAGCTGGTTCTGTATCCTATGGGAATTGAACTTTTTTTCTTAATATACTTCATTGTCAACATCCATTTTCAAAGTTGCATGTTCATGATGAGCAGGGAGAAGGGTGTAGATCAGCTCGTTAGACAGGTGCTACAGATACTCATGCTTTAGAAAGACCAGTCACTATTTGTTATGAGGGTTTTTTTTTTGGAAAAAAATAGTCAGTTGTGGAGAACAGTGGGAGGGAGAGATAATAAATGCTTGTAAAAATAGAATCAATTAGTTTTTTTAAAATGCTCTTCTCCCTTCTTGTAGTAATGTGCTTACAGAAGTGGAACCTGGATGGAGTTGGGGGCAGGGGAGTTTGCTCCAGGTCCTGACATCTGTGAGTTGTATTTCCACCCCAGGGAACATGATTCCTCTGTAGAGGCTCTTCTCCCTATGTTTTGTGGTCCATGGGAAATGGGGAAACTGTGGTCCTGGGAAAGGAAGAGGGAGAAGGGATATTGGTGGTGATTTTGGGGGGGCATGAAGAAGAGGGACCAGACCAACTCTTCTTTCTCCACATTTGCTCTTGCTGTCAGATGGTCTCTCTCAGTGCCCACCTGCTTCC
Organism: Potorous gilbertii; assembly: GCA_028658325.1. Lineage (NCBI taxonomy): Eukaryota > Metazoa > Chordata > Mammalia > Diprotodontia > Potoroidae > Potorous > Potorous gilbertii. Next base: position 539,164,232 of record CM053771.1, on the reverse strand, counting down.
CTTTTTATCTCTGCATGGGCACAGAGGCTGGTTCTCTCCTCTGCCACTGATTGCCTCTCCCTCTGTCCCCCCTCCCAGGTGTCAGTAGTTGGGTATCCACCTGCTGAGGACCATGCAGGGATGGGGAACCTGTGGCCTTGAGCCCATATGTGGCCCTCTAGGTCCTCAAGTGCAGCCCTTTGACTGAACTCAGCTTCACAGAACAAATCCTTTAATTAAGGGGCCTAGAATTTCTAGACTATTTAATAAATGAGATAGCTATTCACCACCATCAAATGTTCCACTCTTCAAAGTGTGATTGAGGGTTGAGGGTCTAGGGGTCTAAGATGCTAACATAGATGTCCTGAGGATTTTAAGATTAAAGAAGGACAATGGGGGAGTAGTATCCCCAGGGCCAGGTTGCTCCTATACTTGTGCTGGGATTATGGATCACAAATCCCTGCATGAGGATTGGGGAAGGGGGTTGGTCCCAGGACTGTCACTTATGTTCTGCTTGACCATCAGCAAATCACTTTCCATCTGGTGCTTGGCTTCATCAGTTGGAAAAAAAAGGGGGTTGTCCTAGATAACCTCTAAGGTTCCTTTCAGCTCTAAATACGAGCCATGCTGCCAAGGAGAAATGAAACTTAGATGGCCCCATGGTACCAGAGGGTAGAATTCTGAAGAGCTTGGAGGCTTTGGAGAAAACCAGAACCAGAGAAATGCGGGGCAAAGAGACACTGGGATACAGAAAATTCAAGGCAAATTGATCTGGTCTGGAAGATCTAGGGAAAAGTCTGTAAGAAGGGTCCTGGGGCTAGGAAAAAGCCCTAGACCCAGGATTCCTATGGGCCACATCCATGAGAAATGGGTCAGTAGGAAGGCATTAAGGACACAGCTTCAGCTAACATCTCCAAAGGATGGATGGGTCTGAGGTCCAAATGGGAAAGGGACATACTCCAGGGACTCGCAAGACGTGGATGGGTTATGAGAAAAGGCTGGAGGGGCAAGTTCTAAGACTATGATTCTTTGATTAAGAGGAAGATGGCAAAATGGGGTAGCTAGCAGAGGAAGTTTAGTGCTTTAAAGCTGGGCTGAAGTCATGAGAAACATGGATGAACAATAATAGTTCATGTCCTAAAATTACCTCATGTGCTACCAAAGTTGATTTCAGTGCATGAGCCAACTGTGTGTATTAGACTATGGTGGTAGGATGGGAGGAAAGGGGAAACATTAATTAGAGCTGACATTTATCTAGGGCTTTTGGGTTTTCAGAGCCCCCTTACCTACATGATCTCATAGGATCCTCCCAATGACTCTGTTATTACCCCCATTTTACAGTTGAGGAAACTGAGGCAGAAGACATTAAGTGACTTGCCTCTGGTCACACACCTAGTCAGTATCTGAGCTGAAATTAAACATAAGTCCTCTTGACTTCTCAGTCCAGTCCTATTTACGAGGCTGTGTGTCTCTCAAAAGAAATGTGAATGTCTAATGAAGATGAAATCTCTCATTAAGGGGTTTTCTTTTCTTTTCATCCCTCTCTGCCACTCACTCTGTGTGACCTTGGGGAAATTGCTATATCTCTCTGGGCCTCGGTTTCCACATCTGTAAGATGGGTAGTTGGCTATGATTTCTAACACCACATTCCCATTCTGCGTCTATGCTTCTATGATTCTACCCATTCAGCAATAGCTGAACCTGTAAGCCAGAAAGAAAAAGGAAAGGGGAACTTGGTGGGAGAGCTGCCCTGTCTTGCTCTGAATGCTGTATCGTAGAGTACAAAATAGTGACATCAGGTCAGTGTCAGTCCTGTGTGGGATAGAAAACTCTCTAGAAAATGAATGTAATAAGAGATCTCTATGAAGAAGCTAGGCAAGCTTTGCATCTCTGGGATGGATAAATTTCTCCCTTTCCCCTTCCACACCCTCTACATTATAGTCAAATTGACCTTCCTGCTAACTCCTGCATGAGACATTTTATTTCCCATCTCCAAGTCTTTGTAATTCTCTCCTCCCTACCAGAAAAACATTCCCTCCTCACCTCTGACCCTTGGAAGGTCTGGTTTCCATCCACCACCCACATGGGGGCTTCAGTTGCCATCATTCCCATCCCCATCTCCCACCACATATTACTTTGTTGTATTGATTTTTATCTGTATACCTCCCCCAGTAGGACGGACATTCCTTCTATCAAGCAAGGAAGCAGGCAGGCATTTTTTGAGCATCTCCTATGCCCAGTCAGAAATCAAAGAAAAAAGAAAAACAGTCCCTGCCCCAACGGGTTTTATGTTCTAATGGGGATAGAAAACATATTCACATAGAAAGCAGCCGTTTTTGTCTTTATACCCTCCGCATCTACCCCCAAGCCTGGCTCATAGCAGGTGCTGAAGAAATCCTTGTGGAATGAATTACTTTATCTTTTTTCTTTTTGCAGAGAAAGTGCCTAAGAATAATATTCATCTTGAACCATTATTGTTGACCAAGATCTGAAGTATGTTTTGCAAAGTGCTTTCCTCGATGAGAATGAATGTGCTTATTCCTCCAGCTCCACCTGCTACAGGTGAGTTCCAGGTTTTCTGATTGATTGAGGCTTGATAATTAAGTAGTAAGTAGCAAAAGCCACAGCAATTTTATCCTTGGGGAAAATCACACACGCACACACTTGAACTTCCATAGGCTAATGAATATGACTTGCTATCAAAGGGCCTCCTAAGAGCTCATCCATGTCTCAGGCTGCTTTTCCTCCAAGTACATCTTTATAAAAATGATCCCCACCAAAAAGTTCGTGGTCCTCTCTTTGCTGGTCTTCCTCCTGATCACCTTGATGACTGATGGAGAGGAAGAGCCTACCTGTAGACTGCTGGGAAAGTTTGATTTACATGGGTATGTGGAATCCACAAACCACTCACTAATTATAGGAGGAATGTTTCCTATCCACTCCCGGACCATTCCAGAAAATGAGTCTATTTTGGAGCCGGTATCAGCCAAATGTGAAGGGTAAGTCCTGCTCAATTTGAGGGGGAAGACAGAGAAGTGTGGTGGAACAGAAATTCAGGAGAACCCCTGACTTTGCCACTATTGGGGAACCCTTGGAAAATACATGACACCATTTTCTTTTCTTTTTAGACTCTTGTCTTTAAGAATCCTTCCATTCTAGGGTCCTAAGATCATTTTGAAAACCAAAATAATCCTGGTTTAGGACATGAATACTACAGTGACACATTTCAGAGAGAAAATGTTTAGATCTGTCTACCATGAATGTCATTCAGAAATCCAGGTCCGTAGCAAATCATCTTTTGGCCAAACTTTTCCAGTTATCTTCACAGAAATACTTTATGGGGGCTCTGGTCTACTTCAGAGCTCATATTAATCATCTCCAGAGGATTCCACCAATTACTGGAAATGCAGTTTCTGTTGCATCTAGAGTAGGGCTGTATGATGAAAGGTTTGTGATTTTGTGTCCCTTCTGTTGTAAGAAAGCAAAACATGGGTCAGATTTCCATAGTATGTCAATTTCATGAATCTTTCCCCCTAGAATTCAATATGAGTTTCATGCCTCGTAAAACTTTTCCTTCCTTCTATAGCATTTTTGTGACAAATTGAAACATTTTAAAAGGGATAAATAGCATGGAATTTTTAGTTTGTGAATTCATAAGGTAACCTTAGAGCTTACTTTTCTTATTTCCTTGGTGAGTTATACTTTCCCCACTTTGCACATTCAGGCAAGGGAAAAGTGATGAGAAACAAAAGATTTGTCTAAATACAGTGGTTCTCAAAGTTGTGGACTTATGACCCCTGGCGGGGGGGCCCTGAAAACCTTTTCAGGGAGTTTTCAAAATAAAACTATTTTCATAATAATACTAAGATATTTCAATTTCAAATATGGTCAATATTGATGGATATAACCCACAGAAACAAGAGCTCCTTGGAGGGATTCTGAGTATAAAATGGCCCCGAGACCACAAAGATTGGGCACCACCAGTCTTAGTGTGTTCGTCCTTCGTTGCTGAAGAAGACCATGCCATCAGAGAAATAATGACATGACTTGCACTTGACTTTGTTTTGAGGGAGGGAGGGCTATGCAGGTCCCCAGCCTCACTTCTCCTCCAGAGCCATCTGAATTCAGTGACTGGATATTCATCAGGATGACTGGCGATGACCCAGGATGAGGCAGTTGGGGTTAAGTGACTTGCCCAGGTCACACAACTAGTGAGTGTCAAGCGTCTGAGGTGAGATTTGAACTCAGGTCCTCCTGACTCCTGCCCTGGTGCTCTATCCCCCTGCACCATGCAGCTGTCCAACCTGTCCACCCAGAGTTTGGACAATACTTCTTACCACAGGGGAAATTTTCAGAGCCTCAAAGCAATCTGAACCAAAAACTGAAATCTCATCGTTAGATTAAAGTATAATGCAGGCAAGTGAGTGAGACCACTACCTTCTTCCTTTTAAGGAAAAAGAAAATCCTAACATGCTTTCTGAGCCGTAAGATGTGGACAAGTGTAGAATGTTGTTCATAAGTGCATTTAGGCAGCAACAATGTTTCATCTTCAATGACTATCAGGGTCTGAAAGCTTGACCTAAGCCAGTGGTTCTCAAGCTTTGGATGCTGCCTTGCTTCTCTCTCTTCCTCTTCTTTCTTCCTCTTCCTACAGCTCCTTCATGGAAGTGGCCATCTAATCCAACCAATACAAAAAGAAATAAATAGATTGATGAATAAGTAAATGTCACCTCACCTTGTTCATTGGGAAAAAAGGCAAATTAGTAGAATGCCCATGCTATTGAGAAAGGGAGTCAATGATTTTTTTTTTTCAGGAGAAGTGATGCTCTGAGGAGAAAGTTGATTTTCCCTATATTTTTAACAGTTGAAAGTGGATGACATGATCAAGTCACAATAAGGGTGGTAGAGTCATTTGCATTTGCACATAGCTCCCGACTGGACCGTAAGCTGCAGAAGAGAGGAGCCTGTGTTTTATTGAAGTTTGTATTTCCCTCAGAGCCCAGTATGGTTATGGGGAGATCTCATTTCTCCCTTCCTATCTCAGGCCCCGAGAAGCAACACTCACCTCACTGTCTATTGGGGCTTCTCCCGCAGGAAGCCAACAGATTTCCAGGGCTGTGTCCCGAGGGAGGGTCAAATTCCCAGCAGACATGGAGGCACTAGGCAAGAAAGTTGAAGGGGAATGAAAAGATTCTTCTCTCACTTTCTCATACTTGGGGGCCAGTGGCTTTCAAGGTAAGTAAGTGTACTGATGTGGCCTGATTAAAGGAGAGACACAGGAGATCCCCCATGTTCACCTCCCAGGAAGAGAAAATAAAACCTCACGGATCAGATCTCTCCATCATCCTGCCTCAGAAAGCCTTTTGGATTTGCAGAAGATGGGAGGGGTAAGTTATAAAGAACCCAAGGGAAGCTGTCCTAGGAATACTAAAGATTTGAAGAGATATTTTTGCTCATGTGGGGCTAACCAAAGCAAAGTTCAAGGAGTACACTGAAGGGGGCCAGCAGGGAATGAAGGATGCAAGAGTTGGTAAAGGGCAAGAGGTTATCATCCTGATGGGAATCAATTAAAAAAAAGCATTTATTATGTGCTTACTATACGCCAAGCTATACTAAGTGCTTGTTGAATGAACTAAAGAGTTTATCCAGGGATATGAATATTTGTACTGTCTTCCTTTATGTGTGTGTTCATTTTTGTTGCCAAAGAAGACCTTGCCATCAGAGAAATAATGACATGACTTGCACTTGACTTTGTTTTGAGTGAGAGAGGGTTGTGCAGGTCACCAGCCTTACTTTTCCTCCAGAGCCATCTGAATCCAATGACCAGATATTCATCAAGATGCCTGGAGATGACCCAGGATGAGGCAATTGGGGTTAAGTGACTTGCCCAAGGTCTCACAGCTAGTGAGTATCAATTGTCTGAGGTGAGATTTGAACTCAGGTCCTCCTGACTCCTGCACTGGTGCTCTATCCACTGCACCACCTAGTTGCCCATCTACCTTTATAGGATTGTAGTGAAGATCATTCATTCATCATTTACTTATTTATTCATCCATTTGTTTATTTTTTTATTGGTTCAATAAAGGTTTATTAAGTACCTACAGTGTCCAGAGAAATCTAACTATCTGAGATACAAAATTTAGTTATGTATGGTCTTTAAGTGATTGAAATAAAAGAAATGAGCTCCTTGAGAGCAGGGAGATTTTTTGGGTTTAACTGTGGACATGACTGTACTCTTAACATTTTTTCCAATGCCTATGATATCATCTCACTCATGAAGGGAGAGATATGTGTTTGAAGAGCATGTTTTTCATTGGAATGATTCATTCAAATCATTTTAATAAACATGTATTCAACACTTACTCCATCCCAGGTACTGTCTTAGGCTTGGGATCAATGTCTACTCTCAATGAGCTTACAATCTGTAAGTTGGGAATGGGAAGGAAGACAAATAAATAGCAAAGTATGTACATAATAATCTTTGGAAGGGCGCAGCTGGAAGGATTGGGAAAGATTTCTTCTTGGAGGTGCCATTTGAGGTAATCCTTCAGGTTAGAAAAGTACCTTAAGAGTCAGAGGTGAGGAAGGAATGCATTCCAGGAAAGTGCAAAGCCACAGAGATGTGAAATGTAAGGGTTATAGTAAGAAGGTCAATTTGGTGGGAACATAGAATGTGGGGGGAGGTATAATGTGAAATCAGTCAAGAGATAAACTGGAGCCTGACTATGGTATGCTTTAAATTCCAAATAGAAGAGTTTGTACTTTATCCTTCTGACAGCTGAGACTAAAATGGTAAATGGAGACAGCATCTAGCCATAGAAAAATGTGGAATATTAATCGGGTCCAGTGGATTTTAGTATGACTTGCATCTTAGATGGCCTTCAGAGTGCTTTTAAAGTTTCCAGTCCATCTGGGATGTTCATACAAATCCTCCTAGTTCTCTAGAGCTGCCTGTTTCAATATTTCTTACTTGTATAATAGTATTCTATTACATCCATATAACATAATTTGTATGACCATCTCTCAATTGATGGACAACTCCTTAGTTTCTAGTTCTTTGACGTTTCAAAAAGAGCTACTATAAAAATTTTTCATCCATATGAATCATTTTTTCTTTCTTTGATCCCTTTGGGAGTATAACACTAGTATGGTATCAAAGTGTGTAAAGTTTAGTAACTCTTGAGGTGTAGTTCCAAATTCCTCCCCAGAACAGTTGAGCCAATTCACAACTTCACCAACAGTGCATTGATGCACCTGTCCTCACATAGCCCCTCCAACAATTGTCCTTTTATATGTTTGTCATCTTTTACCAATCTGATGGGTGTGTGATGGAACCTCAGAGTTTAATTTGTGCTTCTCCTGCTAATAGTGATTTGGAGCATTTTTTCATCTGGTGATGGATAGTTTGCCTTTCATCTTTTGAGAACTGCCTTCTCATATATTTTGAACACTGATCTATTGGAAAGTGGCTCTTGTTCTTAAAGATTTTTTTCAGTTTCTTATATAGCTTGGATATCAGACCTTTGTCAGAGAAATTTGTTGCACACCATCCCCTACCCCACCATTAGCTGTCTTTTAATTTTAACTATATTAATGATTTGTTTATACTAAGCCATTTTAATTTTATATTATCAATATTGTCCATTTAACCTGCTATGTCTTCTGTATTTCTTGTTTTGTTAATATTTTTCCTTCTATTATTATAAAAGATACTTCTTTCCATATTCCTCTAATTTCTTTATGATGTGACTATTTACATAGTGATAAGTAGCATTTACATAGCAATTTGAAATTAACAAAGCACTTTACAAATATTGTCTCTTTTTATAATCTCAACTCCGGGAGGTCGGTGCTATTATTTTGCCCATTTGACAGATGAGGAGACTAAAGCAGATAATGGTGAAGTGACTTGCCCAGGGTTACACAGCCAATAAATGCCGGAAGCTGGATCTGAATTCCGGATACGTGAAATATCTAGGTCATGTATTCATATGAAGCTTTTTGTGGCATATATTGTGAGATGCTGGCCTCCAACTCATTTCTGTCAGAGAGTTTTTTAGTTTTCTCACCAGGCTTCTTCAAGTAGTGAGTTCTTACAGTAAGCATTTGAAATTCTTAGCTTTATCAAAGACTGTGCTACTATGTTCAATTACTTCTGGGTCTTTCATACCATTCTGTCCATCAACTTTTCAATTTTTTAACAAGTAACAAATAATTTTGAGGATTATTGCTTTATAGTATAGTTTGAGAACTGATACTGCTAAGGCCTCCTTCTTTTAAACTTTGTTAAAAAATAAATTTCTTTGAGATTTTTAATCTCTTGTTCCTCCAGGTGAATTTTTTTCTAACTTTAAAAAATAGCACTTAGGGAGTTTTATTGGTATGAGAATTTATTAAGTACTTATTATGTGGAAAGTACCAGAATGACCAAGGAAGACAAAAGACAGTCCCTGTCCTCTAGGAGCTTAGTCTAATGAAAGAGGCAACATGCAAAAGACATGGTACAAATGAGATAGAAACAGGACAACATGGAGATAATCCCAGAGGGAAGGCATCCAGGTTAAGGAGGACGAGAAAAGGATTAATTTTTATACTTAGTCTCTGAGACCATCCCTGATGGATCTGGTCTATATCAAGTCAACAAATATAGACAGTTATTTGAATATTGTTTCTCCCATTAGACTATGAGCTCCAGAGATTCAAAAGAGGGGAGAGGAATAGGTCTTTTCTTTGTTTTTCCAATGCCCAGCACAACACCTAGCACACAGTAAATGCTTTATAAATCATTGTTGACTTGACTTATTTCCAGATTCAAAAAAGAAATGGATTACTTAATAGTTTTTGTCCAGATTTAGAGCCCCCAGAGTGTTATTTATCCTTGCAGACACAAATTTAGACTCAACGAAAAGAAAAGCTTTCTGACCATTAAGTTATTCCAGAGTGACAGGGCCTGCCTAGAGTTTGGGGTGGTGGGTTGGGTTCCTCCATGACAGTGAAAGCTGGATGCCTCCCATCTGATCTGATGTAGAGGGCATGCCCTTTCCAATAAGCATTAGACCAAGCAGCCTCTGAGGTCCCTCTTAATTCTGGGAATCTGGGGTTCCTACAGACAACCAGGTCACTGCACAGTTTTGTAACCTTCTCTTCAATTGCTCCAACCGATTTTCTTCCAGCGAGGCCATTCATTTCACAGGGTCCAGAGCAACCAGAAAGTGTCTCAGAAATCCTGGCTGCCCTTTTTGATTTCATTGGTGAGAAAAGCTACTAATGTGGAAACTCCTTCCCCCAAGGCAGTAGGTGACTCACCAGTGATTTACAGGCTTAGAGAGTTGCCAAAGGGGAAAGAATATGTGAAAGATAGGTATTTATCATAATTTGAGGAGGGAGCAATAATATCTAGGGGTAATGGGAAAAGCTTTCTCTAGGAGTAGAGGCACAAACTGAGTCTTGGTGGAAAAGAGGGATTCCAAGAGACTGAGCGGAGGAGGGAGGACTTGCCAGTCATGGGGGACAGCCTATACAAAGTTACAGAGAAGAAATGGAATGCTGTGTCCAGGGGGTATTGAAGAGGCAAGTTTGACTGGACAGCTGAATATGTGAAAGGAGGTGGGATAATGTGTAAGAAGCCTGAGCCAGGGTGTGAAGGGCTTTTGATCCTAAGCAATAGGGAGGCACTGAAGATTGTTGAGCTGGGAGTGATGTGGTCCCACTTTTGCTTTAGGAAGATTGTTTTACCACCTGAGTCTACATCAGCAGATGAATCAGAATAGGAGAGAGCCATGTGACCTGCAGGTTCACTTTTGCTTCTATGACACATAAGATTGCTGTAGGAGCCCTAGTATATAATACTTTTATCAGGCACCATGCAGTGACATTGCCTGATGAGGTTTTCTTTAGCAAAGGGAAGCACAGGGAAGTTACCAAATTTCTGACAATTTTCAGGTAAAAATAGCAAGATGATGATGCTAACAGAGTAACAATGGAGAGGCAGCAGTGTGTAATGGGTAGAAGGCCGTTCAGGGTTTCCTTCCTCCCAACCAACACTGGCTGTGTGACCTTGGATAAATCACTTCCCTCCTCAGAACTGTGGCTAACTCTCCAAGACTGTACATTGCAGAGAAGGTGCCAACCTGCATTAGTAGAGGGATTTTCCTCACCTAGAAGTTCCTTATAGCAAGGAAGTTACAGGCTTAAAACATGCCCCTATCATTTAGAAGTAACAACAAGAGTGGCTTTCCCTGATGTCCTCCTCCGAGGCTGCATGGGAGTTGCCCTGGGTTCTCAAAGACCATCCCAGTAGAGCATAACTTTGTCAGGACCAACTAAGCCGGAGGTGTTCTGAGTCTGAGGCCTGTGACTGACTGTGGGTCTGTTGTTCAAAGACTAGCTAAGTTCAGAGAGAAGCTTGCCCAGGTAGGCCTCAGGACAATGAAGTTTTCAGCCTTAGTAACTTAACTTCATCCTGCTACAGGGGCTGCAATCTGTGTCTGTGGATGGTTTGCATCTTGATGAAATCACAGATCCTCAAAATATCAAAGCAAAAATACTAATTATTAATCAATCAGACAATCCCATGTTGTTTCTTTTGTCCTCTCTGTATCAAGAATGCTTTCCATGAGTTTACAAAGGATGAGCTGACATCCTCTTGCTTTTATTCAGCTACAAAAAGTCTTTCTTTTATCTCTCTGCACAATAGTCTTTAGAGCACTGTGAAAATAAAGGAATAACAGCAGCTTGGTGCTTTGTTCCAGTTGAACCTCATCAAAAAAGACGAGTAACAAAATAGTGATGGTGGTGGTCATTACAATTCACTCACATCCTTGAATTTGGGTTGGAGCATGATCTCTGACCCAGTGACGGGGACCCCTGGCAGGCCACTCAATCCTTCAGTGTCGCAGGCAACTCCATAAGACAATAAGTTTCAAGGCAGGTGCTAATCTGCATTCATAGAAGACATTTCTTATTGTGAGTTCCTTCTGCCAAAGAAATCATTTGCTGTTGAGTTATTTTAGGCATGTCCAACTCTTCATGACCCCATTTTGCAGTTTTCTTGGCAAAAATACCAGAGTGGTTTGCCATTTTCTTCTCATTTTATAGATGAGGAAACTCAAGCAAACAGGGTTAAGTGACTTGCCCAGGGTCATATAGCTAGAAAATGTCTGAGGCAGGATTTGAACTCATGAAGATGAGTCTTCCTGATTCCAAACCCTGTGCTCTGTCCATTACATCACCTAACTGCCTGAAGAAATCACAGTTCTAGTATCAAAAAATGTCCTTTAAAGCTGTTCTTTTTTTCCCAGTCAAGGGGCAGCTAGGTAGTACGGTGGATAGAACAACAGTGCAAGAGTCAGGAGGACCTGAGTTCAAATCTCACCTCAGATGCTTGACACTCACTAGTTGTGTGACCTTGGGCAAGTCACTTAACCCCAACTGCCTCATCCTGGGTCATCTCCAGTCATCCTGATCACTGGGTCACTGGATTCAGATGGCTCTGGAGGAGAAGTGAGGCTGGGGACCTGCACAGCCCTCCTTCCCTCAAAGTCAAGCGCAAGTTATGTCATCATTTCTCTGATGGCATGGTCTTCTTCAGCAATGAAGGACGAACACACATATTTTCCCAGTGCTATTTTTTGCCCTCTAGATTTGGCCCCTCAAATAGTTTGTACTCTGTTGAAAGATACATTTCTTTCCAAGATTAGAACTCAGTTTATAACCATCCCTATAAACAGTTGTCTCTTCCAGCTCCTTATAACTTCAGGCCCCACCAACTCCTATCTTGCCCCTGTACCTTGATGAACTTTTCCAAAGCTAATGACAGCTTAGGAATTCTCCTGTCTGCCCAAACCTGCCTGGTGGCTTGGCTCAGACGATAACTTGAGGGCAGAGTTGGGGTTCTATTTGACAATGGAGTTCAATGTGCACATCCAAGATCATCCCCCTGGCAAAGAGAGTTGGCAAACGGATGGCTCCAGCAGCATGGGCATTCTGCAAGGGCTCTGCTCTGGGGCTTGTTTTCCTTTTGGTCAATATCCCCTTTTGTTTGCTGTTCGCTAGTTAAAGTTTGGGGGATGTTCTCTGTCTTTGTCTTTGGGTTGGAGCTGTACCCCCAGGGAGTGGAAAGAGAATGAAGGGGAAGAGTGTTCTGTTTTCTCTCTTTGTTCTAAACCAGGGTGTGGGGTATGTGTGTGGGGGGAGAGTTAAGAAAAACCACCTCGCAGCAAAAAATGCAACCTACAGAGAAAGTGTTCACAGAGCCAGGAGTGGGAAGAGAGTGCTTTGTTGTTTGAAAGGAGAAATGACAGGGAGGTGACTTATTTTTAAATGAAAAAGCTAGAAGAATAACCTAAATAATGGGGAAAGAAATAAGGATTTCTTTAAAAGCTTATTGATGGCAAGGGATCCTAAGGAAGAAGATGGCCTTTATTTTTTTTGAAGTAGGAGAAAGGGCTGGTGCGATCTGGACAAATCTTTGGTTTTATGGTCCACCCTTTAATAAGCAAAGGGCAAACAGCCATGACAGCAGCATCAGCGACCACAGGCTGTCCACGCCTTCACTTCATCCCTCCTGCTGCCTGATATCCTCTCTCTGGTACCTGGGACTCAGCCCCTCCCTTCTGCTTTCACCCTTCCCTAGAAATCTAACTGTGGAGGTTGCCTGCCTAGGGTCTCAGGAGTGAGAACTACAGGAAACAAGGAAGTTCTGTTTCCAGAGAGTTGTGACCTAGCACAGTCAGGTTAAAGGTCAGAAACTTGAATGCAGGCTTGACAAGCTGTTTGAGGGAGAGCCTGTCAGAGAGGAGACTATGAAGTCATGTGGCCAGTGGATGGTGCAGTGGGAGTCCAAAATTCGGAACAGTCTAAATAGCTTACGTTGGTCTGAACAAATTGTAGTCTTCCTGTCGTATTACTTGGAAAGCTACTCATTCATTCAGGGGGAATGAACATAGAAGGCACTCCCTCCTCCTGAAGAGAGGTGGAGTCAGTTTTGGCCAAAGTGTTCAATTCCTCTGAACTCTAATAAATTTTCCTTGATACCTTTCTGTGTGCCAGGTGTGTTTTTAACAATTAACCAACCAGACTCCTCTGAGTAGGACCCCACCATTCCCTTAAAAATAAGAGATGCTCTGACCTCGAAGTTATTCAAGCTTCCTGGAAGTATGGTTTGAAGATGAATCTAGAAATTCAAGGTCATTATGGGCTCATAGATATAGAATGGGAAGGGACCTTAACTGTCATCTATTCCAATACCTTCTTTTTACAAATGAGGAAAGAGGCATAGTGAAATGAAGTGACATGTCCAAGGTCACTCAGGTAGTAGGAGGCACAATCAGAATTTAACTTGACTCCTGCGCCTCTAATTTCAAAACTCTTTCTATTATATCGTGTTCGCACTGCTTCTGCAATGAACTCTTTTCTCCTTGCTCTGGTTTGAAGACCAGTGTGCTCAAGATTCCCAGAGACATCCCTGGCTATATCTCCTCTCAAGTTCTGATTTGAGGGGATCACTCCTGAGCTCAGTGAGAGGGGGTCAGCCAGCTGCTCTAGGGCCCTTGTAGTCATTGACTATCCCAGGGTATCTCCAGTGAAGCCATTGACCTTCTCTCAAAGGATCCAAAGAAAAGAATCTATTTCTTTCAGCAGTGATAGGCCACTTTGAACTTTCTGTGAAGCCCTGCAGTCCAAGTGAGAGCCCAAAAGGCAGCCCTGGGCCAGACAAGGAGCAAGTGTGCATGTGGGTGACCAGACTGAAAGGCTCAGGGCTAGCAGGGAACTTCTAGGCATGGGGTCAGTGGGCCAGATGATTAGTTTGGACAAGAAAGACATCCTCTAATATGTAGACCCTGGGACAATGCTCCAGTCATTCTACCCCAAGTCAGAGCTCCATCTCTGATGATATAGCAATCAGGTTCTTTGACATTATGAGGAACACTGTGGGGGAATTACTCTGATATGACAGTCGTAAGCAATAATCATGTTCTAAAATCTGGCATGTATTGATGAAGGAGCCAAAAGATGGGTGAGACAACACTTAGGAAACTGAATCCCATAAGCCTTTGTCAAGGACCTTCTATGTGCAAGATCCCACATACATTCATCCTGCACAAAGCTACTAGGGTGATTTTCCTGAAGCACAGGTCAAACCACATAACTCTTCTTAATAAACTCCAGTGGCTCCTATTGCCTCTAAGATCACATATAAATTCCTTTCTTTGGCATTTAAATCCCTTTACAACCTAGCCCCAACATATATCTCTAGTGGTCTTCTCACACTTAGCAATTCAGACAAACTGGTCTTCTCTGTTTTTTTACTCAAGATGATTGATCCCTAGTCTTTGTATCTGTGCCCTGGCTGCCTCATACTCAGAATGCCCTCCCTTCTACTTCTGCCTTGAAAAATTCCAGTCCTCCTTCAAGTCTCTGCTCTACAAAGATCTTTTCCATGCAGGGTGGAGTTCCTGCTCTCCACATGAGACTCAGATTGTATCTTATTTGTGTACATCTATGGATGTTCATGTTGTCTCCTCCAACAGAATGAAAGCAAGGATTGCTTCAATTCTATCTTTGCATCTAGCGTTGTATGTCTATGCAACTTTGTATCACCTATGTAGAATATCTGGAACATAGTAGGCATTTAATAAATCCTTGACTGATTTTTTGGGGGATGAGAGGATTTGATTTGTGATTCATTGGGATAAGGAACTCCCAGTAAGAGGATTCCCTTTACTAATACAGATTAGCACCATTTTTTCCATTTATAATCTTACAAAGTTCTGGAGCACTGAAAAAATGGAAATGATTTGCCCAGAGTTGTACAGTGATTATCACAGAAAGGACTTGATCCCAGATCTTCCTGCCTGGGGTGGGCTCTCTGAATGCTGCAGAATACTTTATCTTGGGCTGGGAGGTGGTAGATGTTCAGAGTCGGAAGACAAACCATTTCTTACTCTCAAAGGCATATATCCGATGTCACCAAGCTCCTACAAACAGGGTTCATGCCCCGATGCTGTCACTAGTAGCGCTAGGAAGAAGGCTTGTTGCTCCCCACCACCTAACTTTCGGCTTCTGGCTTTCCTTTCCAGGTTTTACTTCAGAGGTTTCCGTTGGACCAAAACCATGATCCATACGATCCGTGAGATTAACCAAAGGAAAGATATATTGCCTAATATTACCTTAGGCTACCAAATTTTTGACACCTGCTTTACCATTTCCAAGGCCATGGAAGGGACATTGTCATTCCTGACAGGGCAGGATGAAAACAAGCCCAACTTTCGGTGCAGTGCTGGTGCCCCACTGGCTGGGGTAATCGGAGCAGGAGGATCTGCCCTGTCTGTGGCGACTTCCAGGGTCCTGGGCCTGTATTACTTTCCTCAGGTAGCTCAAGTGTTTGATATAGACTAAGACTCAAGAAAAGAAGAGCAAGCCATGTTTTAAGGGGGTTGGTGACAAATAGGAAAATGCAGTTTACTTGATTTTTTAGCATGGACATAGTATTTTATAAAATACTTGTCAAGTCTAATTGAAGAAAATATATTTTTTTAATCTTTTGAATAGGTATGGCAGAGGGCTAGGGCTCCTAATTTTGCAGGGCCTGGGTTAATTGTTAAGTTCTTTTGTTTAGTGCTAATGAGGTGAATGTATTCTCTCATAGGTGGGCTATGCTTCCTCCTGCTCAGTTCTCAGTGATAAATACCAGTTCCCTGCTTATGTGCGTGTGATGGCAAGCGATAAGAGCCAGTCTACTGCAATGGTGCAACTTATCCAACATTTCAAGTGGGTCTGGATAGGCACTATAGCAGCTGATGATGATTACGGGAAGTATGGCATTAAAATTTTCAAAGAGGAAATTGAGAAGGCTGGTCTCTGCATAGCATTCTCTGAAACTATCCCTAAGGTCTTCTCTAAGACAAAAATGGAAACTGTGGTTGAGACCATCAAAAACTCCACAGCCAAGGTCATTGTGCTTTACACATCAGATATTGACCTCAGTCCTTTTGTGTTAGAAATTGAATACAATAACATAACAGATAGAACATGGATTGCCAGTGAGGCATGGATCACCTCCTCCCTTATTGCAAAGCCTGAATACTTCCCCTTTTTTGGGGGAACCATTGGGTTTGCTGTGCCAAGAGCTAATATAACAGGCCTAAAAGAGTTTCTCTATGATGTTCATCCCAACAAGGATCCCAATGATAACATTACAATTGAATTCTGGCAGACTGCTTTCAACTGCACCTGGCCCAACAGCAGCGTGCCCTATAATTCGGACCACAGGGTCAACATGACTGGACAAGAAAACCGAGTCTATTCCATGTCTGATAAGTTCTGTACTGGAGAGGAGAAGTTGGAGGACCTGGAAAATACTTATTTGGATGTGTCCCAGCTCCGGATAACAAATAATGTAAAAAATGCTGTTTATGCTTTGGCTTATGCTCTGGATGAAATGAGTCGATGTGTAGAGGGACAAGGACCTTACATACCAGGAAACACGTGTGCCTATTTAGATAGCTTTGAGCCATGGCAGGTATTCATTTTCCTTATCTTCTTTCGTTGACAGAACACTAATCTCATTGTCAATCTGGTTGCAGGTTTTCAAATATACTTATACACACATATGTACATATATACACATATATGTATATACACATACATATATATACACACATACACACATATATATGTATATGTATATATTTGAGATGAGGCTATCATAGGATTGCTAGAGAAAGGCCAAGAAGGGGATACGGAGTAAAGGCTAGGTGTGAGAGTTCATTGGGATGGAAAGACCATTTAACATATGCTCTCCGTTCATAATCTTTTTCTAGGCTCACTTAGAATGGTGTTTTCCAGATTTTTGCACACCTGAAGGAAGGAGCTATGACTCATGCTCATCAATGAAAATTAAATGAGATGATGGATAAACTCCTGTATAGGACATTACATCATGAGGTGGTAGAATTCAAATACAGAGCTTCCGCTCTCATGACCACTATTGCTGACTCATCCCTATTGGTTGCCCTTCAGTTCATCCATAAATCCCCTTGAAATGACAAGGCTTAGTGGAGACTCCCACCTCAACAGACTTTTGTTATTTTGTGAGTTATTACTTACTACTCATAGTCTCCTTTGAGTTATTTTGCAAATGAGCTTGGATTCTGAACAGGGAAACCCTTGACTGCCACAGCTCTCTGATTTTTCAAGGGGGCCTCGTGGTTGAGAGGAAAGAGGACTGGGTCTGAAATCAGAGAACCTGGGTGGGCTATACCATTTACTAGCTCCATGACCTTGATTAAATGACTTCACCTCCTTCTGGGACTCCCTTTTCTCTTCTTTAAGTAAGAAGGCTGGACTATATGATATCAAAGATCTCTCCCAACTTGGAAGCTCTGCTGCTATGAATCTGTGAAGGGCCTTTAAAAAGACTCCGTTCAAGCATAATAATGTAATGGGAGAAAACAAAGGGAGAACTCAGTAGAAAGGACAACTTGGGTTGAGTTTTAACCTGAGCTTTGTTTAGGAGCTGAGGGGCATAAATTAGTGATGGGTGAGGGTACAACGATAGTGAGCAGGCTTGGAATTGTGAAGGAAAGCTTGACATACGCCTTTTCATAGCAATGAGTTCTTTCCATGGTTCTGAACCACCAGATGGGAAGCCTTGGCCTAGAGCACATGGGTAAGAGGCAGTCAGGTGAGCTGTCATGATATTCTTATAGAAAAGACAGAGAGATACAGGCTGGCTAATAATACAATTAGGTAAATTGGCAACTGGCTGAATGGCCGGGCCCAGATGGGTCAGTGTCAGCGTGGAGGGAGGGATTCTGGTGGAACTCCTCAGAGATCTGACTTTGGGAGTATCTATGCTGGTTGAGATTTTCATCATTGTTGTGCATGATGACGTAGATAACATGAATGCTCACCCAATTCACAAATGGCCCAAAGTCAGGAGTGATAGCTAATATGCTGGATGAAGTACAGATCCAGACTGATCCTGGCCAGAATAAGAGTATGAGCTGAATAATATCAGATGTGTTGGAGGGAGATCCATTTCTATACTTGGGTTCCAAGAGTCAACTTCACAAACACAAGATGGGATAAATTGTGGCCAGAAAACAGTTCCTGTGAGAAAAGAATGGGGACATTGAAAGGACTGCAAACCCAAGAGGTCTTCAGGCAACGGCATCAAGGAGGGGTCAGGCAGAAGATCAAAAGACTCCCCTGGGCTGCATTCGAAGGCGGTCAGTGAGGAGAACTAGAGAGGTTGTGGTTCTGATGCACTCAGCTCTCATCCAGGGGCCTCTGCTGGATTGGGCTCAGCTTGGAGCACCATGTTTTAGGAAGGGCATAGCAGAGTTGGAGTTCAGAAGAGGACAACCAGGGTAGTGAGACAACTGGACAACAGATTGGTTGGTAAAATAGAGGCTGTTTAGCCCATACAGGAGACCTAAGGAGGGGAGGGGAAAATAGCCTATTTTAAAGTATTTGAAGAACGTTAGGCTATTTCTGTTCAGCTTCTGAGGGATCAGACGTAACTTATGCCAAACTACATAAGAATTAAAAAAAAATTAAAAATAATTTGTACATTCTTTTAATTTTTCCTATCTGTGCAAATGTACTTTAATACAAAGAATTACAAAGGGATTTGATATTTTTACTTTGAAGTAAGATTTGTTCATCCTATCATACCTAGTGTAAGCAAAAGTACTGCATGAATGTACACAGCTTGACCCTTAAAGGCAGGCTTGAATTCTGGTTCTTCTATCAAAAGAATCACGAGCTTAAGTGGAAGGTATGACAGGAATTGGATGGGAGTGATTTAGGGCTCTCCAGGGCCTTCTACTCTGCTAATAAAGAAGACCATCCTTATCCAGGTATTGGATACCTCCGTATCCTACAGTCTCACATAAAGAATCTTATTGTAACACACAGTAGCACTAAATACTACCTGTAATTGGGAAGTGGTGTGATTCCCCTTTTTCTTCTGCTCCAAAGTTCATAAGGATAATTTGACTTATCTGTGTACATTCATATTGATAATTGCCTTCTCTTTCATCCCAGCACAGATGGATTTGAAATGATTGGGGGGAGTGGGTGGATTCTAAGTCCCTAAATGGTTACATAGGTTCAAAATATGTTTGATTTTTAAAAAATCATAAAATTGTGTTTCCTAAACTACAAGAATTTTGATGATTTTTCTGTTACTTTTGCCTGGTTTCTAGTTAATGTACTACCTGAAAGTACTTAAATTTGAAACCCACAATGGTATCACATTGGAACTTGATGAAAATGGAGATATAAAAGGATCTTATGACATCTTGAATTGGCAACTAAATGATGCTGGGAAAATTGACTTTGTGAAGATTGGGGAATTTGTGTTTTGGTTCGATGGATTTGAGTTGGTGATGAGTAACGTATCCATACACTGGAACACTGAAACAGCAGAGGTGAGTTACCTTGGGTTCTCATTTATAGATGTGTACAAAGACATTTCATGTCAAATACCATTAAGGATACTCCTCATCTTCTGACTATTGTTGAGCTGTTTCAGTCATGTCCAACTCTTTGTGATCCCATTTGGAGTTTTCTTGGCAATGATACAGGAGGGGTTCATTGTTTCCTTTTCAGTTCATTTGACAAATGAGAAAACTGAGGCAAACAGGGGTAAGTGACTTATCTAAGGTCACACAGCTAGTAAGTGTCTGAGCTGACCTCAGGCTTAGTGCTGTATTCACTGTACCACCGAACTGCCCCCAAATCCCCAGCCTTTTGCTGGCTATACACCTTTTCCCCCTAAGGTCTAGTCCACAAACTTAAGAATTTCCTTCTTATTGAGGGAGAGGGGTATGGAGCTGAGTGGGAAGTTGCAGTGTGGTACAAAGCTCTTAGCACAGTGCCTAACACATGTCCATATAAATTATTATTCCCTTCCCCATAGTGGAATGAACTCAAGATCTACACTCAGGAGATCTGGGTTCAAATTCTACTTTGAATCTACTTATTTAGACAAGCCTCTGAATTGATAGTAATCGCTGTGCAGATGCTAACCTGCATTGGTGATGGTGGTGTTTCTTTTTTGGAAATGCAGGATAGGACCAGCATTAGTGTTCCCAGCCACAGATCTGGTCCATTATGATTTGGGAGAGAGGCTCTTAAACTCACAGAGGTACAGGTTGCAAAGGTTTGGCAAGGAGTGAAGAAGTTGGTGGAAGGAGACAAGGAGAAATAGGAACATGGGTCCAGGGGTTAGTCTGGTCCTGTCATAAAGCACAGAGAAGTTCTCAGGAAAAAAAAATGCCCATCATGTCCTAAAAAGCCAACCTTTTAACCTAGTGGGTTTCCTTAATGAAATTTCAGCCTGATCTAGGAATATAAGTTTCAAAGTCCCTCAAAACAGTCAGTGTCATGTTTGTCCCATTGTTCTGGTGCTGTAAAATCATAGGGGCCAAGGAGAGGTGGCCACTTAATCTGCTTTTTGAACTAGAGGAATACTGATTGGTATCCCTGCTTCCACTTTTCCTCATTCCATTCTTTTCCACTTACTTTCTTCCCCCACTTCCCCCACCACCATTTGCATTAATCTAGCCCCATCCTGGGACCATGGCACTATTTCACAAACATTTCCAGATTGGGCATGTGACTGGTAGTTCCACCCCTTGTTGGTCAACTGCTTGCCAATTCAAATTACATTTACCTCATCCACCCCTTCCCTAATTCTTCCATCTCTCTGACTCACCTCCAAATAGTAAAAACAACAAATATTATTGGTCAGAGAGACAGATCTTAAACACAGATGAAAGGTCAAGGTTGAAAATTGATGAGTTCTCTGAATAAGAGATTACAGAGAGAAGAAAGCAGATCAAAAGCCCAAGCCTTAAAGATCCCACCTGTGTCTAGGGAGGGGTTGGGGAGAGGGAGTTAGAGCCAGTGGTCTAGATTCCAGCAGAGACAGAGTTTATATATTAAAAAAAAAAGTATGACAGCTAGGACAGTGTTATGCCAGAGAAGTCAAGAGAAGAGAGAATTTAAAGGTGGAAGATTTGGTCCACAGGGTGAAATATTGTAAAGAAGTCAAGAAGAATATATTTTTATTTAAAAAAGTCATTGAATTTGGCAAGTGGGAAGGAACCATTGAAAGAGTAGCTTCAGAGCAATGGTAGGGGTGGACTAGATGAAATTGACTGGTGAAATTGATTTCTTATTATAGGAAGCTGAAAGAGGCATAGGATATGGATTATTCATTTGAGAAGTTTGATGGTGGAAAGAAAGAGAGAAACTGAAAACTACATGAGGAGCTGGATCATGTGAAGGACTTTGGTTAAAGCCAGGATGACCCACCCATGCTTGAGGGTAGAGTGGAAAGAGGGGACCACTGCAAAGGGATCTGTAGAAGATCCTAGAGAAGGAAGAGATAAACGTAAGACTAAAATAGCCTTCATTAGATCATCACACCCCTGAGTGTTCCTACAAATCAACCTTTTCCTTGTTCTATCAGTTTCCTATACTGTCAGCCTATGACTTTCCAATACTTTTGAGGAGATATCTAAAAATTTGCAGGGAGCTCAAATCTGGCTTCAGATATTTACTACTTCTGTGACCCTAAGCAAGTCACTTGACCTCTGCTTGCCTCAGTTTCCTCATCTATAAAATGGAGGTAAATATAGCACCTATCTCCCAGGATTGTTAGGAGGATGAAATGAGATTATGTTTGTAAAGTGCTCAGTACAGAGCCTGTTACATAATAAGCACTTATGTAAGTGTTAGCTATGATTGTTATTTGCTAAGAGCTTGGAAATCCAAAGCAGACATGGCTTTTTACGTGAACCGATGAATTTTTAAATCCTTAGTGGAGATGCTTAGCTGCTGCACCATTATCTCACAGCATATAAAAGCCAGTTGGGAAGATTTTTTAGCACCTTTGTAGAAAGATGCCTTCTGGACTAATGGCCCAGGATAAGCAGAAGGCACCAGACAATTATTGACTCTTACCGACAGTTCACTGCCTGAGACAAGGAAAATTTAGTAGCTGCTTCAGTCAGAGATTGAAAGTAGACCAGTAACATATTACTATGTAACCACCTTCAACTTACAGTTTCCTCCCACTTGCAGCATTTTCACTTAGTTATCAGTGAAACTTTAAAACATACAGAACAATATAAAATAATTTAGTAACTACCCCAGCCTGGGACAATAGGAACTTAAGTCCCCGAGGCAGGATTTCAAAGCAGAATTAGCAGTGCCTAAGAGAAATCTTCCAGGTGCAACCACTGTGTCACTGGTTGATTATTTTCTCTTTCTCATAGTTAATAT
Source organism: Potorous gilbertii (assembly GCA_028658325.1). NCBI lineage: Eukaryota > Metazoa > Chordata > Mammalia > Diprotodontia > Potoroidae > Potorous > Potorous gilbertii. Next base: position 539,141,951 of record CM053771.1, on the reverse strand, counting down.
GGTGCCGTTAGTCAAAGCTTCTGACTGCTGGATAGCTAGAAGGCTAGGTCTAGAGTCAGAAGGGCCTGGGTTCAAATTTGACCTCAGACGCTTATTAGCTGTGTGACCCTGGGCAAGTCCTTTAACCCCTGTTTGTTTTAGTCTCCTCCTCTGTAAAATAGAGATGATAAGAGCAGTACCTTAAAGGGTTCTCGTGAGGATAGGATGAGCTATTCCTAGTAAAGCACTTTGTAAACCTTAAAGCACCATTTTAATGCTAGCTCTTATTAAGATGGTGATGTCAATGCTAGTCAAATAGTGACCGTATACCCAGGGTCCAGTCTTACTCAGGATTTTTGTCTTTCTAGAAGACATGAAGGAAGAAAAAAAGACTTCAGTCACAAGCTCCCAAATGAGAAATAGTGCTTTTTCAGGCTGGGGGAGGGAAGACAAATACTGAACTGGGAGGATGCCTGCTCTATGTCCACTTTCGTAGGATTCTTTTACGTATTACTGAAAAGGAGCAGACACACAGGCAGTCGATGTTAGGGAAGGATGTGTTGGAGTTTGGATCATCTTTCTTTTTTGTCCCAGAGGGAGCCATGAGGCAGAGTTGGCAATAACCCCCTGTGTTGGCTTTTTCATTTCTGGTCTTTTCCAAAGCAAACCCTTGGTCTAAGGTGGGGAGGCCTAGGGGAGGAGGAGAAGGGAGAGAAGTGGATGAAGAACTCCATGGTATTCTAGACCTGGATCTGCTCCTGTCACCTCAGTTTCAGTCTCATTAATGTTGGAGAATAAAAGCTGTGTCGCATTCTCTAGCGCCCCAAATCCGTGTGCACCGATCTTTGTAAACCTGGAACCAGGAAGGGGATTCGCCAAGGGGAGCCGATATGCTGTTTTGATTGTATCCCATGTGCAGATGGTCATGTGTCCCAGCAACCAGGTACGGTGAGGTCGCCTTTTACCTTTTATGAAATAGATGGTTGGGTACATTTTGCTTTTGTAGTGGTGAGGTTTTTTTTTAATGTTGTAACTACAGCCAAATGAGTTTTTCCCTGTTGTCTTTGTTTTCTGCACATTTCAAAAATAGCTTTTTTTCTGTGTCTGTGATGCAAGATGGCATTTCAAAACAAAGTCACTGCATTATTTCCATAATTGAAATCCCTTGAATGATACCTAAAGTGAATTTACCTTATGCTCAGTTCCATTGTGAGAAACACAGACGTTCCTCACCAAATGTCATCACTTGACTTCATGCAAAGAAAGTGAGTGTTCAGCAGAACAACAATCCATAGGGCCATTACTGCCCCAGGTACAATATTATAAATGGAAGTGAAAACAACGACCCATAATTCCAGAGTACTGCAAATGAATCATTTCCTGACACAACAGTAATGAATTCAAGGCAGAGACTGAGGCAACCATTTTTGAATACGGCAGATACGTGGGCCTGCTTGGCTTGGCTATACTCATTTGTTTCAGGGATCATGATCATCCTTTTTTATTATTTGGGAGAGGAGGATCAAAGAGGAACGTGAAAACTAGCAATGGTGTTACAAAGAACGCAGAAGGATCATTCAATAAGTGTTAAGTGCTTACTACGTGCCAGGGACCTGGGCGGAGCATGCAAATACAAGGAATTTTCTACTATTTACTCCCAATGACTTCAGACAAGTCAGTTAACCTCTCTGGGCCTCAGTTTCCTCATCTGTGACTTCCTCCTGCACCAGGATCACATTGCTCTCTTCGGTATCTGAAACTCTTGCCAACATGGCTCCCACTTAGATCCTTTCTAGCCCCAGTGCACATCGTGTCTTTTCCTGCCTTAGGGGTTCCCTCACTGGTCTCTACGCTGTTCTCTTACAGTGTCCATTGTCCATCTCCATACTTTTTCTCAGGTCCTTTCCTATGCCTGGAATGTATTTCCTCTTCCCTTTCACCTTAGAGTCCCAACTTCTTTCATGGTTTCCTTAAAGTACCACCTCCTACCCTATGTAAGGTTTTCCCTTCCCTCCCTCCTAGTGCTTCCCCACTGAAATGAGCTTGTATTACACATACATACACATGTGAGTGTGTATATGCACACCCACATATACATATATTTGTGTATACAGCATATTCACATATATGTGTGTATGTGCATGTATGTATTATATATTCATATATTGTTCATATATCTGTATATTATCATAGCATGATTATTCATATATCATTATATATTCATAAATAAATATATTAACATATGCAATACATATACATATGTATATGTGTGTATGTATATATCTACATCTCCATTCATCCATCCATCTATCCATCATCCATGTATCCATCCATCCATCTATCTATCTATCTATCTATCTATCTATCTATCTACTTTCCTGGGAAAATACATGCTCATTGAAGACAAGAACTGTTTGGCTTTTACATTTGTATACCCAGAACTTGACACAGTTCTTAGGTTCATAATAAGTGCTTAATAAATGCTTGTTGATTACTTATCAGAAGCCAGAAGGGGTCTTAAAAGTCATTTAGACCACTCCCTTAATTTTACAGATGAGGAAACTGAAGCCCAAAAGATTGAGTGACTTTCCTAAGGTCACTCAAGGAGTAAGTCTATGATTTGAACATAGGGCCTCTGACTTCAAATCTAGCACTTTCTGTGATTCTTTCCTACTTCCTAGGGGCAAAGGTCTTGACAAACCACTAACCTATGTGGGTCTCAGTTTCCTCATCTGTAAAATGAAGGAATTGCTCTAGATAACCTCTAAGATCTCTAGCGCTTTCATTATGGTACAAAGAAGATAGGATTTCCAACCTGCTCCAAAGACATTCTGTTTTTCTGCCATTTGCTTTCCAGGTTCAAGGGAATGCTCCAAATGCCATGAAGATTACTGGTCCAATGCTGCTAAGGATAACTGTGTATTGAAAGAGGTGGAATTCCTGGCTTATGATGAAGCCTTAGGCTTTACCCTTGTGACTCTGTCCATCTTTGGAGCTTTAGTGGTCCTAGCCGTCACAGTTGTGTATGTGATTTATAGGAAAACTCCCCTGGCCAAAGCCAATGACCGGGAATTAAGCTTTCTTCTCCAGCTTTCTCTTATCATCACACTTCTTACTTCTCTCCTCTTCATTGGCAAGCCTTACAACTGGTCTTGCATGGCCCGCCAGGTGACACTTGCTATGGGCTTTTCTCTTTGTCTGTCCTGTATTTTGGGTAAAACTATTGCATTGTTTTTATCCTACAGAGTGTCCAGATCAAAAGTCAGGTTTGTATCCATCCGACCCATTTATCAAAAGCTCATTGTCCTCATTTCAGTTCTCATTGAGACAGGTATTTGTACCGCCTATTTGGTGATGATGCCCCCGAAGGTTTACAAAAACATGGAGTCCCAAAACATCAAGATCATTCTGGAATGTAATGAAGGGTCCATCGAGTTCTTATGCTCAGTCTTTGGATTCGATGCCTTTCTGGCCCTGCTCTCTTTCCTGACCACTTTTGTAGCCCGCAAGCTGCCTGACAGTTACAACGAGGCCAAGTGCATCACTTTTGGGATGCTGGTGTTCTTCATCGTCTGGATCTCTTTTGTCCCTGCTTATCTAAGTACCAAGGGCAAATTCAAAGTGGCTGTGGAAATCTTCGCCATCCTGGCATCAAGCTTTGGTTTGCTTGGCTGTGTATTTGCTCCCAAGTGCTACATTATTTTGCTTCGGCCCAAGAGAAACACAGATGAGATAGTTGGTGGGAAGATCCCTCCCGCTGACAAGAGTATCCAACTGACATCAGCCTCTAGCAGCAGTGAAATGAATGTGACAGTTTCTACAGTTGTACTTGATGACTAGGCTAGGCCCAAGTCATGTTTCAGAATTGAGATCATGTTATGCTTTCCTCTTCCTGTTCTTGTTATGGGGAATTGGGTGTTTCTATCTCATTGCTTTTGGCTACTTTTAGGGAAGATAGTGATTTAGGCTCTGGGGGGTTCATTTTCACCCAGAACATGAATATTCACACCAGAATGTTCACTCAGGCAGGGAAAGTTGCATACACAGACATTTCAAAGGTTGGTATATTTGGTTGTTTTGGATTTGGCATTTCCATGGTGAGTAAATGAGTTGGTAGGGAAAGGGATATACAGTTAGATCCAGTTAGCATGAAACTAAACTGGTAAAATTGTAGTTAAAACAAATCTGAGTGCAGGGTATCAAATGGTGAATAATCACAAATTATTTATATTTGGCAAGATTTAATTTTGCTGATTAGTTGCAAGGCTCAAAGTGTTTTAAATAACTTCTGTATCCACATCAGTTGCAAATGTCCCTTGGTGAATTCTTATACACATTTATTTTGTTGTGATTGGCTCATGTCCAGTAACTGGCATTAAAATAGAATGATTAGGTCATTAGAGGGAAGCCTTTTTTAATTCCCTGAAATTTTTTCTAAATTTTATTGAAATATTTCTTTAAAGATAGAAGGAAACCTATCCTTCTAGTCTTTTCCTTGGACAAGTGTGACACTGAAATAAATCAAATGAAGAAAATGCTGTGAGACTTGTCTCTGCCTATGCTACCTTGTAAGAGATACTCAAAGAATTCTAGGGTGTTGTTTCCTTCAGTTTCCCCACCTGTGAAAGGAGAGTCTCAGGCCAGATGACCTCCATGGTTTCTTCCAGGTCAGATATTCAGTGAGTGGATGAGTCTGTGGTCTGAATGAAAATTACTTTGAAGCTCATGAGCAGTTTCCCATGTTTCCCATGGAAATGGTTACAGCATTGGCTCAGGTAACAAGCACCACTCAGGTGGTCTGCTTAATAGAAGACAAAATGTTTAAACAAGTCCTACTTGGCTAATGGTGTGATATAAGGGCCAATAAAAGTTCTTTCCTCTTGACCTGTACAGTCCTCAGAACTCCTGCTACTGGCCCCATTCTCTTTGGGCTAAGACATTGAAGATTCCTGATTTCCTCTCTTTTGTTAATGGACATGTCTATAAAAGTTCTCACAGTGGTTTTACCTCCATTTAATATTTGAGCTTCATCATAACCTGAGAGATATGACTTATCTTCCTTTTACAGGTGAGGAAACTGAGGCTCAGAAAGGATGACTGACTTGTCCAAGGTTTCATAGGCAGTGAGTCTTAGAAGCAGAATGCTGATCCAAGTCTTTCTCACTTCAAGACAACTGCTCTATCCATCAAAAGCTGCCTCTTGTCTATCACCAACTTTCCCCAAAGTCATTTCCCCTCTCTAGGCATTAGTTTCTTCATCGCAAAATTGGATCAGATCATCTCTAATTCCCCTCTAAGCTCCAGATCTTGTGATAATATGAGGAAAAGAGATAGGTCAATGGATAAAGCCCTGGATCTGGAGTCAGAAAGACTGGTGTTCAAAATTAGCTTCTGATACTTTCTATTTGTGTGACCTTAGGGGAGCCATTTCACCTCTTTTTGTCTCAATTTCCTCATCTGTGCAGAGAGAATGATAATAGAACCTACCTCCCAGTGCTATTGTGAGGACACATGGTGAGACAAAATCACCCTATCATCACACATTTATAAGCAGGCATGAGTTGGCTTGTCTAAGCAGCTAGTCAGTCATCTGGCAGGGCTCTGAGGAAAGTGATCACAGGGCCATAGATCAGGAACTAGGAAGGAACTCAGAGGACATCTAGCTCGATTTCCTCATTTTATTGTTATTTAGTAAACTAGTTGCATCTGACTCTTTATGACCCATTTGGAGTTTTCTTGGCAAAGATACTGAACTGATTTTTCATTTTCTTCTCTAGCTTGTTTCACAGATGAGGAAACTGAGGTCAACAGGGTTAAGTGACTTGTCCAGAGTCACACAACTAGTAAGTGTCTGAGGTCATATTTGAACTCAGGTCCTCCTCATTTTAGGGCCAGAGCTCTATCCACTGAACAACCTAGTTGTTCCTTATTTTCCTTATTTTACAGATAAGGAAATTGATGCCCATTGAGGCAAATTGCTCAAGGTCGCATAAATAGTAAGCTTTAGAAGTAGTATTTGAACCCCAAACCTTTGACTCCAAAGGAAGTGCTCTTTCCTGTACCATTCTTCATTCTAGGATGGTTTTGATAAACAAGTTTTGATAAGCAGAGAGAGGTAGGGAAAGATATAGGCATTGAGACAAAGAACCTGGACATTGCATAGATGAGCACTGGTATACTGGGAGAGATAAAGGAGTGAGCTCCCAAGGTACCTAGGGGAATCCTAATAGCACTGAATACATAGGATTATAGGAGCTTGGATTTGGAGGGGGTGCTGAAATGTCACATATTAGAAAGACATTGAATTTAAAGTCAGAAAACCTAGATTTGACTCTTGAATATACCCAATGTTAGGCAAATCCCTTCCACTCTCTGACCTCAGTTTCCTCATCTGTAAAATGAGGGGTTTTTTGTCCTTTCCAGCTCTTACTACTCATCTTTAGATCATGAACACTAGTGAGAAGCCTCAGAAGGCTCCCTAGGACTAGTACTTGTGATCTTGAGGTTGGCTTATTGTCCCTTCCTAGGGCAAACTCTGGTGATGTTCTACCATTTTCATTCTCTAGGGTTTTGTTGTTTACTGCTTGAAGAAAACCAAGTTTGGTCTCTGTCCCATTGGGCCTTTCATTAAGGTGTGTGTATTCAGTAGTTGGCACATAGGGCACAGGTGGCCTGATTTTCCTCTGGGATTTTGAGTTAGAAGGGTCTCTCAGGCCGTTTAGGCCAGGCATTTCATTTTATAGATGAGGGAACTGAAGTATAGAGGCCAAAGTGAGTCCCACAAGTAGTAAATGACAAAGTCCTGTTTGGACTCCTTTCATACCTTGCTCTTTGAACTTTGAATCCAGGACCGTTTCCTCTGTATCTCAGGATCTTCCTGACCCACAGTACAGGTGTATAAATGTGAGAAATGATTATTTATCTCATATTAACAAACCATTTACTGCTGGGGAGATCCAGGGTTTTTTCCCCTTCCAATTTCCTTATTCTCTACTGGTCAAATCAGTCTCTGAAGAATAGGGCTGATAATGAGATTGCATTTAACATTCACCTCAGTCCTGTTCAGACCCTCCCAAGTGTTCTTCTAAGACCAGGGAGGGGGTAGATCCTTTGCCTATATTGCTAGGGTTAAGGGTGGTCTGGGAGCAAAAATGACATAAAGTTACATCCACTAGCCCTTGATTAGAATAGATCCACCTCTCATTATAATATTCATTTTTCTTACTAATTGTTAACCAGAGTTGATTGCTGCCTATTTATTGGCAATACCCACTCTCCAAAGGTCATAGAAGCATTAATAGGCCACCAGAAGCCATCTTTGGTTCACAAGAGACGACCAAATGACCATCCTTTTACTAATTACTTTTACTATTAATTACTAATTAATTACATCCCTAATGAATAAAATGAGTAATTATCCAGAAGTTATGTCTCTTGAACCTTTCGTAGATCACACAACCGTGACACATCCGAATTAGTCTTTCTGTGCATGGTAACTCCCAAGGTTCCTCCCTTCTCTGGCTCCTCCTCTACCTGAGGTTTCCTTTTGAGTGCCTCTCACTTAGTTGGCTCTATTGAGGAAGGACAGTCTAGCAATTTAAGTTTTATATTGACTTCCTCTGTGACCGAATCTGATCTGTGAGCTCCGGGATTGCTGGGTGAGCTGTGAGGGCAGCCCCCAGAATGGATGCTGTCCTGGATAGGATAGCTTTCTTCACTTATGTTTGAATTCCCATGTGTCTGGGCCGCTTTTAATCCCCTCTCTGAAATTTGTTGGGTAGACTAGAGGTGGAGGAATGAGAAGGAGAAGAAGAGGCAAGGAGATGGAGAGAAAAATTCTTTAAAATTCTCTCTAAGAAAATTTTCCTCCTTTTTTCTGAACAAATGAAAATAAAATCTTAGGAAAAAAAATCATCATAACTCTAAAACCAAGCTCTCTCTTCCATATGTCTAATTTTGTTACGTGGCATGAAGCACTTGTTTTAGATATCCTGATATCACTAGCTGACATTTAAATGTATTGCTTTAAAGTTTATAGAGCACTAGTGATCCATTGTGTTTAAATACATTGTTTCATTTGTTCTTCACAACAATTTTAGGAGTAATTGTTATTTGAATTTGGCTGATGATGATAGCTAGCATTTATCACTGATTCCTGTTACATAGTGATTACTGTGGGAAGCACTTTCCAATTATTATTTAATTTTGTTCTCATAGCAACCCTGGGAGGTGGGTGCTATTATTTATTCCCATTTTACAGATGAGGAAATTGAGGCTTATAGAAATTATGACTTGCCCAAAGTCACATAGCTAGGAAGAATAGAGGCTGAATTTGAACTCAGGTGTTCTAGCTCCAAGTCAGAAATACTGGGTTTAGTGTTCTGTATAATCTCTCTGAAAAAATAGAATGGGTGTAGAAGTTGAGGTGATGCAGTGGATAGAATTCTGGTCCTGGAGTCAGGAAGACTCATCTTGCTGAGTTCGAATCCAGCCTCAAACTCTTGCTAGCTATGTGACTCTGAGCAGGTCACTGAACCCTGCTTGCCTCAGTTTTCTCATCTGTAAAATGAGCTGGACAAGGAAATGGCAAACCATTCCAGTATCTTTGCCAAGAAAACCCCAAATAGGGTCAAGAAATGTCAGACATGACTGTAGCAACTGAAGGAAGTTGAATCCTAGGTTCTGTCCTTGGCTCTGGCTACTAGTAAGCTATATGCTCTTAGGTGTTATTTACTGTCCTCTGCAAATGTTTCCTCTTTCATAGTAGAAGGGAGTTGGGTCAATATGATCTATAATATCCTTCCAGCTCTAAAGCCTATGATTTGATTATGGCTAGGTCCTAATTACTGTGAATAGTGAGTGATGAATCCCCAAAAGTAGTTACATTATTCAAATTCATGCTGCATATTTCCATTAGACTGTAACCAATGACCATTTTTACATAATTAAAACTTTAAAATTATGTGAATTTGAATACATCTGACCACTTCATGGAATTCACTATTTGCCCAAAATCAAGACCTAGATTTCCATTTAACTGGAGATCAGTGACCTTTGAAATTCTGATTAGGTGGGAGACAGGTGATTATAGTGTCTTTCAAGGAAATTCCCACATTTTGACCAGGAATAATCATTCAAGATCTCTCTGACCCCCAATAAGGGCCAGAGCCTGAAGAAGAACCAGAAAACCAGAAAAAGCACCCTGGCCTAACAGACATGCTCTGCTCTCTGAATGAACCACAAATTCCCTTCCTGTGTCAGCAACTTCAAGGTCAGATGAAGCTGACCTGGAGCATTCTTCTGTTTATGACTGTCAAGGACAAGGTACCTTGAACCAGACACTATCTTGAATAATGGGACTTTTCTCATCTTAGTATTTTATGGACATATGCTATGTTATGTCAATGATAGAAGAAATATGTATGTCCTGGATCTATAATTTCAGTTGACACTTTGACATTCTTTTATCTTATTGTATTTATAGCCTATCTAATTAAGAAAATTCCTTTCTCATGCTATGGTTAAACACACATGGAGACTATAATTTTAGGTGACACAGACATCATAAATTGGGATTGCTCTAAGTATATAAAAGGTCTTCAACTTATCTCAGAGTCAGAATTATTTTCTGGCTCTCATGTACACATATACATACACATGTACACATACATATATACATACACATATACATATACACATACATACACACATATGTGTGTGTGTGTGTGTATATATATATATATATATATATATATATATATATATATATATATATCTTGACACCAGAGATCCCTATCAAAGAAATACCACATAATGATACTTCTACTTTTATTTTAGTGATGAAATAGTTACAAAGGGAGTGGTGGGGGAAGAGGTGTAGAAGGGGAATGATTCTAGTAAATAAAAAACTTCCTCCCTTTTTATTTTTTTTTGAGGATGATGGGTGACTTTTTTTACTGATAAGTTAGAGAGGAGACTCTTCCTCTTAAGGGCTGTCCTGAGAATTCTCAGCACTTTCGAATTCAACTACCTTCTCTGTTCTGTTTTAAAAAATGATAGACACTGGAACCATTGCTGTGAATGAGAATTAGGAGGGGGCAAAACCAAGACAAAACAAACTATTTTTTAAAAGCACAGATTGCACATCTGTACACATGCAAGAGAATGAGCACTTTAAGTCTGCAGATGTGAAGATTCATCTGCCGCAAGATGCTGTGAACGGTTTCTCCTTTCTCTTTTTCTCTTTTCAGTCCCTCTAGAGAAGCCATACTGGCTTTGCTCCAGCAGACCCCACTCTATGTGTCAGGCAGGCAGGCAGTCACTTCTTAATTCTTGTGCTTACTAGTGTTTTCCTTTGGTAGGCTTCAATTTGAAAAGACATTTTTTTCCCCTATTCCCCGTCATTCTGAGGTGATTGACAGAGGGTCATTCAGCATGTTTGCTTTGGGTGACATGCCCATGCAGAGGTATCCTGGATAGCTGGAGGCTCCAATTCTTGGTACTTAGCCCCTACTCCAGGGATCAAGGGCATTTAAAACTGCTTTCAACTGAACCCTGTTCAGAATTCCTTAAACATCTGAATTACCCTTAAACTCCTCCTTCCTCACCACCTCTCACCCTACTCACTTCTATGTTTTAAAATTATCTGTTTGCAGTCGTACTCTTATCACAGACTTACACACACACACACACACACACACACACACACACATACTGTGTATGAAGGACAGCAAACTGAATGTAGCCATAGACATTTAGGAACAGGGTTATTGTTGAATGTTTCCTTGAGATATGTTGCATGATGGAGCTCCAGGGAAGTTTCCAAGGTCTTAGCAGCTTGCTCCCAAAGGAGCATGAAAAGACTTGAAAGAAATTTACTTACCCCAAACATGAAGTGGACCTGGGGGAATTCCTAAAAAGTTTCAGAGATATAACTTAAGGAGCTCTTTTTTTCCTGGCTGGGTACAGCTGGAGGTCTGACTTACAAAAAGAACTGAAAGAGCCTGAGGCATGGGATATTTCACAGGAGCATAATAATACACTCCTTGAGGAAAAAGAAGTCCAGTAGCAGGTAGCTGTGCCTCAGCAAAGACAATTTCTAGCAGTAGGTAGCAGACAAGTGGATATATACCTAGCAGCAGATGATAGCATCAACTCTGTGGGGAATCAGTATTTTCAGCTTTGGGGAGAGTAAGGAACTCTAAGAAACAGTGGAGTAGCAATGAGATAGATCCAAGATCATAAGTAGTCTCCCAGGTGTGTCATGGAATCTGAGGGAAATTTTACCTCTTTTGTATAAAGAAGGGATAATTTCTGGCATTTATTTTGTTTTTTATCTTATTAAATGCTTTACACCCTTCAAATTCATGTGTGGGTGTTGCTTTTTCTGATTTGGTGCAAAGATTCATTGAGATTTGGAGCTAAGAGATTTGAAAAAACATGGGCACAAAAAATACAGTTTAGAAATTTCAGTTAGGGAACCTGCCCTAAGTAAACTAACCTAGGATTTCTAATACTATTTTATGACTTTTCAAGATCTGGTCCTCTTGCCCCTTTCCAGTTCATCCTCCACCCAGCTACTGAAACAACCTTCCTAAAAGCAGCTTTCACTATGTTATCCTCCTACTAAAAACTTCAGTGACTCCCTATTGCTGATGGATAAAATATAAAATTCTCAATATGGAATTTAAAGTCCTCTACAACTATACCTCCCATCTAGTTACCTTTCCAACCCAGTTCATTTTACTCCCCTTCACCCACCTTACAATCAGACTGACTTTCTTGCTTCCACATCTCACCTCCAAATTTTTGCATAGATGGTCCTCTGTCCAGGATGCACTGCCATCTCACTTTCACATCTTGAGAAACTCAAGCTTCCTTCAAAATGCACTACTCATCTCTCTCTCTCTCTCTCATACACATACATACACATGTGCACATGCATGTTACTTTACATAATTTTATAAATGCTCTACATTTACCCATTGGGGCACACATGGTACTCCTCTAAAAGAATCCAAACTCTGTAAGATCAGAGCAGCTACTTAATAATGAATGAATTGAATAGAAACATATATATGTCTTGTCTCCTCTGTGTCTCAGTTTTTTCATCTGTAAAATGAAACTTTTGGGCTGGATGATCTCTGAGGTGTCTTCTTTCCCTTGACATCCTATGAACTTGACTGTGATTTCATTCACTTCATTGGCTATGGATGGACACTGGTTTTCATTCTCTTTCCACAGTCCCTAGCACACTGTCAGATACATAGTAGACACTCAAGAAATAGACTGATTGAATGAACCAATGAACTAATGAAAATAGGAAGAAATCCAAGGGCTTTCTTATGAAAAAAAATAAAACAACACACTATCCCAAGAGGCTTTTCATGGCTGTGTTTCTTTTTTATTTTTCTGCTTCATTTCCCTGAAGAAAAGAGAAGGAAATAGCTCTGAGAACAAGCCAACTCTGTTTGGTGCCTGAGTTGACAGTGTTGACAGCCAGGCAGCAGTAATAGATATGGGATTTTGACCTGGCTGCGTTACTGATACATTTTTAAAACCAAAGGAGAGGGCTCACATACCAACTCTCAGCTGGAGGATCTCATAGACCCCTATCACGGTACAGTATCAGGTACCTTGCTGACCCTGGTTTAGTTCAACGTGACCAAGAGAGTTGGTAGCACTGTGAAATCTTGAGGAGGGTTCAGTCTTAGAAGTGAACCACAGAGTAGAGTCTGGACCTGTGATTTCATTGATTTAGAGAACTCCCGGATAAAGAGCTGTCTACTATCCCAACGCGGACGGGCATCTTGGTGACTTATAGTCTTAAAGCACCAAAAGGTTAGGTGATTTAATCAAGGTTACACCCCCATTATGTGTCAGATGGAGGCCTTTTCTTTCTGTCAAGGTATCCATCTTAAGGCAACTCTATAGTGGCTAGAGTGTGGACCCTGGAACCAGGAAGATCCGAGTTAAAATCCTGCCTCTGAAAGTAGTTGTATGACCCTGGACAAGTCACTTAAACCCTGTCTCAATTTCCTCATCTGTAAAATGGGGATAAAAAGAGTACTCCCCTCCAGGAGTTATTATAAGGATAAAAGGAGATATTTGTGAGTCAGTTTGCAAATCTTAACGTGCTGTACAAGTAGCATTGTTATCGTGGTTGTTAGTGTCATTAATCACCCTTTATACTGCACTGCCTTAGAGTCCTGTAAACCTCGTAAGTGTACCACCTGACAGGGCTACCGTCCCAGGAGCCCTAGAACTTCAGTGGATCTCGCAACTTCTCTTGGTGTATCTTTTAGCAATGCGCTCTCTCTCTCTTTCTATCTCTATCTACATCTATATCATCTATATCTATCTATCTATCTACACCTATCTTCTGTACTTCCTTGTCTTTCCGTCCATCCCTGAACTACACTGCATGCTCCTTGAAAGTAATCAAGTCTTATTCATTTTTACAGCCCCCACTGCACAGCTGTGGCAAGTGATCAAAGGATATGCATTGACTTGATAGAAATCAGTTACAGAATCACAGACTTGTAGGAGGCTGAAGGTGGAGGGACCTCAGAGGTCACTTGTTCCAACCCAAGCCTGATTAGAAACCTCCTCAATTATATCAACAGATGGTCATCTCAGTGGGCTTGAAGACCTCCAAAGAGGGGAGTAGCAGTCATTTTTAGAACATTTTCCCTTATGTAAGCCAAAGTCTGCCTTTCCAGAACTTCCACCCAATGCTCCTAGACCCTAATGGTCTTCCTTTACTCTTTTTTTCACTGGAAACTAAGGTGGGGCCATCAGGGCCTTGTTCAAGGGCAAAAAACTTTAGACTTAACCACAGCACCATCCACGGGTGTGCTTCCTCTTCTACCTTGCCCTGCCCATGGTAGCAGCAGCCTCTCTTGGGAGTGCAAAACCACCCCTTTCAATCATCTGAAAACATGATGTCTGGGGAATATGCTGCCTTTTCCATAGCAGCCAAACCATCAGTTCTGCCTTATGTTCTTCTCTCCCCTTACCTCCTAGCAGTAACTTCAGTAGCATCAACATTTCCCAGTTCTCTGTTCTTTTCTCCTTTACCCAGGCTCCAAAAAACCACAGTAGCTCTGGCTCTGCTTTTTGAACTTCCTCCACATCCTTGGCAACTCCATTTCTTACCAATACTACTCATTATACTTTGAATGGTGATAGACTATTATTCTTATCTCATCTCAAGAACTATTCTAGGGTTAATCTTCAAATTTATTGCACAACAGGTGCATTATAGCTTCAGAGATGCATTCTTCAGGGGAAAATATTTTTAACCTTGAAAATTCTCAGAATTCTAAAGAGTTAGTTGAAAAATGAGAGGTCAAGGTTTTAGAATGGTTTTCCTCCAAATTGGGGTCAAAAACATAGAGGCATGGCGTTAATGAGGTCACCTTGCTTTTCTATGTCATCATAACTGGTGAGGTCAGGAAATTATTATTTGTAAACTCTGGTGGCATCCCTGTCATCAGAAGAAAATGAGAAGATGATGTGGATTTCCCATCTAATCTGGCCCCCAAAGCATCTATTAGCTGTTTACAGGATACATGGACCTGCATCAGAATGTATAATGACAAAAAGAAAACTTCTAGAAGCTTATATTTTCCAGTTCTGTTTCACTGAATGCTTGTAGGCATCTCAAATTTAAGAAGTTTAAAAAGAACACATCTTCTCCCCAAATCCACCCTCCCCTTTCTGAACTTCCCTATTTCTGTTGAGGGTGCCACCATTCTTGTAGTCACACAGATTTGTAGCATTCATTGACCTAGAGTGTACTTTTCCACCAGTGCATACTGGTATTAGAGGCAGCAAGGTGGTACAATGGACAGCACACTGGGCCTGGAATCAGGACGATCGGAATTCCAATTTAGTCTCAGACAATAACTGTATGACCCTAACAAGTCACTTAACTTTGATCTGCCTCAGTTGTTTCAAGTTTAAATTGGGGATAATAGTTACCTCACAACCTTCAAGAGTTGTGAGAACCCAATGAGATGTTTGTAAGTGCTTCACCCAGGGCTTGGCATATTAGTAGGTACCCAATCAGTGCTTGTTCCTTTCTGCTCCCCTTCCCTGGAGCCCAGGTTGCAATGCCTGATTCGGTTTTGCTATGGTTGGGGCTGCGAATGTGGGAGGGTTTGCAGCAGATTAGAAGGGGACAGGACGTAACTGTTAGAGTCAGAATATTGAAAACATGAAAGGATAACAGCTAACAATAAAGAAGAGAGACGAAAAGGGCCTTTTCTGCAAGGACAAAAAGGTACTTCCAAGGGCATCACTGCATGAAAAAAATCTCCTCACCCCTTCATTAGAATAATAGTGACATGCATGCCTCCTCCAGAAACATGGATGGTAACCCCTGTGAGACAGTGAGGGACTATGGAAAGGAGTCAGAAGATCTGGATTCAAACCCTAACTTTGCCACCTTACATGGGAGACTTTGAGCAGTCCCTAAACCTTTGTTCTCCTATCTCCAGATGAGAATGTTGGTCTAGATGACCCCATGATGTTCGTAGATAGATCTTTGGAAGTTCTGTTGGTCAAAAGAGCTCATGATCTAGTGGTCAACTCTGTGGTAGTGAGTCTCTGTGGGATGAGCTAGGTTAGTCCTCAGGCCCATATAAACTTTTCTGGTTTAGTAGAACATGCCAAGGCTTGTATTCCATTGGCATACAGAAAGGAATAACACTTCTTTAATGAGGAGGCAGTAGCAGAGAACTTTAGGGGAGGTAAGGATAGAAATGTTATTATTAAGCCTCAGTAATGTGAGGAGTTGTATATGACAGTCCAGATGCCAGGATGATTAGCCACAGGAGTGGAGCGTTAAGGGGGACGTAATTTGGTTCTGTATAAGAACCGATACTCTAGCACTTGGCATGGTGCATTGCATATAGTGGGTATGCCATTCGTTTATTCAACAAGTATTTCTTAAACACCTTCTTCTTGTCTGGTACTCTAAGAAACCCTGAGGATACAAAGTAAAAAACCAAGCAAATAGTCCGTCCTCTAGGAACGTACATTATATAGAGAGAAACAATGTGTATATAGAAGAGTAAATATATCATATATACGAAGTAACTTCCAGAGTGCAAATGGAGCTTCAGGAGAACCCTTCCAAAGGAGAAGATATTTGAATTTAAATTTGAAAGAAGAGGATTTTATGAGGGGGAGATGAGGAAGGACCTCACTCTAGGTCACAGCATGGAGATGGAAGATGGAATGTCATGGGTGGGAAATAAAAGCAGGACAAATCTCTATCAATTTGATTTGACATTCATTGTGATGATCCTGTTGCATATTTCCCTATCTCCACCATCTTGCCCAAAGCCTTGCTGGTTTATTTTTGGAGACTGGACCTGCAACTCCGTTAATTCCAAACTACCAATGCAGATCAGCACCTCAGAAGTTAAAGGGTCACATGGCCAGCATAAGAGAGAAGTGTGGTATTTGAACTCATCTCTTTCTCCTTCCAAGACTGGCTCTCTATCCATCAATAAATACATTAATACAGATATTAGACTGTCTGGGGCGGGGGGAAACTTGTCGAATTGAACTGAGTCAAGAAAACCCACTTTATCCATCAGGAAACTATATTTAGTACACTCAGTCTATGAGGTCAAGAGAGTGTGTAATATATTTGATAAAGAAGATTTCTGTCAAAAGTGGTTGGAAAAATTTTTTTTAAAACAAAATCTTTGGAATCTAAAAGAGGAATAATCAATTAATTGGAAAATTTGCTAACAGGGAACATCCCTATCTCTGATGATGGCAGATTATCATCTATTATTTCTAGGATACTGCTTAGAAGAGTGCGCAATGTTGACATTTTAATGTGTAGAATCAAATGCAATTAATCCATATAAACAATTGGGGCTTTAAGCTTGTCTCATGTACCTTCTTCAGTCCTCCAGAGACCCCAAGAACACATTTCTACATTTATTTTTTGTTAACTAATCATAAGTGGCCAAGAGGCTGAAACCACTGATTATTAAGAACTTACTATTTAAATGGCCTCCAGATGCTTTCAAAGGTCAATCCCCAGAATTGTCTGTAAAAACTGCAGGTCAGAGTCTAGAAACAAAACTCAACTCTTGCTATTTGGCTGTGAAATAAATGTACTTGTCATGGTGGACTCTTTCCTCTCCCTCATCCCTCCTCCACATCTGCTAAGCCTTATCAATTTTACCTCAATTACATGGAATGAAAAAATACTTAGTAAATCATTTTTACGTGCCAAGCAACATGCTAAACTTTGGTGATACAAATAGAACATTAAGACAGTTCCTGAGGGCTCCCTTTCTGATTGGGGAAGACATCACACATGGGTATACTCTGCTGCAGGGGGAATGAGAAAGTCTGGTGGTTTTTAAGATCCAGGGCAGAGTGGGGATTGAGGGAGCAGGTGGGAGTCAAAAGAGTCCTGTATCCCCAATCCTCCAGGGAGGCCCTTTTAGCCTTCTTTTTTCGACTTATTCAGCCACCATTGTCATTTAGGGTCTAGTCACTCACCTCTTACCTGGGCTGTTGCAAAAGCCTCCAATTGACCTCCTACCTCCCATCTTTTCCTTCCCTTCATAGAAACAGTGGCTCTGTATTCCCTCTACAATAATATACAAACTTTTAGTTTGGCATCCAAGACCCTCTCCAATCTGTCTGATATCTTTATAGTCTGACCTCGAACAACTCTTCTTTGTGAATTCTGCCTTTCAGCAGAACTGGACTATTAATGGTTTTCTAAACCTGACTGGGGGGAGGCACTCCCTCATTAGAATGTACATTCACTGAGGGCAGGGAATACGTTTTCTTTCCTTCCTCCCTCTCTCCTTTCCTCCCTCCCTCCCTTCCTTCCTCCCATCTTTCCTTTCTTCCCACCCATATTTTTCTAGGGTGCTATGCCTAAATCTCTCCTTTAGTAATATCACATAACATGTTGGCCTTGAAATCAGGAAGACCTGTGTTCAAATCCTGCCTCTGAGACTCACTGGCTGTGTGATCATGGCCAACTTACTAAGCTTCTTTTCTTATCTGTAAAATGAAGAGATGCCTAAGGTGATTTCTAAGTTCCCTTCTAGCTAGAAATGTTATGATCCTGTGATTAAGGTTTTTTTGTTAGAAAATCTCTCTTTATTAGAATGCACATTTCTTTGTAACATTTGTTACATAATTATTATGTTTATATGTTAACTTTAATATAAAACACAACTGGAGACAAATTTAAAGAAATATAATAACCAGGAATGTATTTTTAGCATTTTCACTTATATCTTGACTGTGATCTATCACTGCTTAACTCTAACCTTGAATTTACTTCCAAAGTGCTAAATTAAACCCTCTGACTGTTATTTTTCGCTTACCACCTACTATTCAGGCCATTGGCCTTTCATCAGTGCTTACAACAGTTGCACTTTCCGCAATGTCACTGTCAAGTAACTCTGCGCAGCTAACATCTTATCTGAAGATCTGGGGACCCTCTGAATATATTAATTCTAGCAATGGGAATATGTACAATCCCTCCTCTCCCCCAAAATGGAAATCTGAAAGCATCTGACAAAGAGTTTTTCTTTTTCTACAGTTCATCACAAGTATTCCCTGTTCTCTTTGAAAGATGTCTATTGTCCTCCCCATCCCTGCCTCTCCTGTCTCCGGCTACACACTTACTGTACGGTCACCCTAATTAGAGCAGACCTGTGTGAGGTTGATATTTGTCAAAGATGATGTGCTGGTCCAATTCTAATTTTTCATCTCTAATGAAAACTTTGGGACCAAGAAAAGATGGATTTTTATAAACTTAATGGGAAGGAGCTTTTAGCAGCAATTTATATGATAGAAAATCAATCATCTGGTTGGTTCAGCTTATGCAATTCAGTTCAACGGACATTTATCTAAACTCATTCCATATGCAGGGCTTTGCGATAACAAGGTGACAAGGGACAGTTCGTGTCCTTGAGGATCTTGCCAATTAATGGGGGAGTAGGCATGGGGAGGACACTATCACACAGACACACACACACACACACACACAGATGCACGACACAGGGAAGGTTGTGAGGAGGGCAAAGACAACCAGGAGCCAGCCATGAGAAATGTGAGTAGGGAAAAAACCCCTTCACCTATGCCTTGGGAGGGGACTGGGTCAGGGAGAGATTCATAAAGGACTTGATAGCTCTGTGGGATCTTGACATAAAAGTTAGGCTTTGAGAGGCAATGATAGGAGGGGACTTTATTTCACAGATTAGTGGTAACTTTAGTAAAGACAGAGAAATTGTGAATAAGAGATGAAAAGTTATCATGTTTGCCTAAAACATGGAATATAGTAAATTATTATAGAATAAAGATCTACTTGTAGCTTGCTATTGGAAATCTGGAAAACCTTGAATTCTGGGATCAGAGATTTAAACTTTATTTAGCAGGCAATGGGGAGCCATGGAAGGTTTTTCAGTAGAGGAAGGACATTCTCATATTGCATTAGGAAGATCACTCAGGCAGTGGTTTGGAGGACGGATTGGAAAGATTAAAAAGCCTGGGGGCATGAAAAAGAGTTAGAAGCTTATTAAAAAATCAAGGAGACATGCATAGCCACCTCCAGAGAATGAAAAATATTCAAGTGTATGTGTGTTGACAAAGGAAATTTTTGCTTTAAATGTCTTTCCTGTTATACACAAAAAAGTATTTTACATGTTTACAATGGGATGTCCAAAAAGATATTTATAGAAAAATGAGATGTTTGTTTTTTACCTTGGGTTGTTTAGTTTAGAACCAAAATGATTCCCTGAGCCCTTATTATTTGTGAAAACTTTTACCCTTTCACATTGAAAATGAGGTGAGAGTGGATTTTTTTCTGCTGTGAAGAGCTCCAGTTTATCATTTCCACAGCTGGGCCTGCTAAGCACGAGCAGCAGGAGGGCTGCTATCAGCCTACAAGCTATTAAGTGTGTATGAAGTACACACTTTTTTATGTATTCTTTATTAGTCTTCTCCCCTGGGTAGGAAAGGCATGCAGCTATTGGAGAGAAACAGAATACTTCACAAAGACAAACTGGTACATTTAAAGTATTTTATGAAATCTCAACTCATTTGCTTATGTAGGGCCCTCTTGTCACTGGCTGAGAAATACATCTTGGAAATCTCTGCAAATCTCTTCCAATGCCATGCTGTCCCCCTGCCTCCTTACACAATACTCCAGTTACAAACTTGCCATGACTGATGCCAGCCATCACCTTCAGAAAATGTTAAAACTTCAGAGAGACAGATTGCACCCCTCACCTGGGGCTGGAGAGATATGGTCCAAATTGGAATGCAAGAGAGTGTGTAAACCAAGACCAGGCAGGCTGTTCCAGGACCCAGAGACATTTGGGATTGCCATGGGCCAAGGTAGCTGAGGTGGATTTAGGAAGCTGAGGGCAGAACAGAGATTTCAAATCAGAGAGTTCCAAAACGCCCATAGTAGGTCTTCTGACTTCTATGGAGATCCATCTCATTCAGGCTAAAAGTGCAGCAGCCCTTCATGGGCCAGACCCCACAGCTGATCAGCATGGAAACTTGGACTTGGTCTTTTTTAGGCAACCTGGTAGATCCCACATCCTAATATGAAGACACCTAGCAGCTCAGAGCCCCCAAGCTCAAGGAATCCAGCAGCCTTGACCTTAGTAGCAAGGACCACTCCTGCTCATCCCACTAGCACTTTTTACTGCCTGAATTCACTCATGAGTAAAGCTGGATTATATAATTTATTCATAGGTAACCCCTGCAGTCTAATGGATAGAGGGTCAGCTGTGGAGTCCCAAACACTTTGGTTTAAAGTACCTTATCTGGTTTAGTCTACCTCATGATCCTGGGCAAGTAACACAGCACTGAAGGCAGCTCTTTAAGATTACAAATTACTGACCCATTGTGGAGATGAATTGATGAAGGGAGTTTCTACACTACTTGTTCCCTGAACCTTCAAACCTTAAGTTTAGACTGAAAGGGCAGAAAAACAGCCATTCTTCACGTCCAAGAGTAACACTGCAGGGGATGGGGGTGGGGTGATGCCCGGTCACCCTCTGAAACAAAGACGATCTGACTGAAAATTCAGAATGGGAAGGAATTCCCTACGCTCCCTGCTTTCTGCCTTCTCTCTGTTGGTCAAGATGAAGACATGGGATTGTGAGAAGTGCCAGCCGTAAGAAGATCATGTGACTTGGCTTGGACCACGGGCTGCTCCTTTTTATTAACCATGTCCTCCGCAGCCCCCCCTGTTCCCCAGGCTTCCTGGTGTTAAATACTTCAGTCGGAACAAAGCGGGAACTTCCCTCCTGGGAGGCCCATCTCTTGTTCTGCTTTTCCCACATCAGGAAGTGGCCCTGGAGCCCATTAGGTGGGTCTGGTGCATCAGCGGCAGTCTTTGGTACCCCTCTGCCAACAGCCTGGGTCTCTCTGCTTACCTTTCTTGTGAGCTTACAAATCAGCCAGAGAGGCAGTCTGGAGCAGGGGCCAGCCATGGTCTACAAGGCTTGGAACACTGCCACAGGGAAGGCAGACAAAAGCCTTCAGGAAGGAGTGGCCCCCGAGCACACCCTGGACTGCTTATCTTCTTAATACTTGGCCAAACCAAAATGATTCTATCCTATTGATGGGCCTCTGGGGCAGGCGGGAGCACATCTCTCAGACTATTACCACTTTCTGCCTTGTTCTTCTCTTATGCAATCTTTCTCATGGAAAATAAAAAAATCGCAGGATTGTAGCTCTAGGGCTAGGAGAGACCTAGAAGCTAGCTAGTCTAAGCCTTTAAGAGACAACAAAACTGAAGACCGGACTGGTGATATGACTTGGTCCAGGTCAAACAGGAAGGAAAGTGGAGTTAAGATTTTTACTCAGTCCTCTAACCCCAAATCTGGCCAGCTTCCATCGCAACTCAATGCCTCCTTGTAATTGCTCACTTCTATTTAGTGCCTTGATATTCATAGATTGCTGTATATGTGTTATCTCTCTGGGTAGGAGGGAGGAGGAATATATTCCCAAATGAAATAAATATACCCAGTGAGTTTTTGAAGCAGGATAGAGAACCAGGTATGGAGTTAGCAGAACTCAGTTCGAATCCTTCCCTAGACACTTACTAGCTATATGACGTTGGGCAAATCACCTAACTTTGCCTGTCTTTATCTGTAACCTCTCAGGGTTGCTGAATCAAATGAGATTAAATTCGCAAGGTGCTTAGCACAGTTCCTGGCACATTAAAAGTGCTATATAAATGTTAGTGGTTATTGCCACCATTACCATTACCTACTACATCACACTGGGTCTCTCCTTGTTCAGTCTTTTTTTCAAGACTCAGTTCAAATGCCACCTTCTTCAGGACTCCTTCTCAGTGCCCCCGGTCACTGGAACCTTCCTTTCTAGGATTTGTTGTTCAGTTGTTTCAGTGGTGTCTGACTGTAACCATGTTTGGGGTGTTCTTGGCATAGATACTGAAACAGATTACCATTTCTTTCTCCAGCTCATTTTACAGATGAGGAAACTGAGGCAACCAGGGTTAAGTGACTTACCCAGCATCACATAGCTAGTAAATGTCTGAAGCCAGATTCAAACTCAGGAAGATGAGTCTTCCTGGTTTCAGGCTTCACCCTCTATTCACTATATGTCATATATG
This sequence comes from Potorous gilbertii, assembly GCA_028658325.1. NCBI lineage: Eukaryota > Metazoa > Chordata > Mammalia > Diprotodontia > Potoroidae > Potorous > Potorous gilbertii. The sequence continues at coordinate 539,119,318 of CM053771.1, read as the reverse complement.
TACCTACATATTTTTATGGACTTCTTGAGGGTTGTGGCCATTTTATTTTTGTTGGAGGACCAGTTGTCTTTCTTCCTATCTTCAACACTTAGTACAGTGCCTGACATATATTACTGGCCTCAAAAAAGTATGTCTGATTGATGGATTGACTTTGAGGATGTTCCTACCTCCAAACATTCCCTCTTTCCTTAATAATAATAGCTGACGTTTATGTACCTTTTTTACAGGTGGAAGAGTGCTTTATAGACATTGCCCATCTGACTGTAAGGCAGAGATACTATGATAGTATCATCATCATTTTACAGATGAGGAAACTGAGGCTCAGAAAGGTTAAATGAACTCATCTTCCCCTTTAAAAACAATTATCTCTCCTGATCTGCCTCCTCTTGCTAATTCTGTTAATGGTACCTACCATTCTCCCAGTCACCTACTTGGGCTCAAAAACTTGAAATCATTTTTGAAAACTCCTTTGCTGTAGCTCCATGTTTCCTTCTGATCACCACAGTCTAATGCTCTTTTGAGAATCAAAGGGCATGTATTCATATTCTAGTCCCATGTCACTTTGGGTAAACCCATCCCTTACCTTGGCATCCATAGCTCTCTGTGCTGTGACCTCAGCTTATCTCTTCCAACTTTTCTCTGATTATTCCTCTTCCCACACTTTAAAACTGGCAAATCCTTGTTGCTAGAATGTACTCTGCCTTACCTTATATCCATGCTTTTACTCAACTTAAATGAGCAAAAAGCTCAGCTGAAATGCTACTTCCTCGATGAAGCCTTTTTATTTTTCCAGGTAAAAGAGAACCCTCCTTTATTCTGTGTTCCCATAGAATAAGTAATTCTTCTATAGTGCTGGCCTTAGAGCAGAGTTATTGGGTGACGTGTTTCATCTCTCCCCTACTAGATTATCAGCTCTTTGGAGGTAGCAACTGTGTCATATTCAATCAATCAGTCAAGAAACATTTAAAACATTTATTTTTTTTAACATTCATTATGTTTTTTTGTTCTGAATTCTTTCTCTCCTTGCCTTTCCCTCATTCATCAAGAAGGAAAAGAAACGTGATATCAATTTTACTTGTGAAATCATGCAAAACATATTTCCATATTAGTTATGTTGTGAAAGAAAATAGACAAAAACATGGAAAAAAGTGAAAAAAACCTCATGTTTTGATCAGCATTGAGTCCATCAGTTCTTTCTCTGGAGGTGGATGACATTTTTCATTATAAGTTCTTTTTTCATTACATTGTTGAGAATAGTTCAGTCATTCATAGTTGATCATCATATAATATTGCTTTTACTGTATATGAGGTTTTTCTGGTTCTGCTCACTTCACTTTTCATCAGTTTATGTAAGTCTTCCCAGGTTTTTCTGAAAGCATCCTGCTTGCCATTTCTTATTTCACAATAGTATCCCATCACAATCATATGCCACAACTTGTTCAGCCATTCCCCAATGGATGGGCATCCGCTTAACTTCCAAATCTTTTCCACTAGAAAGAGAACTGCTATTAATATTTTTGTACATATAAGTCCTTTTCTGTTTTCTTTGATCTCTTTGGGATACAGACCTAGTAGTGCTATTGCTAGGGCAAAGGGTCTACACAGTTTTAAAATAAACATTTATAAACACCTACTATGACTATGTACGTGTACTATGTGCATGGCATAGAGAGCCAGTTTCAGAAGTAGGAATCTCTGAAACTTATGTCTTGCCTCTGACCCTGGCTGTGTGACCCTGGTAGGTTGTCAGTGTAGACTCCAAGACTACAAATAGCATTGGGAATCTGGACCTGCATTGATAGAAAGATAGTACTCCCCAGGGAAACTCCCCATATTGATAGGGTCATGGATGGAGTCACTATCCCCTAGCCAATGTATGAAGTATCATGATAGGTTCTAGGGGTTACAAAGATGGAGAAAAGTACAGTATGCCTGTCCTCAGGGAGCTTCTATCTACTGTAAGTGGTAACACACACACATATAAACACAGTACAAAGTAGATAATGTCAAGTACAAAGAGATGACCCAGAAAATGGCTACAAGAAAATTTGAGGAGGGAGGAATCACTTTTATCTGGAGGTTTCCTGAGGGGGACTCTCTAAAGAAGACAAGGAGAGGAAATAAGCATTGCTCAGGTGCCTTCTACGTGCCAGTCACTGAGCTAAGCACTTTATAAATATCATGTCATTTGACCTTTATGACAGCCCTGGGGAGAAGGTGCTATTGTTATTTATCATCTTTTTATAGTTATGGAAACTGATACAGATATTAAGTGACTTGCCCAGGGTCGCCCAGGTTGGAAGCATCTGAGGCTAGATTAGAACTCAGGTCTTCCTGATTCCAGGTCCAGTGCTCTCTCCACTATTGGGCAGGCTAAGATTCAGGGGCAGGGCTCTATTTATATAGGGTGGGGCATACGAGTTCCTTCTCTTTCCATACACCCACACATTTGTTTATGCACACCTCCAACCCCACAGTAACTGTCTTTTGGTTTGTAAACATAAAAAAAATAATGCATCCTCCAATAGTAATTAAAACGATGGCCAGAGAGGGAAACCACCACGCATTTCATAAAAATGTCAACCCTAAATACCCAGGAGGGGAGGAGGTTGGGAGGAGGGAAGAATGTTCAAGGGAGTAGACAGTACTTTGAACGCACAAAAAAAATCTACTAAAGCTCCGTGAAGCTCTCAAATGACTATTATGATTAATTATTAGACTTGGGAGTGCTTCGGAGACATATTATAGGGCCCTGACAATGGAATGGCCAGGTGATTAAGTACCTGTATATGCTCACAGAGGATTTGCTGCTCTGTTGAGAAGAGAATCCTCAGATAGTCTTATCCTATTTTGAAGTTAGGTGGAGTGAGATGGAGCTTCAATAGATTTCTAACATCTGAAAGAAAGAAGATAAATCGTCATTTCCATCGCGATGGCTGGTGTCTCTGGGTAGATATATGAAAGAGTTCTGTCTCCATAATCAGAGAACCTGGGTTCAAATCTCACCCCTGACACTCTTTATGTTGACAAGTTGTCTAACTTTTCTGGACCTTGGTTTACTAATCTGTAAAATAAGGGGCTTGGACCAGGTTACTTCTAAGGGTTTCTTCCAGCTCCATATGTGTGATCCAAATTGGATCTCTTATACTTACCACCTGGGTCTTGGTTTCTTTATATATAAAATGAGAATATTGGCTTAGATGTCTTTTGAGGTCCATTTTGACTTTAGATCTCTGATTCTAAGATGATCCCAGTTCTTCAGAGATTTGAGAAATCTTCAGACTGGAAAGCATTTTCATCATCCCACAGAGTTGGCACTGGCTCTCTCCTCTCCACTTGTACCAAAGATAACCCCATTTCTTTCCAACTATACATATCCTTCTTAGCAAGGTAAGAGAGTGACTTAAAAAGCTGAACTTAGAACAGAAAGGTATTTCCCAGATCTTTGGTTTAACGTGGGGTGTTTTTCTCTCTTAGAATGATCTGTGTAGGTTGGGAGCGTAAACAAAAGGCAGGTGGAGGGGCGTCCATTTCCACAAAGCTCTAGAAATGAGATCATGGAGCCTCTGAGCTGACATATGAAGGAAACCAAGGATTCTAAAAGTGAAAGCTCATGACCTAGTGCCTTCTGAGTATGAAGGACTGCCTGGGCTGGAGGAGTTGCAAGAAAGCCAGCTTGGTGAGCCTGTCAAGGAGATCAACGTACAGGAAGGCCATAGAGGTTGGAGATATGTTGTGAAGACTTTTCAAAAGCAGTTTGTATTGGATTCTAGAGGAATGATAGCTACTAAACTTTAGTGAATAGAGGTATGGTCAGATCTTCACTTTAGGAAAATCACTTTGGAACCATAAAAATCTCACTAGGAGATGAATACGAAGGATACCTGCTGGGATGCTGTTCAGCATTTGAAGCACTAGACCCCTGTGGTGGTGGTTGCTAGGTCCCAAGGGCTCTGCACTAGTCCTGGGTTTTTCATTGACCTGCAAATAAACCTGCGTATTTGAGGTTTGTGAGGGGAGGGAGCTTTAACACAAGGGTAACAACAGGTTTTCTCATTCTATTCTCCCAGTGGAGGCATTTATCAAGTGCCTGCTGCAAGCTAGGCTACAGGTCTATAATAGGCAATGTTCACTAGGACCTATCAAGAAGAGAATATTAAAGGAGTCAAGGGCAGTTCTTTACATTTGAATTCTCAGGAGACCTTTTTCTCTATCAGATTACACAGAAATTCCTTTTTCAAAGTCATCAAAGTCCTAGTAACAGCATCGGTTGAAATGGGCTTTGTGTCTGAATTTGTGCTTGAAATTGAGTCTTCACTTTCAAGGGAGGAAGGGCAAGGATAAGGAGGGCCAGGTCTATAGAGGAATAAGGATCCCTCAGCAGAGCTAGAGCCCCCAGACTCCGCCCTTCTACTCCCCCCTCCCCCCCCCACACACTCTGGGCAATGGCTGGAGGCAGGCAGTCCCACAGAGTCCCAAAGAGGCTGGATGCCTGATGGAATCTGAACCAACTTTACAGTTGATTTGATTTCTCTGGCTTGCTATGCAGCTTTTCCCAAGGAGATGGCAGGATCATCTTTCAAATAAGGCCAGGCTTGAGCATTCCTTTGAGAGGACTGCTCTTTCATTTAGCTCCTGGGCTGACTTTCCCAAGTGTTCTCTGTCTTCATTCAATTTGTTTCAATGAAATACTTACTTTTTTATGAATACATTTCTCTTTTGACCCAAAGGACTCACTTATCCCCAAACAATAGGTTGAACTAGAGTCTCTAAGGTGCTTTCCAGTGCTGATAAGAGCCCCCCTTCCCCAAAGAACATTGAGAGAAGATAGTGAAGCGAAACCTCCTAAGGGGGGGGAATAGGACATCCTACTTCATAGTGCACTGGACAGAATTCTGAACTGGGAGCCAGAAGACTTGGCTCTCCACCTTGCTCTTCTCTGGAGCAAGTCATTTCTCTCTAGCTCTGATGGGTGAGCATCTGCTTTGTCTAGTCCTTCCCCACCATGCTTCCTTCTACGCACCCCAGTGCTCTAGAACTGCTCAGTCTTGTCTTTTGTTTGATATAAGCTCCTTCAGGGCAAGAACAATTGTCTTGCTTACTTCTATTTGTGTTGCCAGTGTTTAGTACAGCTCCTGGTACGTACTAAATACTTAATAATATCTGTTTCTCTTCACCCCCCCCCCTCTTTCTCACACACACACACACACACACACACACACACACACACACACATTAACCATCCATCCATTCATCTGCCTGTCTGTCATCTATCTATGCATCCATCTCCATTTATCTTTCTATCCATCTATTTATCCTTCTCTCTCTCCATCTGTTTTTCAACCTCTTTGTCCCCCATCTCTCTCTTCATCTTTCATCTATCTATCCAACTTCTTTATTATATATAATATATGTATATGTCCTTAGCACTGTTTCTTCTGGGGAAGGAATTCTGTAAATATCTCTAAATTCATTGCTTTGGAGCAAAAGCCAGACCACCACACCCAAGTTGTTGTGTTTGTCCTTCATTTTCGAAGAGGACATCAGAGAAAACCCCTACAGAAAAACATCTTTTTGTTTTCAAGAATCCAGGAAGAAAAGACTGCTTATTGTTTCTGAACCAAACCTCTTCTATGTGTCGACCAGACTTCTTGGTAGAGGAACATTTCCCAGGTTACTCTTACAGTGCTGGTGTGATAAAGCATATCTAGTTATGGAGGTTACACGTCCCAGATTATCTGGGACAGTCCTGATTTTAAGAAATGGAAGCACACTTTTAATGAGGTTTTGGACAATTAATATCCTCCGTCAGTATGTGTGTCCTCATTTTTTAAAAACGGGAAATATCACCATTTATTTCGGGCTCACTGGGGTATTTCTTGTTTTTGGAGACGGTCGCTGTTTACAGAAGTAAAAAGTTTTAGTTAGAAAACTAGAATTTATATTTGCCCCTTGAAAGGACGATTTCTGCATTGGTTGTTCTTACTGTCCAGATATGACTTCATTTGTGCAAAGATTTCCCAGTGGGAAGCCTCCCTAACCACTAGGCAGTGCTGCCTAATGTAGCTAATATAGATATCCTTTTTCATCCTGAACCTGTGATTTCATCAGTGAAGGGGACTCCTGAGCAGAGGCAGATCAGCAATTTATCACCTCAGAGCAAGGCTTGGGATGAGTTGAAAGGGGTGTGACTTCCCCATGGTTTTGTAGCTATATGTGCCAGAGACAGGACTTGAACCCAGGACTTCCTCACTCCCCAAACAGATTTCTAATCACTATACCAGGGTCCCTCATTAATAAATTGTGCCTCTGTCTATATTATCATTTTCATTTTTACAGATGGGGGAACTGAGGATGGAAGCGATGAGGTACCTTGCACAGGGTCACAGGACTAATAAGTACTGGAGCCAAGGTCTACTCCTAATGGAATTCTCTCCTGTCTTTAGAGCAGTCTATTCCTTGTACCAAAACATGTCACAAAAAAACCCCCAAAAACCTAAAAGTGCTATATATATAAAAAAGTCACATTTATTCTCAACCTAAAGTCTTCGTTTCCATCATCTCTTCCTACCTACTTTTTCTCTTCCCAAAGGAGAAAGTTATTAAATTTTTAGTTATTTTTAAAAATTACCTGCCGAAATGATGCCCATCCCTTCCTTGCTCATGTGGCTCAGATCCTGCTCCTTCTATGAAGATGCCTCTGATCCCTCCAGGTCATGGTGGTTTTTCCCTCCTTTGATCTCCTCTTAGCCAAACCATTTGTTTGGCTCTTCATATACTGATCATAGCCAGCCTTAATTCAATTTAATGCAACAAAATTTTGTTAACACCTTGCACATATGCAGCTAGGCAGTGGGGATAGACTAAGATGAATAATGAAACCAGCCTTGCCCTCAATGGGGTTATGCTTAACTTAAGGGGGAAACAACATGTACACATGTATAGCTCAAGGAAGATCCAGAAAGAAGAGAACACTGGGAATTGGGAGGTAGGCAATCAAGGCTTCATGGAGGAGGCATCATGAATGAAGCCTGATATTCTGGATTTGGGACCATAAGATCGTTAGAGATTATGCATTTTAACTCCCTCATTTTACACATGAGGATATTCTGACCCAGAGCAGGTAAACAGCTCATCCCAAACCCCAGTTAGAGAGACACAAAGCTGGGATTTGGAGTCAGATCCCCTGCCTCCTGTTTCCAGAATACCATGTGTGCTGACTTTCTTAATTTGAATCTCAATTCTACCATTTCATGGCTGTGGGGTCTTAATGACTGTTTTCCTTTACGTATAAAATGAGAATAAGAGCAGCCACCCGGTTTTTGTGAAGACCAAATGAAATAATGTATGTCAGGTGCTTTGTGAGATCAGCTCTCAGCCTTCAGAGTGCGGGTAGACCTGGGCATGCATTAATATCAAATATGTCCATCCTTTGATGGGTCCATGTTCTGATCTGTGTGAATACTCTCTCTGATGGTGAAAGTCATGCACCCCAAATGTCTTCTCACTCTGGGCAATGTTTGTCCTTTATTTTCCTAAATTCTCCATAGAGAATCCAAAGTGCTGGAGGTTTTCCTCTATTAAATATACATGAATATATGCTAGAAATATAATGAGGGGCATATTGGTGATGGAAAAAGAACTGGATTTGAAGTCAGAAAGTTTCAGGAGCTCCTTGGCTTCTAGACACAATATTGGCCATTGCATTAATCCTGAGTTTGGTGCCTTTGGGGTTTGGTTTTATTGACATGATTGTCATTGCCATGTGCCTTCTTCCCTTGGTTCTGTTGTTTTGTTCTACATCGGTTCCTAAAGTCTCCCATATTTTTTCTGAGTTCCTCACCATAATTCCTTTATGTTCTTTCTCTTTCCAGATTGTCCTGTTCATCTGTACCTACTTACTTATTGTATATAGCCCTGTAGAAAGGAAGCTCGATGAGAAAAGGATTGTTTTTGTTTCTTTTGGCTTGTGTTTGTATCCCAAGAGCACAGTACAGTGTGGTATTGTACAAGTTTATAAATGGATGGCTATTCTATTGGGTTTATCCAAGAATATGTATATGTACATTGGCTGTACAGATGGACAACAGAGATGGGCCCAGAATTGAATAAGAGGAAGAGGAAAGAGCAGGTAAATTTTTCCAGGAAATTACAAAACTGTTCTGCACCCTGGGCTTCCTAGGAAAGTAAAGGTCTGTCTTCTCAATGATAACTTAGTACTCTGCTGTATGTTGTGTTCCATGATATCCCTTGCTTCCATAGGACTAATGGGAAACAACACATAGAGTACTCTGGGGAAGATGTGGTGAGTGTGAGTGGGTGGCATTATACAATCAGTGAAGGACTTCATGGAGGGGGAAGAGTAAAGGATGTCATCAAGGAATGTATGAAAGAAAGAGAAGAGGGCTTGGTCATAGCATAAGGGTGGAGGAAGATCACAAAGGGAGAACCAGGATGAGCCCCCATTACCCTTGTGATGTTGGGAGAAAGAAGGAAGAACTCTAGCACATTGAGTGGATTTTTCATTGGGAAATCTGGAGAAAACATAGATGAGAGTTATATAGAATGGGCAAGTCAGGATGGCTTGGCAAATGGCTTCCCAGTCAATGAGATCACAGAGGCATTTGAGCATTCAGTTTTGTAAAGGGTCTTGCTAATTTTCATCACCTTTCTACTGTTATTTACTGAGTCCAATTAATTACCTCGATGACTGCAATTATGCATCATTTGTTCCAAGGCAGAAATTTCATTCATTTATTTAACAGACATAATTTATTCAGTGCTGACTATTTTCCAGGCACATAAATTATGGTGGAATAAAGAAAAAGAAAACACACTAAGTCCTGTCTGCAAGGAGCTTATGGGAATGGGGATTGGACCTGAGGGGAGCAGAGTCCCTCCACCAATTCAGGCCAGATTCCTTCTCTCAAACTCAGAGTCTTGGAGTTTTCTGGTGCAGTAAGAGGTTAAGTGACTTGCCAGGATATCAGAGGTGGAACTTGGACCCAGGTCTTCTAGGCTTCAAGCTGGCTCTCTATACCCTTGCTAACATTTATATAGCCCTTCAAGGTTTACTTACACTATCTCATGTTCATCAATAAGTAAGAACAAAGTAATTAGAGGGGGAGGGGCACCAGCAAATGAACCTATCTGAAAAATGCAGACTTATGTTTATCCTTGCCACCATCAACTGACCCAGAGTGAAATGAAGGGCCTGAACGCAAGAGGAGAACCTTGTCATAAATGTTTAATGAGGATTGGATTGCTTTTCTAGGAAGAAGGTCATCTGTTGTGGCCACGTTGTACATTTTTCATAGGTCCCCAGGGCTGCTGTTACTAGCCCAGGATTCCAGGATGGCACTTATCACTGGAGGGAGGCTAAGGCAGGATCTCTCGTTAGCCATCCAAAGGGAGGCAGCCAAGACCTCACTGAGCACAGAGGCTAAGTTAGCTGAGATCCTGCATGTCATCTCTTTGTCAGACTGGCTGACGGATGCCTGAAAACTTCCATCTTTGCACTACTTTCTTTTTTTTTCTGCTAAGTGGCTGTAGATGGCCATGTTGGGAGATATGAACTATATAGAGAGTTGTGAATGAGCCTGCAGGACATGAAGTATGACATATAAAAGTTCAAAGGAAACTCTAGAAAACCAAATTTTCAAGAATCCAAAACTTAGTTTTTGGATTGATTTCTAATATTAAATTGTTCTATCCAAGACATTTTTCAGAAATAAAATGTCCACCTTGTTGGCTAAATGGGGATATTTGCTTGTGGGCTTAGGATCATAAGATCTGAGATTTAGACCTGGAAAAGACTTAGAATTCACCTAATTCAACCTCTGCTTCCATTTTGCAGATAAGGAAACCAGAGAACCAGAGAAGTAAAATGACTTATTAAGCTTGCATACTTATTAAAAACTTCTGGTAAGGTTTCAACATGTTAAAAGGACTGAGACTCATTCTTTGCAAGCTTAGCTATTTAAAAAAAAATTAGAGAGGTAGTAGAGGCTGGCAGAGGCTTGCTGGATTCTTTATGGGTGGAAGGGGGAAAATCACACCAGGGATTTTGCCCTGAAGGTGAGGGATGTGGGGAATCTTAAGTTCAATAATCAGTCAACTAGAATTTATTAGGCATCTGATATATGCCAAGTATTCTGCTAAGCACAATGAATACAAAAAAGAGCACAAAACAGTTTCTGGTCTCAAGAAGCTTATGGTCTAATGGAGGAAGCAATATGTAAACAACTGCTTATAAAGTACATATATAGGACTGGAACATAGTAGGTGCTTACTAAATGTTTATGGAATGAATGGATAAATAAATAAGGGGTAATCTCAGAGGGAAGGACTAGGAAAGTCTTCTTGATAAGATGAGATTTTTAGCTGAGACTTGAAAGAAGCCAGAGAAGCCAGGAGGTAGAAATGAGGAGAGAGAGAACTCCAGGCCTGGGGGATAGCCAGAAAAAATGCCCAGGAACAGGAGATGCAGGGTCATATGCAGGAATCAAAAGGAGGTCTATGTTGTTGTATTGGAACAAGGAAGACCCAGAGGGTATGAGCAAAGAACCATCGCCAAGGAAATTCAGATGCAGGGCAGGTGTCTGATTAGGGGATCAGAGAGTAGGAAACCAGGAGCTGAAATGATAAATTCAACAGGAAAATCACTCCAAACTGGCATTCAGGGCCCTTGCAATGGAGGCCAAATTATCAGTTCCTAAGTTATGGGCTGCCCTGCACTCAAGAATCACCTTACTTATCACTATCCTCTTTCCCTATAATCTCTCTCTCCATTCTCAACTCCGGACTTGAGTTTCTCATGATTTTTAAGATTATAATCTACTGGAAATGGGGGTGGCAGAGGCTGTGACTCTTGTTGTTCAGTCATTTTAGTTGTCTCTGACCCTTTGTGACCCCATTCAGGGTTTGCATGTTTTGAAAAACGTGGGTTTTTTGAGCAGTTTGTTATTTCCTTCTCCAACTCATTTTACAGATGAGGAAACTGAGATAAACAGGGTTAAGTGACTTGCCTAGGGTCACAATGTCTGAGGCTGTATTTGAACTCACAAAAATGAGTTTTCCTGCCTCTAGGCCCATCACTCTACCCATTGCACTACAGAATCTGGGGACTTGTAATTTGGTACATTTATTTATGTGTTTAGGAGCTAGCAATCTTAATTCAATTCAAAACAAATTTTCTAGTACCTAATATATATTTTAGTAGGAACTACTAGGAACTAGGACCACAAAGGAGAAACTGAAATAGTCCCTACCCTCGAGAAGCTTACATTCTCCTTGGGGAATCCAGCAAGTACCCAGATAAGTAAATACAAAATTATTTCAATATGAAGAAAGTCCTACTATCAGGCAGTGTGATGTAGTGAGCAGAGAGACGTAGTTTCTAAACAGAAAGACTTGAGTCCAGGTGAGCTGGGCAATATTCAGCAAATTGACTTCATGGAGAAGGTGCTAACCTGCTTTGGAGAGAGTTTCTTCACCTGTGACTTTCTGGTACCTGGGAAATCATGGATCCAGTCACTATCCCCAACCTATAGGTCACTAATTACTCAGGATAGCTGGA